>CM053785.1:686865517-687529267 GCA_028749045.1 Cupressus sempervirens
TGTAGACCATGGTATAGTAATGGAACATGTAAAGATCAATAGATAACACTGTTAGAGAATAAAAGATTGACAACTCAAGACTTATTACAGGCCAATTTTGGCTACCTTCAATTATTTTTCAAAATTTCCCCAGGAAAGAAGTCTTCATAAATTAGTGATATCTACTAGAGTTAATCTTGAATTATACTATAATGTCATATTTTTATGGTTTCATGAATAATTATAATACTAGTCATCCATTGTACAATTTACATTAGAATTAATATCAAATAAATGCTTGACTAATTTGCTTTTGTGCATATCGTAAGGTATAGTTTTTATTATTCAAGCTTGGATTTATATAGTATGCACAAATTACCAATCCAAGGACCAAGATTCAATAAAAGTATATTAGTTGCAAGCATAAAAAATCTAGTCTTCTTAGACAACTCACAAGTTACAACATCACTAAAAATAGTTATCAATTAGAGTTTCAACTTTCTAGGTAAGATGTTGATTCCTTAACACATTTTTTATTGATAGTTTACTAACTAGTATCGACTATAAAATTTAAGGTTTAATTTCCAATTTATCATGCATTGTAAGCCTAAATTGTTTACTTTTTAGCGGCTAGGGAACTTTAAAAGTTAAAAATTACAAATACAGTTTAGGGTTTAAATGTTATTCATGTCTGTAAATTGTAATTTGTGCTTGCGTATAGTTTTGTAAATTTTTCAATGATGATGAAAACATACAAAAGGAGTGGCATTGGCAATGGAATTGAAACCCAAAAGAAAATACAAGGGACCAAGAAACTATTTTTTGACATGCATAGACTTGCTAAAACATCAGGTTTTACTAATGAATTCCATGATATTTTGGATCTTGTTATCTATGGAAGGAGTATTAAGGCAATCATAAATGCAATTGAAGATTAGTGGAATGATGCACAAAAAGAGTCAAAATATATTAAATCAAATAGCATGATATGGTGCATTGTAAACAAAGTTACAAAGTTACAACATGGACTGGTGGAATTGCCTGCTTGGGATTCCCTCAAGAATTCTCTTGTCTAGAATTTGTAATAGTTTGTGCTAAAAAATATGATGAAAATAGAAAGCCAATTGTAAATCAATTAAAATGCACAAGAGGTAATTTTTTCTATCATGTAGAGTGAATTTGGTAGACTACTGGACCTAGGGTTTGAAGAACAAACCCAACCCACATTGACCTAGAAAAATTGGCAAAAACATATGATAAGTTAGTTTTAGATATAAAACATTGCTTATCAGAGGATTAGCAGATGTATTCAATCTGCCTTCTAATCATAATTTACCTCCTTATGAATTGGATTTTTTTTTGCAATGGGTTTAGGATATTGTATCTCTGTTGTCAATGTGTTTAGGTCTGGAAAGTAACGAGAAAGTGGGTACCAACATTTTATAAATGATTTTCAATATTCATTGTCTAAAACAACCCATAAGATTTAATTATACTAGGCACATTATACATCACATGAATGAACAATTTTTAGTGATTAAAGAGGTAGATCCATTATCACAGAAGACATTTAGATACACAACCTACTTGTGCTATCTATTGTTATCAAAGCATCATCAAATTTTTGAAATAAACAAGCTTCAACTTAATTTTGGTAAACCAATATTTGATTGGACATCTGTGATTAGGATGGCTGATCCCCAAGGGAACTACAACCACTTTATAGACTTTCTTTTGGCACCACTTTATCATAAAATTTTGGCTACCTTTGATAAGTCGATGAAAAAATCAAATCAAGGACAAATTTCAAGAAACAAATCAAAAACTTAAGGATGAAAGAGCATCTATAGTAGATGTTTTCAAAAAATTTGGAGTCTAGTGGACATACATTCAGTAACATAAATAAGATATTGGACAATGAGAAGGAAAAAACAAAACAGTGGGAAGAGAAAGCAGAGGAAATAAAGAAACAAAGTGAAAATTAGTTGTCACAAATGGTGTAAGAGGTATAGAAGGCTAATAAAAAAATCAAAACCTTCGAGAACAAATTGTTTGACTCAAATGAAAAAATGAAAAATTCAATCAAGCTAATTAAAGAAAAAATGTGGGGGGAAATTATGGCAAATATCAATAGGTTGTGTGATTGGTTTGAATTGCATTAAAGTTTTTGAGCTATTTGTGGGAGTATCAAAGAGTAGATTGAGAAGAAAAATGACCTTTTTAAGCTCAAGAAGACTAAAAGATAGATTATATACATAATCAACATACATAGTGATAGGTATTTGGGCAGCCAAGGAGTTCATGATAGTGTTAGTGCATCAGTAAAGTCATCAACTATCATTCAAAAATGCCAATGTATAAGGTAAGGAGAGGAATATTTGAACTCAATCAAGATAAAACTCACCAAGATGGATGATATAGAAAAATTAATAATAAGTCTTGGTTTTCCTACTCTTTGTTCTAGTAATTCATCAACAACATTCATTGGCATGCACTATTGGATGTAGCATTGCTTTCAAGTAAATCTTCCAAATATGGAAGTCTGACAAGGTTAAAGGTCATCTACTATGACATAGGAAATTTTAAAATACCAAACAAAGTAGACTTCAACATCCTAAAAAAATTAACCGAATCTTCAGTCATATCATAAGACATCCATCAGGCATCAGAGTATGTGACACTTGGAAAGTGATTTTAATAATCTTTTTAGTGCTTACTTTATTTCTATTTGTAATTGTCTGATATGATTTTAAAGTTTCAACTTTATTTCTTGAGAAGGATAAACATAGTAGAATTAAAATGTTATTTTTCTTACTAGGCCTATCAAATGCAAGGGCAAAAAATATTTTTGATACTAAATTTGATGCTAGTCTAAGACTCTTCCCATGAGGAAAAACAACCTAAAGCCGTTGTTGCTCCTTTATTTCTATATTTGTATAGAAGAGAATTCAAGGTCATTTATTAAATGTTATAGTTGTAAATTTAGTACTTTTAACTCATGATTATGAAATTGGGCATTCAAATTCAACTTTTTCAAATTGAATTCATTGAATTTTATCATTTGAATTGCTATATTTTCACAAAAATTATCAAGCATTATTATTGTACCATAACAACATATCATATGAGCATAAAAATGCAAATAAAAAAAAATAGTAATGGTAAAATTTGAATGAATCTTGATTCATGAATCATGACATCATCTAACTTAAAATGTACTTTTTTTTTTACATTAGACATTTAAAAAATGATATAACTTATTATGCATGATAAATGAATCATGATTAGATTCAGATAATAATTCAAAATTAACACATCATATTGTAACTGTTAAACTTGCCACATCATCTCATCATCTGAATCTTTTGATTCCTTGGCATCAAGTTCAAATAGTCCATTATGCTCCATGTTTTCTCCAATAGGCATACCTTTGTCATCCTGATAGTAATCCTCAACTTCAACATCAATGCTACCACTACCAGCACCACTACCTGAGTTACTAATCTCATTATTTGAAACGTTGCCCAAACCTCTTCATTGGAATTTCTTCATCCACAATTTTAGTGCCCTTTCATAAGGAAAAGTATTGATTTCATACATGGATGTACATAGCCTTAGACAATTTTCCAAATTATTGTCTAGTTTATTTCTTACCTTTGATTTTAGGAGTTCCCCAAAGCACTAAAAACTCTCTCATCCTCCATAGACCCTAATATCATGGTCAAACATAATTCAACAAGCCTAAAAAAAATTGATATTGAAGCTTGCAACATTTTGCTCTAAGCTAGATTTGTCCAAAGTTTGGTTACTGATCCTTCTTCTCTAGGGTTCTGCATAAGGTCATATTGTTCCATCATTATATTGGAAAAATGACGTGACTTCTCTCTCAAATGAGATTTGTCTAAAACTCCATTTATAGCCACCCCACTGATTTCTTTTCTTTTGCAAAATTGATCTATCAAAACCAATAACTTATATCAAAAATCTTTAGGACTGCTTAAACTCCAATAATGAGGAAATACAAGACACATTGATTCAAGAAATTCGTGTCAAGGAAATCTTTCACAAAATTCATTACAGACCTAACAATCTATTCAAACACTTCCTTTGTAATAGTTAATTTTTGTTGCATGGGTTTCTTTCCTTTTCTCATAGATGCAAGCCTTCCATAGAGGTGCATTGGTATCTCAACACCTCGTATATTGGCACATAATTCCCCCTTTGCATCAATCTTTAAAAATTTATCAAGATTATCCAAATCTATGATTCTCATCCACCCTGAAAGTTTTTCATCCATAGAGAATGAATCTAAATATTTGTAGAGATCATCAAGGGTCACACATGTCATTTTACACAGTGTATTATATTCTACAATATACATATATCTTTGTTGGATCTTCTTCACTATATTTCTCATTTCCTCTAGCATGGGGAGAATGGCTGCTAATGTTAAGAGTGTCTATACATTACTTAACCTTTCAAGTAGATCACCATATTTTCGTTGACCACCTGATCATTGTGAGTTGATTCCATTGTACCAAGAAAAAATGGATATTCAAAAAAAACTCAATGAGCTAGTTCGTCCAAAGAGATTCATCCAGTATCATTATCCTTAAGAAGCTTTCTCCCATTAGTTAGGCCCTTAGCAAACTATTGAAATTCCCTGAATTGCTTAGGACTTTGACAAAAGTGTCTATAGATCTCTTTAATTAAAACTTCAACTCTGTATATTTGTGGAGAGTTGTTGACAATTCCAAAAGCTAGATTCATTCTATGGGCCATTCAATGAATGCCAACAATATAAGGTGCAACAAATTCTTTTAACTTTGTGACAAGACCATTCTTGTGGCCTTGCATTACTGAAGCCCCATCTGCTCCAACACACCAACTTCTGGGCAATCGTCATTGTATCTATACCTACATATTCAATTAGAGAACTCTTTACTAATTCAAATATGTTTTTTGTCTTTGAATTGTCCTTCATTTTAACAACAATTAGTAGTTTGGGTTGGTGGACAAAATTGTGTATAATATAGATATGGATGCATACCCAAGAGGTATTTTCTATTGTTATCACCTCATCTAAAGATAATGCAATGAAATTTGACTCTTTAATTTTTTCTTTGATATCTTCCTTTTCAACCTCGGCAAGATAACATGCCCATTCCCATCCATTGTTTACTGACCACTAACTCCTCACATAATAACAAGCTTTTGAAAAGTGTAATAAACTACTCAATGATGGGTAGTTTGTCATGGCACACCCTTTGCTTAAAATATAGAAGAAAACACTTAACTAAAGAACTTTACCCATTTCTTGAACTTCCATTGCTTTTCCAATAAGAGATTCCATGGAGCCCTTTACTTTAGTAGGTTTTGTCTATATTTTCTTCTGAAATTCTAAGATTTCTGCATTCTTAATAAGTTGACATTCCTCCTTGGTTTTCCATCTTGTAATTGATTTTTCCACTCCATCTATGATTTTCTTCTCATAAACTTTATCCATATGCTTTTCTATGGTGTCAATTTTTAGCTACAACCTCTTTTCCTTTTTATTTATCCTTGAGCATATCATACATCTACATTCTACTATAGGCTCGCCTTCTTTTGGATTGCATACAAGTTTAATGAATGGATACTTTGAGGCCCATTTTATTTGAAAATTCCTAATTGATATATCCCAATGCTGATTTTTGTTTGATTTTGTATCAATTTTTGTATTGTATTTCTTTTTTCCCTTCCCTAGTTGTGCACCATCACCATCTTTAGAATTATCATCCAAGTCTATTATATTATTCTGGCTACTCTAGGTATTGACCTACACATCTTTGCTACTTTGGCTATTTACCTAAATATCTTCTTCAAGCTCATCATGATCAAATATATAAGGTTTGCCAACTTCTTTTATATGTGCCATTGGAACTAGCAGCGGTAGTGGTTGGGAATCTTGTAAATGCACTTGTGATGATGTTGCTTCCTAATTTTTTCCATCAAAATATGATGCAAGGGTGTGAATGTTCTTGGCTAGCCTTTCTTGACTTCCACCACATGTAAGACTCTTACCCTTGTTCATGTTTGACATCTCTAAAGAAATATAGGCTACCATAAAATTCAAGTTATTCAAAAGTTGACAATCGACTAAAGTCTATTACATATATTTATCTAAATAGTATTCATTGGTTTTATGACCAATACTTCAAAATATAGATGTCCTAAGTCTCCCTAGTCTACATGACTTAGTGGTGTTGGTCACTGGTCCCAGTTGATAACTAACCATTAACAGTCTAGTTTATATCTACTACATATAAGAACAAAATAAAATTACAAAGAACAGATAGATAGTGGTCTGAGTTACTTACCTTTGGCTAAAATGCAGTTGTTGCACTTGCGACTCATGTGACAATGATCTTGGAAGTATGATAAATTGATGCTTTGCTACTGAATACTAATTGGAATTGAGACAACCTACTGATCTATGAATGTATTTATACAACTCTTTTGTGGCAAAATCTATAGGAATATTATAATGCATACCAAATATTTGGTGAAGCTCGTGTAAGAAAATACTGTATTATGGAATTTTCAAGGAAAATATGGTTTGTCCATTATATGACCATGCATAATATAGATGGTGAAATTGAATTTGTGCAGACATACATCCATATATTTAGGGGGAGAATGACATCCCTCTCCTAAAAGATGTTTTAAAACCAAGGGCAAATTGAGGTTGTCCAATAATATCTGCCTAGGAAATCATAGGGAAATGTGTTTTTTTTTTGTATGCCAAAAATAATTCTAGTTGACTATTTCATATTGAAATGTGATCCAATGACATAAATCCTCTGGCAATGGGCCCAAGGGTTTGACTTATATTTTGTAAATGTGGGGCGACATGCCAACCTGCATGTGTAAAAACTTCACCAAATTGACATTGGTTGCTAGGAAACAATCACCATTTTGTAAATATTTTCCACTACAGTGAACCCTAGACTCCTCCCTTGAAAGGCAACAAAACACTAGATCTTGAAGAGGAAATGCTCATAAAATATCCTTGAATCTTTGAATACCCTAAATACTTCATGAAAATCTACTTGCTTGAATTCTTTAATGCTTGAAATTGCACGTGTTATTGCCATAATGATTTTTTATGTCTTTTGGATGTGAAAATGAGGTGTATGGGATTCCTTTTATATTAGTTTTTGGGTGTGAAAGCAAAGAAAGAAAACAAAGTGATGCATGAGCCTCCTAGGTGTAAGGGCAATCTTTCATCACCCAAAAATATTTCTATTTCTAATTTTACATTTTTTGTATTTTTAATAAGGGTTATTCTTGTACAAAGTTGCTATTTGAGGGAGTTTTCTAATTTTAGTTAGCTGGTATTACGTGTTCATATTGTTCTAATCTCATATATGGAGGTTCATCTTTGATATAATAGCCTGTTGGATGAGTTTTATTGTTATATCATATGTATTGGTAAAATTATTGCAGTTTTTCAGTATAAATTTTAGCTATCCAATCTTTAGGTCTAGCAATGAAGGCCTTAATGGCTTTGAAACAAGGCAAAACCTCATTTGATGAATGCTTGCACAATTAGCCATAGTAGATCATTAGCCAAGTATTTTAGAATGGACTTAAAATAGCCCATTGGGTAAATGATTTGCTAGTTATGGTCTCCAGAAGTGGACCCATCCAAAAATGAAATTTGCAAATTTTCTTGAGTTGATCATATGTAATAAAGTATAATGAATAATATAATTTGACATTGGTCAGCCTCAACAGCTAGGATTTAGTTTCTGGAACCTTTCAGGGCAATTAAAGGTGCTTATAAGGAAGGCCCATAGGTTGTCTACAACAATTTTGGGTAATAGTCACAACTCTATCTTGCAAATTATTGTAAGGAAGGCATCCACATGTGTTTTCATACTGTAATTTTGTGATTCCACATTTGTGGAGATAATAAGATCATATTTTGTTCTCTCAATTTGCATTTTTCTCTATTCTTGTTGTTTGTTGTGGCATTTGTGAGGCCTCACCCTGACCCGTCATAGCATAGATATTTTATTTACATTTTGATATTTGAGACTTTGATATTTTGACAGGTATTCGAGACTTAGAAGGATAGTGGATTTTTTTATCTATTGATTTTGATACTTTGGTAGTGTTTTACATTATGATATGCACTAAAAACTTGATATTGTGTATGAAATGATTGAACACATGTGGATTCAGTTTTATGACATGATACTATTAGATTTTGATGTGATGTGAAATGCTAATTTGATTATGATGATTTATGATATATAGATAAATGTTAATTTGATTATGATGATTTATGATCTATAGATGAATGATTATGATATGCAGATAAATGTTAATTTGACTATGATGACTTATGATATGAAGATTTTGATATTTTAACATTTTGAACGAACTATTTAAAATGACTAGGTAAGGAAATTGAATTTGAATTATGAAATTATATGAATTTATGATATGTGTATTTTATATGACCTCCTTGGACTATTGATGATCCACTTTAATCTACAGGAAGTGGAACCCTTGGAAATTCTTAGGGGGAACAAGTACCAAACTTTTGTGAACACAGTTTAACCAAGGTGAATCTTTGGAAGATTCAAAAGCCTCGTTGTGAAAGTATTTTTCTTTGTAAATGTGATTTTTCTTGCAAGTGGAAATGTTTAATCATAAAGATGCTTTAGGGGCATGTCATGGTGATGTGGAATTTGGTTTTATGTGTCACTTGAAACTTATGGATTTTGTGTGTAATTGACATGTCATTTAGGGTTTTGATCATGGTGGAAATTTACCCTAAAACTAATTACCTTGTTAATAAGTAAGTAAACCCACATGACAAGGGGTAGGATGGGTCACAATCAAGGAAATTATAATTTGGACTTGGCTAGGATTTTGAGGGGTCATTAAGTGGTTAAATAAGTTACCCATATGATAATATATCAAGTTAGGGACCTAATTTTGACCATATGAGTGCCTAGATAGCCTAGGGGCCCCTTTACCCATGCATTCTTCCATGAATTTGAATTTGGAGTTGTCACATTTATTTTCTCCCATGTTCCCACTAAGTCAATTATAGCAAATTTAGAGGGAGACAAGTTTATAAGAGGGAGGAGATTGGTGTCTTTGCTAAAATAGTTAGTGGGAAGGCCTTATTAGAGAGCCTTTGTCAAATTGGTGGGTTGTTGATGTAAGGAAACTCAGGTGCGGAAATAGCTTCCTACACTAATCTCTTAAGAGAAGTATGGTGCAAATCCTACTAAAATCTTTTACACTTACAGATTCAGTATCATGTAAACAACAATATTTCAGCAAACCAAGCATAAAGAAAATAGATAGAGAAAGAAACACATAACACAAATATTTTTTGGTGGGGAAAAACCTTTCAGTAAAACAACCCCACCCCTCCAGAACTTGCACAATGTATTATCTTCAACACAAGGTTACAATACACTTGCAATGCAAGTTCAACAGCGACAACAAAAGACTCCAGTAGCAACTCATAGTACCAACAATACACTTTTTCGCATACATCCTCTTCGCAACCCTAAAAACACTTATAACATGCACTTCACTTTAGGGTTACTCCCAAAGGTAACCATATTAGGGTTTTATCATTCTCTGAGAAATTAGGAACCCTAAAAAAATTTATCAGTATTTGGGTAGAGTGTACAGTACTCAAATTTATTAGTTGCCACATGTCTTCACCTGTCATTGAATCTTCTTGACATAGCTCTTATGTGTCATAAGAATCCGTCATAACCATTTTAGCAATGATCTTCTTATACACAATTCAAGATGCTGACACATCAACATTATTTGCAAGAAATACATATTACAAAACAAATAATAAGAATAGGAATTATCCAAGGTTGAGACACCTTATTCCTAACATTCTCCCACTTGTCAAACACCTTGTAAGAGCAACAGGAACATAACAAGAACTAACCGCTATAGGCCAAAAAGCCCATAGACTCCGAACACCATCTGAACTTCTCAGTGCCCACTGGTTTCATTAATGCATCTGCAACATTCTTCATAGTATCTACCTTCTCTAGATTTACCTTTCCATTTTCCACCATATCTCTCACAAAGCGAAACTGCACATCAATGTGCTTTGTTTTGGCATGGAAAGTTGGATTCTTTGCAAGGCAAATAGCACTCTGACTATCACACCAAATAGTAATCTATTCTACATCAACACCAACATCAGAACACAATCTCTTAAGCCAAATGGATTCCTTACAAGCATGACTGGCAGCCATGTATTCAACTTCTATAGTGGATAAAGCAACCACAAGTTGTCATTTGCTCATCCAACTGATGGCACCACCAAACATAGTGAACACATAAGCACTAGTGGATCTCCTGTGGTCAATATCACCTACCCAATTTGAATCAACAAACCCATGAATACAAACTAAATGTGGAAATCTAGAAGAGTTACCATGATAACATATGGAGTAATCTGATGTACCCCTCAAATATCTGAATACTCGCTTAACTACATCCCAATGTACTCGTCCAGGATTAGCCATAAACCAACTCAGGACTCCCACTGCTTGGGCAATGTTTGGTCTAGTACAGATGATAGCATACATAAGACTGCCAACTACACTAGCATAAGGTACTCTACTCATGTCCTCCACCTCACTAGGAGATTTTGGACAATCATCTATAGATAAATTTATTCCCACAAAAATAGGAGCACATAGTGGTCTACAATCTACCATGTTGAACCTGTCCAACACAGACTTCACATACTTACTCTAACTCAACCAAAGTTTTCTGTTAGACTTGTCTCTACTGATTTCCATACCCAAGATGTACCTAGCTGCCCCAAGATCTTTCATCTCAAACTGTGCTGACAACTAAGATTTAAAATTAGAAATCATACCCTTACCCTTCCCAAATAGCAACATATCATCAACATATAATGCAACAATAAGAAGGCGATCATTTTCAACTCTAAAATAAACACAATGATCTGATTTTGATCTTACAAATCTAATTGACACACAAAGGCATCAAAATTAAGGTACCACATCCTAGGAGATTGCTTCAAACCATATAGAGATTTCTTTAATCTGCAAACAAAGGATTCTTTACCTTTAACAATGTAGTGTTCAGGCTGTGACATATAAATCTCTTCCTCCAAATCATCATGAAGGAAAGTTGTCTTCACATCCATCTGTGCTATCTCTAAATCATATGATGCAGCAAGAGATAATAAAAATCTAATGGATGTCAACTTTGCAACAAGAGATAATATTTCACCATAATCTATTCCCTCTACCTATGAATACCCCTTTGCAACCAATCTAGCTTTGTACCTTTCAACACTACCATCTACACAAAATTTCTTCTTGAACACCCATTTACAGCCAACAAATTTTCTCCCTTTAGGCAAAGGTACAAGGTCCCAAGTTTTTTTTTTCCTCTAATGAAGCCATCTCATCATCCATAGCCTCAATCTAGGAACCTGCATCTTCCATGTCCAAAGCCTCCTTCACAGATCTAGGCTCATCAGTGTTAGTAATCAAAGCAAAAGCATAACTGGAATCTAACATAGAATAACCAAACCTTTTTGGTTGCTTTCTTTCTCTTGTGGATCTCCTCAAGGGCTGCGTTTGAGTTTGTTCTTCCTCTTCTTCTAAACTATCAGAGCTGCTAGAACTCTCCTCATCATTAGACCCAACATGGTCTCTCTGTTCAGTCTTCTCAGCGGTAGGAGGCAACTGAACAACATCTTTTTCCTTTTCTTTTTCATCTTGTTGTATCACAATAGGAAAAGATGTTAGCTCTCTAAAAATAACATTTCTACTATACAACACCTTACTAGTCATAGGATCTCAAAGCTTGTATCCTTTCACACTAGCACTATCTGATGAGAATACATTTAATAGCTTTGTTTTCCAACTTAGATCTTTTCTCCTTTGGAACATGTGCATAAGCTTCACAACCAAAAACACGAAGATGTCTAATTGAAGGCTTCTTACCAGACCACACCTCCATGGGTGTCTTACCAACAAGGGCTGATGTAGGAGATCTATTAACTAGATAGCAAGCAGTGGCCATAGCTTCAGCCCAAAACTTTTGTTCTAAACTAGCTCCACTAAGCATACTCCTAGCCTTCTCCATCAGTGTCCTATTCATTCTCTCTACAACTCCATTTTTCTCTGGGGTATAAGGAGTTGTCTTATGCCTCTTGATACCTTTTTCTTTACAGAATTGTTCAAACTTTTCTGAGCAAAACTCACCACCATTGTCAGTTCTCACACACTTAATCTTCTTACTAGTTTGATTCTCTACAAGGGCTTTAAATTCCTTGAATTGACTAAAGACTTGTGTCTTACTTTTAAGGAAACAAATCCATGTCCTTCTACTGTAATCATCTATGAAAGATACGAAAAATACAAACTTGGACACAGTGTTCACAGAAGTCAAACTCGAGATTGCAATCATTTAACCCGTCAACAAAATTTTTATTTTTCAAGGTTCTAAGACCCTTTTCACCAATGTGACCAAATCTCAAATGCCACAACATTGTCTTTTCTGCAGGAAGCTTACCTTCCAAAGTGTTTGCATTGCCATCGAAACCAATGACCATAGTATTCTTCACTACTCATTTAGATGGTGAGGATGAAGAACTATTACATAGAGGAATACATGCATCTAGCTGAAATAAGGTACCTCTCCTTGTACCCCTTGCAAGCACTATCAATCCTCTCATCATCTTGCATCCTTCTTTCGAAAAACAACTTGCACACCTACACCATTCAGCATACTTATAGATAATAGGTTTCATGCCAAACTTGGAATGTGCATAACTCCATTGATTCCCTTTACTCGTCCATTAGGAAATTTGATAGTGACCCTTCTGAGTCCAACTATCTTTAGGTGAGAATCATCACCCAAGTACACCTTTCCACCATCAAACTCTTCATATTTTGAGAACCAATTTTGATGAGAGGTCATGTCAAAAGATGCATCTGAGTCAACCAACCACACATCATCAGATGCATGGGCTACCAAAGCTATGATGAATGCATCACCATCTTCTTGAGATCTTTCTAAAGCTGAATCTGAACCTTTCTTCTTCTTCTTCAGCTCTTTGCAATCTTTATAGAAGTGCCCAGGTTTATCACAGTTCCAACATTTTTCCTTGGACTTATTGGAAGTCTTTGACTTCCCACGAGATTTGGATCTACCCTTATTGTTAGACTTATTGTCATTTTTCTTCCCTCTTTCCGTGGATCTCCCATAAACAGCAAGGGCTTCTTTTTCCAAAATGGAAGCCTTTCTCCACATCTCCTCTGATAGCAGTGGAGACACCACATCATCCATTTTGAAAGTGACTAACGTGCTTCCAAGAGCCATCACAAGATGGTCCCATAAATTTGGTAAAGAACACAAAAGTGTGTAGCAACGATCCTCCTCCTCTAACTTGACACTAGTTGATGTCAACTGTGCAACCAGTAGATTAAATGCATTTAAATGATCCATTAAGGATCCACCTTCCTCCATTCGTAGAGAGTACAACTTCTTCCTCAGGAACAACTTGTTCACCAAAGATTTGTCCTGATACATGGCCCCAAGTCTTTCCCACAAACTATATGTGGTTTTCTCATCTAGAACATTCAGAAGAACTGCATCAGTTAAACAGAGTCTTATGAGACCCTTAGCTTTACAATATTTGATATCCCAATCTACTTGAGCTATATTTTTTGGTCTTGTAGCATTTGAATTCACTTCCCATAGGTCACGATCTTCCAACATGTCTTCCATCTTGAGTTTCCACAACTTGAAATTAGTGCCATTAAATTTCTCCACCTCCATTCTTCCATATGATGAACTCGCCATCTCAATCTGCAAATAAGATTTAGGATGCTCTGCACAAGACTCCCACTCAACTTGAGATTAGCTCAAAAAACCCTACCAAACAACTAGGATCAAAAGTTGATCAGGCTCTGATAGCACTTGTAAGGAAACTCAGCTGCGAAAATAGCTTCCTACACTTATCACTTAAGAGAAGTATGGTGCAAATCCTACTAAAATCTTTTACACTTACAAATTCAATATCATGTAAACAAAAATATTTCAGCAAACCAAGCACAAAGAAAATAGATAGAGAAAGAAACACATAACACAAAGATTTTTTGGTGGGGAAAAACCTTTCGGTAAAACAACCCCACCCCTCCAGAACCTGCACAATGTATTATCTTCAACACAAGGTTACAATACACTTGCAATGCAAGTTCAACAGCAACAACAAAAGACTCTAAGTGCAACTCACAGTACCAACAATACACTTTTTTGCATACATCCTCTTCACAACCCTAAAAATGCTTATGACATGCACTTCACTTTAGGGTTACTCCCAAAGGTAACCGTATTAGGATTTTACCGTTCTCTGAGAAAATAGGAACCCAAAAAAAAATTAGAGTGTACCGTACTCAAATTTATCAATTGCCACATGTCTTCACCTGTCATTGAATCTTCTTGACATAGCTCTTACGTGTCATAGGAACCTTTCATAACCATTTTAGCAATGATCTCCTTATACATAATTCAAGATGCCGACACATCAAGATTATTTGCAAGAAATACATATTACAAAATAAATAATAAGAATAGGAATTATCCAAGGAAACACCTTATTCATAATAGTTGACCCACTCTCTAAGTTTATAGATAGTTAGGTTTTGGAGGGAGATTAAGGGAGCTCTACTACAACTATAATTTCCTTTAGCTTGGACCAAGGTTGGTATTTCAAACCATGTTTCATTTCTTTCTTTTAGTATTGCAAAATAAATCTAAAAGTATAGGGAACTTTTCAATGGAGCATGCATCTTTTGTGAATCTTTAAATTGTGGGTTTTCATATTGTGTTGTGGCAATGTGAATGTGTATTGTGTTCTTGAAGGTTTATTGGTTTTCCTTCTTGATTTTCTTGTTTGGATTTGAATGTTGAATGTGATCATGGGTGTGAAGGCTTCACTCACCCTTGGGAGGGAAGAGAAGCCTTGGGTGAAGAGATTAGTTGGGCTCAACATTCTAGTTAAAATGTTAGGAACTAGTACATTAGAATATAGAATCACGCAAATAATAATCTCATAGCATATAAACAATTGAAAATCAGTGACTCACATGAGTCACATGATCTCTGTCACTTTTCTTTCAAATATATATATATATGTTTGAGGACTATGTCAGAACCACATTAGAACCTAAGCACCTAACACAAGGTGTTACTCCAAGAAAACATCTCCATCCTATGAACAATAAATATTAACCAATAAAAAACTTTAAAACAAAAAGAAACACATCTGTCAAATAACAATGAAGAGCCATATATAAATATGTATACTAATTTAAAAATCAACCAAACCCCATGATCTAGGTGTCAATTCCTTGGATGAAATGGACAACACACAAGGGTGGGGGCGGGAGGAAGTGGTCCCCACTAGGAAGACCCTTAGCCACACCTTGGCATATTAATAAAATTTGATAAATATTATTGATTTGGCATGATGGGCTAACCTTTCTCCTAGGCACCTAGAATTTTTGGGGTGTGTACAAATTTAAATTTTGACTTTATCTCACCCCATCATGCCTAGACAAGGGGGAGCTTGATGTTGGGAAGTGGGAGGAAGGGATTAGTGAGTGGGGAGAAGTGCATGTCAGGGTACCTTGGGGTCCATGTCATCTAGACTTTGCAAGGAGTCAAAGGAATCATGTGACCCTATGTTGCTTGAAAATTTGCATGGGGAGGGAATTTATGTAGAGGTTTAAGGGGATAATAGAGTAGAATTAGGATTAAAGGAAAAAAGGGGGTTATAGATGTTATGAGGCAAATGGGTAGTAAGATATCAAATAAAATTTGTCTTATTTTGTTTAATTGTTAGTTAGTTCATGTTATGTGTAGGAAAGTGGTGTGTTTTTTTTTTTTTTTTTTTTTGTTTAATTGGGATTTTCTTTTTTAAATGTTGGGGTTATTAGGATTTAAAGAGAGCACTCATTAGATAGGATTAATAGTAATGTTTAGGGATATTATTATTACATAGTGTAAGGTGTGAGAAATTATTAGGGTTATGTTAATTCTTTATGGGTTTGTCAATAACATTTGAATTAATATAGTAGTACAAGATGTGTGTAGTAGAGCAAGTTAGAATGAGTATTAGGGGTGGAAGATTTAGGTTTTTATGATAGCCTTGTCTAATATTATTTATACATAATTAATGAATGAAATAGTTTTTAAATAATAATTAAAATAATAAGTAATTAGAATAAAATAATTTTAAAATAATAATAAAAATAATAAGTAATTAAAATAAAATAAATATAGGGTTATGTATGACATTTACACTTGAAAAGAGTGCCCTAGTAAATAGTCTACATAATATCAAGATTACATACACAAAACTAAATTATGAAAGGATTTGAATCATATATGACACATTATGATGAAAATAAAGTTTATGAATGTATTGTAATTAAACACCTACAAAGATGGTAAGCATGAAAATGATTAACTCTGACACCTAAGGCCTAGTTGGAGTATCAATATACCTAGAAGTCTCTAGATGTTACCTCCCACCCATGATTGAATTAGTGATACCCTAATGTACTTAAGAAACATGAATTGTAGAGTTTAATCTTTGAATAGTTCAATAGAGTATATCTATTGTACATAGGTACATGTGTATTATCCCTTGATGTACCTTTCAAAAAAAATATTGGTTGTGTTTTACCCTGTTACATTTAGGGCATGATAATATTATAGGGAGAACCATTCATTAAGTGGTATTAGAGTAGGAGTCCCTAAGTGTGTAAACAAATTGTCAAGTGTGAGCCAATTGCACCAGGATCATGGGTTGGGATGAGCATGTAGATAGATCACCAATTGTGAGGCAATTAATATAAGGGTTTAAGTGGAAGTGCAAAAAATTCTCCACAAAGAGAGTGTAGTGGAAGAGTTGTAGATGTTATACCTAAGGGTTTTAGACCACTATAGAGATATATGCAAGCATTGGGAGAAGAAATGAGTAAAGGAATAAATCTTGTCATAAAAGATGAAAGTGGGGATGAAGAAGAAGAAGAAGGAGCAAAAGAAAGTGTTGAAGAAGAGGTCATTTTGAACCTAGGAGAAGATAGGCTTTTTTGGGTCATTTCCAAGATTGGGAAAAGACCTGAGTTTAAGGTTCCCACATTTTAAAAAAATCTTAACTCTGAGGAGTTGATTAATTGGATCTATGAAATGGAGGAATACTTTGAGTGTGAAGATATTGAAGATCCAAATAGGGTCAAATTCACAAAGGCTGAACTAAAGAGTCATGCAATGATCTAGTGGTAGGAGATCTAGTTGGAACAAAATAGAAGAGGAAAAGAAAAAATCACAAGATAGGACTAGATGATAGCCAAATTGAAGTTATAATTCATTCATGTGGACTCTGAGCTTGACCTATTGAAGAAAATGCAAGGATTAAAGCAAGTGGGAACATCTATTCAAGAGTGTACTAAAGATTTCTATCGATTTCTAATCAGAATTAGCATGTGGAAGCTGATAAGGAGAATGTTACACATTACCTTACTAGATTGAAGCCAAGCATTTAGGAGGAATTGAGTCTCATCCAAATGGACAGTATTGAAGAGGTATACCATTTTCCCTAAGAGTTGAGGAAAATTTGAAGAAGAAGTTTGATAAGAAAAATAGCGAAAGAGGTTCCAGTGGAAGATATGGTTGACAATCTTAAGGAGGCTAAAATTATGACCTAAAGATCAAGGATGAGGTGAGCACTCGTAGTCAAAACCAGAAGGGAAATAATTTTGACCATTTCCATGATATGAACAATAGAGATTAGAAGATGAGGTTTCCATTGAAAATGTTCCCAATGCCAAGGAAGGACTAATAGAAGAACTAAAGGTCATAGTAGAGTTGTGCATGTTGATTAAGATGCCAAATCATCACATTTTGAAGATGTTGAAAGAGGAGAAGTCCTAGTTAATATAAGAGTCATGTTGACTTGTGAGAATGAACTTGATCAAAGGAGGAGTTTGTTTCATACAAGGTGAAAATGTGAAGATAAGTGTTGTGATGTGATCATTGATGGTGGAACCACTTAAAATATAGTGTCAAAAAAGATGGTCATGAAGTTAAATCTAAAGAGGCAGAAATACCCACATCCATACCATGTTGTCTTAATGCAGGATGATCACAAGGTCATGGTCAATGAAGAGTGCCCAGTGAAGTTCAAGATTGGAAGCTACTAGGATGAGGTGCTTTGTGATATCATACCCATAGACATATGTCATATGTTGTTGGGTAGGTTGTGGAAGTTTGACAAGCATGTTGTACATGATGGACATGCAAATACATAAACTCTAACAAAGGATGGAGTGAAATAAAAATTTAAGCCATTGAAGGAGAAGGAAGAAAAGGTATGTAGCATTTCTAGAATATGGAAAAGAGTTTCTCAAGGATATGAGGCATGAGCATATGTTTTTTGTTGTAATCCCAAAAGATGGTAAGGAAGAAGTAGAGGAGGTACCTATATAAGTTGCAAATTTGTTGGAATAATTTCTAGATATTGTGTCAGATAATGTACCTGATGGATTACCCCCTGTGCAAAAGATCATTCACTAGATGGAATTGATTCCAAGAGCTAGTTTTCCAAATAAGGTAGTGCATAGGATGACACTAGCAAAAAGTGAGGAGTTGAACAAAAAAATTCATGAGTTTTTGCAAAAGGGATTGATTCAAGAGAGTATAACTACATGTGTTGTACCAATAGATTTAGCACCTAAAAAGAATGGAGAATGGAGGATATGTATAGATTCTCAAGCTATCAACAAGATCACAATCAAGTACAGATTTTCATTACTACAGATGGATGATATTATGGACTATTTGAGTAGAGTTGTGTATTTCACAAAGATAAATATGAAGAGTGGGCACCATGAGATTCACATCAGAGAAGGAGATGAGTGGAAGACTACTTTCAAGATAAGGGAAGGATTGTATGAGTGGTTAAGCATGTCTTTTGGGATAACCAATGTACCAAGCACTTTATGAGGCTTGTGACTAAGGTACTAAAGGAGTTTCTAGATAAGTTTTTCATTGTTTACCTAGATTAAATATTGATCTTTAGTAATTAATTAGTGGAGAATTTGATGCACATTCTTAAGGTCTTTCATAGGACAAGTGAGAAAATTTTTCTGATAAATTTAAAGAACTGTAGTTTTGTGAAGGAGTTGGTGTGCTTGGGATTTTTGGTATCACAATAAGGTCTAAAAATGAACCCTACAAAAGTGAAGGCTATCCTCAAATGGCCTATTCCAAGGAGTGCAATAGAGGTAAGATCTTTTAATGGACTAGGTAGTTTTTACAAAAAAATTATTAGAGGTTTTAGCAGTATTTGTGGACCTTTGACTAAAACAATGAGAGGAGAGAGGAAAGAATTTAAGTGGACTGTAGGAGCAGATAAGAGTTTTAATCTATTGAAATAGAAAGTTATAGAGCATCATGTTTGAGCACCTCCATATTTTAACAAGGTGTTTCAAGGAGACTATGATGCTAGTGGTACTACAATAGGAGTTGGTTTAGCCAAGAAGGTAGGCATGTTACTTATTTTAGTGAGAAGATGACCACTATCAAAATAAAATATTGTGTTTATGATAAGGAATTTTATGTTATAGTTTAAGTATTGAAGAAGTGGAGACACTATCTTCTTCCTAAGGAGTTTTTTTAGTATATTGGTCATCAAGATTTTCAATATTTGAATAGTCAAGGAAAATTGAATCAAATACATTTGAAATGGGTTGAGTTTTTGTAGAGTTGTACATTTGTTTTGAAACATGCAAGTGGGAACTCAAACAGAGTTGTAGGTGCTCTTAGTAGAAGACAAGTTTTTTCGACAAAAATGTAGATTGAGGTGGTTAGTTTCAAGTAACTCAAGAATTTGTATCTAGAGGGTCCTAATTTCATAAAATCTTGGAAGGATTGTACAAAACCTGTAACACTTGATAGGACAAAGTGGTTGGATTTTATTATCCAAGATGGTATGTTGTTCAAAGGAAGTTAGATGTGCATTCCCAGAAGTTCTATGAGGGACAATCTGATCAAGGAGAAGTATAGTGGAGGATTGGCTAGACACTTTGGTAGAGATAAAACCATTTCTTTTATTACTGAGAATTACTGCTAGCCATAGTTGCAACAATATGTGAATAGGTTTGTGGAGAGTTTTTGAATATGCCAAATGGAAAAAGGAGTGATGTTGAATACTAGGTTGTATCGACCATTACCTATACCTAAGAGGCCATGGGATGATTGTAATGTTACATTTTTCTTGTGTGCCTAATAGTAGTTATTGGTTGGTCTCATGTACCTGATAGCTAGTTACTTGTTAGTCTTGTGTGCTTGATAGCTAGTTACCTGTTGGTCCTATGTGCCTAATAACCAGTTACCTATTGGTCCCATGTGCTTGATGGAAAATTACCTATTGGTCCCATGTGCTTGATAGCCAGTTACTCATTGGTCCTATGTGCCTAATGACTAGCTATTCATTGGTCTCGTGCACCTGATGGCTAGCTACCTATTGGTCCCATGTGCTTGATAGCTAGTTACTTGTTGGTCCTGTGTACCTAATGGTCAATTACCCATTGGTTCCATGTGCCTAATGATCAGTTATCCATTGGTCTCGTATGCTTGATAACCAGTTACCTATTGGTCTCATGTGCTTGATGGCTAGTTACCCATTGGTCTCATGTGTCTGATGGTCATATAGTATAGTTAAATGGAGTGAACAATGATATACAAACTGTTTGGGTGGGATGTATGGTAGCTTGGAATGGAGTAGGGATGGTAGTGTTTATTGGTCATACGATAGCCTGGAGATCCATATGGTGTGGTGATTTTGCAGCATGGGCAAAGATGGTTGTACAAATGGTAATGTTGTAGCATAATAAGATGCATTGTGTGTTGTGCTAAACCAAGGGTAGCAGATGGTGTATGGATAGAAGGTGGATGTATTCTTGAAACTATAAAAAAACTTATAGTCCCAAATACATCAGATGAAATCCAAACAAGAATGGAGATTGAACATGAATATCCTTCATTTAATATTTGGAATAAGATGGTGCTCCAATTTGTCAAATCCAAGTGAAGTATTACATGCAACAGAATAGGGTGAGGATTGAATCCTACCGAAACATGCATGGATGCAGATTGTTATATCTGTTTAAAACTCCATGCTTCTTCAAGATTAAAAATTCAATTGAGATGAGTAGACCATCATTCAGGCTCTGTATGCCACTTTGATATAAACATTGTTATATGCAATCCACTAGGATCCTAAGGGTGCCAATCATTAAACACATTCATGTCTAGATCCATAATCTTCATGTAATCATCAATCTCCTTAGGAACTTCAAAACACATGTAGATTCTATTATTTTTATCAGGAAGCACTTCACATGAAAAAATTACAGTCATGCACGACTTAGGCAACACTAGAGGGTAAACTCCATATTCAACCAACTGTGGTTACTCTGGCAAGGAATCAACCATAGCATCTTTAGGAAGTTGAACAACCATGGATGGAACCTTCTCATTTTTGGGGCCACTGAAAAAACCCAAATTTTCACTGAGATGATCGTTGGGTGTTTGTTTGACAATATTTGTGTTGGTATCTTCCTCTAGAATCCATTCCTTCAACTTCAATTTGGGTACCAAATAGATTTTATCTTTGTGGTAAATGATATCACCAACCACATTATATTTTTCATCTTGCACTTGTCCATCCAATAGTTGGCATGCAAAAGTATTCTTGGAGTATTCAAATAACAAATGTGCTCTCCAATCAGCTAGAAATTGATCCATAGTGCTGTCCAAGTCAAAGCTCTACATTCTCCCAATAGGCTAACAGAATCACCAGCTTAAATACCACTGTAATGATCTATTCATCCTATGTGTCTGATAGAAGTTATCTGTTGGTCTTATGTTCTTTATGGCCAATTACCCATTGGTCCCATGTGCCTAATGGCCAATTACCTGATGGTCATACAATATAGCTAAATGGAGTGAATAATGATTTATGGACTGTTTGGGGTGGGTCGTACGGTAGCTTAGAATGGAGTATGAATAGTGGTGTTCATTAGTCGTATGGTAGCTTAGAGAGTTGCATGGTATAGAGATGTTGCAATACAAACAAAGATGGCCATACGATATGGTAATGCTATAGCACAAATAGATGCATTGCGTGTTGCACTAAACCAAGGGTAGTGGATGGTGTACTAATAGATGGTGGATTCAATCATGCAATAAAAACTTATAGATTAAAATTTGTGAAATAAAGCCAAACAAGAGATTGAACATGAATAATCCTTCAATTAATAATTGCCCAAAGATGGTACTCTGATTTACTAGATCCAAGCAAAGTATTACATGCAATAGAATAGGATTAGGGTTGAATCTGACTAAAACCAAACAAGCCAAGTAGGGAAGATCTTTCACTTCCAAAATGGTGAACAATAGAGACTCCCAACAAGAATTCACAGTACAAAGAAAATAATTGAAATTGCATACCTACAACTACCTACAAGTCGTGCTTAAATACCTATTGTGTAAAACCTTTCGAAGGGTGTACAAAGATAGTCGACGACAATACTTACCAATGAAAACTATAATAAAAATAGGTCCAAAATATATTAAATCAATCTAAACCACAACTACAAATATTAACTAGGGCCCCATATGAATTAATTAAAGTAAATAATTAAAGATCCTTTTATTATATTATTTAAATTATGGGACCAGTTAATTAATTAATTAATTAACTGGTCCTAGAATTTAAATAATATAATAAAAGGACCTTTAATTAGTTACTTTAATTAATTAATATGGGGCCTAGTTTAATATTTTTAGTTGTGGTTTCAATTTACATAATATATCTCAGATCTATTTTTATTTTAGTTTCTGTCGGTAAGTGTTTTCGTCGGCTATCTTTGTACACCCTTGAAAAGATTTTTTTCGACGGGTATCTAAGCACAGCTTGTAGGTAGTCATAGGTAGACAATTTGGATTATTTTATTTGTACAATGAATTTCCATTGGGATTCTTTGTTGTTTTCTATTTTCGAAGTGAAGTATCTTCCCTACTTGACTTGTTCGATTTCGATGGGATTCAACCCTCACCCTATTCCGTTGCATGTAATACTTTGCTCAAATCTGACAAATTGGAGCACCATAATTTTGCAAATATTAATTGAAGGATATTTTTGTTCAACATCCATTCTTATTTGGATTTCATCTAAAGTATTCAGGACTATAAGTTTGTTTATAGTTTCAAGACTAAATCCACCTTCTCTTTGTACAACTTCTGCTACCTTTGGTTTGGCACAACACGTAGTGCATCTGTTTCTGTTGTGGCATTACCATTCCATATGGACATCCCTACCCATGCTTCAACATCACCATACCATATAACTCTCTAGGCTACCATACGGCCAATCAACACCACTATTTGTACTGCATTCCAAGCTACCATGCATCCCACCCAAACTATTCATATATCACTTTTCACTCCATTCAGCTACACTCTACAACAATCAGACACACAGGACCAACAAGTAATTATACATCAAGCACATGGGGCCAATGGGTAACTAGCTATCAAGCACACAAGACCAATAGGTAACTAGTCATCAAGCACACGAGACCAATGGGTAATTGGCCATTAGATACAAAGGACCAATGGGTAACTAGCTATCAGGCAGATGGGATCAACAAGTAGCTAGCCATCATGTACATGGGACCAACAAGTAGCTGGTCATTAGGCACATAGGACCACTAGGTAACTAGATATTAGGCATATGAGACCAATAGGTAACTAGTTGTTAGGCATACAGGACCAATGGGTAATTGTTATCAGGCACATAGGACCAACGGAATATTACAAAGATGTTAGCATGGACTTTGTTCTTGGTTTATCAAGGACACAAGGATGACATGATTTGACATTTGTGGTGGCTGAAATTTTTTTGAAAATGGCACATTTCATTCCTTACAAGGATACTAGTGATGTTTTTCATGTGGTGGAGTTATTTATAAGAGAAAGGGTAAGACTACATGGTCTGGAAAAGAGTGTTGTTTCTGATCGAGATACCAATTTTGTTGGGTATTTTTGACATACATTGTAGAAGAAATTGAAGATAGGTTTACATTTCAGTTCATCACATCATCCACAAAATGATGGACAAATAGAAGTTGTGAATAGGAGTTTAGGGAATTTGTTTAGATGTTGAGTTGAGATAAGCCAAAAGGTTTGGATTTGATTTTACCACATGTAGAATTTGCATATTCTATTAATAGGAGTACTAGTTAATCACCATTCTAGATTTTATATGGGATAAATTCCATAAATACTTATGTTTAAGGTAGTTGGATAAAGGGGAGATAAGTAGTGTTGAAGGAGAAGATTTTGTTGAACATTTGAAGAACATCCATGAGGTGAGGAAGCACATTACAAAGATGATTGTATAGTATAAGGTTAAGGCTGATGTGAAAATGGAGGTATAAGTAATTTAATATTGGAGATGAAGTCATAGGTGCATATAATAAGCTGAAAATGAAGAAGTTTGGGCCATGCAAGATAGTGAAAAAGAATGATTCTGGAAATTCTTATGAAATAGAGTTTAATGTCAAACTAAATATTTTGCTAGTGTTTAACATTTCAGACTTGACATAATATTATGAGGGAGGTGATGAAGATGAATTTACAGAAGCACAGTGGAGTATTATGGCATCTACTTCAACTACACATGAGATTGAGGAGATATTGGAAACTCATGTGGGAAGAAGCACAAGGACCAAAACACATGATGAGTATCTAGTTAAATGGAAAGGGAGGCCAGTGGAGGATTCATCATGGCTAGCACTACAAGAGGTTAGTTGTTTTGGTTTTTCTCTTACTACCTAAAACATGATAGGGTCACTTCTCAAATTACCTTGTGTTAGAAATGCTTTAGAATAACTTTTTTTTTGGGGGGCGGGTGGGGGGGGATATGAATCAATTATTCAAGGTCCAAATGTCCTATTCAAACTTTTCACTAAGTATAGTGAGCTCATTCAATCATTCATTCATCCAAGTTTTAACTTTTCTAACCAACAATTTACTGTAAATCAACATGCAAGCATAACACATAACACAGTGATTTATGTGGAAACCCAATTTGGGAAAAACCACTAGTAACATGCTACTCAATTCTCACTCTTCTAAAGTGATGTCGTGTGAAAGGTCTACCTGTTAAAGGACTTTAAAACATTCACTTGGAATGCCACCCTGTTAAAGGATTTATAAATGGCTATTAAACCAACCTAAGTCCGTAGGATTTTCATATCTAATACAATTGCTAGAAAGTATTAGAAAATCTCTGACCTAACTACAATGTACAACTTAACTTGTAGATCTCAGATCACTTCTCAGCTCATACCATTGCTTGGCCTTCAATCACTGCAACTTTGATAGCTTGGCCTCCTTTCAAGCATAGTCTCTTTGAGTCTCCATGCTCAATGTACCAGTGCAATCATCTCTTCTTGACCACTTGTAGAAGTAGAGCCTCTGTGCTCTTCCTTCTTCTAGATGTCTTCTCCTTGACACCCTTTTAACCACTTCACAATTTGGCTCTTTGGCAGCAGCAGCATTAGTAGTATTTACTTCTTGGTCTATGACTCCTTAAATAGAAGTCTTGGAGTTTCTTTTTTCCACTCAATTATTCCATTCTTTAATTTTAATTTGCATGGATTAGGTAGGATTCATTACATCTAACCCATATTTTGTTTCCTCTAGAAATTTCTTGAATATTTTTTTTGAATTTTCCTAAAAATGGTTTACCTAGAATTTTGTGCCACCAACTCATCATCCTTATCCTCTAACTATTCACAAAATTTAAGGTAACCACTTTGTCAGCTTAGATTTGGTGAATCTTTATTATTTGAAATAATACAGTAGCTTGGCACTATTAAAATACTGGTGCTTGGCACATACTATGTTACTCAACATCAACTGTGTTTTTCCTGATGCTCGGCACCTGAAGATCACTTGGCACGCACTAGAATTTTCCATTACTCGGCTCCAACTAAGAATTTTCTCGGCTTCAACTAACTTTCTTGGCACCTACTAATCATATTAGTTTAAGCTTTGCATTCAACCTTGTTACAACTCTTCCTCCAATGTTTCTAAGTGTGACCAACCTCTGTATCTTTGGGTATGTTATCAATACATATTTTAACCATTTTCTTAGCTAATCCTTACACTTCATTACAACATCATAACTCAACCTTTCCCTTAGGTTCTCATGTTACATCTTGTTGATCAAATCCTCTTGATTAATCAACTAAGCGATAATACTTGGATCTTATAAACAAATGTCATTCCTACAAATAGCAGGCTTGACATCAATGACAAAACAATGATTGAAAACATTCTTTTAACAACAATCTTCCTTCTTTGATCTTCAACAATCTCCCTCTTTGATCGTCATTAATGAGCTTTTCAATCAGATTTCCAACAATCTCCCTCTTTGGCATTGATGGCAAACCAAATTGATCAACCATCAGACTAAACTATTTAACCACAAGCTAACTAGGTTAGAACATTAAGTCAAATGCCAAAAAGTAATTGTATTACCATCAGTTTTCACATCTCCCTCTCCTACCTTGATTGCTTCATTTCTACTTCTCCCTCTTAGCTATTGTATCTTTGTGCTTTATTTTTCTCCCTCTGTATTGCTCATCTTCTTTTTTTCTGATCAAGTTTTGATTATTTTTGTCAACTTCTCCCTCATACTTTTGATCACCAGATCATCAACATTTGATCAATTTCTCACAATTTATCCCTCTTTGACAAAAATACCAAAGACATATTAGCTTTTGCAGGTTCATTCAATTTCTCCCTCTGTCACCTTGCTTATGATTGATTTGAAACTTTAGCACTTCTACTACTTTAGGCATGAATCCTAAAGTAAACATCCTCTACATCAATGTGTAAAATCTTTTAACAATCAGCTCATTTGATATAGGTCATTCTTACTTTTGCTTCAAGTAGGCTTGGCTAGGGGTATCGCCCCTAACTTACCTGTAAGATACTCAAAAGAATCTTTAGGTAGTTCTTTTGTGAAGATGTCAACAATCTTTTCCTTTGAACTAGCATATTCCATCTTCACTTGTTTGTCTTCCACCAACTCTCTTACATAGTGATACATGATTGCAATGTGCTTGGTTTTAGCATGCATTACAGGGCTCTTTGATATGTTGATAGCACTTGTATTATCACAATAAAGTATCACAGGCTCAGTTACCTCTTCTTTCATACCTTGCAACAAATGTTTGATCCATACAATATTGGTGCAATTTATAGTAGTTGCAATATATTCAGCTTCAGTAATGGACTGTGAGGTACAGCTTTTCTTTTTGTTGGTCCATGTAATCAACTTTTTTTTTCCAAGAAAAGTTCTCCTCCACTGGTGCTTTTTCTATCATCAATGTTACCTCCCCAATCTACATCAGTGTAGGCTCTTAGTTCAATTTTTTCACTCCTTTTATAGTACAAACCAAAGTCATCAGTTCCTTTTAGGTATCTTAGTATTTTCTTTACTGCCATTAAGTGATTTTCTCTTGGATTTGCAAACAATCTTGCCACTGTTCCAATAGCTAATGCAATGTCTGGTCTACTATGTACAGCATATTTTAGTTTTCCAATCATTGATCTATACAATGTCTAATTTAATTCAGCAAACTCATCATTCCTAGATAGCTTATGTCTTGTTTCCATTGGTGTGCTAACTAGTTTTGACTCTTCTAATCCAAATGTTTTGAGTATCTCCTTGATGTATTTGGACTGGGTCAAAAATATGCCATATTTCAATTGATGTACTTATAATCCAACAAAGAATTTGATTTCTCCAAACATTGACATCTTGAATTCATGTTTCATTTGATCAGCAAAATCTTTGCAAAGAACATCTTTTCCTCCAAATATTATATCAACAAAGATTTTTGATATCAAAATGTCTTTACCTTTTTCATCTTTGATGTAAAAGTTGTTGTTTTCATCTATTCTCTCAAATCTTCTATTCACAAGATATTTGTGCAATCTCTCATACCATGCTCTAGATGTTTGCTTCAATCCATAAAGTGTATTGTGTAGTTTACAAACCATGTCCTTGTTCTTATCATCAAAAAATCCCTCTAGTTGTTCTATGTAGACTTCCTATTCCAGCATACCATTTCAAAAAGTAGACTTCACACCCATTTGATAGACTGTGAAACCTTTGTATGTAGCATATGCAAGTAGTGTTCTTACTCCTTTCATTCTTGCAACAAGGGCAAATGTTTTCCCATAATCTAGTGCTTCTTCTGGTGCATAACCTTTACAAACTAATCTAGCTTTATTTCTTGTTATCTCACCATTCTCATCAAGTTTGTTTCTAAACACCCATTTGGTACCAATTACATTCTTATCAACTGGTCTAGGAACTAGGGTCCATGTTTTGTTCTTCTCAATCTAATCTATGTCCTCTTCCATAGCTTTATACCAATCATCATCTTGTAGTGCATCTTTCACTATTTTAGGTTCAACCCCACTCAGTAGACATAATTCATTCCTTAGTCCATTCCTTGTCACCGGTTTGGCATCCTTGTCACCAATGATTTGATCTACAGGGTGATGTCTTCTCACATACTTGGCTAATCTTCGTTCTATCCTTTACATGTTTGATCCTTCAGCTTCAGAGTCATTTTTCTCTTCTCCATCTAGTATTTCATCATTCCTCTCATGTATTCTATTTTTAGAATCAAAATGTGCATTTTCTACATTCTGCAACTCAGCTTCTGAATGTAGCTCAGCATTCACTAGCTGTGACTCAGCTGATACTGAAAATTATTGTTGATTCCCAACTTGATTTACAACATTGTCTTCAATAGTCATTCCATCATAGAAGTATACAAAGGATCTATAATCCACTGATTTCTTAGTTTCATCAACCTAAACTTTTGCATGCTCATCAAAATTTAAATTTGCACTCTTCGCAATCTTGTTAGTCTTAGTATTCAAACACTTATATGCCTTACTTCTAGTGGAGTATTCAAGGAATATGCTCTCATCTCTTTTTGCATCAAACTTTCCATTTCTAGTATCTTTAAGAATATAGCATTTACAACCAAAGACTCTTAAATGTTTAACATTGGGTGAGTGACCATACCATAATTCAAAAGGTGTTGCATTTGTACCTTTTTTGACTTTGACTCTATTTAGTGTGTAGACTGCAGTGCTTACAACTTCTCTCCAGTACTTTAGTGCAACATTTTTCTCCATCATCAAGGTTCTAGCACAGTCAATTACTAACCTATTTCTTCTTTTAGCAATACCATTCTAAGGTGGGGTCCTTGGTGCTAATGTTTTCCTTTTGATACCTTTGTCATTGCAGAATATCTCAAACTCTTTTGATGTGAACTCACCTCCTCCATTTGACCTTAGGCATTTTAGGTTCTTTCATGTTTCCTTCTCAACTCTAGCCAAATACCACTTAAACATTTGAAATGCATCAGATTTTTTCTTTAAAAACATAGCAGTCATCATCCTTGAATAGTCATCTATAAATAACATTATGTGTATGTCTCCTATGTAGCTTTGCACTTCTATTGGACCACATAAGTTTGTATGGACTAACTCTAGTACTTCTTTGGAAGTGTATATTTTTCTTTTGAAGCTAGACTTAGTCATCTTCCCTAGTTGACATTGTTTGCAAGTTTCTTTAATTTGGACAACCCTCTGACCTTCTTCTTCTTGTTGATGCTAATCAGATTATCAAAGTTAACATGACATAGCCTTTTATGCCACAACCACACATCATCAAGTCTAACAACAAGACATGTTGCATCTTCCATATCTAGGTAAAACAGATTACTCCTAGTTTGTTCACCTTTTCCTGTCAGATTTCCATCAGTGTCATAGATCTTGGCAGTTTTATTTCCAAACTCTACTTTGCAACCTACATTATCTAACTGTGACACACTCAACAAGTTGTAGTTCAATCCTTCAACATAGTATGCATTATCACATGAAATTTTCTTTGTGAGTTTAATAGAGCCTTTTCCTTTGATTTGACATGGAGCATCATTACCAAATCTAACACTATTTCTATCATATTGAGTAAAGATAATGAACTTACTTTTATCTCTTGTCATGTGATGTGAGCATCTACTGTCTATGATCCACTTGTCATTCTTGTTCACATAGGTAACCAATTTTGTTGCTTCATCTTCATCTTTATCCGATTCATCCTTCATGGCCACATAGACTATTGCATCATCATTCTCATCAGAATCTTCTTCAACAATGTAGCATCTCTTGCCTTTTTTCTGGTAGTCTTTGTTTTCATCTTCTCTCTTGTTCCTTTACTTGTTTCCTTCTTTGTAGTTCTTCTTTTGTGTACATCTTGCGGCAATATGACCTACTACATTGCAATTGAAACATATGATAGGGAGCTTATCTTTGAATTTACCTTTGCCTATATGAAATCTCCTAGCCAATAGTACTTCTAACTATTCCACATCTTCCTCATTTGTGTTGCTATCATTGGATGCATATTTTCTCTTCTTCTCTTCTTGCTTGATGATTGCTCCTCAGTGTCTTTTATTATCATCTTGGCCTTGAAAGTAGATTCAAGGTTCTTAGGTTTGTAGTTATCAAAATTGGACAATTCAAATGCAGTAAGTCTTTCCACTATTCCTTCAAAGGTTAGTGTGTTTCCTTGTACACACCTTAGCTCTTGAATGGCTAAAACTCTAATAGCATAGATAGGGAGCAGAGCTCTTAAGTATTTTTTGATCACAATTTCTTCTTCCAATTGAAAAACTAGACTTCTTATTGCACTTACCACTTCTTTTATTCTTGCAACATATTGAGCAGCATTTTCACCTTCCTCCATTTTCATGTCATCAAACTTTCCTCTTAGGCTTTCTCTCTTTGCTCTCTGGACTTTATAATCTCCTCCAAAGATATCTGATAAGGCTTTACACATCTTGAATGTAGTGTCACAATCCTTGATGTCATCATATTCTGCATAACTAAGTGCAAAGGCAATCTCCAGCATTGCTTGATTGTGCTTCTTCCTTTTGTTCAAATCATCTACAGTAAGAGGTCCTATTGGATTTACATGTTCTATTCCAATTGAGGTTTGTGCATACCCACCTATTGATCCAAGGTTCAATATCATCAGACTCTACCATGCAGCAAAGTTGTCTTTTTTTAGCTTGGAAACTTTTCTCTTGGACATTTTGATCTTCCTGCTTCTAGTACCTTAAAAGTAAATCAGAAAATGGCTTTGATACCAATTGTTAGAAATGTTTTAGAATAACTGAAGGGGTGGGGGGGGGTGGGGGGGGGGGGGGGGGGGGGGGGGGTTGTTGGGGGGTGAATTATTTATTCAAGGTCCAAATGTCCTATTCAAACTTTTCACTAAGTATAGTGAGCTCATTCAATCATTCATTCATCCAAGCTTTAACTTTTGTAACCAACAAGTTACTATAAATCAACGTGCAAGCATAACACATAAGAATTCAACACAAAACACAATGATTTACATAGAAACCCAATTTGGGAAAAACCACCAGTAACATGCTACTCAATTCTCACTCTTCCAAAGTGATGCCCTATGAAAGGTTTGTGCTATTAAAGGCTTACAACACACTATTAAATGTGACCTTGTTAGAGGATTTAACCACCCTGTTAGAAGTGGGCCTCGTTAGAGGACTTTAGAACATTCACTTGGAATGCCACCTTGGTAAAGGATTTACAAATGGCTATTAAACCAACCTAAGTCCATAGGATTTTTATATCTAATACAATTGCTAGAGAGTATTAGAAAATCTTTGACTTGACTACAACATACAACTTAACTTGCAAATCTCATATCACTTCTTAGCTCATACATTGACTAGCCTTCAATCTCTGCAACTCTGATAGCTTGGCCTCCTTTCAAGCTTAGTCTACTTGAGTCTCCATGCTCAATGTACTAGTGTAATCATCTCTTCTTGACCACTTGTGGAAGTAGAGCCTCTATGCTCTTCCTTCTTCTAGATGTCTTCTCCTTGACACCCTTCTAACCACTTTGCAATTTGGCTCTTTGGCAGTAGCAACATTAGCAGCATTTGCTTCTTGGTCTATGAGTCCTTAAATAGAAGTCTTGGAGTTCCTTTTTCTCACTCGATTCTTCCATTCTTTAATTCCAATTATCATGGATTAGGTAGGATTCATTGCATCAAATCCATATTTTATTTCCTTTAGAAACTTCTTGAATAATCCTTTTGAGTTTGCCTAAAAATTGTTTACATAGAATTTTGTGCCACCAACTCATCATCCTTATCATCCAACTAGTTCAAAAAATTCAAGGTAACCACTTTGTTAGCTTAGATTTGGAAAATCTTCATTATTTGAAATAATGCAACACCTTGGCACTATTGAAATACTGGTGCTTAGCACATACTATGTTACTCAGCATCAACTGTATTTTTAATGATGCTTGGCACCTAAAGATCACTCAGCACACACTAGAATTTTTTGTTACTTGGCTCCAATTGAGAATTTGCTTGGCTTCAACTAACTTGCTCAGCACCACCTAATGATCTTAGTTTAAGCTTTGCAGTCAACCTTGTTACAACTTCTTCCTCTAATGTTTCTAAGTGTGACCAACCTTTATATCTTTGGGTATGTTATCAATACATCTTTTAACCATTTTCCTAACTGATCCTTGCACTTCATTACAACATCATAACTCAACCTTTCCCTTAGGTGCTCTTGTTACGTCTTGTTGATCAAATCCTTTCATCAATCAACTAAGTGATAGTACTTGTATCTTATAAGAAAATGTCATTCTTACAAATAGTAGGTTTGACATCAATGACAAAACAATGATTGAAAACATTCTTTTAACAACAATCTTCCTTCTTTGATCTTCAACAATCTCCCTCTTTGATCTTCATCAATGAGCTTTTCAATCAGATTTCTAACACCTTGGGTGTCTGATGCAAATGAATCTTGGGTGTAAGGGCAATCTTGCATCACCCAAAAATATTTCTATTTCAAGTTTTCCAGTTTGTATATTTTTATTAAGGGTTATTCCTGTACAAATATGCTATTTGAGGGAGCTTGCTAATTTTAGTAAGCTGGTATTATGTTGTCAGATTGTTCTAATATCATATATGGAGGCTTATCTTTGACATTTTAGCCTACTAGATGATTTTTATTGTTATATCATATGTATTGGTGTAGTTATCAAATATTTTGAGTATAAATTTTGGTTATTCAAACTTCAAGTCCAATGATGAAGGACTAGATGCCTCCTAAATGAGGGAAAAACTCAATTAATGGATAATTGTGCAATAAACCATTGTTGATCACTAGCCAAGGATTCCAAAATGGGATTATAATATCCCATCTAGTTATGGTATTCCAGATTCTAGATTCAATGCTTTGCTAGTTATGTTCTCAAGAAATGGACCCACCCAAAAAAGTAATTTGTGTTTTTTCTAGAGTTGATCATATGTAATAAAGTGTAGTGCAATAATATAATATGAGGTTGGTTGGTCTCAATGGTTAGGGCTTAGTGTGTAGATTCTTCCCAAGTGGTTAAAAGTGCCTGTATAAGGAAGGCATGTAGGTTGTCTAGGGAAGTTTTGGGTGATAGTCATAGCTTTGTCTTGTAGATTATTTCAAAGAAGGCTCCCATGTGGGTTTTCATATTGTAATTATGTAATTTTGGATTTACAGTGATAATAAGAAGTCTGTATTTTGTTCTCTTAATTTTTTTTGTTCTCTATTTCTATTGTTTTTTGTGGTATTAAGGGGAGCACCCTTCATCACATAGTCACCCAATTTTCTAATTTACAACCTCAAGACAAAATTGGCCCCAAAATTCAAAATCTCTGAGGAACAGGTCAAATTTTTATACCTATTCTGAGGTTGACCTATTCTAGAATAGGTTGACCTAGGTCAACATATTCTAGGGTTGACCCACAGTGATCTAACCCTAAGGTCTTAGATATTGCATTGATGAAAATCAATGATGCATGTCAAAATAGGAGAAAGAGATGACTGAAGACGAATCCATTCTTGGTCCATAAGGTCACTAAAGGATGAGAGATAAAAGGTATTAATTGGTGGGTGCTTCCATTTTAAGATAGTATAGTTCCTTACAAATGCTCCTTTATCATTCATCTTATTTTTGAATAACCACTTAGCTCCCATTATATTTTTGTCTTTAGGCCTAAGAACCAATTCCCATGTGTTTTTTTTCTCAACCTATTCAAGTTCTTCCTTCACATAATTAATCCATGATTCATTCTAAACTTTTTATTTAAATATATTAAACTTATCAAATGTTTCATATTTCTCTCTAAAGAAAGAAACCCACAAAATTCAAGTGTAATTATCAATGAAAACAATAAAATACTACTCACTATAGAATGTTCTTGTCTTTGCAGGTCCACACAAATGTGTGTGTACAATCTCCAATGTTTTTAAAGTAGTAAATAATTTCCTCAAAAATGTACTCCTTTTTTATTTTTCCATCACACATTCCTTACACATCATGTTTGAAGGTTTTAAAATCTTAGGTAAATCTCTGATCGCATTGGAATTACTAACCTTCACTATGTTATCAAATTTTATATGACAAAATATTCTATGTCATAACCAATTGTCATCAAATTTTTCAACAAAATAACTTATCTCAAAGGGATTTTACTAAACTACATTACCCTTAGTCTTGGTTCTACTTAAAATATAATTCCTTGTTTTATCCTTTATTGAATATTTATAATCAATGAATTGTAAATGATAGCCCTTGTCTACAATTTCTCAAACACTTAGAAAATTATGGTTCAAGCAATCAACAAATAATAAACATCAACAAATAACATTTCATTTGTGTTAGTCTTACCAAAAGTGTTATTGATCCTTTCCCCTTTATCAAGAAAGGTAAATTGTCACCAAATTTGACAACACCTCCATTGTACCTTTTTAGCTCAATAAATCTATGTTTGTCACCTATCAATTGTCTATAATCTAATCTAATCTAATTTCTTTTTCTTAATATGTGAAACCATTTCTTTTTTCTCTTTAATAGGACTTTCATCCTTAATTTCTAAAAATACTATTTCATACTCATTATTACTATCTTCAAAGTTTATATCCTTGAATCATCACTAACATAAAGGCATGCCTTAGGAATTTTTAACTTGTAGAGTCTGGGCTTAATCTTAGATTCTCTTGTAGGACATCTTGATGCGAAATGACTAATCTTCTTACATGAATCATAGAATAAAGGTAGCATGTTTTTAAATATTCACTACCTTTTGGATCACTCCTTACGGCCAAAGCTTCAAATTTATCCATCTATCTTTCTTCCTCTTCAATTAATGCCTAATACTTGGCATAATCTCCAAGGTTTCTTCTACTGGTTTTTACACTCATTATTATTATCCTATCCTTTTATCCTTATATTCATTAGCTTTAAATGAAGTCTCAACTATAGGTAAAGAATCTCTTAACTTTTTAGTTTCAAAAGCTTGTAACTTACCAATTACCAAATCCATGTTGAATCCTTCAATGGGTGGAATTACTACCTCAATACAATTTACTTTGTTCTCATAGGTTGGTGTTAAATATTTGAGATTTTTCTGTACTGCTTTATCTTCTAGTATATTTCCTCCCAAGATCTTTATTCCTATTACAAAAGCTATGATCATTTGCAAAAATGTTCTAATGGATTCATATTCCTGCCTTTCAACACTCTCCATTCTAGCATTCCAATTTTACAACTTAACTTTCTTTTTATATTCATCAACTTCATATAACTTTTTTAATTTAGTCTGAATATCATGTGCTAAATCGAGTTCTTTTACCTCAATGAATTTTGATTTATATAGGGTTCTAATAAAGGTTTCCTTGTGATCACATTGAACTAGAAAAACTTGCTTTCCCAATTTATGCTCAAAGATAGCTCATTCTTAGATTTGATAATGGTTCCATTCTTCATGGTCAACCAATGATCAATTATCATAGAAATCAAACATGTTTGCATCTTTTTATTCCAACTTTCATAGTTATCACCATCAAATTTAGGACTCTCCTTCATGTAATCTATTATACATCTCCTCAAACTTCTAAGTTTCCTTCTCAAAGAGGACCTAATGCTTTGATACCAATTGTTAAGAAGTAAATTCCACATACAATTGAGAGGTGGGGGAGGGGGAGTGGAAGTTGAATTTATTGTAATCAAATATAATTAAATTCAAGCTTATAAAATTGATCACCAATAATTAAAATAATTATACACAATAATAAGAAACCAAACACCATAACACAATTATTTTATTGAGTACAGAAACCTTTGATTAGAGTGAAAAGCTTAGTGGAGATGGTACCCACAAGATAGTATACTGATATGTATTTTCTTCATGAAAAAGTGTGACTCTATTTGGAGTTAAATATAGTTCATTAGTACAATTATCCCTGTTAGAGGATAAATCCCTATTAGGAGACCTTGAACCCTTGTTAGAAGGCTCTAACCCTATTAGAGGTTTACAATAACAAGTAGACACACTTTTCAAATGCTCTAACAATAGTCAAAGATAAATCTTTTAGGATAACATATCCAACAAACATGAACTAATTGATCTATAAGTTAGTACTTGCCAAAACAATTCCTTTGAATTCTACCCAATCATCCAAAAAACACCTCTTCACTTCTCTTATAATCCAACATCAAGGCTTACATCATACATGTCAAGACATGCTAATTATATTTTCCATTACTTCACATACCACACTCATACATCCCAATCAAGGGAAATAATTTTCCTTTATACCCTTTACAAATAATAAATTAGGTCAACCTTTTAGAGCTTCACCAATCTATATTTAATTTCATAGGATCATGTTAAGGAATACACAACTTCATAAGCATCTATACAATTGTTACATTATTTTTTTACATGTTACAATGAGAATATAATATTTTCTAATGATAATTCACACAGTACAATAACTGAGTTGGTTGTCGGTAAAATGCATTACATTTTACACACCACTAACCTTTCCAAATAATCCAAATGACTCACAAATCCAAACATGCACATATGAAATTCCTTCTACCATCTTCCAAGATCACCAATATATATTCTAGCTCACTATTAAGATATAGAAAAAACTTTGCAACTACCTCTATCACATTTCATGCATGTGGGTCTTCTACAAGTTATTAGAAAATTAACCATTACTCATCCAGAACATCACATAAAATATAGAAAACAAAAACATGATGTCTCCACAATTTCTTCTATACAAGTGAAGCTCACATGTCAAAATCTTTCAACTATTATTGGTGTTGAATTGATAAGTAGCCCATGATAATCAAAATCTAAGTATATCATGAACCAAAGAATATATGTTGACATCAATGGAAAAAAAAAATTAATACAAAATCTTTGCAACACTCCCAAGTGCCAACAATATCCTCAATTCCTAACAAATTTACACTCATCCTATTCTCAAATAATCTTATGAGCACCATGCTAGCTTCCTTGATGTCCTCAAGGATGCTATAGTGGATTAGAGGGTATTACATCCATCATTCAAGAGGAAATTTAAATAGGCTCTTATGCCATAATTTTTTCATTGCATGCCTTCTCCATACAATCCCCTCTCTATCTTGTTTCTTGCTAATTTAGAAAGATCTAGCTTCATTTGAGTTCATCACCCCTTCCACAAAGGTTGGTGAGGCATCTTCTACATCGACGCCATGACACAAATTTCATACAAGAAATGAGGATTACATATTTGACTTAATTGAGGAAATTTCATCCTTGACAATAATCTTCACATGATCCTTCTCACTCACATTAATGGGGATTCTAGATTAGAATGTTGAAGCTACCTCATCCTTGGCATGATTTACTAGTGGATCTTGAGATATCATCATGGTTGTACCATTGAGACCTTAACATCCCTCCCCATATGATCAAGATTGGGAGAATGATGATCTGCTAGTGGATAAATTCTACATCTTTAGATGATATGTTTTCCTATGTTCCCCGGTGCTTGTATTTTAGTGTTTTTCTTTCCTAGAAGATCCTTGTATATTGTTGGTACTTGGAAACATGTTATTTTTCACTATGAACTTTCTTCTATATTTATTTTTTTTGTCTATTTTTCATATCTTTGAATTTTAATATTTGGGGGCATTTAGACTATACTTCCAGTTGGCCCATTTTTTTGTTTTTCTTTGTCTTCATGTGCTATTATTTGGATCCAAACCTTGGTTGAAAATGCTGAAATATCTCTCATATATTCCTCTTATGGATTTTGATGTCAATCCATCAAATCCCCTCCATATTGTGCACATGTTTTGGAAATAATGTTTCCCTTGTCAGGTAATGACATTCCATAGAAATATTTCATATGTTGACATGCCACAATGTTATTTCTCTCTTTATAATGTCTCATGCTCCTGTCTGGGGAACATAATCCATTGTTAGAGGAGCCTATTATATTTTTATGTTTGATTGTCTTTTTATCATGTTGTCTCTACATCATAGGTTATTCTTGATGGACTCAAATTTGTTTATCTTGATGTTTTCCTTTCTAGGGGCTAATCCACTATCTTATCAAAATGCCACCCTATTGTATGATTATCTAGATTTTCCTACACATACTTGCTTCTAAGTCACTATATCACATGCATATCTAGATCTTTCTACATGGTGGTACATATCTAAGCCATCTTCTCACATGCCTACCTAGATTTAAGTACAAATGTTAGTGTAATATCTAAAGATACCTTATCACATGCCTATCTAATTTTTGCTATACATGCCAGTGCACTATCTAAAGAAGACATATCACATGCCTAACTAACTTTGGATACACGTGTTGATGCACTACCAAAATCACCCTATCAAATGGTTACACTTCATAACACAACTTTTCACCCATATTAGTATACCATTGATGAAATTTGTCTAAAGGTTGTCTTAATCATTTAACTTTCTTATTTGTATCTTATGTGTTGGATGCAGCTCAATAATAATTTTAAGTTTCGTGGGTAGGGGAAGCCCTATGTAAATAAGTCTCCATGGGTAAGTTAGGTGATTTTTCTTACTTTTTGTTTCATATCTATATTGTAATATGCTCACTAAGGTGGGGGTAAATGTAATGTCACAAATTATCAGATTGTGATATAATTTTCCATTTTTAATGCCTCCACCTTAGCTAAAAACAAAAAAAAATGATGTCACCTTTCATGGTCATCTATTTTTACTTGTCACCACATGTTTGGAATCCTAACCATGTGGCTTGAACAACCTGTGAAATGTGTGTATTATGGAGATATTTGTACAACACACACTTGTCCTATAAATTTGGATACATGTAGAGTTTTGTTGAGACATTATTATTGAAAATGATAGCTTTATTCAGATAAACATAAATGATAAATATCAATAGAATGATCTATGATTCTATGCATGCATGTATATCAATATACAACAAGTGTATTGATAGACATACATTTATAATTACATATTAAACCATAAATCATAATTCTGATTATTTGAGGAACCAATTATCATTCATGATAATTGATTATTATTAATCTTATTTTCCAAGTAAAAATATGTAATTATCAATATGCATTTAATCAATATTGAAGAAAATTATCTTTTCTATGTAATGAATATCAATCTAATTTATATTAGGCATTAATCACTTTCTACAATTAATGAATATATTTAAGAAATTATAGATCAGATTTGTATATGATTAAGGTTATTATATAATCATATCTTGAATATAAAAATCAGAGCATAGTCGTATCTGATGAAGATATTGATTTGTGAAATGTTATATAGACTTCAAGTTGTGATTCTATTAGTTTGAATGAGAGATACCAAATTTTGAAATAATATATAGACAAAATGATGGAGAGACATGTCTCTACATACATGGAGACATGTTTATCCATCATCATGTCTCTCTATACATACATACATACATACATACATACATATGTGTGTGTGTGTGTGTGTGTGTGTGTGTGTGTGTGTGTGTGTGTGTGTGTGTGTATATACATATATATATACATATATGTATATATATATGTGTATATATATATATATATATGTATATATATATACATATATATATATACACATATATATATATACATATATGTATATATACATATATGTATATATACATATATGTATATATATATATATATATATATGTATGTATGTATGTATATATATTCAAGCCCGACTGGTGAAATGAAATGTATTAAAATCATTAGTGCACATCAGTTGGAGATCAATCTCTTTTATGTATATTCAAAAAATTATGATACAAAATTAGAAATAATTAAAGGTTTATAATTATCAAAATTATCCAAAATTCTTGGTAAATATCATTTCTTCATTATTCTTACAAAAACTTGCAAAGAAATATCATATTAGTAAGTGTAGTATTCTAGAGATAATAAATAATTAACTATTTACATTCCTAGTCTACAACAAATCTAATCTACTTTAACATGGTATCAGAGCCTGGTTAAAAAATATCCAATTAGATTAAGGATAGAAAATTATGTAGAACATCAATTCAATCTTAAAGGAGAAATCACATTATATTCTTCATAATGACAAATGGAATCAGATTCAAAGATTGTCTTGAAGGAGCATCAAACTTTGCACATGGAAGTTCATAGTTATGCTAATCTTGAGGAAAATGAACTAGACTCATTTGTAAAAGAAAACATAAATGAATCAGAGTATGATCCTAGGAAAACTCATTGAATCAAGAGTAATGAAAATGGTATGAAAATGACTGTGGATATAGTTAGGTGCCATATAGTTTCCTATTGTATCAAAATGTGATATTGCATACCACATGTTCAAATCACTTGATGATGCATATGAAATAGACAATACTAGTAGATATCACACATTGAAATGATAACTCCATCATGTGAACATGAATAAGGGATAAATTATCACAACATACTTTATTAGTATCAGTGAATTGAGATATCAAATTTCTACAATTGGTCATTAGATTGACAATAAGGAGTTAACATTGATGGCCCTATGTGCACTCTCATCATCATGGGAATCATTTATTAAAGGAATAAGTACAAGTTCAAATCTACCTAAGTTCAATCAGTTAAAAATGGATTGCATTTAAGAAGAATCCAAATTGATCACCAATGAGATCAACAAAATTACCATCAATGAAGGCATTCATGTAGTAAATACTAAATCTCATAAGAAAGGAAACAAAATTATTTTTAAAAGAAAAAATACAAATGTGCAAAAGGATCTTCCAAGAAGAGGAAGGACATGTATCAAATACAATGTTTTAGATATGATGAGTACGGACATTATTCCATAAAGCTTCCTGATAGGACAAAACAACAAGCCTTATTTGATGAAGTAAGAAAATCTAGCATGGAAAATGATCTTGAGAAACTTGTCTTCTATTCAGCCTTATGTAGTCAAGTGCCAAAAAAACTCAACATTTGGGTGACTAAATGTGGATCCTCACACCATATTATCAAATTCAGAGAACATCTTGACACTCTGGTGGAAAATTATGATGAGGAAGTAACTATTGGGGATGATTCTAACTATCAATTCAAAGGGATTAGAACCTGTACCATAAATTTGAAATCACGTACATCTCTTCTACTCACATGAGTATTACTTGTGCCAAGAATAAAAAGAAACCTAGTCTTCATTTATGCACTTGAAGATAAAGGGTAAAATAACCTTTATGGAAGGTAAAGTTTTGGCATGGCCAAATAAATCCATTATCAAGGAAACTCAAAGTATATGAATAAGGCATGGATGTATTCAAAAACTATGCACTAATCCTAATCAAGCCCTAAGTTATAATACTTTTAGCTCAAATGATATTTGGCATAGAAGATTAGGGAATCTCCATTTTGTGAAATATCTTTGATAGAAAAATAGTGATTGGTTTTCCCAAATTAAATAAAATTCATGAAGGACCATGAAAATGTTGTGCCCTAGGAAATGATATAAAAGGAACTTTCCAAAATGGTTTCTAAAAATCTAAAAATGTACTAAAACTAAATCATTTTGATTAATGTAGACACATGTTTATAGCTTCTATAGGAGGATTCTTGTACTATATATTTTCTGTAGATGATCTCTCTAGGGAAACCTAGATATACTTTCTTAAATGTAAATATTATGAAAAAATACTTATGGGGTTAAAGGAATTCAAAGCTCTTTAAGAAAATTTCTCCAAGAATAAAATCAAAACATTAATAATAGATAATGGGAGGAAATATACTTCAAACATATTTAAAGAGTTCTATATGAATGCTAGAATTAAAAGGGAGTTTATTGTACATTGTAATCCCAAAAAAGTGTGGTAGATGAAAGAAACAATAAGACCATTGTATAAGCTCTAGAGGTATGTTGTATGACTAAAACATAGAAACTTCATTTTGGGTTGAAGCCTCTAGGATGTTATCTGCATTCAAAGTAGATGTCCCCATTCTCTCCTATAAAATAAACCTCATGAATAATAATTCACCAACATCAAACCTAATATAATTCATCTAAGAATATTTGGGTTTCCTTGTTAATTGACAAAAGTATATATAGGCTATTGAAGAATATTTTTTAGCATGGTTTTCATTCTTGGAAAATCATTAAGAAGTAGAAACACCATGTTGTGAAGTTAAGACAATAGGTTAATAAGTAAAGAAAATAGGTAAACAAGCAGGTCTTGACAAAAGACAAAAGGAACTATAAGTAAAGGAGAACAAGACAACACTATTACTAAACTAGATATTAAATACTATTGGAACAAAGGAACACTATCAATGAATTGGTACTATCGATGAATCATAAATAGAATGAAAACATAAATGAAGGAACAATTTTGGTAAACTAGATGCACAAACATCAAACAAGGATATTCATTGAATCTAGACACAAGATGAAATGTAGTACACAAGTCAAATAATCAGAGCAAATGGTTTAGAGAGAGATGTGAAAATAATCAAGTGCTAAATTTGAGAAAGGTTTATCAAATGGAAATAAAGTTAGTTTTATCAAGAATGATAAAGCAAGATTTGATGGAGCCCCTAAAGTCAAAATGTATTATGGAAGATTCAAGAAGAAGATAAAAGGAACCCTAATTAGGTTTAGAAAAGTGGGAAAGGAAAATGATTAGTCAAAATAAATAGGAGACCAAGTATTAGATGAATGAAAGAGAGTGTAGAGGACACCAAAAAAGAAAAGAAAACTAAGTGTTATAGAATCAAGGAGAGATAACAGAGAAGAGAAACTATAGAGAAGAGGAATATCTTAAAGGATCTAACAAGATTTTGGAGAAATAAAGCACTGGTCAAACTGTTATTGACTTACTCCTAAAAAATTAATAAGAAAATTGTTAAATCCTTTAACTAGGTAGTTTTTAATAGGACTAAAAGTATTTTTACTATTTGTAAATCATTCAACAAGGTGAACACTATATAAGTGGAATAAAATATCTTAACAAAGTAGTCTCTAATGGGACTATAGATACTTCTAATAGGGTATCAGTCACTCTTGATAGGGTGAGTCATTTAGAAGATTATATATTGTAAGCTCATATTCAAGCAACTTTAAAACTGCAATGATAAGTTTTGGGTATCATCCCCACCATATTTTTTTCCCTCTAACCAAGGGTTATTTGTGAGACCAAATAATGTGTTATGATTTATTTGTATGTTATTCATGTTATGATTTTATTGCTTTATATTTTAGAAATGGGTAACAAGTTACTTCATATCGATAAGTTTATTAGTTTATGATTAAAATGGTTAAATAGGTTTAAAATATTATGGTAATAACTACTCCCCCCCAACCCCCCCACATCCACCCCCTCTCTCAATACCTTACCTAAATTTATAATAATTGGTATCATAGATAAGTTTCCTAGAGGGAAAGTTTAACAACATGAGAGTAGATATGGGAAACAGATAGTTACAAGTATCAGAAGAAATTGGAAGAAGCCTTAGAGGATGCTAATGAGAAGATACAATCTCTAAAAGAGAAACTTAAGACCTTATTTTTTAAGAGAAAGGAATTTATATAATAGATAAAGATAAGCCTAGACAACATTGAGCTATCTTAAGTATGTGTCAAGTCTAAGGAAGTTGATGTTTCTATTGTGGATCCATTGAGCAAGAATAATGCACTACATGAAGAGAGAACAAGAAAGCCAAGACCTAAGAATGATAGAAGTACTAGAGAAGATGAGAGTTGTTAAAAATGAAAAAGAAATCCTTAAGTCAAAAAGGAGGAATGTTGAAGAAATAATCAAAGCCAAAGACTCAATATTGTGGATACAACAAAAGGAGATGCATGCAGATTATGTAGAAGGTTGGTGTACAATTAAAAAGTTAAATGATGCCTACTGATAAAACTAGACTAGGATATACCAATAATAACAAACTTGAAACTAGAAAATCATCAAAATCTAGAGCTGTGAAATTGGCACATATTCCTGAAGAATCTAACATAATGAAAGGTAAGAAGCCCTACAATCCTACCTATTATAATCGTGGAAATCTTGGTCATACTAAAAATGTTTGTAGAATTAGACAAGTGAATAATCCAAGAGGTACATATTTTGATGGTTATTGTTACAATTGTGGTATGTATGGTCACAAATCTTATGAGTGTAGACCAAGGCCAATAAGTAGGTCATAAGAGAGTAGCTTTGTTAGTTATTATTACAAATGCAATCATTATGGACATAAAGTCAAGGAAGGGAGAACCAAAATGCCATCAACAAGGAAGCTTTACAAATAGGTGAATTATATGAGAAAATGAGGTAGTAACCATATTACATGTTTCAAATGTGGAAAATTGGGACATATGGCACCAAATGTAGATTGAAAAAAATATAAATAAATCATGAACTTTGAAAAAAAAAGGCTTGTCATGTTATATCTATCAAAAGTATGGTCATGAAACATACAACTATAGATATTAGTTCTCTACCAATAAGGACAATAAAGGAAAATGAATTGCAAATCAAGAACAATTTCAAGAAGAGATGAGGAAAATATGGATAAGAAGGATGATGCTACTTCAACAGGATACCCTTTGTCATCAGGAGGATTCGTCTACCAACTAAGCAAGTAACTAGTTAGGGACTTATAATTTCATTGAATTATCAATTGGTCCCTTATATAATTTGAGGTACAACACCTGTTAGTATAATTGGATGCATTGGTGGTAAAATTCAAAAAAATAGAAATTGAGATAAATTTAGCTAATTTGGAACTGTAGATTCAAAGAGGTATGTATTTATAATACTGTTGGATAAAGAAAGAAGTGCTCACTATCAGAAAAAAGATTATTGGTAATAAGTTATTATCAACAAAAGGAAAGGATCATTAGTGAAAAGAATTAAATACACAATAGTCATTGAATACATTTTGGCTACTATATGTTGGCTTTTAATGAGTATGATTAAGATATGGCATATATTGTTTTCATTAATGGAAAACACTCACAGAACATTCATAGAGTCGATAAGAAATTACACTATTGGTAGAAAAAGGCACTATCAGTGTATAAAGCACATTATTAGATATATAACTATTGGAATATAGTAATAAGGATACTATCGGGATGTTGTCAGAAACAATTATCATACTAAGGAAGTTTTGTTTTTTAGTTAACAATAGAAGAAAGAAAGAGATGAACCCTAAGATCTAAGACCAAGATTGTGTGTAGGGGTAGCATGATCAAGGGATAAATATTAAGATGTGAACAAGATCAATGAAAGAGAAGTAACAAAGAACAAAAGAAAGAAATAGAGAAAAGACAAGTGTAGAGAAAAAGGCTAAAGAAGAGCATAAAGGGATCTTACAAGCTTGAGATAGAAGCAGATTCAAGCCATGTTATCTTGTATAAATACCTAATCAATTTTCTACAAGATTTACTAAATCCTTTAATCAAGTTAGTCTTTCATAAGACTGATAAGTTCGTATAGGAACTTTTGTAAATCCTTTAACAAGGTGAATGCCAAGTAGGTAGGATGAAACCTCTTAACTGAATAGTCTTGATAGACTAAAGATACAGTTGACATTGTATTAATCACTCTTTATTGGTGAGTCTCTCAAAAGGAAACACCATTATAAGACTAATTGGTAAACTTTTCCTACTACGGTGAAAATTGTGTGGCTATCATCCCCACAGCAATTTTTCCCTCTGACTAAAGATTTTTTGTGATACCAAAATATATGTGTTACAGATGTGTGAACTTTTATGTTTGGTGTTATTTAGTTTTATACAAATGAATTTTTAAATTATCAGCAATGTTATCAGTTATATAGGAAGGTTTATTGGTTCATTTTATGAAAAATATTAATGTTTAAAATTTTATAAGTATTGATTCACCCCCTAGTACTTATCCATTCCAATTAACAATTAATAATTGGTATCAAAGCTTTTCTCTCTAGAAGAAAGTCTAACAAATTGAGAGTAGATTTCGGAACATGGAAAGGTATAACAAGGATAAGAAACTAGAAGAAGCATTAGATGAAGCTACAATCCAAAATGAAGAATTTAAGAAAAATTTGAAAATCTCATTTGCAAAATGAAAGGAACTATCAGAACAATTATAGACAAGTCTTGAAGGTCTTGAAGAAATTTCCCAAAATAATACAAGTTCAAAGGAATCTGATGTTGTAGTAGCAAATCTATTAGATAGTAACACTATTCTAGAGGAAAATTTACAACAGGCCAAAAGGGAACTTGAAATTCAAGCATTAAGAATGACTGAAATATTGGAAAGAATGAAAACTATCAAAGATGAGAAAGGAAAACTTGAAATAGATAAGAGATATATGAAAAAATGGATTAAAGATAAGGATAACATCATTCTTCAACTACAACATAATAAAATACATTGAATATATATGTAAGTGATACAAAAGAAGAAAATAAACATATCCTTGTTGAGAATGAAAACCGAATTAGAAAATAGGTGGAAGAATTGACAAATAAACTAAAAGTAGAACAAGAAATCAATGAAAATTTTACTAAGTTTGACCTAGGTATAAGGAAGATTGATGAACGAATAAAAGGGCAAAGATCAGGTGATACAACTAGACTTGGCTATACCGATAATATAAAATTTGAAATCGGTGAATAATCTAAAACTATTGCAAAAAAGACTCCACTATCGGATAAAAAACCAATCAATAGTTAACACAAGGAACCTACTTGCTATAACTGTGGAAGACCAAGACATATGAAAAATGTGTGCAGAAGTAGACCATCAAATATCTTGTTAAGAGCAACTTTCAATGGCTACTTCTATAACTACAATAAATATGGAAATAGAATAAGAGACAATAGAATGAGGAGATCAAACACCTCAAAGAAGGGAAACTTCATAGATTACTATTATACATGCAACATATTTAGTCATAAAGCTAAATATTGTAGGAACAAAGCATTGTTGAAAAGGAAATTGAGAAGCATGCTATGCAACAATTTTGGGTACCTTAGACATGCAAAAAAAGATTTCAGGTTCACAAACTCAAAAATTGGTGCAAAATCAAAAGGAATGATGTGCTACATCTGTTACAAGTATGGTCATTAAAAAAAAACTATAGATAATGACAAGCCATGAATGGAGACAATGAAGAGGAAAATGATATGAGAAGCAAAATAAAAAATAACCACATTAAAGATAATTGGATTAAAAAAGGTAGACAGTAGCATATCTGATAGTAATTCAATTAATCCAAGTCAAGAAGGAAAATCTTTGAACTAAGCCAAAAAGTATTGTTCAAGGACTTGTAGAAATGATAAAATTTCATTCCAACCCTTACAAGATAGACAATAGTATTGAAAAAGCTAGTTTAAACAAATGCCTATTGAATACTAGGTAATGATGCAAAAAGATGTAACCTCTATCGACTAGAGTAATACTTATCAAAGAAAATTTATTGTTGTAAATGCATTAATTTCATAATTAACCATTTACTTACCTTTTGAGCTATAAATGTGTGTTGAGATAGCTCATTTGACACCTTACTTATGAAGAAACCAAGCATGAAAAGAATTCTAAAGCAATTAACTATGACTATCAAAAGGGAATATTTTCTAAAAAATAATTGGCGCCCTAGTTTGCAGAAGTTGAAGACAACCTTATTCAGTGTATATGTTGAGCTAACAGAGAATATTTGAGACTAATGACAACAATAGTGAAAGCACCCTATGTTCTAAGCACCAACAAATCCCTAGAGCCAAAATATGAGATCTACCTTATGAAATCTAGCATAAAAGATGATGCAGGAGGTCTATCATCACTACCACCAAGGGTATTACTGATTGAGGGTAGTAGCACTTTCATCCACAAAAATATTGTAGTATTTGGTAATTTTAAAAAGATTGAAAAAATGTATAATTAAGAGTTATTTGTAGCTAGAGTACAAAAATATGAGTTCAAGCACTTTGAAGCTCAAGGTCTTACACATATGGTGCACGTGCCCAATGTCTTCACCAAGGACTAGATAAGATACGTCCTGAGTCATGTACATGATGGTTCATTTTGGATTGATGAGAAAAATCCCATAAAAATCACCCAAGAGATCGTTCATAAGGTAATATGGTTATCAGCACAAGGAAATGAATGTCCCCTATGATTTAGCAAAATGAACGAGCTAAAGAAAATCACTAAAACCACCTAAGACAAGAGGGAAATGGAAATTGATAATGTCAAGCACAAGGGTACTAGATTTGTAATGATGATTATTGAATACAAGGTGTATCAATCTAGCCATGCCAACATCCCTAGTATAGCCATCTAGACAACACACAAAATTTCCACTCAAGGAAAAGCATATGATTTATCAGGCATGGTTCCAAATAAATTGAATGTTAATATGGAACATTTGAAGAGAAACTATCAACAAGACATCAAGTATGGTTTTCCACTTGTGTGTATTTATTTATATGTCAATAAATTATTTCATGTTATAGGAGATATTGTATGGAATGAAAATATGCAAATTATTTATCAAATTAACGAGTGTGTTGAGAATCTAGCAGGAGAATTCAAAAAGATTATGTGGGGATGCTTCAAAGAGTTTCAACTCAGAATGAAAGAGTGTTATCAAATTTAGACACCTATAATGGAAAGGTATAGAGATACTTTATGTTTTGTTGATGACAGTGATTATTGGTGGATTCAACCAGTTGATCCCTTAACAATTTGGGGTCCATTATTGGACTATGATGTTACAAAACACAAAATGATTAGATATGAAGACCACATATTGAGTTTTCCAAAGGATGCCACTCATTTTGGTACGTATGAAGAAGTTTTTTGTCACAAAGAATCAGTAGTACAAGCACTAAATTAGGCAAAAAAATGTGAAGAAGGCCTTAGATAATCAACATAAAGAAATCATAAACTTATTTATGCAAGAAGTCATGCAAGCCACAACCACGATACAATTGTCAACTCCTGAAAAGAAGAAGAAAGGTAAAAGTATCACACAACCTAAAGAGGCTATTATCTCTATTACTAAACAAGAGGAACAAAAGGAAGAATAAAGTGGAGATGATAATGAAATGATGAATCCTGAAGAAGCAATAGAGGAATGGGTCATGCTGACACAAAATTCTACACCCTATCTTGAGCTATGACCCTCACGCAACCTTGTGTAATATGGAAACAATCTCCAAGTTGTGGGACATGAATTGTGAGATTGAGTCTCTAGAGAAGGTCAGATTCCTTATAATCGGGATGCACCTAACTACTACTTGAGAGGAAAAGGGAGAAGGAGATGCATGAAAGTAAATTGTTGAAAGGGAAAGGGGGGTGATGCACCTAATTGAAATGGTTAGAACTCTACCCTTATAGGCACAACACATGAATGAAATCTCAAAAAATATAGATCCTGACTCTATTCTACACCCACATAATCACATGCAGGTTTGGAATTGATCAAATGCTGAAAGAAAAGACATTTTCACAGTACAACAATCATCAATAGTTTGAACACAACATACAACCTTTAGAAACTAGGAAAGAAACATTCAAAACAAGGCAAGATATATGCAAAAATAATGAATGGAAAGAAGAGGTAAAGAAGAGAGCTATTTCATTAATGGAAGGCAAGGAATACAGTTGCAGAGCACAAGGCTACTGCAAGTATACATAATAGAATAGAGAAGAAGCCCTAAAACATATTTACAATTGTCTTTTATAGAGTTTAGGCATAACTTTGATCTTTACATTGAAACTCTAAACTCAACCACTGAGTTCAAGTCATAAAAGAGAAATAACTAAGAATCAGAAGGGAGATTTGATCAAATGCACTTCTCCATGCATAAATTCTGATCTTGTGTGCAAATAGAGCCCTGAAGAGATAGAAATGGCAGTCATAACTGCTCTGGCTGGTAGATGGATAACCATGGTGGTGGAAGGATGAAAATTGAATTTACCAAGCATGGAGAACACCAAAAGGTGGTTGCAGATGATCAAAAAGATCAGATCACCATCAATGAGCTATTTGATTTGATGTTGGCAACAGTGCAATGTCAACCATGTCATCAAGTCAACTAGATTCAACAATCAACATCACCATGTGGCCCTATATCTTTTAGCATTATGCCACCTTGTCTAGCTTTCTATATGTTATGTTGACCTACATCATTGTTCCCTTCTCTTGTTTTCTACTTCGCAACTCTTTTTCCTCATTGATTGTTTGGCCTTGTGAAACTGCGACAGCTTCATTTTATGCCTTATCATTGCTTCATAGCTTGAGATCACCTTAGTCCACTAACTACTACAACCTTGCGATGACCATCAAATTTCCTTCTTCACACCCTCACAATAGTTAAGGACCTAACAATCCTTTAACCATGTGATGTTATGATGCCTTCATCCTAGCCTTTGTTGCCCTTTCATAACTGCCAAACACGAAGCCCATCTGGAACATGTGACATCGTGATCACTACCTTAGATAAATTTTGGTTGATTTTGTGACTTTGCAATTGGAAATTTTGACTATAGATCAGTCACTCAGATGTTGTGCCATCCACTAACAGTATTACCATTTCTTTTGTTCACATCTTTGCAACCATGAATCTTAACTCATTACTTAACTTTGTGAAGCTGAGACAATATGCATTTTGCATCATCACTACCTTAACCCTTAAACTTAGCTTTAACCCCATGAATTTGTGATAATAGGCTTTCGTCACTTTGCAACCTAAACCAGGGGTAGCTCTTAACCATGTGCAATGAAGTGATAACTGAACCTGATTGAAGTTGTTGACTGTCACACCATTGCAACTTAAAATTCCTTTAACCAATACTAAGCCATGACAAGGTGATTGAAGAAATATCACACCATCACAACTTAATATTTCACTATAGCTTAGACACTTATGACAATGCGAAGACCACTTCCTTTGACTGTTTGATGCCCCTTGCAACTTTGCAACCGTAGATTGCTTACTTTTGATAATTGCTACAACTTGGTGATAACCACTTGATTGTCTTCATGATAGCTTCACAACTAAAAGAATCAAAGGTTTTTGATGGACTGATATCAATTTAAGATCAACTGCATTTATCGACAAGGTATTCCTTTGAAATAATGAACATTAACTACCTCATAATCCTATGACTATGTGATGAAGGACCCTCAACGCTTCACAATCTTAAACCTAGGCTATCTCCAACTATGTGCAAAGATGCAAAAGCCATTAAACTTGACTGTTGTCGTAGATCACTATACCCTATAGTGATAAGCCTTGACATCGCCCATATCTATATCCACTTTCTGCCTTCTATGTGTAATGATAACTGGGACCACTATAGCCTATAGTGATAAGGAAATTATCTCACTTGTCTTGCAAAACTATCTGGTGAGCTTGAGTGGGAATGAAACTGCACTACAATTTTTTAACCTGTGAGTGTCAAATGACTAGAAATATGTTCATTCGATAGTAGACTCATCGATATTAGCTCCCACAATTCATGAAAATGTGTTGTATTTTTGTGCACTCGAGGATGCCTGAAACTGTGGTTCAAAAAATGTAGAACCTATTTCATGAAAGATATCTTAGATTAGTTATCTACGATGGAATAAATGGTGACAAAAAATGTCAACATTTCTTAGTGACTCAGAGAGGAAGTTTTCATGCTAAGCATGGACCAGTGGCCTTAAGCAATCCATTGGACTATAGAGTCGTAAAAAATGAGACTCGCTTTGCAACAAACAGAAAAAACTACAAACTCCACAACTAGACAAATTTCAAAACCTATTATTTCATAGAAAAATAGCATATTATCGTGCACTTCTTGAAAATAAGGAAACACCTAATCAAATATGTACATGAACTTACAAAAAAAATATCAAACAAACCCATTGACTAGTTGTTGAAGTAGTTGCCCTTCTTCACTAGTTGATTTTTTCTTCCACGCACATGGCTAGCTAAAAAGATTAGTAGACATGAAAAGCATATTTTTGCATGGAACACCTTCTCCCCAATTCTAAAGAAAATGAAGCTCTCTAGTACTAGGGAATTACCTTGTGGAGAAAAACATACTTGCTCCTCTTTATAGAACTCTCCCTCGTGGTCTAGATAAGCATGATTGGGGGAACATGCAATTTTGTTACAAAGCTAGATGCCTAATGGGGCATCCTCTTGATGGAACTTGGTCTAAGAAATCAACCTTGACCATGTTGTTCTCTACAATACTTGTATCCTTTTGGCCAGTGGGGGTTGGCTCTGGTAGTGTGGTTGGTAATGCACTCTCCTCTTCCTGCTTTTGAAGAACATGCTCTTCATATATAGGAGATGATGATTCAACATCTATGGAAGAGAAGATAGCATCAAACTTTTCCAAAAGGTCATCCTCATCATTGATCTCCTCCATTATGTCTGTAATAACATGCATAGGTTGAGAGGCAACCTCATGCATATTATCATGTTCCTCCTCAAGCATATTATCATGTTCCTCCTCAAGGATAGAGCTATCCTTGGAATCCTCCTTTTTGTCCTCCACATCATGAAGGATAGTCTATTGCAACATATGTTCGTTATATGTGGAAGATGACTTGCTAGATAGGCACGAGGCCTTAAGTTCATAGAAATCAATCTCCCCCATCTGCTGTGATGTCCCAATGTCATAATAGTCTCTGTGATGGCTTGAAGAAAAGAGAAACTCTTCTTCCTATATTATCTTCTTTGTTGTGACATTGCATGCAAGTTGAGGAGAAGCCTCATGCACATTAATGTGTTCCTCGTTGAGGACAAGGATTTCCTCTTGATGTTCTTTCTTTCCAAACTCCTTCTACAACACATGCTCTTCAATTGGTCACTGCTCGTTTTCTATTTTGGATGTGGGCGAAGATATATCCATTTCTTTAGGAACTATAAAGAAGGGACACAAACCATTTCAGGGCTCACCATCATTGACATGTGGAGGTGTCTAAACTATAGGTTGAGGTTCAAGTTAGCTTGAAGTAGAAATATGGGGAGGCTTGCTTTGTCTAAAGCTAGTAGACTTCCTTCTTGGAGGCTCTTGCACTTCAGCCTCCTGCATTTGAGCAAGCTTGAGCTTTGCCTCCTCCTCAAACTTCTTATGTTTTAGTTATCTCTCTTGTTGCAACTAGAGAAAAGCCTCCTGAGGCTCATTCAAAATACCAAATGCCTTAGACACCATGGTGTAAAAACAGTGCTTATTTTCCCACATATCCCTCTCATAACGCAAATCATTAAGCCAAGAAGTCATAATGATCATATCATAAGAATCATCTCCATAGTCTCTATCTGCATAAGGGTTATGAACAAATTCAAAAATCTTGTCTATCTTAGCAAATCCAAGGCCAAAAAAATTTAAGCGGTCATAATGCTCTCCCACCTTTGACCTGAGATCACTATAAGGTTCAAAGGAAGACTAGGTAGGTTGATGTAGAGAATGAGAGGGATGAGGAATAGCCATTCCATAATATAGGGGAAAGTGGGAGGCATCTCTATGAAGGGGATCCATGCTAAAATATTTAAACAAACACCTTCATAGAAATCCTAAAGAAACATAAAAACCAAAAATTATACCATCACTTGGTCTTTTGAAACTAGTAGATGCATATAATCACCATGGTGTTAGATGAATGTCTCCAAAGACTGATGGTACTGAGAAAAACACCTAATTTCTTAGCAAACTGATCTTCAAACTGGCTAACCAACAGACTTATGAATTTGAATCTATCCCACTAGGCACGCCAAAAATTGTTGACACAAAAGTTTGCACCCTTGCTTGAGGTATGACCCTCAAGTGACCTTTGTAACATGGAAACAATCTCCAAGCTATGGGACTTGAATGGTGAGATTGAGTCTCTGGAGAAGGTCGGCTTCTTTACAATCAGGATGCACCTAACTACTGCTTGAGAGGAAAAGGGACAAGGAGATGTAGAAAAGTAAATTGTTGAAAGGGAAAGGGGGTGATGCACCTAATTGAAATGGTTACAACTCTGTCCTTATAGGCACAACACATCAATGAAAAGCCCAAAAATCATAGATCCTAGCTCTATTCTACTCCCATAGAATCATATGCAAGTTTGGAACTAATCAAAAGCTAAAAAGAAACACATCTTCACAGTATAATAATCATCAATAGTTTGAACACAACTTACAACCTTTAGAAACTAGGAAAGAAACATTCAAAACAAGCTAAGATATATGCACAAATAATGAATGGCAAGAAGAGGTAAAGAAGAGAGCTTTTTCATTAATTGAAGGTAAGGAATACAATTGTAGAGCACAAGACTACTGCAAGTAGATATAACAAAATAGAGAAGAACCCATAAAACATATTTATAACTATCTTTTATAGAGTTCAGGCATAACTTTGATGTTTACATTGAAACTCTAAACTCAACCACTAAGTTCAAGTTGCTAAAGAGCAATAAATGAGAATCAAAAGGGATATTTGATCAGATATATGTTTCCATGTAGAAAATATAATCTTGTGTGCAAATTGATCCCTAAAGAGATAAAAATAGCAGGCATAACTACTATGGCTGGTAGATGGATAACCATGGCAGTGGAAGGATGAAAACTGCATTTACCAGGCATTGAAAAAACCAAAAGGTGATTGCAAACAATCAAAAAGATTTGATCACCATCAACAAGTTGCTTGATTTTGTGCTCACAATTGTACCGGGTCAGCCATATCATCAAGTCAGCCAGATTCAATAGTCAAATTTTCCACATGGCCCTATATCTTTTAAGCATTTTTCCACCTCATCCATCTTTCTATCTATTATGTTGACCTGCATCGTTGTGCCCTTCTCTTGTTCGTTGCTTCGCAACTCTTTTTCTTCATTGACTGTTTGGCCTTGTGAAATTGTGACACCTTCTTTTTATGCCCTATCATTATTTCGTATCTTAAAATCACCTCAATCCACTAACCATTGCAACCTTGTGATGACCATCAAACTGCCCACTTTGCACCCTCGCAACAGTTAGGACTTAACAATCCTTTAATCGTGCGATGTTGTGATGCCTTCATCCTAGCCTTTATCTCCCTTTTGCAACCACCAAACAAAAAGCCTATCTAGAACATGAGACACTACAATCGCTACCCCAGATGATTGCTGGTTGATTTTGTGACTTCACAACAAGAAATTTTGACTATAGATCAAACCCTACGATGTTGTGCCAGCCGATAATTGCATTACCATTTCTTTCTTCGCAACTTTACAACCATGAATCTTAACTCATTACTCAAAATTTTGAAGTTGCAGCAACAGGAATTTTGAATCATCACCACCTTAAACCTTAACCTCATCTTTAACCCCTCGAATGTGAGACAATAGGCTTTTGCCACTTCGTAGCCTGAACTAGGGGTAGCTCATAACCACATGTGATGGAGCAATGACTGAACTATGTGCATCAAAGAGTGGAAGCCTTGAGGAAATAAGTACTAAGAGAACTACATCCCAATTTATCAGTGAATAATATTGAAGTATGGATGGATAAGTATAGAAAATATTTTAGGGAAAGGTAATGACAACCATCATACTAGTCGATGAAGAACAAATTTTGATTGAAAATATTAAAGAAGTATGGATTGAAGAGTTATGAAAACCTTAGAATCAAGCCTATGAAGAGACAAGTCCTTCAAATATTGATGATGTTTTTACCGTAAGTGGGTTAATTGGTAGCATACATATTACAATTGACATGACATCCAATAACAAGCAATTAATTATTGAAGATAAATTTTAAAGTAGGAAAGGAGAATCAGATGATGAAGCTAATACTCAAGTAATTATTTCCTAGGTACAGATAAGTGATCAACGAACTAGAAGAGACACTACAACTAGTGTTGAGAAAAGATGAGATAGAGTTGAGAAGGTTGTAGATAGATTGCATGCACTTGTACCAAGAAGTACTATTATTGTTCAATCACTCAGTTATTGAGCCAGATATTGATATCTATAAAAGAAGTGTTAAGTGCAATGAGAAAGCAAGATAATATCTTGAACGAATGAGTAGACCCACAATCCAGATGAAAAACAACACATGCCCCCAACTACACAAGCATTGACGACAACTAAAGATAATATTGAAAAGTAGGACACAAGTGACTCAAGTAGCCAACCTAAGGATTCAAGAAACTAGGAAGAACAAGGGAAGAATGAAAGTTCTTAGCCCCAAAGTCAACGTGAATCCGGCCTAGTCACTATCGAAATAGAAAAGAAGGATGAAAAAGGAAATGATGATGATGATGATGAAAAAGATAAAAATGGAAAGAAAGATCATGGAGAATCCCATAAGCAAATTGATGTGAAATGGATAAGGAAAAGAGAAGATGGTGAAGAAGAAAAGGAGGATAATGATTGACTCAATGATGAATCTTAGTTTGACATTTTGAAAAGTAATGTTATAAAGTTGAAGAGGAAAGACCAAGAGGATTTTAGACTGATATCATCACAAAAGATAACCCTTTGTAAAATACCACTTTAAAAAAAAATGTAGCACATAGGAAAAAGGAAAAATAAAATAGTTGCAAATAAAATACCCACACATATCTCTAATTCTTAAGCTTCACTCTTACGAGAGTACTACAATCATTAAAATGCATGCCCCTTATAGTGCCTTTCATAATAAAAAAGATTTATAATATCAATGATTTTACTATCTTGTCATGATTAATGAGAGCTTTTAGATTTTCAAACGCTCATGTGCCAGCATTCCAATGAATGGAAGATATATTAGCAACCACCATATTTGCTAACACATTAGCAACCCCATTGGCTTCTCTATACATGTGGCTGATATAGACCCTTTCAAGATTATTTATAATAATTTAAGCCTCTCAAATAATATTGTCAATATTTCATGATGGAATATCCTTATTGGAAATATAATTGAGATATTTCGAGAATCTCTCAATCCATAATCATCTATTGTCACACTTATCTACCAATCCTAAACCCTAGAGTAAACCCATCGCCTCAACAAAATAGCTCACTTGGATCTGAAGAGGTACAAAAAATGGCTTTAATAGATTGCCTCTATCATTTCTGACAATCACACCGTAACCAACCTTACGAAGGTTCCCCTTGGTAGTCCCATCAAAATTCATCTTGAGCCGTGAGGTGGGCAGTTCCATCTTGCATTATCCCATTTCTCTTTAGTTAACTATTTTGTATTCACTCCAACTCCTTCAGGCTCACTAGCATCAAAAATGAGTTTCCCCTAAAGGCTACTTTGGAAGTTCTTAATGACATTTATTTTGATTCTTTCAGCCAACAATGTTGGAGAGCTAAAAGATTCCTTGAATACCTGATTATTTTGTTCCTTCAATAGATTCCATATAACATGAGGGGTGAAAAGTGTCCACAAATTCCTTTCCACAATTGGTTTATGACCTATCCATATCACCAAAAAATCAGTGATCTTCGCCATCATTGTCCAGCACATATTCAATTTCTAGAGAGTACACATCCATGTTTCCCATGCAAAAGAGCATTGCAATATAATGTTGTCCAATGATTCCAAATCCCCTTCACAAAAACACCTGTTAGTTAAAAATATCTCTTTTTGATAGATTGTCCAAAGTAAAGATTATTTTCTAAAGAGTCATCCATTAGAAGATGTTGGTTTTTAGAATGAGAAGATTATTCCAAATAGTAGCCCAAATAGGGAAGATTAATAGAGGACCTTGAAGTGCAACAACAACTGACACCATTGAGAACTTACTAACAGCATTCTCATCCCATATAAGTTGTTCTTCCTCTATCCTTCTAATAACCAGAGAGTTAATCTCAAGTATCACTTGGGAAGATTAGGATAAATCACAAATAAGTTGACCCAATAATCATTTTGCTATCAGTCAAACACAAAAGACCCAAGCTTGTGGAGGTATCTCTCCTTAAAGGGGGAAAATTGCACGAAGGAAGTAATACATTACTTAAAAAGCCACTTATCCTCCCAAAAATTGATTCTTCATCCATTACCATCTTTCCATCTGGATTTTAATTTAATAGTTGGCTTTTCCTATGGATTTCATTCCAAAAACTAGACCCTTGAAAAAAAACATTTGAATCCAGGAACTCCCCTAAACTATGATTGACAAATAAATATTTGATCTTATTGATCTTATTCCAATCTACAATTTACCATTGGGATTGGTAACCGAGTTTATGTCATTAATGTAATGTTTTACCATATTTAGTGTATTAAATATGTTTAATATTTAAGAAAAAAATTACACTAACCTAGTATAAAATTTGGTTAACTTCTCATGGGTTCTTGAACGAGACATTAAACATATATCCCCTTCATTGTGCTAAACATGGATGGGTCACTCATGGTAAACCAAGAGAATTTAATAAGTATGTGCTCTAATGTTCTTTAAACAAAACTATATATATCCTTCCATAGAGACTAGTCTTATGTATCAAATCTAGTCATCAATTAATTTGCAACAATTAATTTCCCCTTTATTTGTGCAAATTGCTTTCCCACTCCTAAGTTTACTAAAAAGAAATTTATTTTCTAAGATATTATTTTCCTGACCTCTAATGATAAGTATAATATATCTTTTCTTTAAACTAATAAAATAATATAAGATGTTTGAATATTAGGATTGCATATATTTACTAATTAATAATAAGGCTTATGCAAAACAAAGCTATATTGTGATACTCTGTAATTGGTTTCTCGCTTTTCTTTTTCAAAAAGATATGGTTAATGATGTGGAAGATACATCCTCCCCTCCCATGTGCAATGATCATGTGCTACTAGGCCCTCACTCTAACCCTGTGCTTGTTGAGGCTAGCCAAGGGTTGTCGCCAATGGAGATAGACATTGTCTTGGAAACCTAGAGAGTTGTCTATGAGGATTTTTTTGAGTCTGTAGCTCAAAACCCCACAAAAAAGGCTAGAAACCTTCCTTGGTGGGGGCCTCAAAGAGTATTATGGAATATTTCCTTGTTAGCATTAATAAAATGGACAAACGAATGGAGATAGGGATCCCTGACTCTATGGTGGATAGAACCATGGTGGAACTTAATATGGTGGTGGTGGGTAGATTCATAAACTTTAGACCTATGATAGAGATGGTCAGGAAACGAGTTGTAGGATAGTGGAAGTTGAAAGGTAGTGTCTCCATGTCTGTTATGCCCGGTTGCCTCTTCCTCCTTAGGTTTTCTATTATTGAAGGCCTGGCCATGGTCCTAGCAGGGTACTGGTTATATGGAAAGCATCCCCTTACTATAGCCAAATGAAAATTGGGGCTTGACCCTGCTAAGAACCTATTTTACATGGCTTTAGTCTGGATTAAGCTTTAGGGCCTATCGTTGGAATTATGGGATGAGAAGATCTATAGATGGATTGGGGACTTTTTTAGAAAATTTATTGTTGTGGATGGGGTTACACTATCCAAATTTAGGTTATTTTTTGTGTGGTACTATGTAAATGTTGCCATCAACTAAGCCCTTCCCACCTTTTTCATCTTCTTGGGAAGCACATACAAGCACTGGTGTATAAAAATGCTACCATGTTTTTTCAACAATGTAGAACCAGAGGACACATTACAGATGCTTGCAAACCAAAGGAAAAGAAAGAGAAGGATAAAATAACCTCACCAGGGATTGTGATAAACACCAATGGGCAAATATAAAAAATTAGTGAGACCCTTAGTGGAAAAACAATGGAGGCAAGCAAGGAAGACTCCCACAAAAAGGAAGTTGAAATGGTGTCGGAGGAAAGAGAAATATCATTCCCTCCTTGGGTTCTATTAGTGATAGTGTCCATGACAGTTCTCGCATTAACCAAGAGGTTGTGCAACACCTTGTTATTACAAAGGAGATGGAAATCCCTTAAGACCTAGTTATTCAGCAACCTATCATCGCAGAGGAGATGGAAAGCCCTAAGGATCTAGTTATTCAACACCCAAAGGATCAATGTTCTCAATATGTAGTGCAACACATTGTTGTCACAAAGGAGATGGAAATCCCTAAGGATTTAGTTAATACAACAGATATACCTAAGGTAACAACCCTCAAACCTTCTAATGAGAGTTTAACCCAATAGGAGGACCTCTTGCTACTATTTAGAGACACATCAATGGGGACTGAAATAGAGGAAGAGGAAGAGGAATGTAAAACACTGAAGAAGAAGAATAAAGCCAAGAAGCCTAAAAAACCAAATGTAGGAGGAGACACCATAATAGGTAGACCAAAAGAGAGGATGAGATGATAGACAGTCATTGCTAGGGAGATTGTTGCTGGAAGGTAACTCGCCTTAGACAAAAACCGCAAAGGTAGAAATGTTATTCTTTTCTTGGAATATTAGGGGGTTGAATAGCCCTAAGAAGTAGTTTGTTATCAAACAATATATTTTTTAACATAAGGTGGATATTTTGTTAATCCAATAAGTTAAAATGGTGTATAGTAACTTTACTCTTTTAGTGAACAACCTCTGGTCAGGTGCTTTGTTTATGTACTCTAAATCCATAGGGGCCTTTAGAGTTATTGCCACTCTCTAGAACCTTAATAGGGAGAAAGGTACCCCCCTTTCATTCTCCCAGAACTACCTTTTGGTGTCTTTTGAGAAATATCAGAACTCCTGGAAGCTTTTTAATGTGTACGCTCCCAACACTAGGGTGGGCAGAAAATATCTATGGAGGAGATCCAAAATTGTTTGTAGTCTAATCTTACTGACAATACCTGATGGGTGGGGACTTCAACTCCCCCCTTTACCACTCAGAAAAGGTGGAGGGGTTAGTTGACTATAATGATAGCATGCGTGACTTAGCTAGTTTCATAAACAACTCCAATCTTATGGATATAAATATTGTTGCAAACCCTTCTATGTGGACCAATAATAGGAAAGGCCCCCATCTGATCCAAGTCAAGTTCGATAGATTCCTTGCCTCCTCTTCTTAGGTAGCAACCAAAAAATCTCATCTAAAGTCTCTACCCCATACAATGTCTAATCACAACCTACTTTTCTTTAGATGGATAGATTCTCTTAAGCGTGACCTCATCTTTCAGATATGAAATCATGTCGTCTTCTCACCCTTCTTTTAGGGAGATGGTCAAAAAATGGTAGGACACTACCGTCACGCACTCTACCATGTATAGAGTTTCTACTAAACTGGAGATTATAAAGATTGAGGTCAAAGGCTGGAGTAAACATAATTTTGGGGAATCTTTGCTACCAAAATGGATCTTTCAAGTACTATGTCCCAACTCCAAGCCCAACTGGCCAAGGGAAATGCTCCCATAGATGTTCAAAACCATAAAGAAAAATGCAGAGGAAACTAGAAAACCCTCTTGGAAAAGGAGGAAACTTATTGGAAGTAGAGATCGTTTGTGCAATAGTTGAAGGAGCCAGATAGAAATGCCTCTTTCTTCCACCAATCTACTAAAAATCATAGAAAGAGGAACACTATTGACTCCCTATAGAATGAAAAGGGGAAAAACTTGTAATGACAAACTGTTGTTTGGCACCCTTGCTACCATCGCCTTTAAGACTTTCGCCTTACAAGTTCCAAGATTTGCTTCTTGAGAACCTCCCCAATGTGGTCATGTCCGAGGACATTAATAAACTCCATCTAGGGCACATCTTTGATGAAGTTTAAAAAGAGGTTGTTACCAAGAATGTTGCAAGTTCCCTGGATCGGATGGCTTTCCTTTTGCTTTCTACCAGGAGTACTGGGACATTATGGGTGTAGATGTGTCCAGAGATGCTAGAGATTTTATCAAAACTGGAAAAATGTTAAGATAACACAATAGAACTTTAATTGTTTTGGTTCCAAAGCACAATTTGCCTAAGACCATCAACAACTTCATACCTATGAGTTTATGCACCACCTTTTATAAAATCCTCTCCAAAATCATGGTCAATAGGACCAAAACCCTACTTGATAAGATCATCACCAAGAATCAAGAGGGTTTTGTCACGGGGAGGCAAATTCTTGATGTTGTTATGTCTACACACGAAATCATCCACTCAATAGATAGGATTAATAATGTGGGTATGGGTCTCAGACTTGACATATCTAAAGCTTATGATAATGTAAATTGGTATTTTCTTTATAAAGTCATTTCTTGTATTGGTTTAAATAGTAAACTTATCACATTAATCAAGGAATATATGGAAACTTTTAGCTACTCTATTATTGTTAATGGTACTCTGGGAGATTTTTTTGGCCCTAACAAAGGTCTAAGGCAAGGAGACCCTCCTCCCCCTACCTGTTTATTATGATTGCTAAAGTCTTAGGCAGGAACATGCAAAAGTTGGTGTATGTGTAGAGAACTAAAGGAACCAGGCCAGCCTCGACCTTCCCTCTCTCTAGCATTAAACAATTTGTGGATGACACCTTTATCTTTGGGGATTCCTCTATGGTGGAAGCCAGAGAATGTAATCTCATGTTGGATTATTATGTTGCTTCTTCAAGCCAAAAAATTAACCTCCAAAAGAGAAGATTTTTTTTCTTTAATATAGATAAAGACATCCAAAACAATATCACTAGAATTTTGGGCTACCAACCTGTTGACCTCCTATCTACCTATCTGGTTTACCTCTCATGGTGAAAGAAGTTAAAGTTGGATTCTGGGATACACACCTTTAGAGGACCCAAAAAAACTCCTAGGATGGAAACGTAAACTTTTCAACCACACAAGCAAACTTCAGTTGTTGAATTCTTCTCTCTAGAGTATCCCAGTTTGCTTCATTTCCCTTTTCAAACTCTTGGGTTTTATAGCTGATAAACTCGAGAGGATACAACACTTCCTATGGTTGGGGACTAAAGAGAAAAAGAAATTATCTCTAGTTAGTTGGGACACTATCAAATCTCCAAAGAATTACGAAGGGCTAAGAGTAAGGAGAATAAGCAATATCAACAGGTCACTCAATTGAAAAATGGCATGGAAGTTGATTATAGGGGATGAGGATAGATGCACCACTATGAGGGTGAAGAAAATGCAAGGAGGATTCTTTAGAGAGAGATTTGAGGATGGGAACCTCCCTCAAGGCTCCAAGTTTTTGAGCAATATTGTCAAATGCAAAACTCTGCTACAAAAAGGACTGAAATGGCACCTAGGGAATGAGCACAAGATCATATTCTAGAAGGCCAGTTGGAACACCAAATCCCCATTGGACCCTACCAAATTCTCTAATCTATGCAATCTACTCACTCATAGGTTGGGGGAAAATGGAGGGATACAATAGCAATGGGAGGTGGACTGACCTTGTCCAACTTGTTGCTACCAATTAGGGATTGTACATCACTACTTAGGAGTTGTTAAACAATCTACAACACAACTGAATCCTTCAGTCTAACATTAGTGATAGGATTCTTTGGGCCCCCACTTCCTTTAGAATTTTCTCCACGAGGTTAGCTTATGAGCTCACTCTAACCATGCCCAATGCTAGTCACGACTGGGGTAAAGTCTGGGACCCACACCTAATCCCTAAAATAAAAATTTTCTAGTGGACCTTCCTCCATGGGAAAGTCTTTACCAACAATAACCCTGCTAAGTAGGGTTTTAGTCTAGCAAAAATATGTGTCATGTGAAAAAAAGAGAAAGAGAACATCAATCATCCCTTCCTCCATTATGAGTTTGCCTCCTACATCTGGCAGCAGACTTTCATTAAAATTAAACTTGCTTGGGCTATGGATGTGGATCTTAAACAATTTGTAAACTAGCACAACTCTTCAAAACACCCTCTAGTCTACATCTTCAAAACACCCTCTAGTCTACATTGTGTGGAAATTGGTTCCTCCACAAATCTATTGGTGTATCTGGAAGGAGAGAAACAACAAGATTTTCAGAGAAGATGAAAGCACCCCCAAACCACCCTTGATTTGGGCCTGAGATTGCTATCGAAGAATGTGGTTACTAGTCAATGGAAAAGCCTAGACTCATCCCCCTCTTCGGTTGATATAGGATTTTCTAAGGAATGGAACCTCCTCCATGGATTTGACAAGTTTGACAACACTAAAAGGGTGGCTAGAGCCAACACCAAATGGTATCCACCATCTCTTGGATGGTGCAAACTTAACTTTGATGGTGCAGTCAGAGCGAAGCTTCAGGCGATAGGTGGTATCCTAAGGGATCACAAGGGAAGATGTATGACTTCCTTTTGGGGCATCTAAAAGACCACATGCTTAACCATGCTGAGGGTATGACATTGTTGTGGGGTCTAAATTTTGTTGTGTCTATAGGGAACACCAATATGAGATCGAAGGGGATTCTAAAGTTACCATTCGGGCCATCTAAAAGGGGAGCAGTCTTGGGTGAAAAGTAAACTCTATCCTTGATGATTCTACTACCCTTCTACAAAGATTCCAAAACTTGGCACATCTACAAGGAGGGAAATGTGGTGGCAAACTCTATGGCTTCAATTGGGCTTTAGATGGAAGGATTAAGATGTTGGAGGGAGGTAAATCAACTTCTAGAAGACACTCAGAAACTCGTGAGGAGGGAGGAACACATGGGTGTCTATTAACCATGCATAAAATCAATTTGATGGTTACGTGGTACGATAGACAGGGTACCAAGAGTAACCTTTTCCCTTAGATTTTTCAAAATTCAAAAAGACACCTAGATGATTGTTATCATTGACTAGAAAGGCGATCCCAATCTTGACTTGAGTGTGTATTGGCATCACACTATAATGATTATACAACTTTGCATCCTGATTTTGAGTAATTATAGTCTCGTCGCCCACAATAATAAAATTATTATGAAAGGCAAGCTAAGTACCATGCCAACCCTAGAATTAAATCACTCACATGTGTACGGCCATTCAGAGCATTTACCAAGACGATACTTTTGTCTTGGTCATTATGGAAACAAAATTAAAGGCTATGACCTCAATAAAAAGGTGTTTCGGGTTTCATTCTAAAATTTGTGCTGCCAAAAATTAGCTTTTTGTCTTTGCATTTTGCTAAGATCTTGCTTCTGGTTGCCATGGGAGGGAATAAGCTCTATATTAGGCCAAATAGAATTGAAAATTCCTTCAGAACTAATGTGAAGGCCATGTTTGTATGGGAAGAGGGAGGGTTGTCGCTATTTATGGACTGCATGCCAGAGGGGTATGATGAGAGTCTCTCTAAGCAGTTCTTACTCCCTGGAATGACATAAGGGTTACTGTGAGAGGCCTTACCTTTGAAATCAATCTGTCCATGCAGGGGAAAAAAATGGAAGTAAACCAGCAAGACATCAAATTACAATGACCTTAATCGATTTCTCAAACCTCTGGAGGAACCAATCAAGAAGTAAGGTGGGTTTTGCAAGGAAAATCTCTAGTGTCTAAAAAGATATATGCCACATCATAATGAAGTATTTCATCCTTGAAGTAAGTTCACAATGTACTATGTCTACCACCTCCCTTTCCTTAACCATTTGCACCATAAAGTCCTTATTTCTATTATATTTTATTTGCTTCATTCAATTGAAAACAATATTTGAAGCTAACCGCAAAGGGAAGGATAATGTTATTTTGCACCAAGGTTTGTTGTTCAGGCTCTACAATTTTCACTGTGTATTATGCCCCCTATTGTGGAGTTCATTGTCACTGTGAATCATGTTGTCATCCCTCTTAATTCATCCCATGAAGCTCGTCCTTCCCAATCAAGTATTAGCAAAAAAAGGACCAAAACTAAGTCATCCTCCCACCTGACCCTAGTGAAAAAACTTATGATTATACCAAGCCCCCCAACAAAAGCAAAAAGAAAGTGTATACTAAGTCGGGTGACAATATTGAAACACTAAGAGCTCGCAGGTCAAACAGGCTTGCTAAAGAGAAATGCAAGCAGGCCTTGAAAAATACTGAAGGGATGGACTTTTATAACTATGTTGCAAAAACTGTTGAGGATTCTTTTGCTCGTCCCTTGAGAAAGTCCCTTGACTCCCCCCCCCCCCTTATCGTTAAAAACAACCCCCCTCCTTCACCCCCTACAAGCACTCCAAATATCCAAATCCCTAATCCCACCCCCAACCCCAATCCCAACCCCGCCCTTTTGTAGGTTTCTTTCATGGGGGTACAAAAGGAAAATTCTAGCCCCAAGGTTGGTGGGTTGCTAGGGTGCCTTAAAGACAAGATGGATAAGTTGGAGGGCTCAATGTTGGAGCTGAAAGAGGCTGGAGTTTTCAATAAGAGGACTCGAGACTCCAACAAGTTTGCCATTAAGATTATGGATGCTTGCTCTATTATGTTGTGCATGTTGTAGGAGAAGATCATCAGAACTAGGACTAAGATTGACGAGAATTATAAGGAACTGTTCTAGCTCCTGAAAGAAGAACGGACTGCCACGCTGCTCTCTAAGCATCTACAAGGCAATTTAGATAGCTAGTCTTATGGCTTTTTTAAGTTTTATTGTTAACAGCCTAGATGGCTTTAGATTTCTTTTACTCATTGTGTATGGCATGCATACTATGTTTATTTTATATTGAAAGACTTTGTTATGCATGGTTTAACTATGAACTATACACTTTTTGTTTTTGATAGAGGCAAACATTAGATGGTTGTTTGTGTTAAAAGTGTGCTCGTGCTCTTGATGTGCTATTAATACGCTAGTAATTTGTTCTACGAGCCAACACCCTCTTGTTGCTTTTAGTTTTCAAAAATTAATGCTAGCACTATGTACTAGCAAACCCCTATGGTGAAAACTAAACATGCAAACAAGAGATCCATACATGATGTATCTACGTACACATAAAGAAAACTTACTATTTATTCTTCTCTAGTTATTAATCTTGACCTCTTCATGATCTCTCCTTTTGTAAATAATAAAGTAGTTATTAAGTCTACACATTTACAGGGAATATAATCTATGAAGTCCCTCTCACACTAAATTGTTTTAGCACAAATATTTGAGATTATGTTCCACTAGAACAAAAGCATACATTGATCAGCATTTTCCCCATTACTTCAAGCATTATGTATTTGTGTTTCACATTTGATGAAAAGCGTGGAATTATTGGAATAGAGATGTATAGTTAGTATTAATATGTCTCTTATTAATGAGGATTGTTTTTTTTTTTTTTTTAATGTCCTCTTATGACCCCATTCTTTTGATTGTGCATTACAAGAAGCTAGGCTTCAATGAGCTAGATACTATTTGATCTATGTCAAGTCATTCACTCACTCTTGTAACATTGAGCATGCAATGTGATGGCCCAAAGTGTCAGAATGCACTAAGACCTTTGGTGTTGCATCACCACTTGATATGTTTAAATTTCATAAAACCACCCTTGAAGATTCTTTACAAACTAACTTAACATACACAATTACATGAAAAGCAATGTGATTGCCCACACTATGAATAGATGAATTTAATGTACATACCCAAAAGTGGAATAAGATGCTTCTTCAAAATAGTACTAAATATTATATTATATTATATTATCTAAAAATAACACTTAAAATAGATCTTATCTAAAAACAGTAAAACCTCATTTATAAAATAATGAGTAGGTTCTCACTCTAATTATCTACCTACCACAACTAATTTCAATAACCTTTCTTATAGACCATCAAAATATAACATTAAACAATAATTCATTTAAATCACACAATATTTAAAATATAACAAAATGTATTCCCCATACTAAGCATTGTCCCCAAAACACATAACAAAATAATTTCAATTACCTTCCCAAAAACTTTTCAAATAGGCCGTTAAAGATATAAACTATATATCTAATTAACACAGTATAAACAACAATATAAGCACTAATTCATTTGAATGGCAGCACAAAATATCTAAAATACAAGAACAAAATGCCCTCCCCATACTAAACATCGTCCACAAAACATGGAGACAAATTAATTTCAATATGCCTTACAAAAACTTCTTCACGGAGGCCACCTAGAGATATAAATTTATATCTAATTAACACCAAATATAAACAATATAAACACAAATTCATTCCCATCACTTTACAAAGTATCTAAAATATATGAAGAAAATGCCCTCCCCATACCTAAAATTGTCCCCAAAACATGCAAACAAATAAAAGCTTTCCATCTTCTATATCCTCTCATCATATGCCACCACTGGAAATGGATGCAGTGCTTCAAAATGTTCTATTTCAATGTTTTGCATCTTCTATATCATGATCTTTTCATCGTATGCAACCACTTAAATTGGATATGGCGCTTCAAAATGTTCTATTTCGATAAGCTTCATACAATCTTTCCAACGTAAACGCTTCTGGAAACTGGTATCATATGGATGCATTATGAGTCACCCAACATAACATCAACTATTTTCAACACAGAAGACACATTTTGCCGCAAGATGTGTAGTAGATCCGAAGTGCAAAATAAAATTTAGAAAGGAAAAGGATTTAGACGTGCTCTTGGGTTCTCCCTGATTTGTGACCATCTCTTTTTGTTACATCCGGTGATTTTAATGCATAAGAACTTTTCCACTGCATTATGAGGTCCAGGCAGCTTCATTTGAAATTCAATTTGCCCTAACTATGACTTTTTAAATATTGCAATTTTTAGTGGAAATTGAAGATACAATTATGAGGGAAAATTTTGTCAAAAGTAGATTGGATATTTTCTACTTTAGCCATTACTAATAGTAAACATAATTATTTAATATTTAAATAAAGAAAAAAAATTCTAGTTAAAGCGTGAAAAGATTTGCAGGTTTGGTTTTGCTATACATAATTTAGGTTCTTCTGTAGGCTACAGCCATGTCCTATCTGGCCCTACCCACCTCACTCTTTTTTTCCTCTTGTCCTAGCTGGCTCCAGCCACCTATCTTCTTTTTCTCTTGTAGCCGCTTCCATGACACCTTTGGTTCCATTTATTTGGAGTTCATATTATTTCTAGTTCTTGTGAATTCTAAAATGCTTGCTCAGTGTTCATCCACCGCCCTTGTTGCTGCTATGTTAGTTAAGTTTGGGTGCCCCTGTTGTGGCCCCATCTTGCTGCTAACTGCTACATTATTCAATCCCATTCTTCTCTTCCAGACTTGACCTTGCCTCAGCCACCCTGCATCACAACACCCACTCACCAATTGTGTTGGCCAGTCTTCTGCATTGGTCTCTTCAAATTTCTCTCTAAAAACTTTAGTGCACTCGCCCCAACATTTATTGTAGAAGACTCTGGTGTGGGCCTAGATTAACAGGAGGCTAAACACATCTTTTGTTATTGTTGCTCACACGGTTGCCTGATAATGATCATCCTCGTCAGCTTATCTTGTGCACCATTGTAGTCACAGATTTTACTAAAGTTCATACTCTAGCTTCTATCAATTTGGTATGTAAAGACTTTAAATACAAAACACAGAATCCAGCACTCCTTTTTGGGAAGACCATTCCACCTTGTAAAAAGCAGGAAAATGAATGTAGAATGTAATCCCAGTGGGAATGTACACCATTTTATCATGTGAGATGCATGCAGTTGGCTTCTCCATTTCCCTTAAAACCATATCCTACCATTGTAAATAATAGAGAAACAAGGAAATGAAAACGCCAGAAGCACACCAATTTTTGGCAGAATATATACAATTTTGCCACATCAAACAAAATGTACATTCCAATATTACTTTGTTTATTAATTTGCAATACTGCATTTGGAATCACTAATCCAAAGGGAAACTGATCATATACAGACGTAATCCCAAGCCAGCTCATTATGAAGGGTGAGAATATTTTATATTACCTGAAATAGAAATAAGCCTTTTAAGACTTCATTCTATTCCTCGAGGATAAAGAAATATACATTCCTATTGCCAACTTTTTCTTATACATTGATTGGTAATCTGTAATCATATTGTTCTATTTATAATAAACAGATGCAACAGCATCTTGAGCTATCTGCCTACTGATTCTGTATCATTTTCTTTCCAGCAAACAAATGACCAACTCTAAAGGAAGACAGCCATAGGCCTGTCTGAAGGTGAAACATCCAGGAGTTAAAAATCATATCTAATGGTCATGTCTTGCCCACTGCTTTATATATTGGAATCTTTTGCTGTCTCATCTTCGTGGTACAGATATAATCCAAGACCAAACCTAGCACATGCTCTAGTGAATGCAATTTCCTCTGCCTTCTGAACAGGATCCCCACATTGATCATCCTCCAGGAAGACAGTACCTGATGATTCTCGATATGCCTGCAAATAAGAACAAGGCAATTAATAGCAGGAGTGACAAAAATCATATTTGTCCAGGATCTTGAGCAAATATATTCTGGATTTTGGAAATATCTGATTTGATACAAACAAATTTATGATCTTTTCTGCAGAAGCTGTGTTTGATGAATTTTTTAAAAAGAAAATCATGAGGAAATACTTCAAGTATAATACTCTGACAAAAGAGATGCCCATCAATTGTCCAGAATCAGCACACTCTACTTGACGTGACAAGAACGGGAACTGCAATATATGCATGCTTTGAACTCATTTTGAAGATTGCAAGGATGATATAGGGCAGTCAAACACAAGATGCTAAAGTATTAACATATTCAGTTATTGTCAAAAACATATTGAAAGTCATTATAAGGAACAGAGATTTGTGTGTGCAGAAAACCTATGCACCACAAGATAAAGGATCCTTGTATGTCCACCTATTACTCATATAAGCACACAAATAGTACTGTTCTTTCCTGAACAAAGACAATTTATAGCACAAAAGCTTCAAAATTAATGTTTGCAGTTCATACTTGCAAGTCTATGGGAGTAGTATGATTGTTTCATGAGTTATAACTGTGTAGACATAGCCCAAAAAATTATTGCTGGCCAAAATAAAATTGCACATTTTTGCATCAGATCCAAATGAAGTTCAGGAATTCATCAGCATGGTAACAGAGCTTTAATAATGTTCTTGCATGTGTAGCTGTCTAGTTCATAATTGAGTTTTAGTTGTTCAAGCCTTTACTTCGTAATCCATGTAAGCCTCTTGCTGGGGTCAAGATAAGAAAGCTTTTAGTTTAGTACTGGTCTTGTACTGTGTCAAAGCATCTCTTTTTTGTAGTATTTATTATTTAGGATGCTTATAACAGCTTTGTGCATTTGTTTGTGACAAAGCAAGCACACCAGTATAAAATTTATGCTGGCAAAGAGTTATCACTTCTGGGCAGCTTTTCATCCAGTGTATATGCAGTGAACTGAGAGGCTACATACCCTCTTGGTCTTGATTGTAAGCCTAATGCTTAGCCCACTCAGATAGCTAGTCCAGCAATATGACATGAAATCCATTGAATATTGACAAGGGTTGTACTAAAGGAGAAGATGAGTTGGCAACTTGGAAAAGATACAAATAAATCATGGAAATATTGTGATTTAATAACAAGGTATACCAGATATGACAAACTTACAGAACAAAGCACAGAATTTTATTACTCTTTTTGAGTCAACAAATGAAACAATCTCAGAATTGAGGGGTGCTGAAAAAAATTGTGCGTCCCAAGATGACAAAGAAGGCATACAGTTGAAGAATGAACTCTTCAATCACAGCTACTACTTAAGGGGATTCTCCAACAACATTTGTCAAGGAAGCGTTTCTCCACTATAGATCTAGCCTTCATGTCTCCATGTATGTTTTGTTAATGGTCAATTATTTGTAGTTCAAGGTTTCTAAAATAGTGCATAATAATTTAAGTGTCACTTGTAAACTTAATTTGATGTACTCAGATCAAGGAAGAGATGTACTTTTGCGAGATTGCTGTTTGGGATAGAACTGATTAGGTTTAACTCACCAGCACTGCATAAAATATTGAGTGAAATAAAATTGCTCGCATTTGACTCACTCAGGTCTCTTATTTCTGCTGCTCACTGATTAAGGTTACTAGAGAGCTTCAGACCACCATGAGGAATATCATGATGGAGATGGTTCAACTTTTGATGCAAGGGCATCCTGGGTTGACGTGTTATCCTCCTCATTCTATGTTCATTCTGTCAATTGTTCCCAAGTTGCAGCAATTGTCGAGTGCCAGTAATTTTGCAGTATCAGCCGAGTTGCAGTTATCCCAAGTCGTGTTAACATTCGGGTTAGCGTATTATCCCATCTCACTCTGCAGTATTGACCAAGTTATCCAGTGTGTGCCAAGTTATCCAATATTGGCCGAGTGTTCCTTCATGTGCTGAGTGAGCTTCTTGTTTGCTGACGCTCGATTCCTTCTTTTGCCAAGTTGTCTGTATTTTGGTTCTTAGTGGGAGCCGACTTGTGTGTTTAATTCCGATCACGACTTTAATGATAGGATCTTGTCTTGCGATGTGTGCAGACTATTTTAAGGTCGGCCTTTCTATTATGTAATGTTCTAGAATCTTTTGTAAGCCGTTTTGGCAAGTATAAATAGGGTTTTTAGGCTTAGGTTAGAAGTAGCAAGAAGTTGTAGAGAAGTTGGAGAGAAGTTCTAGAAGTACGAATTTGAAGTTGGATCGTGGATCTTGAATGTATTTTGTATCTGGCCATAATCCAAAAGGCCTTACATCTAGGCATGTATGCTGATTACTTGATGAATCAATAAAAGAATCTTGTTCTCTCTCCTTGGTGTTGTTCTCTTTGTGTATTTTCTTCCGTTGTGTTAACTCTACAAGGTGGTTTGGATTGTTGGGTGTGCCTTTGGCCCTAGTTCTTCTTCTCTCCTTGCATCAACTGTTATCAGAGCTTGAGGTTCATCCTTGTGGAGATTGGATCATGTAGAACCCTGATTCAAATTTGGTTGTAGGGTTGCAGATCTGTGGATTTCACCTATAACTTGCAGAGAGTTATGATTTTGCAGGAACCTAATTTGTAAAGATGGTTCGGAGTAGAGGAAATGCTGATAATGTCATATTGGATGCATTGAGACGAATTGCAACCAGATTAGATGATGTGGAGACAGCCCAGAGGAGAGGAGCGCATCTTGATGATGTGAGTGATGATGAAGTAGTAGCACCAAACCCTAATCCAGAACCGGAAGAAGATCAAGATGAGTAAAGATTATTGAGAGTGTTGTTTAGGGCACATTCGAAGCCTGCTGTAAAAGTTGTTCCTTATAATGGAAAATTGGACACCAATGTTGTGTGGGATTGGATCTCTTATATGGAGAAGTTCTTTGAGTATGAAAACACTCCTGATAATAGGAAGGTGAAACTTGCACTTACTAGGTTGAAAGGTCATGCTTCACTATAGTGGGAGCATTTGTAAATTGATAGACAAAGGAGAGGAAAGGAGAAAATCGAGACTTGGCCGAAGATGGTGAACAAGGTAAAGAACAAATTCCTTCCTGCTGATTACCAAGTTAGCTTATTGAGGAAAATGCAAAATTTGAGACAAAGAGACATGACTGTGAAGGAGTATACCAAGGAATTCTATAGATTGGACATCAAATCTGGACATGTGGATAATGATGTTGAGAAAATTGCAAAATATCTAAATGGATTGAGATCTAAGATTCAAGATGAGATAAGTTTTGTGAAATTGGAAAGTGTGGAAGAAGCATACCAATATGCCTTAAAAGCTGAGGAGATCTTGACAAATAAGCATGAACAAAGACAAAGAGGTAGACGTGGTAGATTCCAAAGAGGCAGAGGTAAATCTTATGGTGAAGGTGACAGATCTGACAGTTCTATGCAAGATAAGGGCAAATCTGAATGGAAGAATGATGACAAAGACAACACCAAGTGGAAAGGTGGTAGTTCATGCCGAGGAGGTACTGGTTCTTACCAAGGAAGAGGTAATTCTTATTCTAGAGGTGGTTTTCGTAGTAATTGTTTTAGATGTGGTAAAGAAGGGCATAGATCTTTTGAATGTAGATCCTCTAAAAGTGGGCAAGGTAACAGAAATGTTGTGATTCAAGAAAACACCGAGGGTTTGCCTAGTGGACCTGAGGCTAGAGAAAACTTGATGGTGAGAAGAACCTTATGTAATAAAGGAAGTGATGAGAAACATGTTCAAGACCAAATGTAAGATGGCTGGAAAATGCTGCAAGGTGATCATTGATAGTGGAAATTCTACAAATTTGGCATCAGAAGAGTTGGTTACAAAGTTGCAGTGTAGAGGCCAAAGCATCCCAAATCCTAGCGTGTTTCGTGGATCAAAGATGAGCATAAGATATTGATAAGTGAACAAGGCATTGTGAAGTTCAAGATTGGACATTACTTTGATGAAGTTTTGTGTGATATTATGTCTATGGATTGTTGTCATATTTTGTTGGGTAGACCTTGGCAATATGATAAATATGCTATACATGATGGAAGATTGAATCAATATACTCTTTGGGTGAATGGGAGAAAGTAAATATTATTGCCTTTGATTGAAAATCCAGATGAGGTTAATTGTACTATTGTTCAAGTTTATATGGTTAATGGAAAGCAATTTGAAAGAGAAGTGAAGAAGAATCGAGTCTGTTTTGCCATAATCCCTAGAGGACCGAGTTTAGATAGTAATGACCGAGCAGCAGAAGCTGATAATGACCGAGTACCAGTAGAAATTGAAAACTTGTTGAATGAGTATAAAAAGATTGTTGCTGAGGATATTCCTAATGGTTTACCGCTAGTAAAAAGTATCAATCATCGTATAGATCTGATTCCTGGATCTAGCTTGCCGAACAAAGTACCATATAGATTAACACCTACAGAGAATGAAGAACTTAACAGACAAGTGCATGAATTGCAGAAAAAGAGATTAATCAGAGAAAGTTTGTGTTGTACCTATTGTATTAGCACCTAAAAAGAATGAAGAATGGAGGATGTGTATTGATTCGAGAGCTATTAACAAGATAACAGTAAAATATAAGTTTCCTATGCCGACGATGGATGACATAATGGATTGTTTGAGTGGAGCAAAGTATTTTACCAAAATTGATTTGAAGAATGGCTATCATCAGATCAGAATCAGAGAAGGTGATGAATGCAACACTACTTTCAAGAAAAAAAATGGTTTGTAAGAATGGTTGGTTATGCTTTTTGGTTTGACTAATGCACCTAGTACTTTCATGAGATTGATGAATGAAGTTGTGAAAAGATTTTCGGTAAGTTTGTGATTGTTTATTTAGATGATATTCTGATATTCAGTAAGACTAAGGAAGAACATCTTGAGCATGTTAGACAAGTATTGTAGAGATTGAAAGAGGAGAAGTTGATGATCAATCTCAAAAAGTGTTCTTTTATGCAAGAAGAGATTGTGTATTTGGGATTTGTGATTTCAGCTGATGGTTTGAGAATGGATCTTGAGAAGGTTAAAGCAATTTTGGAGTGGCCTACAACTGAGAATGTGGGTGAGGTAAGACTATTTCATGTTTTGGCTAGTTTTTATAGGAAGTTTATAAAGAATTTCAATGTTGTTTGTAATACTATGACTGAGACAATGCAAGGAGATAAAAAAGAATTCAAGTGGACAAATGGAGCTGATAACAACTTTGAGACATTAAAACAAAAGGTAGTTGAGTTACCTGTACTGGCTTTACTTGATTTCAATAAGGTATTTCAAGTTGAATGTGATGCAAGTGGTAGTGCAATAGGAGTTGTATTGAGTCAAGAAGGTAAACTTGTTGTTTTCTTTAGTGAGAAGTTGAATGATGCTAAAAGGAAGTATTCTAAGTATGATCAAGAGTTTTATATTATTCTTCAAGCTTTGAAGAAGTGGAGACATTATTTGATTCCTAAAGAGTTTGTGTTGTATACTAATCATAAAGCTTTGCAGTACTTGAGAAGTCAACATAAATTGAATCAAAGACATATGAAGTGGGTCGAGTATTTGCAGAGTTTTACATTTGTGATTAAGCATAAGAGTGGAGTTACTAACAGAGTTGATGCATTAAGCACATGACATTCTTTGTTGACTGAGATGAAGGTTGAAATTCTTGGTTTTGATGAAATGAAAGAGTTGTATGATATTGACCTTGATTTTTCTAAGGTGTGGAGAGAGTGCAGAGCACCAAATCTAACAGATCACATAGGTAAGTATGATGAATATTTCATTCAAAAAGGTATGTTGTTCAAAGGAATTTAGTTGTGTATCCCTAAAAGTTCTATGAGAGTTAATCTGATTCAGGAAAAGCATAGTGGTGGATTGGCTGGACATTTTAGAATTGATAAGACATTGAGTTTACTGAAGGAGAAGTATTATTGGCCACAGATGTAAAAGGATGTTCAGAAGTTTGTAAAGAGTTGTGGAGTTTGTTAAGTTGCAAAAGGAGTAAGTCAAAATACTGGATTATATATACCTATTTTTATTCTTGATAAACCTTGGAGTGACATTAGTATGGATTTTGTTCTTGAATTGCCTAAAACAGCAAAGGGGTTTGATTCTATATTTGTTGTTGTGGATCAATTTTTTAAATAGCTCATTTCATACCATGTAAGAAGACACCAAATGTTGAGCATGTTGCTGAACTTTTCTTCAAAGAGATTGTTAGATTGCATGGATTACCACAAAGTATTATTTCTGACAAAGACAGCAAGTTTGTTGGTTATTTTTGGAGAACTTTGTGGAAGACGATGGGTACTGAGTTAAAATTTAGATCTACACTCCATCCATAGACTGATGGACAGACAGAGGTTGTGAATAGAAGCTTGGGTAATTTGCTGAGATGCTTAGTTGAAGATGAACCACATAATTGGGAGATGGTATTAGCACAAGCTGACTTTGCATATAATAATTCTATGAATAGAAGTACAGGGAAAACACCTTTTGAGATTGTTACTAGAATGCAACCTAGAGGAGTATCAGATTTAAGGGATATTGCTGGTGAAGAGAAGAGAAGTGTCGCACGAGAAGAATTTGCATAGGCAAGTGAAGCTGAAGTTAGAACAAAGTAACCAGAAATACAAGGAGAATGTTGATAAATCTAGAAGACATCATGTTTTTGAAATTGGTGATCAAGTGATGGTTCATTTGAAAAAGGTAGATATTTGGTTGGAACATACAATGAGTTGAAGATAAAGTTTGGACCTTGTAAGATCTTGAAGAAGTTTGACAGTGGAAATGCTTATGAAGTTGAGTTACTTGATGACATGGATATATCTCCTATATTCAATGTTGCTGATCTATATAAGTATCGTCAGTCAAATGATGAAGTTGTTGTACCTAATGATTATCCTAAGAAGCAAATAGAAGAGGTTGAACAAATATTGGATCAGAGAGTACATAAAAGCACAAGAGGAAAAGATTACCATGAATATTTGGTGAAATGGACGAACAAGACAATTGAAGATGCCACATGGATTTCTTAATTTGAGTTGGATTCAGCTCAAGTTGTGACATCTCAATGATTCAGGAGAATCATTTCTTTCTACCCTGGTTGTCTGATGCAAAAGCATCCTAGGTCGACATGTTATCCTGCTCATCTGTGTTCATTCTGCCAGTTGTTGCCGAGTTGTAGTCATTGCCGAGTTGCAACAATTTTGCAGTATCAACCGAGTTGCAATTATCCCGAGTCATGTTAACATTCGGGTTAGCGTGTTATCCCATCTCACTCTGCAGTATTTACCGAGTTATCCAGTGTGTGTCAAGTCATCCAATGTGTGCCAAGTTATCCAGTATTGGCCTAGTGTCCCTTCATGTGCTGAGTGAGCCTGTTATTTGTTGATGCTCTGGTTCCTTCTTTTGTCGAGTTGTCTGTATTTTGGTTCTCAGTGGGACCCAACTTGTGTGTTTAATTCCAATCGTGATTTCAATGATAGGATCTTCTCTTGGGATGTGTGCAAACCATTTTAAGGGCGGTCTTTTTGTTATGTAATGTTCTAGAATCTTCTGTAAGCCATTTTGGTAAGTATAAATAGGGTGTTTAGGCTTAGGTTAGAAGTAGTGAGAAGTTGTCGAGAAGTTGGAGAGAAGTTTTGGAAGTGCATATTTCACGTTAGATTGTGGATCTTGAATGTATTTTGTATCTGGCCGTAACCCAGAAGGCCTTACAGCTGGGCATGTATGTTGATTACTTGATGAATCAATAAAAGAATCTTGTTCTCTCTCCTTGGTGTTGTTCTCTTTGTGTGTTTGCTTTCATTGTGTAAACTATGCAAGGTGGTTTGGATTGTTGGGTGTGCCTTTGGCCCTAGTTGTTCTTCCCTCCTCGCGTCAATTTTTAAGAGGAATGAACTAGTAATTAAGTATCGTAAGATCTATACAGAATGAAGTAGAAAGAAGTAGTTCAGCTGGCGAGAAGACCTCACCAAATATGAAAACTTTTAGGGCCAAATTTTTGGATAAAAGGGAGCAACTAGTACTGGAAAGAGCAACCTAACCTAAAATGTGAGATGACAAGGCTTCATGATGAATACAGTGTCTTAAGTGTTGCCATATGCAGGGACGTGACCTTCATGGAATTCATGAAATGAAGACAAGGAATGGGTGTAGGATTAGAAGATATGAAGAAAATAAAGACATTAAGCATCATTTGGGAAAAAACCACCCTCCTACTGACCTATTCACACCATCACCCCATTGCAAATGGGGAATCCTCCCTTTTTTTGTTCCTAGTTTTTAGGTTTTGGCAATAAAGGTGGTAGTTTAAAGCTCTAAAGGGGTTGGAGTGGTTAAGCTATCAAGTTTTCAAGTTGCAATTTAAAGTGGGAGTATTAAATTTAAAGTCCTTCGGGTTGAGTCGTAGTGGGTTGAGCCAAAAATCCTAACTGTATTATATTTTGGATATTCAAATAGTTCAAAATACATCATAAATGCATATTTTATTCATAAGAGCCTTACAAAATGCTTATAAATTTAATTTTCCATTCTTAAAATGGTCAAAATTCTAGATCAAATTTTCTTTATAAATATGCATAAAGTTCAACAAGGCATGAATTTCCCATTTGAAGTGGTTAAGATCTAGACTAGGCATGAATTTGCCCACTTGAAATGGTTAAAATCTGGACAAAGGCATGGATTTCCCACTTGAAGAGACATTTCTAAAAAAAAATTTGTGAGTGTTGGGTAATTAATCCAAACATGGTTGATTTTCCCCTTTTGGATACCAAGAACAAGGAATAAAAGTTAAAGAGTCCAGATGCAGAGTAATTCTCCCCTTGGGTTTACACTCAATCATCCCCAATTGTGGGCAAGTGAAGATGAATTGGACTAAGTATAAATGTGGGAATTTATCCTTGCGTGGGTTGATTTGGCCCACATGTGGGCAAATGAAGATGAATTGGACTAGGTATAAATGTGGAAATTTATTGCCACATGGGTTGAATTTCCCCAATTAGATAAATGGAAATAACAATGGATAATCCTTATGGAGTTCAAATTGCCCTTCTGCGAAGAGTAAAGGGTGGACTTCATGAAACAATTGATATCTATACATGGATTGATTTCCTTTTAAAGGCTTTAAAATGATAATTAATTACATAAAGGGAAATAAAATAAGTTGCACAGTTTCAAGGTAGGTTTTTTGTTATCTATAAAATCTATATTGTAGTCAATGGGTAGAATTGTATCCGAAAGGGCGCATAATGGTTGAGTCACCCCATCGGGAAAGTATATGTACATCATTCGAAGGGACTATTGGGACATCATTATAATCATATTGTAAGCATTGGAGTGCATATTGCGTATATGAATAAAGTATCTGTTATGTGGTATATCTTACTGTACTACATGCAATAAGTATCCATTTACCCTATATAGCAAACATTCAGCGTTGTTGCCAATCGAAAATGGAACAAAGGAAGTGTTATTAAGATTAATGTTGAATCTGCTTAATAAAGATAGGAATAAGATAAAAGATAAGGATGAGATACGCACGGCACAAGAAGTATAAATTTTAGCACAACAGGCAGAGCGCAGACAGAAGCTTCAACAACTTACCGACAAACACCAAGGGGATGGAGCATAGACAAAGGGAGTGCATTCACCTAGCAGACCGAGGAGTACTAAGGAATTGCTCAAAGAAAGTCGACAACAATTTAATTTGGTGTAAAAGACAAGGGGGAGTTCCTTAACTTGTATACGCCGAGGGTAGAAAATCCAAACAAAAGGGAAGTAACTCACACGGCTCGAAGTGCCAAAGAAGCACGAGCATAGAGTGAACTCTTCGTTCCCGATACACTTGGCGAACGCATACAGGCAAAGAATCGAAAACTTCGCTTGAGGAAGATCTTTTCTCACCAGGTATCGCAATTGTCCAAAGTAAGGTAGTTGTCTGAAGCAGCACGGTTGTGCAGAACAACACAGGTGCTCAGAGTAGCGCGTGTACACAAGAAGTACCACAGAATCAGAAGAAAGTAGCAATGGCAAGACCAAAGGAAAAATTGTCGAAGTTCAATGGTGATGGGACAGTTGATCCAATCAGACATTGTGAAACATGTGAAACGATCTAGATTGCGAGCGACGTAACAGACCAAGATGATTGGATCCAACAGTTTCTGGCAACCCTACGGGTGTAGCAATTGATTGGTTTTTGGATGTCGATTCTTAGAAATTAACTACATGGCCGAACATAAGAAAGAATTCATAGCAAAATTCTGACAATTGAGGGATGATAACAAAATAGTAGCAAAAATATACAATACAAAGCAGGGAAAGAATGAAACGATCCATGTATATGCAAGAAGGCTGAAAGAGATGCTGGGGAAGATAGAGAGCCCACTGGTAGACGGATTAAAGAAAAGATGGTTTGTTCAAGGGCTACGGCTAGCACTAAAGAAAAAAATGAAAATTGTACCTCCAACATCGTATATAGATGCGTATAATCGGGCGATGGATCTAGAGACTGAGCAAAAAACGAGCAAAAAGAAGCACAAATCGTCAGACTCAGATGATTCATCTTCTGAAAGTAGCAGCAACAACGAAGAATCAAGTAAGAAGGTTCAAGCGTTGCAAAAGGATATGTTATGGATGATGGAGTTTAAAAATCTGATTAAGGAGCGTCCAAAATTAATTTTAATAATAAAGTTATTTGACGATTAAACAAAAGAGAATCTAATAATAATAATAATAAAGCACTATGATATCATAATATTTACCTCTAAATTGAATATTGATTCAATTAATAAATAATGAATAAAGATCAAATATTTAGTAACACCATCAAGCATATTCATCGTCAACTGTATCAATCGATTATTATAAGTCAGTAATTATCAATAGAGTTGACTTCATAATACATTGGAAATATCTAAATAACGGAATTAATAGAATTGATATATCATCCCTTCAAATTGATAGCAAATAATAATACAAGGAGGAACTTATGACAAGTGTTGTTGATTGCACATATGACTATCATGACGGCAACCCCATGTTTTCCAAATGATAGATATTATAGAGTGATTAGAAATAATCAATGACGGCTATGAAGAAGTGTGAACAGAGAGAAGAGACATGTCTCTCAAATCACACCCACTCCCATCACAAGAGATATAAGGTAAACCAAACAAGATAATAATGGGGGAGGAAAATATATAGTTAGAACCAAGAGCAATAAGGGAAGAAGAAATCACCGAACCGAAGAAAAGAAAGAGAAATGGAGAAGAGCAGTCATAAGGATGTTGAAGGGCATAGACAACTATCGGATATTCTTATATTATTTTATTCTGTACAGACTCCTCAGACCCCTCTCAATAACAATGGACATGAGGAATGATCGACATGGTAGAAGGATATCAATCGTGAACCAAAAAAAATGGAAGGAGAAACTCACTGCAGTCTGTAGTTCCAGCTGAAGCCAACATTTTGGGATAAAGGCAATTACACCCATATATAGTATGAGACAGTATTGTCAGCATCTTTATCAGAACTGCATTGATCATGTTATGCATCTATGCATTTGAGGAGAATAAGAGTTCTTCAGTAGATTAATATTGAGGGAAGACAAATAGAATCGGGTCTTCTTAGTAGTTCAAGAGGAAGATATTAATCCATGGTAGAATGCATGTATGAGCAAAGAACAGTAAGCTATAGAGTAACAAGATTCAGACAAACACATAATAACAAATACATCTGAGGCATTAAAGAGAAGAATCAACTGGAGGAAGACGTAAGACAATTGGAAAATGAAGAATAATTGATAAAGGGATACGCAGCTATGAATGTAATAAACATTGTATACAAATTATATTAGTTCATGGAGAGAGAAGATATATAGAATCAACTACATAATAGGTTATAGAGCAGAATATGGGTAGGATATATATAGTTATAATATTTGCAACTTATACTTTTCCTGGCATTCCTAGGATTCACAAGACATATATATTTGGAGAGAAGATACCAATAATATCATATATGCCTAGAACAATTGAAACACAAATTGAAGTCACATAAAGGAAAAACCAAGGATAGCAGCATTATTTTATATATGATCAAAAAGATGTAAGTGCTAATTTCCCATACTGAGCAAACAGCAACAATCAAAATACATCAACAAACCATAAGTAAGTCAGAAAACAAGAGTATTTATATTACCAGCAAACATAACAGAAATATAACAGAAATAATTTGAGAATGGAGTATCGAAGTATAACATTACCGATTGAAGTGTAGTGGCATCAAAATATCAAACTTAGTAATCATATTCTATGTTATCGACAAGGGACATTACAAGGAACAAACACGAACAATGACGCAATCTTAGGAGGGTACCAGAACAATAACTAATGCGGGCAAGGTGGCAACAATAACAATAATAACAATAATGGGGGCCGAAGTCAGATATAGTACGACTCGAGCGGACGGGCAATGATACAATGTCATGCGTGCAACCTCTGAGAGCACTTTGCTAGAGCTTGTACCACGAAGGAAAGACCACAGTTGTTGTCCAGATGGTGTGGTCCGAGAGACCACGAGGATTCATAATGCTCGAAGCAAGGGGTGAACTTGTTAAGCATCGAAACATGTGATGAAGAGACACTAGCCATTACTCACGAACAAGCAAAGAGGACAATGTACCCAAATGCAAAGAAAGAAAGGAAGAGGTTGCAACAAGCACGAATGGAATTGGAAAAAAAATGGAAACAAAAAACTTACAAACAAAAGACACAGCCGGCACCTCGAAGAGGAACCTAGCAGAACAAAATATTATAAAGCAAGTAATGCAAATGGAAGTTCCTATAAAATTAAATGACCTTACAATGCCTCAGTTGCAAACAGCGATACTGAGCATGACACCAGCCCCAAAAGCAATGGAAGAGACAGGAAAGGATGGCAGCAGAGCGACTACAATAGACAAATGCTACTGGCACTCACTATGGGAAGACATCCTACAGCAATAGAGATGAGTATCCTGGGAACTGTACTCACGGACACAATCGTAGACGGAGGATCAGGAGTAAACGTACTATCGAAGGATGTATGGAAAAAGTTGGGACAACCTACGTTGTGGCCACCTACATGTCAACTACTCACTGCTGATTAGCACGGAATCAAGCCCTTAGGGACCCTGATGGCGTAGTCTGTAACCATCCAGAAGCAGCCATTCTTATTGGATTTCGTGGTCATACCGTTAAAAAGAAAAGGGTACAACACCATTCTTGGACTGGGCTAGCTGGTACAGGTGAAGGTGAAACAAGATTGGAAACGAAATACCCTGTTCATGGAATGTGGAGGCCGAAGATTTGTAATCAACTTACACACACAAATGATAGGTGAGGAGGCAGCGTCGTCGGATTCCGAAGGCGAAGGTGGAGGGGACAACGAGGGGAAGAAGAGAATGGATCCTGATGAAGAGGGAGTACTGAGACTGAAAGAAGGGTCTAACAATGATGACTTGGACTCGGTGAACGGCCTACTCCATTGGCAGATGGAGGACTACGAGCTCTTTCCAAGTTGTAATATGTTAAAGGTCCATGAAGGTAATAAAAGAGAGGAAAATGAATGTCTAAAGGAATACAAAGAAGCGAAAGAAGGAAAGGTGGTTACGGCTAAGCTGAAGGAAAGAACATATTGTATGGCCAGGACAAGAGGAAGAACATATTGTATGAACCGAATATATGGAAAGATTCCACCGTACGGTACAAAGTGAACGGACCGCATGGAAAGAAAAGGTTACACTGCACCACGGATTTAGTAGAGAGGTGCCGACAGCAAGGAAAACACATTGTAACAAAGAGGAAGGGCTTAATAAAAACTTTAGCAGTACAAAGTGAAGGTTCTAGAATCAAGACTACAGTTATTGACAGCAAGGAGTGGCAGCCGATGGAATTCATGGTACCAAGTTTAAGAATCATGATCGAAAACAAGCTAGGAGAAATGGAAAGCGTGAGGGAAAGACGGTATAATTTAAATAAACTGGATGTGCGACGATTGCAGGCACAACGGGCCACAGAAGTTACACAGAACAAACATAAGGCATGGCATGAAAAGCACTTGAAGTTGAACAAATTTCAACCAGGCCAATTAGTTTTGAAGTACAATAGGCGCAATGAGATCAGAACAGGAAAATTCAAGGTAAAATGGGTAGGACCGTATAAGATCCACGAAGTTGGCGATAATGGAGCAATCAAATTATGGATGCTCAACAAGAAGGAAGTGCCCGATGCAGTGAATGGGTCGAAACTAAAAATCTACCATGAAAGAAATAATGTGCCTCCATAGATGAACTCAGAGAGAATATAAATAATAGAAAAAATATTTAAAAATATATATATATATGTAAAATAAGTAAATGTAAATAAAGTATATTAAAGATCTACAAAATAAGAAGCTAAAAGAGAAAATCTTAACATTGGAGCAACGACAAAATATAATAAATAAACTAAAGACTATATAGAGTGAACCATATAGTCATGGTGATCGTACTCTACGGCTGTGATAAAGCATGTGGATAGAATGCAACAGGAGATTAAAGCCACAGTACGCCCATCAGTTGAAGGAAAAAGGCATTGTATAGGCATCTAGAAAGGAGAATGGTGTCATACGACCATGAATTGGAGGGCAGAGGACAACGTACAACAATAAGGGAATTGGAAGACTACCGTATGGCATGAAAGAGTGGACCATACGGTATTTTTTAGAGTTTGCATACCGTACGGCCCTGCCTGTGGGAGGAGACTACATTTTATAGCCTATACAGCAATAGGGAAGGCATAAAGTCAGGCAGAGAGCACCATACGGAACGAAAAGGAGAGAACATACAGGAAACACCGTACGGCCAAAATAAGGAAGTAGCAAGAAGATGCTCACCGTACACCGTAGGGTAAAGTCAAAACAAAGAGGCACAAGATCACCATATGATCGTACGGTCAAGAGGGTATATGGGCATATGAATTAAGACCAGATTTCATACTGTACGGAACAAAAAACCACCATACAACATTGAGGAGAACAAGGGAATAATGTACAATCATGCATAAGATATTATGTTGTGTGGATAGCCATGGAATGTAACCGTACAACTCAACAAGAGATAGATTACTACTTAAGGAGGTCAAAGTGATCACTGTATGGTGGCGGTGGAATACTGTATGGACTTACACATTCAAAACGTACAAACTTAGCAAAGCAAGTAAGCCAAGTCTATGTCGTACGGCCACTAAGGAGATAAGAACTGTACAGTCATGAGATTGAAGAAGGAACATAGAGAGTAAACATTGATAGGCACACGTTGAAAGAGTACCTCTGTATGGACAGGTAGATCTACAAAGTATAACCCTACTATGCAGCATTGGTAAAAAAGACAAAAAAAAATGACAAATCAAAACAGTTCACAATGAATAACATATGGTACCGAAGGAAAAGACAAACAAATAGTGAAAAAAATAAGCGGTTAGCAAAAAGAGTATGGGATCGAAAGAAAATCACAAAAATGGTGTGTTCTATAGACTTTTGTGTGGGTTTGAGGGTGCTAATTTGGTCTTGGTGGCAGGGGCGCTGCCCCTTGACCCCACCCTATACCGCGACAAAGAGCACACCTAGGGCTCTAACCCAAGACCCCACGAAGGCGCTACCCCTCGACCCCGCTGGGGGCGTTGCCCCCTAGACCCTCGGTCAGTTCAATTATCAGTCTTGGGAAGTGTGACCAGTTGATGAGACCTGGAGCTATTGTAGGCATGGAGTGTTTGTATGTCAAAAGTGGAGAGGGCACTAGAGCAAGTATTTCGAGAGGGGTGCCACGCTTTGAGGCACTTGGAGCTATCTTGGTGGATGAATAGGGAGCTTGAGAGGAGTTGACCATCCAGTTAGAGGTAGTAGAGCAACACTTGGTTCAACGTACCCAAGAGTTAGAAGCAAGGAAGGCGGCACAAGAGGCTATCAAGGTCAGATTGGCTAGAGAGACAGTATCGTGTTAGCAAAGGCTACAAATGCAACATGTTTTTGGAGACTAGTTTGGTGTAGGCAAGGGAGGAATGTGAATGTGATGTGATGGAAAAAGATCTATCCTGTTATAGTTAGTCATAGTTAATGCATTCCATTTTGTTAATCTATCTCGGTAATTTTGTAATTGTCGTCTGGATACAACTTTTCTTTTTGGGGGGGATGATGTCAGTAAAATCTATATTGTAGCCAATGGATAAAATTGTATCTGAAAGGACACGTGACGGTTGAGTCACCCCTTCATGAAAGTATATGTGCATCATCTAAAGGGACTATTGGGACATCATCATAATCATATTCTAAGCAATGGAGTGCATATTGCGTATATGAATAAAGTATATGTTCTATGTTATATCTTATTGTACTACATGCGATAAGTATTTGTTTACCCTGTACGTTAAACATTTTTTATCACATATTGCATGTGGGTGAAACTTAAGCCAAAGTCCCCCATAAAAGAACAAGCAACAAGCATGAGAAAGCACAAAAGTTTGACTAAGTAATCAAAGAGTGGTGAAGATCAAAGCTCGATGGCTTAAAACCAATCCAAGGAAATGAAGAGGCATTGTTTACCATATAGGGTAAAAGCTTAACACGTGTAACACGATTCAACTCAGAACAGATACTTTATTCATATATGCACTTGCTGATTATAATCTGAATACAATGACTACAATGATCACAATGATTACAATGATGATTCCAAAGTCCATCTCGAACGTGTACATATACCTTTCTGAAGGGGTAACTCAAGCGTCACGCACCCATTTGGATACTACTCTACCTGTCGGCTACACTATATTTTACCAACAACATCATCCCCCCCAAAAGAAAAAGTCGTCTCCGGACGACAATTACAAAATATTTAAGACAAATTAACAACAAAATACATTAACTGACTAACTACAACAAGATAGATTTGTTTCTGTCACATCACTTTCACATTCATCCCATGCCTGCACCAAACTGATCTCCAAACCACGTTGCATCTGCAGCCTCTGCTAACACAATACTGTCTCCTTAGCTGACCTTGATAGCCACTTGTGCCGCTTTCTCCATTTCCAACTCCTGGGTACCCTGAGCCAAGTGTCACTATACTGCCTCTAACTGGATGATCAGCTCCTCCCGAGCTCTCTATGCACCCACCAAGATAGCCTCACGTCCAACACCTACTCCAAGTGCCTCTGGTACATAGACATTCCATGCCTGCAGCAGCTCCAAGTCTCATCAACTGGTCACACTTCCCACAACTGATAACTGCAACGACTGGGGGTCTAGGGGGCATCGCCCCCAACGAGGTCGAGGGGCAGTGCCCCTCGCCGCCAAGACAAAATTAGCACTCCAAAACCCACACAAAACTGCATGGAACACACTATTTATGTCATTATCTTCCGAGTCCACACTCTTTCTGGCAATGGCTTGTGTTTTACTACCTTTTTGTGTCTTTCCCTTCCCTTTGGCATCATGCGTTACTCATTCTGAATTGTTTCAATCTTTCGTCGTTTTTTTTTTCGCTCTTCCACTTCCTCTTTCCTGCAGACTTCATTTGTTCCTCTGCTAGGTTGGGTCAGTTATCCCTCGACACATACGGTTTTCCCTCAGGCTTGGTGAAGTACGGCTATACAACTCTTTCATTGAGTCGGCTCCTCCTGGTGGTACGGCTTTTAAGTCCTCCCTGCTCTCCTCTATCCGTACGATCTCTATAACTCTTCCTTTAATTCTCCTTCAGATGTGTTGTACAGTTTTCTTTGGTGCGGCTATGTATCTTCCTTTCTATGTATTCGTACAGATCTTAATTTAGAGCTCTCCTGCTGTAGATAGTACGACCTTCCTCGGTTCCTGCTTTCTACTAGTTGTTAACGCACAGTCTTTATCTTTGGCTCATGCGTGCATCTTCAAGTTTAAGGCTCTTTTCTCAACCGTACGTTGCTTATTCAATATTTTTTTGGCCATACGTTTGCTCCATACTGGCCCTACAGTGACACCGTACAACCCACATGGATCAATTACTCCCCTTTGGCATACAGTATTCCTTTCACAACGTTTTTTCTTCTGGTCGTACGATCTTAATTCCTCTTACTTTTGGTCGTACAGTTCCAAGTTTCTTCCTCTCATATTCTTTGACCATACGGCTTCAATTCATTCCCTCACGTGCTTCCTTTTTGCCGTACAAGCTTCAAATTATCTCCTACTTAGTGATTCGCTCTAAGTCTGTATGGTCTTCCTTTCCCTCAAATCCGTATGGTTCAACTCCTTGTTCCTGAAATCCGTATGGTTCGGCTCTGTCTCTCAATTCCGTACTTTGTCCAGCTTTTGAATTTGCTTCAAATCCTATCATCGTACGGCTTATGTATGTGGCTTCAATACTTATTTAATTTTCTCCTCCAACTGGCCGAACGCTAAGTTTTTGTCTCCTATTTTGTCTAGCTGCACGGTTTTCTTAACTTCTGCATAGTATACTCTTTCAAGGCCGTACAGTAGGTCGTACAATATTTATTTTTATACTTCTTCACGTTTTTCTTTACTTTATTACAGTCTTTCTTAATATTCCTCCTTTATGTTTTACAACTTCATACTTTAAAACTATAGTTTATCCTTTGGCTCAAAACTATGTTCAATTATTTTATTACTTATTATACATATATACATTATTTACAAACGTTCTTTCCTTTTCTCAGCTGCTTGTCGGCGGGGGATCATTTCTTTCATGGTATATCTTTAACTTCAATCCATTTACTACATCTGGTATTTCTTTTCCATCTAGTGTCCATAACTTAATTGCCCCATTATATCCAACTTCCTGTATCTTGTACGGTCCGACCCATTTGACTTTGAGCTTCCCAAGTCTGATTTCATTCCGTCCGTTATACTTCAGTACTAACTGGTCGGGGTGAAAGTTGTTTAATTTTAAGTGCTTTTGATACCATACTTCCACTTGTTTTGTTCAACTTCTATGGCCCATGCTGCATAGTTCTTATTCATTCAGTACGACTTCTTCCGTACGGGTACTGCACCTTCGATCAATGGTATCCGATGAGCACAGCTCTGGTGGTACTCCTTTTAAGTCCTTATACGTCCAAGGCAAACCATCTTTGTACTCCATGAATATTCTGAATGTTGTCACCTTCAACACTAGGTTCCAATCATTTCCTACAAGAATATTCTTTGGATTTTCCTCATCACCTGAGTTCATTGTTTTCACCGTCGGCTCTTCATACTTCATCGATTTATCTTTACTAAACATATGGGCCAGTGTTTCATCCACCTACGCTTCTCTCTCCTTCAGTTTGCTGTACTCCTTCGGAAACTCATTGCCTACTTTTTCTTCCTCGACGCTCAAGACATTGCAGCTTGGAAAAACCTTGTAATCTTCCATTTGCCAGTGTAGCAGTCCATTTACGGAATCTAGGTTGTCATCAATTGACCCTCCTAATCTCAACACCCCTTCGTCATCTAGTTCCATCCTCTTTTTCCCTTCGTCGTCACTCTCGCTTTCGCCTTCTGAGTCTAATGATGCTGCTTCTTCTCCTACCATTTGCGTATGCAAATCAATTGTGAATCTCCTACCTCCTTTCTCCATGGGCAGGGTGTTCCTTTTCCAATCATGCTTTACCTTAGCTTGCACCAGCCATCCCCGTCCCAGAGTAGCGTCATATCCTCTTCTCTTCAATGGAATAACCGCAAAATCCAGTAAAAAGGGTTGTGTCCCAATTGTTACCGACTGTGCCATCAAAGTTCCCAACGGCTTTATCCCATGTTGATCTGCTGTAAGTAACTGGAAATACCTTCTAGCAACACGTTCACCCCCGATCCTCCATCTACTATTGTATCCATCAGCACAATACCCAAAATGCCCATCTCCACTACTGTTGGGTGTCTTCTTGTCGTAAGCACCAATAGCATCGGGTCTACTGCTACCATCATTGTTTCCTTACTATCTTTTGCTTCCTCCATCACTCTCAGGGACAGCGTCATATTTATAATAGCCGTACGCAACTGTAGCATTGTGAGGAGGTCATTCAGTTTAATCGGCACTTCCATTTGCATTATCTGTTTCACCATGTTTTGTTCTGCCAAGTTCCTTTTTGATGTTTCGGCAATGTCCTTCACTTGTAACTTCTTTGCTTTTCTCTACTTTTCTATCTCCATTCAGGCTTTTTGTAACCTCTCCTTCTCTTCTTCCACATTCGGATATTTTGCTTTCCTCGCCTGTTCCCGTGTGATCGCCAATACCTTTTCATCACACATTTCAATACTTCATAAATTTACGCCTTGCTTAGAACATTTTGAATCTTCATGGTCCCCTGGACCACACCATTTGCACAGTAGTTGTCGCGTCTCCTTCATAGGACAATCCCTGGTGAAGTGACCCCAAAGATTGCATGCCCGACACTGTATCATCAACCGTCTACTCGCATCGTACTGTATTCTACTCCAGCCTCCATTGTTATTATTGTTTCCACCCCTTTTACGTCTATTATTATTTCGATATCCACCCGAAGTTGCATCATTGCTCGTGTTATTGCTGTTGTTGGACACTTCTTGCGTTAGTAACACCTACTGGTGTGCTTTTGCTTTCATGTTAAACGGGCACTCCTTCAATGAGTGTCCCGCTATCTAGCATATGTCACAAAACTGCTTCTTCAGGCATGAACCCTTCATATGGCCATCCTCTTTGCAATTTGTGCACCACAGTTCTCCCTTCACTTTGTCCGGATTCTTTTTCAAATTCTTGAATTCTTTCATCATCCGAAGCATGTCTTTTTGTAATGCTTTCACTTTCTTGTTCGACTCCTCATCGCTATTGCTACTTTCTGAGGATGAATCATCTGAATTAGAGGATTTATGCGTTTTCTTTTTACAAGTCTTTTGTTCACTTTCCAAATCCATGGCACGAGTATATGCGTCAGTATACAACAACGGTGGTACAATCTTAATCTTCTTTTTGAGAGCCGGTCATAGCCCCTCCACAAACCACCGTTTTTTCAAATCGTCCACTGGCTGACTCTCCATCCTTCCAATCAGTTCTTTCAATCGTCTGGCATTAGTCCGGACTGTTTCATTCTTTGCTTGTTTAGTACTATATATCTCTGCCACTATTTCATTATCATCTCAGAGCAATTTGAATTCTACTATAAATTATTTTTTAACATTCTCCCATGTATTGAGTTTCTGAAGACTGGTATCGGAAAACCAATCTATTGCCACACCCCACAAGGTCGCTGGGAACTGTCTCACCCAATCATCTTCATCTGTCACACCATTTGCCGTCCATATGGTTTCACACGTTTTACAATGTCAGATAGGGTCTGTTGTACCATCACCATGAAACTTAGGCAATTTTTCTTTAGGACCTACCATCGTTACTTTCCTTTGATTCAGAGGTACTTGTGCACCCGCGTTGTACTCAACTCCCGCGCTGTTCTGGTCTCCCGTGCTGTTCTGGTCTCCCACGTTGTTCTGTATAACAGTCTTGTTTCCAACAACCGCATTGTCTAGTGAAAGGTCTTCAAGTGATGTTCTATTCTCTGCCTGTATCCATTCGTCCGGTGTATTAGGAACGAAGAGATCACTCCACGCTCGTGCTCCCTCGGCACTCTGAGCCATGCGAGTTGCTTCCCTTCTGTTCGGACACTCTCCCCTCAACGTATATAGGTTAAGGAACTCTTCCCTTGTTTCCTCCACCAAATTTAAGCGTTGTTGAGTCTCCTCCAGCAATTCTTCGGCACTCCTCAGCCCACTAGGTGAGTGCACTCCCTCCGTCTATGCCCCTTCACCCCTTCGGTGCCCCTCGGCAATCTGCTGAAGTCTCTACCTGCGCTCTACCTACTGTGCTAGAATTAAAACTTCTTGTGTTGTGCATAGTTCATCCTTATCTTTCACCTTGTTCCTATCCTTTTTAAGCAAATTCGGCATTAATCTTCATATCATTCCTTCGTTCCAGGTCCGTTTGGCAATGGCACCAAATGTTTACTGTACAGGGTAAAAGCTTAACACGTGTAACACGATTCAACTCAGAACAGATACTTTATTCATATATGCACTTGCTGATTACAATCCAAATACAATGATCACAATGATTACAACGATGATTCCAAAGTCCATCTCGAACGTGTACATATATCTTTCCGAAGGGGTGACTCAAGCCTCACGCACCTGTGCAGATACTACTCTACCCATCGGCTACACTATACATTTTACCGACAACAGGCATCAACCATTGCCGTGAAAATTGATGTGCCTGACTATGAAACTCAAGCCAAAGTCCACCTTAAAAGAATACGCAACAACCATGAGAAAGCAACTAAGTTTGACTGAGTAATCAAAGGGTGGTGAAGATCAAAGCTAGATGGCTGAAAATCAATCCAAGTGAGGAGGCATCAACCATTGCCATGTAATCTGATGTGCCTGATTGCTGAAGCAAAATCAGAGGTTTTTCTTAGAAATTCATAAGGTAAGATGGTAAAACTAAAGTGTATTCAGATTTAAATCTGAGATTTTTTCCATGAAGACTGACTCTTTTACAAACCCTTGCTTTTTCTCATTCACCAAACAAGGTCAAATATGATTGCAGGGGTTTTGGCAAAGGGAAAGACTGAATTTTATGGCCATTTCAATGACATTGGACGGCTGAAGGTGTGTGTTTTCAGACCAAGTCTGAAATGTTCTCCACATGAGGCAATTTTTCTGGAAAAACCACAGAAAACTCCTAAGCTCCTAAACCATTCCAGACATGACTGCAGATCAATTGCAAGGTTGAAAACAATTTTAGGGACTGATTGGAAGCGATTCGAGGCTGAAATTTGTTTATTTTCAAACCAAGTATGAAAATCCCTCTGTGAAGTTCGATTTATTGCTAAGAAATTTCTAAGTTTTATAACTGTCCTCAAATTCAATGGATCTTCATTGCAGATTGATTACACTGATTTGGCACCCATTTCAAGGCCATTGGAGAGCTGGAATCACATCTTGTCTTCAGATTAAATCTTGAAACACCAAAACAGGGGTGATTTTGGGAAAAATCCCCTTAATTTATTCACTCACCCAATCATTTAGGACGTTGTTGCTGAGTGCTTGGAAGGTACTTTTGTGCAAGAAACAATTAATTTGAAGGTCAAGTTCACCCAGAGAAGGTAAGTTGCAGGGTTGTCTTAAGAAAATCTGAGTTAGTCATTCTGGTATAATAGATTTGCTATAATGATTAGTTTGCGATTTCATTTCTAAATTCTAATTCATAATAGAACCATGTGCCATGATTTGTGATTAATATAGTAGAGTGTTAGGACTGGTGTAACTTGTCATCTGACTTACCATGGGCTATCCTTAGGAAAAATCAGAGTTTTTTCTTTGACAATAGGGTCATAGTATCATTCCAATTGCTAAGTCTGACCATTTTGTTGTCCTTGACACTCTAATCAACCTCCATGTTCCATTTAGAACCTTCTATGGATAATATTTTTGAGTCATTGCATTGAATTTAAGGATTAAATCGAGATCCGAAAGTCCGAAATTTCAATAATTTTAATCCTCATAAAAACCATACTAACTTCGAGCATCAAGCAGGGATGAGGTGGAAGGTAAAAGGATAGCAGCAAGGACAGCGCTGATAAGAAAACTATCCAAGGGTTTTTATCCTGAGTCCTCTCAATGGTTTCTAAGTGGAGGAAAATTGCGGATACCAATATGGAGCACATAAATATGAAGATTTTAAAGAGAAGGATGTTCAGAACTAAATATCGTCTACCTTCAAACATTGCAGTAGCACAATGAAGAGTGGCCTCTATCATGCAGCTTATTTTCCATCAGCTATCCAGTGCAATGAACTCCTAGTGGAGTCTGCAAAGAACTATGATTCAAACACCAGAACCGTCAAAGCCAAAGGGAAGGTGTTCACATTCCTAAGCGAGGAGGCCATAAAAGAGACTTTTGGGATTCTGTACTAACCAAGGATGCAGATCAGAACCAAGGAAGAAGCCCAGGAATTGTATGAAAAGAGGCCTGACACTTGTATGGATATCATCAATAAGAACAGGATTAATGAGCCAAGAAAGCATCACTCTACATTACCTAAGAAGCTTGTAAGTGTGGACTTCAAGGATAATTATAGCGATTTCATTTTTATGTTAAACAGGATCATGGGAGCACCCCAAGAAGCTTTCTTTAAGACTTGGACATATTACTTCATTGTGGAAATAACAGCAGGGAACATAATGATAAACTGGGTGAAGATGATTTTGTGACAATCTGGATACTCAACTAAAGAACTTGGGAAAAACAACGCAATTTTATATGAGTTCCTATGTGATTTTTTTGCCAGCAAGAAATATTGAGATATTGTTGACATCTCCAACTGTGCAGTTGGTAGTTAATCTGGGACATGATATGAGACCTAGTCTCAACACTCGAGAGATGGATGATGAAATCATTTCTGCATTGAATGGACTTAAGCAGGATGAGCATATGGAAGATGGTATGGATTTATCCATGTTTCCTGAGTGGTTGAGGGAGAGTATGAAAAAAATAAGAGTAGAAGAGGTACTCCTTATGGATGACAATAGCACATTCTTGAACAAGATTGGCAGTGCGAAAGAACCTAAACAAGGAAAAAAAATCATAAGATTACTAGAGATGAATCAAGATCTTGCAATTTGCACATGGCTGTCCCAGTTGGTGATAAGACTAAAGATGAGATTACTCCAAATGACTATCACATCTCCTCATTCTACATTAAGCCAACAACTAATAAGCACAAATTTCAGGAACTGAAAGGTACTGCAGATGCCACTGAAGAAGGATAGATAAGCTGAGAAAGATGAGCTCGAATTGGACATTATTGGAGAATAAGATGATGAAGGAATTCATAAAAGGGCATATGTATCCATTGGGACATGAGATTTCTGCACTTATTCCATACATCCCCACTTCTTAGAATACTTGTGGTGCGATAAGGGAATGGACAAGAGATATCAAGTAACAGGCAGACTTTCCTTACTAGGATAGTTCAAGCATATGAGAAGTGTTAATATTAGGAAACACTGAAAGTGGGCATGAATCAGTGTTGTTACAGATTAACAAATTTCACCACCAACTTGCTTAATATGAAACATGAAATGAGCTAACCAAGTAGTAGCACAGTAATTCAAACATTCACAAATGAAACACTTTGACACAAGTATTTTTCATCTGGAACCCTTGGTTAGAGGAAAAAAACACAGTGGGAACTGTCACCTGCAAATCTTCACTACTGCGGTAATAAATTTGCCCTATTAGGAGCTTTTACATCCATCCGGTTATGGTTTCACCCAGTTAAGAGTGTTTAGCCTTGTTAGAAGCTTTACAAATAACATCTGGTAGGATCTACCCTCTTCAGGGATTTAGAACTCCTTCTATGAGTCACCTGGTTAAAGGATTTCTTCTTTAGACCTATTAAGATCATGCACACCCTGTTAGGAGTGACCTTGTTAGAGGATTTTCAGTGACAACCTGTTAGAATCAACAACTATGGCTTGACCTGAAAGTTGCACTTATTGCATGATAGATCATTTATGCTCCTATTCAATTATCTGCTCTAGATCAATGCTAACACACTATACTTCAATTATCCTTCATAAACTTTGAATTTCACATCATGAACAACTATCACACATTGATCTAACATCACCCTTATATTTTTCTTGAGGAGGTGGAAAAACCCTAAATGTGTTTCCACAATTCGACCTCAAAACCAATTCAAATCTTATGAGTGAGAAATAATTCCTTGAACTTTGTGCCTTCATGTCGGCCTCTTCACAACTATCCTTACTTTACCAATCAGCATCACAAACTGTACAGACTCACCAAATATTTCCATGTAAACTCTGTTAGGTTGTTGTTCTTCACTTTGTTACATGTAAACCTTATCAAATATTTCCTTCCTGTGAATGCCCAGTAAATATTATTTCACAATCATCTTCAAATACTTCTGATAGATATATCATGTTAGTCATTGATCACAATCCATCAGAATAATCATCATGCACTCAATTTACTCTGACTGTCTTTACCTAGTTCATCAAACACAACCATTTCACCTCTTTGATCAAACCAATCACTAGTACAACTGATCTGAGGCATGTAGATCATTTAGTTGCCAGCAATGACAACATAGGAATGACGCTCCACCCAAAACTCTTATCTAATCATGTCATACATCATCATCATCATGCCAACAAGAAGACCACAATATTGATGAATAAAGGATTAGAAGAGACATGGAAGGAATTTCAGCCCATTGAAGACTCCGATTCCTCGTCTCAAGGCATTGAGGAGTGTCCCTGCATCAGTCTTAACTCAGGGAAGAGTAATCAATAGAGGAAGTGCATGTGAATTTGGTCACTCGTATCTTTCATTGTCCATGAAGAGGACTATATGTGAGCATGTGTACTTAGATTGTGTAAAGGTTGAGGGTCTTGTCCTAGAGATACGTTTTAAGGTCCTCGTTGCAATCAAGGAATTGCTTGGTCTTGACTTCCTATGAGTTGAAAGAAAGATAAAATCAATCTACTTCAAAGACACAGACTCCCTTGAGAAGAGTCAATTGAATGGATTTCTCTCACTTGTGATTTTCATAAATGATCTGCAGAGGCATACCTCATATTGGGATAGCACATTGGATCTTGCATAGAGAAGTTAGAGGTCATAGAATTATAGCATAGCAGCATTCCCAGTATTACCATGGACGAACTTAGTATTTTAGTTAAGTTTGTTGCTTTTGTTAAAATGGAAAAGGGAGTGCATCTCTTGGATGATGAGTTGAGCAATGACTAGGTGGCTTCCTTGCTTCTTATTGGTTCTCAAGCCATTGAATTTTCTCATTGGCTCATTTTTGGTACTTCATTATCATTAGCTATGTGTGGTTTCCCTAGTTAGTGTTTTCTATGGATTAATATGGTCCATTGATTATGTTTAAATCTTGATTGTTCACTGTTATTAGGGTTCCTATATAAACACCACTCCTCTCATTTGTAATGGAGAATTGTTTCAGAATTGTTGCTAATATAGTGCCAAATTTGCTCTAGTATTCATTATTGTGTTTTGCAAGAATAATTGTGATCTCGGAGTATGCACAGTGATCTACATACCTCACTTAGAATAGATATGATTTTGATTCATTAAGTAGAATTTGCTTTGAGTAATTTAGTTGGATAAGAGAAATTGTGAATGAATACTTGCTTGACTCGATCCAACCACTAGCTACTTATTAATTGAAGTTTTCCTGGCATACTCAAATGGCATTTAAATCCACTCAACTTCTATACTTACTTGCTCTTAGATTTGCATCCACATATGAGATTAATGAAATGGTAATGATTTGAACTTATTTGAACACGCCTAAGAAGCTTCCTCTAGAAGAGTGGAGTTGATGACAAGGCTGCATCTAGTAGAGTCCAAGTGTATTCACTCTTTCTTGAATCCTTAGGTAGAAGTAGAAATAGTCTAGATTTGCAAGTTCAAGTTGTATTTTGTAAGTTAGAAGTTAAAAGTATATTTTCATTGGACATTGTGAAACCATACATTCAATTCAAGTTGACAAGTCTTAGTGAACAATGTAAGTCTTCTCATGATACCACCAAATAATATTAATATTGTTGGAGTCACCTTATGATCATTCACTGCAATCTTAGCATAAGTGGTGTCAATGTTCAAGAAAGGATTCAATATTCAGTGTTTCATCTTAAGACATTGAGTGTTCTATCATGTATGTTACAAGGGAATAAAACTCACATCAACACTACTTTTAATGGAGCTGCAAGTTCCTTGGCGAGGGCTTCATCGCAAAAATGAGGCACATATTCTCCTTGAAGAAAAGGCTCGCAAATTTGCCACTTTTCATCTTCAAGGAGTGGCTCATAAATGGTGATACCATGGCATGGTAACCCAAGGGTGTAAAAAATTACCACCTTGGAAAACTTAAGACAAAAATTGATAGAGATGTTTGATAGGAGGCATCCAAAATCTCATTTTAAGGAGTAACCATAGATGAAGCAAGGAATTAAGGTGGGAGCCTATGTAGTGTTGGATGGATATTTTGCAATTGAAAGTTTGGGTAAAATCCAGTCACAAAATAGGTATACCATCCACAGCATTTGAGACAGAGTCTCTCCTACCTTAAAGGGAAGGCTCCCCCCCTCTCAATGTTCCTTGGATCAACTAAAGGTAAGCAAGAAGTTGAGAGATTTTGAAAGGGTATTACAATATTCTTTTCTCTTAACTTTCAGAAAAGAATCCACTTACCTGTGGAGCGAGTAATGGGCAAGATGAAACCTTTAAATACACTTCTATCTAAAGTTGTAAATGGTGATACTGATAAACCAACACTAACTCAAAGGCTAGTTGAAAGCATACCAGTTTGCCTCTAAGTCCGGTCTTAATCTATGCTATAAGAATAATCTTTACTATTGGGGTGCAAAGAGTTCCAAAAGTAAAGAATTCTAACTATTGTTGTGAATTAAGAAAGGGATACAAGCTACAATCAAAGTTCCTAATCAATGTATCACCACAACTGCTCCCAATCAAAGCTTCCACTCTAATTGCTTCTTAACTCTTTAGACTCAATTATCAAGAACACCAAAACACATGAATCAAAGGTAACAAATGAAAATTATAGTCAACACTTCCAACTTGCACTAAACACAATTGCACTCAATCAAAGTTCAGCTCCAATTGTTTCTTTGTATTAACTTCTCTTTCAAAATAGTACTACATAATCAAAGTTATGCTTGCACAATTTCTCCAGAGCTTTCTTGCATCCAATAGAGATGATCTTTATAATGAGGGGGCACTCCTTTATTTAAGCAAAGGAGTTGAGAAAAAAGTGGAGGAAAAAATGGGAGTAACTCAACCAACTTTGACCTTTTCTAACTAAAATAGAGAAATTATTGGATTACATGTCATAAGGACATGCAAATTGTATTACATGTAATTACACAATTCCATGCAATACATCCTCTCCAATCTACAAACATGAAAATTAAAGAGAGAAGACTGGAAAAAAGAGTTGAAACAATACTAAGGATTGTTCTTAAGTGCCTAAAACTTGATGATGACATCACATACTGTAGGAAGATCTGAGATTTCCATTATCTTTGATATAGCCTCTATTCTGACTGCATCGGCATATGCTGATTTTACAACTTTGCAATTTGTCGCAAGAGAATCCTATAGGTGCTTTGCTAATGATTTATACAAAGCAAACCTATTCATTATGTGAGAACCAAAATCTTCAGAATCCAAATCAGCATTAACTCTAACTGTTTATTCTAAAGTCATCTCCTCTATTGTGACCAAGTTATCATGCTCAGTAAAAACTTGGCATCCCATTTGTTCCAGGTTGCACATTACCTCAGTTTCAATTTACTGACAATCTTCTAAGGTTGCCTGCAACTTTGTTAAGAGTTTCCTCAGCATCTCTTCCTTGTAACCCATGAGTCTGTGGCATTTGTAGAACATTTTGCAAGATGGGACAACATCACATGCAACCAAGCCGTCCAAATCAGGATTGGCAATTTCATCCCAATTACACAAGATTGCCTTGAAGGTGTTAGCTTCTTGATTCAAAGATGTAATCAGGTCATGCAACATCTCTTCAATACCTCTGCTACATTCAAGGATTTTGACTGCATCTGTGATGTCTTGAACTCCTTTGGAGACAACTTCTCCAAACCAAGTCTTTGCCGCTTCCATTATCCGTTTCTCTCAAGGTGTCTGAGACATAGTGACTGCGCGTTGTGAAGATTGTTGATGGATAACCTCCTTCTTGAGATGATTCTTCTTTTCCCATAACTGATGATTTCTCTTCGATACATTGGCAAGTGTATCATGAGCATCTTGTAGACAGCCCAACCGTGATTGCTTACCAAGTTCAATTTTGGTGCACTTGTAATCTGAATGGTTAAGTTCTTCAACCAATTTGTCCACTAATGGTTCAACAACCTCTACAAACTTAGTCTTTTCAAAATCCGCTATAATTCTTGACACAATCCTGTCTTTCAGAGATTTAGACAGTTTTTTTTATAGGAAGATTATCAAGGGGCAGCACAACCTTCCTTCTCTTCATAATGATCTTGCCCAACCATGCAGGCAAACTAAAACCTTCATTTGCTGAATCAAGTATAGTAGCAACCATTGACATTGATCCTGATTGTATATCCGTTGCGACTGGCATGCTTCAATTTGCACTGTTGTACTAAGAGGTACCCAATGAGAAGATTCTGCCATGAATGCTTCAAAACTAGTTATTGAAGTATCAAGTTGGGAAGCTTGACCTTCCGTGAGTGTTGGGAATTCTTCAAACACATTCCCCAAATTCTCAGAGTGCTCAGCTGTGAGAATAGGAGTTGTTGAAAAGATAGGAAGCGCCAATGTGTTTACTTCTGAGGCAAGGATGGTAGGTGTGAAAACAGTGGAGAATGAATCCACATCATCATCTATGACAGCTAGAAAATGTGTTTTCTGAATGGATGCATCTTGCTGATTTATTGGTTGCGAACTAGAAATGATCATAACCTCTCCTTCTTCCTCTTCATCCTCCTCATCAAGTTCTCCAGATTCCTCCTCATCAGGTTCTTGAGCTTACGCAGATGCTTGTGAGGGCTCTGAAGATGATTTAAACCCCCTTCTGCCTTTCAACTTAAACTTGAGGGATTTAGCTAAAATGGAGGAAGATGCACCATCTTTGCTTGAAATTTTCAGCTGCAATTTTCTTCCAAGTGGTCCAAAACTACCACAATCTACCTCAAGTTTAGGATTCACTCTCTTTAGACCTTTGATCTTTAACCATTTTTTGGTATTTGCCAAGATAGACTAAAATCTATCAAAGATAGATATGCCTTCTTTCTACTACCACTGTTTGGGAAAAGGACACTGCTTGTCAAAACCAGCATGATGGTATTCTGGATCAAGAATATTGTCATCATCTTCACTATGGAGATTGGATGAGATTTCAAGCATGTTAAGATCAATGATTTGATGCAATGTGAGCCTACAATAGTCCATCCTCATGATGTCCATCTCCGTGCGCAAGTCAATCTATATGTCCTCTATGCAATGAACATGAGTAAATGCTCTTTTGATTATTGAATGCATTCCTCGATAATCAAAATCATCTCTAGCTTTAAACCTCTTCAATGTGATGAGTTGAAGTTTTGCCTACATATTTTTTGCCTTATAGACTGAATTGATCATATACTGACCAATTACCAAGGGCTTGGTTGTAGTGATACCAAATCCTTGCCTATGTTGAGTATTCTAATATGATTGTACTTCCATAAGTTGTCCGGTTGATTCCATCAGTACGATGTTATCTATAGCATATCTCGACAGAGTATATGGTTCTCCTTTGAAGTAGCCACCTCTCAAATAAGTGAAAGTTGGAAACTGCAAAAAGGTAGCACCAAATTGATTTACCCTATTCCAAGCTTCATCTGACACTCTCTTGATGACAAACTTTTTATCAAACTGACACCTGAAATGTCCAAAAAATGCATCTTGGACTCTCCTACAATGGTATTTGTTATGCAACAAGGTGATTTGATCATAATATTTCCAAACAGGAACTTGAAGCCGATCTCCTTTAGTTGAAAGCCCTAAGAAAGATCCCATGGATGCAACAATGTAGACCAAATAGGAGTTCATGTAAAATGGTGTTGAGGTTGCCACATTAAGCAATTCTTACAAAGTGCAATAGTAATAAGCTCTCTCCAGAAGATAGGTTCTTCATTATCAAAAATTTGGAGAATGAATTTATACATCCGTGGCATGAAGTCACTGGAACTTTTGAGACCGCATATCTTGCTAAGGAGAGTAATTAAGTCTTTGCATTCTGGATTGAAGTTTAGATCTATGAATGGCTTTAGGCCATCTTAAAAATTTGTTTCTTTTGACCTTTAAACAATATGCATTTATATACTTCCGATAATCTGCCCTCTTCTCATTCCATAAATCTCCTTTGACAAATCCACACACTCTGCATTTTGAGGAACATTATAGATCTGTTCAATAACCTTTCGGTCAAGGCTAATGATGACCTTTCCATTTGCATCGTTGATTGTCTTGGTCATTGGGCTGAAATTCCGTATACATCCCAAGACGAATTTGGGTTCCAAGGCAGCCATAGGGAAAGTAGATACCAAATGAATATTACTCTTCTTGATGCGCCTTATTTCATGAGTTGAAGGATCTTCGACCCTTCAAATGAAATTGGCCATGTCAATGTGCCCAATCTCTATGTCAGAAACATTATCTAGAGGTGATGAAACCTAAGATGCAATTGCATTAGCTAACTCTTTGACATATTAGTACTTCATCTTTCCTTTGGATTTTGTGGATGAGGGCATATCTTGTGCTGCAACATGAAAATTCCAAAATGTGAACACATCATCAGAGAATATTGATTCCATAAAGACGTTGATTATTGACCAGCAACAATGGATCTATGAGGGATAATATGTTCGGAGTATGGATTCAAAGGTCTTGTGCAATAGCTTTGAATGGAAATGATAAGCACATGTAAGGAGCTGAAATGAGATTCAGAGAGATGGAATACATGTGGGTGAAGGATGAGTCCTTATGTAATTACCTTGAGGAATGAAGGCTAGGCACATGGGAATGCATGCAAATGAAAATTTAGCTTTTAAAAAGTGACCTTTAGCCAAAATCGGGTTCTCAGATGCAATTACATGTAATCATTGTTTTTATGCGGACATGCAATTAGGTTCGGAGGATGGAAATGCATGTAAATGAGATTGCAGGCAAGTGCAGATGAGGAATGAGATCACTTGCAAACACATATGGAGAATGAGATGCAATGTATTATGACATGTAATGATGGATGTGGAATGAAATGATGCTTTTGCATGAAAGATGAAAAAGTGGAATGATGTGAAATGATCTTACGTTCTTGGGAAAGAACTTGCAATTTCTTTGAAAGAAGAAAAGCAAAACAACCAACCAACAAACTAACTAAACAGAAAAAGAAAACATAGCTTCGGTCTTTGACTCAAACATGACAAGAAGCAAGTTGCTCTCTTATGCAAATTCGAATTTAGAACTTCGGGAATTTCTAAGCACTCAAAAATGGAAGTTCTCTTATTTAAAGAAAAATTGCACTTTTCATGGCACATCTTGAGACAAATGTTCAAGGATTAATGGAAAGATGCAATTAAATAGCACTATAAGTATGAATTGACAAGCAAAGTTGAAAATGTCTAGTTGGAGATCAAAGAGCCAAAAGTGGGAGATTAATAGGTATCAAGAATTAGTCTCCAAATTTGAATCTTCAACCAACTATTTTGACCTCCTCTACACTTGCAAATTATGGATAGTAATGAGCAATCAATGAGGCATTTTTTATTTACAATGCCAAAAACATGTTTGTTAAACTCCCAATATGCAAGACATCTTCGCAATCTTTCTGTTCTTGGGACGTTTTATTGCCAAAAACGTAATTTCAATATGTAAAAGCATGAATCATTTTTTGCCAAGGAATGTCAAAAATGTGATCTCCAATAGCAATAGAATGCATCCACACTCAAAAACGATCATTCATTGATGGAAAATGCAAGCTGGAAATGCCCAAATATGGGCTTTTTTAACCGAAACTTGCCCTCAAAAGGTAATGAAAACAGCATTCTTTTGCAAGGAGATTCAACATCTAGGGCATAGGAATACATGCAAATGCAAAAACGCCCCTCTTGGAAAGGATTCCTTGCCATGAATCAAGCAAATCTGAAGATTTTAACAAAAAATGTGTTCTTGGAGGCCAAGATCATAGACGTTTTTGCTCTTAGAGGCAAAGTCAAGTTCTTAGAATGCATTTGCATGTATCTCAAAGCTAAATCGCACTCTAGGAGGGAGTTTGCAAGTTTTAAATTACATGTAACTTGACTTCTTATGCAAATCGCACTCTAGGAGTGCATTTGCATGTTTTAAAAACTTGTATTTTGGCTTCTAAGTGCAAATTGCACTCTTGGAGGAGAATTACATGTTTTAAAAACTTGTTCAAACAAGCCTACAATGCAAAATTGCACTCTCCAAGGGTCACTACATGTTTTAAAAAGGCTCTAAGATGCAAATTGCATTCTAGGAGGCCCATTACATGTTTTAAAATACATGTTTTTTAATTGCCTTTTTAGTACAAAATTGTGATCTTTGAAGGCATTTACATCTAAACATATAGATACATTGAAAAGCATGTATATGGACAACTTAAATGATAAATTAAGCACATGTCTAATTGATTTTTGAGGAAATATCATTTAATTGGGTCAAAAATAACATTTACACTATATGGTTCAATTACTATGGGCAAATATTATTTCAAAAAGTAATATTTAACTTGATGTTTTAAATAAAACATAAAGGAACTCAAAAATAAATCAAACTATATAGTTAATAAAGTCACTTAAGTGAAAAATTTAAAAAGCAACTCAACATGAAAATATAACATAAAGTGCACTATAGTCACTTAAGTGATAAATTTAGGTGATAAAATAACTTTAAAATATAACATAAAATGAATTTATGTTATATTTTTCATAAAGTGAATGTCAACATTAAAATACAACATGATTTTTTTAAATCATGCAATTGCACTTGGAGAGTCCAATTTTTGGGCACTAAAATGATCATATCTTCTAATTTCCAAGTCCAATTAAACCCTAAGATAGATTGGATTGAAGAGAAAACTGCAAGCAATGATTTAAGCAAAACCAAAAGACCAAAAGCAAACAAACACACACTCAAAAACGTGAAAAATGCCATTGAAGGCTTCAAAAATCAAGCGTAGACTCAACAAACAAAAAATATGAAAAACTTGATGAAATCCTTTAGTAAAAGGATTCATTATATCGATTGGGGTCAGTTGGTTGATCAATATCGGCCAACAAAATAATGAATCAGTCAGAGAAAAACGAAACTAAGTTCAATAAGTTTTGTACTGTTACCTACATTTTGTGGTGACAAAATGCAGGACAACATGTACCAAAATTTTAAAGGCTTACAGTGATGATATTCGATGTGTCAAAGAGAAGGCTTATAGACTTCTTTATGGAAGGTGTAGCTGAACCCATTAAAGGATTAGTATGAGCATTTGATCCAAGCTCATTACAAGAGGCCATCAAAAGAGCTCTAATTTTTGAAGATTTAGTGGCTAAGAATGGGTTTCATTCCAAGCACATGTTTCCTATTCCATAAAATAAATCCTTCCAAAAGAGCACAATACCTCTCACTCCTAAGCCAAACCAAGTTGATGTGTCCAAGAATGAACTATGAAGTAAAAAGTTGTGGTTCACATGGCAAGTAGAGCATAGGTGTTTGGGAAAAGAACAAATATACTAAACAAAGCTAGTCTTTGATGAGGACACAAATTGTGGGGAAGATGTGGAGCAATAAATTTTGGAAATCAATTTTCTGACCCTTGTATTCATCAATGCATTGCAAAAACCTAACGAAATCCTTATTGTCATTTAAAATATGCCAGTTGCAAACAATTTGAGGACTAAAGGTTTTATCTTAATCTCCAATAGTGAGAAGTCCACCAAAGTGACATCATCTCGCCTTTTGCAACATCTGCCAAGAAATCAGCCATTATGTTTCTGGATCTTTCAGTCCAGTTAATAGAAAATACATCAAACAACTCTATTGTGTCCCAAACTACAAACTTGCATTGTTTTAATCTCTTATTTAGAATTCATATTTCCCTTTGATTTGTGAAGCTACAAGCTCTCAATCCCCTAATACTCTAAGCCATAGCAGCGTTTATCGATTGGGGAATAAATTGACAAACCAAAAGAGTGGCACTTTTTAAAATAATTGAGAAAAAGGCGGGAAATGAATCAGATTACAAGAAAACATATAAAAATTTAAAGAAAAATAGTCAAAACCTATGTTTCCTTTTAAATTTAAGAGCATTCCATAGTATAGATATATTAAGATCAAATAATGGGTTTGCCATTCAATTTTCTATAATGGGTTTGCCATTTCCTTACAGTGGCAAATATAAATCTGCACAAAGTGCATTGCTTAGCTTACCTTGTGGTTGTATCCAATCATTAGAATCCAATTAGAGGTACTTAAAGTTTTCTAGAAGGTCTAGACTCCCATTTACTTTTTTCTCACTCCATTAAAGATGTGAAGTTCCCAGAACCTTAAAAGTACTTGTACTAGCACCTTGATGTATTACATATTCTTTCTTCTCCTTCTTCTTCTTCTTCCTTCGTCGACCTTCGCTTGCCTTCGGTGTTTGATGCTCTTTCTGTGCTTGCTTAGGCTTCGGACTGGTCTTTTCCATCAAGGTTTGCTTCAGACGGAATACGGGCACCGGTATCGGTTTATGCTTGACGACTGTGCATTCCTGCCCTACTCCCATCTGAGATAGGTCCTGGTTTCTCTATCTATCAGCAGTTTATACCTGAGTTGCCAAGTTTCTCTCTCAAGTTGCTTACCTTGCTACGCCTGCTCTTCACGAGGTTTTCTGCTGTTCACAGGGCCTTTCCAGTGGCTCTGCTTTCACAGAAAATTTTGTTAGTCTTACCTATATCTGCGCTAGGGTTTTTCTTAGCTCATTTTTGATAGACGTTACAATACCCACGGGAGATAACTGCCCTCCCCAAATTCAAACTCTGACATATCAGAGGTTGTATGATAGAGTGCTCAAGTTGGACACTGACAATACCTTGCTAAGAGAACAAGTTGTGACTTTGATAGCGGAACTTTTAGATCTCAAACAGTCGACTTAATTGAATATTAAACATTTCTCAGACACCATCTCTGAAACAGCAGGGCTGAAATCCAATCTCGAGGTTGCTATTGAAAAATTAGACGGATTGGACAAAATCAAGGAACAACAAACTGAAATGGCTATAATACACTCTTCTCTGATTGTGGAAACTAAACCAAAAGTGAAATCATGGGCTTCGATTTGCACTAACACGAATACTACTACACCCACGCTGAGTATAGACAAAATTGTCCAGGGTAAGATTGATGATGAACGTGTGCGGCATGCACATGAGCTAAATCTACGGGTCTGAGGTCTCTTACCCACTCCCGATCCTATGGTTGCGGGGCATTCTTTTCTCTCAGATCACCTTGGTATCTCTGATATTACCTTGGACAAGTGTAGGTTTGGTACAGGTAGTATCCTTTTCATCAGATTCTTCTCTTTTTCCTATAGGCTTTGTACACTCAAAGCGAAGAGGAAGTTGTTTTCTCTACCCTCTAAAATTTATCTGGATGAAGATCTTACTAAGGCACAGGTTACAGAACTCAAACATGCTCGGGGAATTGTGGCAAATGTTAGGTGTGCTGGGAAATGGGTTGTTATTAGGAATCTTAAAGCTATGATTCGTGATTCTCCTCCTACTGGTTGGGTAGAGAGGACAACCTCCAAATCAGCATGATGGTTCCAATAGCAGTCTAACAAGAGGAAGCCCCCTTCTCTTCTTGTCAACTGCTGGAATGGTAATGGCTCTTCATGGTCATTGCCCAGTCTTCTTCATGATGCGATGGGGTCCTCAAATATTTTGGCCATTACTGACACTCACGAGAGCCCCATGCGCCCTCTTATAGGATGTCTTGGTTATTAGTGGTCGTCAATTTGCAGAGATGAGGTCTGGACTTCTGGTGGGATTCGTGGGTCTGGGGGTGTGGGTTGCTTGATACGTGATGATATTTTCAGCTTTACTTCAATCATTCACTCTAACACCTTTGCCAAATTTATGTGGGTCCAGATTGGTCGGCGAAAATATAGACAGAGATTTTTATTGTTTGTTATTTTCTACCAACCTCTCCTTATGCCATTAATGACCTAGAGAATGGAGATCCTTTCAGTGACCTTCAAGAGAGTATTTCACAGTTTACGGCTTTGGGTGATATTATTATTCTTGGAGACTTCAACGCTCGAACTAGGGATCTTCAGACTCCTTTGCATGATCGTGGTTCTGATTCGAACTGCACTTTTGAGCTAGACCCGACTAGTATGGGACTTCAGCGCACCTCAGAGGATGTTCTTGGACTGCTCTCAGGTTATGGCCATCACCTCCTTCAGCTCTATGAGTCTTCCGGGTTGTTGATTCTGAATGGTTTATCCTTCCTTTCTGAATTGGACCTCTTTACTTGTTGGCCACACTGTGGTGGTGCAAGTGTTGTTGACAATGTCATTTCCTCTCCTTCCTTCATTTCTTCCATTCACAGTTTCACCATTTCGCGTCTCCCCTTGGCTGATCATGCTCTTCTTAGCATTTCTGCTTGCATTTCACCCCACCCGTTCTGCTCTTTCCAACCTTCTCACTGCCCGGCTGATACTGTCTCTTTTCCTACTCGCTTTCATTACCCCGAGAGCGATGGTGAGCTCTTTACTTTCCACCTTAGGAGACTTCTGACACCTACTAGTTTTGGTGAGTAGCTTGCAGCCTCTGACATGTTTGATTCACTTGCCTCTGCCATCGAGGATTTTGCTCTTCTTTCTATTCCTCACCGTTGCCCTCCCTCTCTCAGAGCTAAGCGTCGAAATACTTGTCCTATGAATAAATGGTTTGATACTGATTGAAAAGCTTTCCATCGCTCTGTTCACGTTGTCTTCGAGACTCAATCTCCTACCTTCACCCATCTGTGCCTCTCGTACCTCTGTTTTCTTTGCCACAAAAAATGTTATTTTGCTTCTTTTTAGTGCAAAACCCTTTGCTTCTCACTTATTCAGAATCCCTAGATCTTTTGGTGTACCCCTTTTTCCTCGGTGCTCCCCCTCGTCCTCCACTCTTTGACCTCCTATATCATTACGCTTTACGACATTCCTAGGCAGCCACCTCTTCACTCCACTCCACCTCTATACTGCCACTTGTTTACCTCCTCCAATATTATTGAGGCCATCAGATTGTTGAGATGTAGCAGAGCAACGGATGAAAAGGGTTTCCAGGCAAAACTTTTCAAGCTTGGTGCTTTGGTTCTTGGATCTTACCTTCCTACACTCTTTAATAGTGGTTTGCATTGGGTTTCCTGAATCCTGGTCTAGACATGTGGTTTACCCTATTCACAAATGTGGGCCTACTTCTGATCCGAGTAACTATAGGACTATTATGATCAGACATACTTTTGCCAAACTTTATGGCACTGCTCTAAATACCATGGTATCTAGTGAGCTTGATAGTAGAGGCTGTAGAGCTAAAAGGCATGTTGGTTTTCGGGCAAACTATCAAACTGTGGATCATGTTTTTATGTTGTGGACTATCATTGAGAAGGCTAGGCACCGCTCTCAGAAGGTCTATTGTTGTTTTGTGGACTTTCGTAAGGCTTTCGATTCTGTACCTAGGTTGGCCTTATTTCAAAGACTTCGTGACATTGGAATCTTAGATATGTTGCAGATTGCTATTATGAGGCTTTATGAGAAGGTAACCGATAGGCTCAAGACTCTGGAAGGCTTTTCTGTTCTGATTCAGAGCACCATTAGGGTGAAATAGGGTTGTTCTCTTTCTCCTACTCTAGTTGGCTTATATACCGATGAGTTGGAGGATTCCCTTGTGAACTCCTCTCAACTGGATGATGGGTGCTATTTGCATCAAGTTTTGATCTCCATTCTCCTTTTTGTTGATGATGTGGTTCTCTTGGCCTCTTCTCCCGACAGCTTACAGAGACTCCTTGATGGTCTAGCTTCTTTTTATGATTAGCAGCAGCTTGTGGTCAACTTGTCTAAGACTCGAGTTATGATCTTTAACTGTTTAAAGACCTCTCATCTTCATTTCTTCTTTCAGGGTCAGGAGGTTGAGATTACCCCCTCTTATATGTATCTCGGTGTGAAGTTCTCAGGGCTACGCTTCAGCTTGAGACCAGCTATTCAGTCCAGAGTTAATAAGGGCATGGGTTCCCTAGCTTTGCTGGAAAGACAAAGCTTCAGGCATCACTTCCAGGATATTTCGTCCAAGTTGTCCCTTTTTGACTCCTTGGTCTGTTCAACTGTTCTCTATGTCTCGGTTGTTTGGGGGCCTTCTCTTATTGCTTATGATTGGGCTTCTATTGAGCGGGTTCAGACTTTGATGTTACGGTGTATCATAAGATGTCACAGACTCACCCCTCACAACATTGTCTTAGCTGAGTTTGGAGCTCATCCTCTCAAACTTGCCACCATTTTTTACTTGATTTAGTTTCTTCATCGGCTTTGTGGTTTTATGGATTTGGATGTTGACCGACACAGATACTCTCATCTGACATATTGTTCTTCTGTTGAGATTATGAGATCTGACACTTCTACTAGGTCTCGTTGTTGGTACGCCGAGGTCACTTCTTTGTTGGGTTGATTAGTATTGAGATAGATCGTCTTCCTCCTTACCAGTTTTCACTTGATGCTCCTGCTCATCTTCTCCCTTCATGTTAGGAGTTGAATGAGCATGTCAAATAGGATATTTATAGATAGTATATTACCACTACTTGGAGTAATTCCCCGGGAGGGCTGCGACCTAAGATGGCCTTCTATGTTGAGCATTTTCTTGAGATTCAAGATGGTATTATTGTTTGCCCTGCTTATCTCTATCAACACTGGAATCATGCCTTACGATTTTCTTTAGACTCTTTTAGGGTTGGCTCTCACCGCCTCAGGGCTCAGACTAATCACCATATGGATCGGGCTGATCGGATATGTCAGTTGTGTACTTTCGCAAAGGTTGAGAGTGAGATCCACTTCATTTTTCGATGTCCTCTTTACTATGAGATCAGAGGGAGATTTTATTGCCTTTTCAGAGACTGCTCTTCTCTTTCGATGTTCTTTGTCTTGCGCTTTATCTTCAGGAGGCCACCCACCTTCGGGAGATTACCCTGCAGTCTTTTATACCTCAGGGGCGTACTTCAAACCAGCTCATTACTGCCTTTTTCTCTCCCTTGTCTCCTTCATGGGGTCTGAAAAGGCTTTCCAGTACTTCTCATTCCAGATTAGTTAGATACTGCACCAGTCTCTCCAAGCAACGACAGTCCTACAGTGGTTCTACACGGCACTCTAAGACTTCGGATAGCTCACGAGTTTACCCCTCTATTACTGATTACTTTGTGACAAGGAAGGATCCTTAGTCCTTACCATGTCTTCTCTCTTGTTTTGTTTATTGCTTTTGTTTCTTCTCAGTCACCATTTGGTGCTTTTGCTTTGGCCGGCTCTTCTATTTGTATGCTCAGTCCCATAAACCTTATTGGTTTTTCGTGGACATTAATATTATTATCTTATCTTATCTCTGATCTTCCTAAACTGTCAGCCTTTTTGTGAATGGATGGCTGCACTCTAATGCTGAGATTCACCACCTTTCTTTCCAAGAAATTATTGGTCTCACAAGCTTGTATTGTACTAGAGTTATTGTGTATCACTGCATCATTATGCATTTGATTGTAAATTTCTTCTCTTGACTACAAATTTACCCATCATGTGGTTTCCCTATTACTATTCTTAGAACTTAAATGACCTTGTATCACTTCTACACTTTAGCTTGCACATTTGTCTTAACCTTTTGGAAAGAACACAAGTAGCAAGGCTTCCTTTCACTATTTTATGACAGTCAACTGGACTGTTCTGCATATTAATTCTCTTTGTCATAATAACATGTATCCTTCTATGTATTACTAAAGGTACTCTTTATGACCATGTCTATTCATTGTCTAACATTTGTTCAGATCTCTATTTTCTTCTAACAATGAACAGATCTTATCTCTTGATAGTGAATATTATCTTCAATTTGTGAGAAAAACTCTTCAGGAACAACCAATCACTCTTTTAGCACAGACAATCACTCTTTTTATAGAATGGTCATTCACCTATGGGACAGTCATTTTTTTTTATCTTCAAAACAATCATTTGATCATTGATAAGACAGACATTCAAAACATAAATATCTCCTGAAACAGAGGATGAAAATATTATCTAGAGCAATGCAATAAACTTAAGGCAGTGGATACTCTTTATGAACAGAACCGTGATATCTCTGCCCCTCAAGAATCAGTGAATAGGTCTGCCCTATCAATCAAAGAGCATTGCCGATATCTTTGAAAAATATGACTAATCAAATGTAATACAAACACGAAAGAAAACCCCTTGATTGTTCTTTGATCTCACCAATGCTCTACAGAAATTCTAGATCCTTACTAACATTGAAAAACATCCCATATTCAGATGCTAAGTTACCGATGCATCTAGGAAAAGGGCAGATGCGTTCTGATGCTCGGAGGCGGCGTTAGGATGCATCGTGGAAGCTGTCAGGAATCATGCTTCCCTCTTGTGGATGCACACGGTATGCTTGGGAGAGCATCCGAAGAGAATTGGTTGAGCATCTGGATGCATCCTGTGAGCATCAAGTCATTTTGAGCACCTAGTTACTTAAATGACTTATTAAAACATGTGTTTAATCCTCCTATTTGCCTCACAACCCTAAAACGACCCTAAAAGAGGCCATTCATTGCCCATTCTTCCCATTTTGTTTGCAGCTGGGCTCTCTTCTCATGTGGTCTCCATTGTGGCATTTTGAAAGCAAGGTCATTAGTTTTGAAGAGGATCATTTATAGGGTGTCTATTGAGCTTCCACAAAGGACGATTAAGCATCTAAGGTAAGCATTTGATCCATTTCATGAGCATTTTTAATGATTCTGTTTAGAGGTTTATTGAATTTTTCAAGGTTTGGAAGAGTTTTTTCAAGATTTTTCAGTTTTTTTTTTTAAAGAAATGAAGGAACAACTTTAGCCATCTTTTTTTATTTAGTATTTTTGTATTGTGTATTTGCACTTGTATGTTTCATGTTCATAGTTTTTTTAAACATTTATAAGTTAATTTTTTCTATTTTCAAATTAGATTCATAGTTTCTATTGTGCTCTTAAGAATTGCCAATACTAGCAGTCAAAGTTCAGCAGCAAAGTAAGCTGAATGAAGTGATAACTTCAATATTGATGTGGCATCTCCATTATGGAGACACACCACAAGATCATCACAGGTTTTTGGAGGTGGGTCATACATTTGGAAATGCAATATGTCATAGTAAACCATTCAACAACTCATATTCTTGAGGCAAAGCTCATTTTATGGGCCCTACTGGTAAAGGAATAGCAGTGTGCAAGGGAAGTAAAGATGGAAAAATGTTGAGCAATGCACAGTTAGCGAGATTTACAAAAGAACAAGAGGTTGTTGATCGTTTGGTGAGCGAATCAAAAAAAAGTTTGTACAAACCTTCATCTAGAAAGAGCAAAGTGAATGTGCCCACCAATCATGTTGCATCCTCCAAACATCCATTCTTGGAGGTGGGAGAGGAAGAAGATGAAGTAGAAGTTATTACCCGCAAAAAAGGTCCACTGGATCAAGCATTTAAAATAGAGGAAAGAGAGAATGTTGATGAAGCAATTGCACATTGCCTTTATGCCAATGGTCTTCCATTCAATTTGATAAGATCACCATATTGGAGAGAAATGGTTACAGCCATCCTTAGAGCGCCAGCTCATTACATTAGCCCTGGATTTGAAAAGGTGAGTACTACTCTTTTGTAAAAAGAAAATATTTCTATAGACAAAGCTCTTCAACCAATTAGGACATCTTGGAAAATTTCTGACATAACTATAGTGTCTAATGGATGGAAAGACACAAGAAACTGACCATTGATAAATGTGATTGCAATGTCCCCCAAACGGGCAATGTTTTTGAGGGCTATTGATTGTGAAGGACAAGTTAAGGATTCACAATTCATTTCTAGAGTTCTCATTGAGGCAATAGAGATGTTGGGTAGTGAGAATGCGGTCCAGGTGGTCACAGATAATGCCACGAATTGTGGGGGTACAAGTGCTTTTGTTGAGTCTCGATACAACCATATTTTTTGGACACCATGTACCGTACACTCTCTCAACTTGGTCATGCAACAAATTGGCACCCAAATAGATTGGGTGAAGCAAATATACCAAGAGGGAGAGGAGATACAAATGTTTGTGACAAACCGCCACATGTCACAATCTATATTCAGATCATTCTCCAAGTTGGAGTTGTTGAAGGTAGATTTAAAATTGTAATTACTTAGTTCCATTTATTTATTTATTTTGAATAATTTTATATTCATGTTCAATTATAAAATTATTTCTTGTTTATAACTTTGTTTTGTATTTGATGTCATATTGTCAACTTGCTTATATGTTGCTAAGACTAGATTTGCATCTCATACTGTTGTTCTGAAACGACTCCTCAAAGTGCGATCAGCATTGGGCCAAATGGTTATTTGTAACCAATGGGCTGTATGGAAGGCTTCAAATTCAAAGAGAACCTTGAAGGTCGGGGATATGATCTAAAATGAGCATTGGTGGGCTCGCGTGCAATTTGTATTGGATTTCACCGAGCCTATCATGACTATGCTACGCTTTGCCGATACAGATGCACCTTGCTTGGGGGATGTGTACAATGGCATGGACACCATCGTAGAAAAGGTAAAGCTTTCCATACAAGCACATGAGACTAACCCCACAAAATGTGAAGCCTTGTGCAAAAAGGTGGAGGATATCATTCATCATCGTTGGGAGAAGATGACTACCCCATTGCACCTCCTTGCATATGCCTTATCTCCAAGGTACTAAAGCCAGGAAATACTTGCTATGCCGGATAGAATTGCACCATATGCAGATGAAGAAGTTGCTATTGGGTGCTAAACTGCATTTGCAAGAGTCTTCCCAGATGATAAAATGCACAAAAAGGTGAGGCTAGAATTTGGGTTATTTGCTTCAAGATCAAAACTTACTCCATATGCAATAAAGGACCAAAATGACATGAGAGCTATCACATGGTGGTACATGTATGGTCAACCATTCAAACATCTACAACTTCTTGCAATCAAGATCCTCTCACAAGTAAGTTTCATTTATTTATTTATTTAGCAATTTTATTCTACACTTTAGTGTTTAACATTCTCTAATTTTCTTTTCATTTGTATGTTTAATTTTATGAACACTATTCAAGTTGCAAGTTCTTCTGCTGCTGAACGGATTTGGAGTACATACTCCTATATCCTTTCAATGAAGCACAACCGGTTGGGCTCAAAGAAAGCTGAGGACTTGGTTTATCACTATACCAACTTGCGTTTTTTGTCACGTAAGGAGGATGGATACAAGGAAGGGTCAACCAAGCTTTGGGATGTAGCCCCTGAATGTGCAAACTTGGATGCAACACTTCAGGATCTTACTGTGATGATAGATGATGATGTTGATAACATCATAGCACATGCATCTAGTACAATTGAAACCATGTTTTGTTCAAATGAACTTGCAAGTGTTGCAGCAAAAGGAGATGATGAGAATGTAGATTTTTTTGAGAATCCTTTTGATTCCGATTGACTGAATTTGATTTGTGAATCCTGAGCCTTGACTCTTGATTGATCAACATTGAACCATGAACTATGTTTTGATTTTGTTATTCGAATTGCATTGGAATTTTGAACTTGAGTAATTTACTAATTAGACATTATTGTTATTTCAATTTGATTATGTTAATGAATGATTTATTTTTGTATATTTCTTATATTTCTTTGCATACATTAATTATAGTTTGTGTGTGTGTGTGTGTGCACGCATCCAAAATACAAAAAAAAAAAATCCACCCTGCACCCGCATCAGCATCGCTAACTTAGTTCAAATGTGACTTTTCTCTCACAAATCTTGAATTAAGACACTAAAGTATGCATGGAACCCTACCTTTAATGTGATCCCTTTCTTGACCATCATGTTGAATGCCCCTTGAAATTTACATCTTCTCTATGGAATTGGAAACTACTGTATAGGCTGTTTTTTTGCTAATTAATTATGATTTTTAACTGATTAAACACCCAAAATGTGAAAAAAAAATTGATAATCCTTGACCAAATAGTTGCAAGTTTTAGGGGAATAAATTGACAGCATTGACGATTCCTGATTAATTGGGTATATCCATGATTTTTTTTACCAAATAGTTGCAAGTTTTAGGGGAATAAATTGGCAGCATTGACGATTCCTGATTAATTGGGTATATCCATGATTTTTTGCAATTTCCGGCTTCTATGCTCTAAGCAACTTCATTCCCTTTATTCCATGCTTCAAAGCAACATTTAATCCAAACAAGAGTGTTTCGTATCTGGCAATCTTATTCACTCAAACTTGAAAGTCCTGCCACTAGGAGCAACAAAGACAACACCCACATTTGAACCTTCTCTTGAGAAGTGCCATCAAAATACATTTACCACAAGCCATTGTCCTCTTCTTTTGATCTTTGCACTTATAATGTCGGGATTAAATGTCACAACTTGGATGCTATCACAATCAATACCAACAAAGCTTACCTGCTCAAGTCACTGTGCTTCTTCAATCACATTTGGTGATCTGTTTTCCCAGTCCAATCTAACATCTTTTCCATTTATGGGAATCATAGGATAGGACAGATGTAACTGCATGCTTCCTCCAATCAATTCTTCCCATTTTCTGGGTAGTAACATTCCTTACTGAGGTGGAATGTGAACCATAGTAACATTCATAGTATATTTCTCTAGAAATACTGCAAGCATAAAATCAACATCCTTCATGATATCAATAACAGGATTTTCTCTATTGTCCATGGCTAAACACCTACCACATGCTTTGTTTACTTGCATACAAATTATTGCATGATAGCTAGAGGCATAATGTTAGAAGATGCACTTGAATCAAGCATACAACTTTTTACCAACATATTCACATGAAAAGTGACAAAAAAAGCTCTATTTGAGATGGGCGTTTAGTTTAAGCGGTTCCTGTTAAAGTTTGTAGCCGCGATAGAGATCTTTATCTTTGTTTTTCTTAAATGAAAATATGTTTGTTATGACTGTTATGGTCACCTTCAGCTGAAACAGATATTTGTGAAAACATTTAAGTCACTATTATATAAAAACACGTGTCATACGTAATGTGAAGAGGCATGCTTATGAAAATATTAAGTGTTGTATATTTGGAAATTTGAATGGTCTCACATTTGAGATTTGAAGATACCATCATGTGTAAGATGAAGAATCGAATGCAATCTATTTAAGTGATTGCTCATTGTATTGTAATCAATCGAGTGGAGAGCCATGTACCTGAATATTTTATGATCAATAAAAGAGATATTTAGTTGGTGTGGCTGGGTTTTTCCCTTCATTCTCGGAGGGTTTTCCCAGGATAAATGATTTTAGTGCTTTGTGTATGGTTTATGCTCTTTTATTGCTGTTTATCTCTATTTCTGGGCCAAAACTTTAACATGGTATCAGAGCCTAGTTAATATCAGCAATAAAGGAGAATGAATAAAAGGCCAAACGTGATTATATATTATGCAGATCACTATCTTCTTCTCCTTGGTTCAAGCACTTGTTTGCATGTCAAGAATATTGATGTTTCTCTGTTTTCATAACACTGGGTGTTGATCTACACTTTTTGCATAATTCCTAGTTTTTGTTGCTGTTCATTTTCAGAAGGTGAAGAAATGCCTTTATTGTCTCTGCCCAGCTATAACAGCTTCAAGAGCTCGGGTGGAATGAGGATGGCTTGCAAATAACATCTCAACAAATAAACGTGCCTGCTGGAGAACTACGGTGACAAGTGATGTATCATAAAGAGCTACTTCAAGATCAAAGTCTGGTAGGGCATCATGTGTTGCATCAATGTCCATTGTTATGCCTCCAAGACGCACAAGTCTGTAAAGAAATATCATGTCAAGGTAGAGAAACTGAAGTGGAGGTACAAGTTTGGGGACTCTGTGCAGATAATCATGTCCCTGGTGGGATTGTCTGATATGTTCACCATAATCGAGAAGGCTGTTGTCCAGATTATGTGCAGATATATTAATGTGGATTTAGCTCATCAGATCATTAGAGGCTGAATTAAAAGTGTTCAGCCACAGCGTAGGAGGACCCAAAATCCATTAAAAGTTGGAACAAGATTATACACTAAGCAGGAGTATGCTGAAGAAGATTTTTCATACAGAGGATAGGAAGATGTCAATTCGTGGTGTTTTTCCATTGGCCCCATTTCTTATGCTTATTATTCATGCAGCTTTGAATCTAGTCATAAAGGTATGTGTTCCTTTTCATTATTGTCTATATGATATTGTATGTTGTTTCTAGTCTATTGAAGAGCATCATAAGTCGGGAGTGTTGAATCAAGATGTGTCACTTTGTCTTCGTGAGCTGCTTTACGTTAATAAGTTTTGGTGTTCCAGTTTTTGTTTTTTTTGTTCTGCTGTGGACAACTCATTTTGTAACTGTCGGGAAGCTTAGCGTGACGGTTTCTTTCTCTTCTTCGCATCAGAATTAGTGTGAATGATATTCACCATTATGTATAGTTGTTTCTCATATTATCTTCAAGATGTTATTTATCGGATGCCTGCAAGTAGCGGCGATTGAATAAATGGAAGTGCAACAAAAGTGGAGTTGGTATATATTGTTTGGATATTAAATTATTGGAAACTCTTTACGATGGAGTCCTCTGCGCTGGTTTGTGTTTTTGAGTTATCTCAATTGTCTCCGGTTGAATTTTGCATAGTTGTTGTATGGTCAAGATTAGGATCATCATCGAGAGCATTTTTCCTTTTGCCAGAGCCAGTTCTAGCAGTTTCTATCGATCACCCTCCTCGTTCTATCAGGAATCTGCTTCGATCACCTTATTGGGATATATCTTTACAGTTTTGAGTTTGGGTGTGACTCAGAGCTGCACTAACGGTCTTCATTATTCTGTTTAGCGCAAGAGTATAATAATAGAAGCCAAAGCAATGGGAAGTTGAGCATTTTTGAAGGCTCTGGTTGGCCGCAATTTTCTTTCTCATAATGCCAATTTTCGCTCTCTCGGCCTCCTTGTCCCTTTGCTCGTTCATATTCCTCTCCCCCCCCCCCCCCACCCCCACCGAAAATTAAGACAAGGTTGCTCTAACGATCATTGCAATCAAATTCATCAGATAACATGACCACGGAGAGACTGCGTGCTCACAGGTCAAAGCCTGAAGGTCAAATATTCTGTCACCCACTGGCAAGATCAAATGTTCAACAAAATTGTAAGGAATCGATCCAAGAGTTGTGTGGATTTAAATGCTTCTCCTATGCCCAGTGTCAAATATCTGGAACACAAACATGTGCAAGAACATTAGTTCGAGACCGAGCAGGAACATAAAAGAAAAAAAGGGAAGGTGCCTAGTTGGAGGCCTCAATCTTTTATATATGCATCAATATATCAGAGGAAGCAACAAGATGATTTATATTTGTGTGCCCTCTTTATTTTGGTTATGTCTGTTGATTTCCTCATTCTCATTTATCCTTTCCTGTAACTGACGACAGTTGAACTTGTGCTGTGAAGTTCTTGATTTGCACGTGGATGATGCTGAGAAAACCCTACTAATCTGCTGAAACGGGTTATTCCCGAGACTGTACCTCAGGAAGAGCAATCTAGGTGTAAAGAATAATGCAAACATTAGAGTTGCAGCTTTAAGGATTGCATAATTGTTGACAAGATGTTTATTGTGATTATGTATTCTGTAAAGAAACAAAGAGTCCCTCTGATAAAAAAATTATTATACAGAGATGTTGTGTATAAGCCAGCAGGTGAATTTTGAGGAAGATTAGATGTTGAGGAGATAAGTATTATTGTTATTTTGATGCCTTGAACATTGGTTGAAGAGGTACAAGACATAATCTCTTCTGTGTGTATGTTGAGAAAGACCACAAAGAGATAAGTATTAATGATTATATCTCTTGAAAATTGATATTGCTTTTAACATTGATAGTCGTGAGTTATTAATATCTCTCATGATTGCAGGATGCAATGGGATGGTGAGAGATTATGCAACGTTGTTTGCACTCTTGATACTAAATTGATTCCACTTTTCTTTTAAAAGGGGAAGATCATTCAGCTTCAAAGGGAGGTTACATGACAGAGGGAGTTGTCCAACCCTTTGCAAGTTTATGCAATAGTCAGCCATCCTTTTGTGTAATTAAGTTGTCCCTATTGAGAGGGAGACTATTATTAAAGATGTCCCTGCTGAGAGGGAGTTTCTACTAAGAATCTCAGTTATTAAAGTTGTCCCTGCTGAGAGGGGGACTTTGCTATTAAAGATGTCCCTACTGAGAGGGAGTTTCAGTTAAGAATCTCAATTATTAAAGATGTCCCTGCTGAGAGGGAGTTTCTGCTAAAGAATCTCAGTTATTAAAGATGTCCCTGTTGAGAGGGAGTTAATCTTAGTTATTAAAGTTGCCCCTGCTGAGACGGAGTCTCTGTTAAGAGAAAATCTTAGTTATTAATGCACTCTTCTCTGGGAGAAGTTTGAGGTGAAAGCTCTCGTTCCACCCTCTGCAAATAGGCATGGTGGAAATGCACTCTTCCTTGGGAGAAGTCTGAGATGAAATCCCTCATTCCACCCTCTGCTAATAGGTATGGTGGACTACCCTCTGCGAGCAGGCTTGGTGGAAATGTATCTTTCTCTGGAAGAAGTTTTGAGATAAAAATCTTCATTCTACCCTCTGCAAGTAGGCATGGTGAAAGTTATGTGCCTAGCTCCATTTTTGTGCTTATGAAATTATCTGTGCTGTCATGTTAAACTAAGATAACATGTGTTATATGATGTGAATTTATCATCTCTGGTTGTGGCTATGAGTGACTACCTTATTAAAGATCTCTCTGTTGCTAAGAGGGAGTGTTGAAGTTCATAGCTATGATAGAGATCTTTATCTCTGTTCTTATAAAATGGAAACATGTTTGTTATGACTGTTATAGTCACCTTCAAGTGAAAGAGATATTTGGGAAAATATTTAAGTCAATATAATATAAAAGATGTGTGTCATGCGTCATGCGAAGAGGCATACGTATGAAAATATTAGGGGTTGTATATTTAGAAATTTGAATGGTCTTGCATTTGAGATTTGAAGAGGCCATCGTGTGTATGATGAAGAGTCAAATGCAATCTATTTATGTGATTGCTCGGTGTATTGTAATTAATCAAGTGGAGAGCCATGTACCTAAATATTTTATGATCAATAAAAGACATATTTTGTTGGTGTGCCTGGGTTTTTCCCTTCATTCTCGAAGGGTTTTTCCAGGATAAATGATTTGAGTGTTTTGTGTATGGTTTATGCTCTTTTATGGTTGTTTAACTCTATTTCTGGGCCAAAACTTTAACAGTTCCTAGATAAGCCTTTGGGGTTTCTTACAGACCTTCATTTGCCTCATTTATTTGTTCTTTCCCCATTCCAGATGTATGCTTTTCATTCTTATCTACTGCATTGGGAGTCCAAAAATTAAAGTCAGTGCCTTATTCCTAAGTTATCTACTTTCATCATTTCAAGTAGTTGCACAGGCACTTTCATTTGAGATGCTTTAGTATGGCACATAGAATGTACTTTGGCAAAGGAGTAATATTTCAATTTATACTTGATTTACTATTGCTCCTACCTCTATGCATTATTGCTAGATGGGAGATATTTCATTACAAGCGATTTATGGCTACTATTGGAGGAGATCAACCTCACTATTTGGTTTTTGACACTCAAGAAAATCAACTTTGGCTTTTATTTTGTCTAGATCTGACCACTTTTGCCAAAGTTTTGCGGGTTTGAAGTTGGGTTGGTTGGCAATTCCGGCATGTAGCTGATTGTTTGGAGCAGATTGAACCAAATCGGACCCTTCCATTACATCCAGAAGGCCCAAAATCATCTATCGACTTATCAAAATCCAACACTTTTCCCAAAGCCCACAAAGGTTTTCTTTAGCATAGGTGGAGATTCCATATGGATCTGTACTATACAATTATATGGACATGTCAAGAAAAAAGCCCCTTTGAAGCCTATTTGGAAAAATTCTAAGCATTTTTGGGGATTTTTGAAAATTTTGGGCAGAATTATTTGAGTATTTTGGTGCGATTTGTTTTTGCATAATAGCTAACTATTCAACAAGTACCAGATATGACATTAGCCTTGTTCAATCCTTTTTTGTAGTTTATACCAATTCTGGCAATTGTGGTTTTGGTCAATGAACAATATTAATACTGGGTATGAGGTTGTTAGTGAGGTCTACACACTGTGTCAAGGTTGTACTACCAAACTCAATTCAGGCTGGGTCCAACACTGATCAAAGTTCTTCCCAATGTCAGCCCATGTTGATATACCCTACAATCGCCGACCTTATCCTCACGTCAATTCCCGAAACTCTTAAAGTGGTGGTGTAGGCACCTGCTGCCAAGATCCAGCACACTCTCCACATCTACTCCAACCTACGCCATCCAAATAGCTACCATTGCCCCGCCCAACTACTTAAGCACCCAGTCTAGCAGAATGACCCCACAAGCTCTTTTTTTGTTATTTGCAGCGCCCAAACATGGTTTTGTAGGTGACAAGGTGCCAACATCTAGGGCCTAAATGGCTGTTTGTTGTTATCAAGTTATTAGGTAGTTAGACAATTGGCACATTTGAGAGGGTTACACGATCACCACGGTTCGCCTCGCAACCCCTCGGACACTATATGTATGCACCATTCCTTTAATTGAGAAATGTTAGTATAGAGTACATTTGTATACGGTGATCAATGAATAAATATAATGTTACTATTCTCTCTTTCCATTCCTTGTTGAGTACTTCACTTTCTGTATGCAATTAGTCTATGTTACTCCACAAGGGTAAACATTTGGCATTGTTGTCATTTCAAATCTAGGGAAAGCGATGCAACCAATGGCATATCACAAATAGAGTAAATGGGAATGCCTCTGGAGGAGAATGTGAGAATTAACGAGAACGGAATACCCTAATTGTTTGAAGGAGAGCACGAATTGACGGAGAACAGAAGTCATACGTGAAGAGGTTTCGGAGGACACTATCTGGGACTCATTGAACATAAGTCCCACCACCAACCGACTAGTGCATCAATTTCCCAGATTATTTGCACAAGCCTTTCTAGCACAGAGATGGCAACGCGAGGAGATTGAACAGGAGCAGTGAAGGCAATAGACCCTTCAGAACTTCTGGGAATGCAATCGTCAGGAATCGAAAGAGCATGATGAAAACAACCAAAGGTCCCACCCATGGGCCCTTGGCTATGGGAATGTGAGTAGAGTGTGCGCAGAAAAGAGCACTAACCTCTGTAATGATCACAAGACGACCAAAATGATGTACAAAGACTTTACATAAATAAAAGTGTTCTTGCTAACTATGATGTTTTTTGAGGATTAATGTCAAATCAATTGAACAAAAATAAAAATAGAAATGAACAAAATAATGATGATATTCATACCGCACAACAAGCTTTGATCCTCACACAACAAGTCGAGCAACGAAAAAGGCTCAGGCAACTCGTTGATAGGTACGACAATGGGGTCACGGAGGGTGACTTGGTGTCGCGAGGGGTGCACTGAATGGAGAGCAAGGTTCGCCTAACTGTCTGCGATCGTGAAGTACCAAGGACTTACTCGAAGAGACACAACAAAGGTTGAATTTGGTTGAGGAGACGAGGGAGGATTTCCTAAACTTGCATACACCACAAGGGGAGAACCCAGACATAAGTAAAGAGGGAACCAGCATGGCTCAAGGTGTGAAAGGAGCATGAGCGCATGGTGATTACTTTGTCCCAGATACACTGTTCGAGCAAGTACAGTTCGATAGTTGATCACGCCTTTTCTCAAAAGTTATCACACAGTAGTGCACACAGGCACAAGTTCACGCACAACAACAATAATCGTTACAGTCACAATGGCCACCTATAGCAACACAGCGGCCACCAATTATGGCAAGGCCGAAACTGAAACTACCCAAGTTTACTAGTGATGGGAAGGAAGGTCTTGTCAGACATTGCCATATGTGTGAAACTATCTGGGCGGCAAATGGGGTTGTCGATAAAGAAATGGGTTCAACAACTTCCTGCAACCCTACAAGGTGTTTCCATCAACTAGTATTTGGACATGGATAGAGCAAAAATAAATTCATGGGAAGATCTGAGGGAAGAATTCCAAGCAGAATTCAAACTGCTTCAGGATGATAATGGGATCATCACGAAGATCTACAGTTCTAAGCAAGGAAAGAAGGAAACTATTTCAGCATACAATAGAAGGTTGAAGGAATTGTTCGGGAAGATGGAAACCCAACTGGCAAATGAATTAAAGAAGAGATCGTTCCTCGATGGAATAAACACGTCTCTGAGAAAAAAATTGAGAATTGTGCCGCCGACATCGTACAATGATGCGTACAAAAGAGCGGTGAATTTGGAAAATAAAAGTAAAACCTTAAAGAGGAAAAAGAAAAGCAAGTCATCATCCGAGAGCAACGAATCCTTAGAGGAGAATAGTAGCAATGATTATGAATCTAATAAAAAGGTACAAGCACTACAAAAGGATATGGAACGCATGATGTAGGAGTTCAAAACAATGAAAGGAGGCGCAAGGCGGAATGACGAAGGAGAAATGTGGTGCACAAAGTGCAAAGAAAGTGAATACACAAAAGGAGCGTGTCCTAAAAAGTCATTATGTGACATCTACTAGGTGATGGGCCATTCCACCAAGGACTGCCCGTATAACTTAAAGACAAGAGGGCCACAAGTGTTTTTCACTCAAGAACAACTATTTACCTCCAAGCCGCCAACCGACAAACAAACAATGTGTCATCTAGCGGGTTTCGAAATAACCAACGAGGAAGAGGTAATGAGAACAAAAGCCAGATACAATATGATTCGAAGGGCCAACCAATGATTCAATGTCGAGCGTATAGCCAATGGGGCCATTTCGCCCAAGACTGCATGAAGAACGACACACCGCAAAAATTGTGTCAATGGTGTGGTCCCAGAGATCATGAAGAAGCCAATTACAATGAAAGCGAAGGGGGATACACCTGTGGCTACAAGTACCTTTGGACGAACAAAGGCTGAGAATAGCATAATAGGGCAGATATTGAAAATGGAGGTTCCAATTAAAATACAAGACCTCCACACCTTACCCCAGTTGAAGACTGCATTACTAAATACCTGCACCACACAACCAAGCACCAACACCACACAATAGATAATTGTTTTGGGAGGATCAGTGGTAGACCCTATGCTACTAGTGTTGAACAATGGGCGGTACCCCATGGTAGTGGAGATGGGTATCCTCGGGACAATCCTCACTGATACCATAGTTGATGGTGTATCGGAAGTAAATGTGCTTCCAAAGGAAACGTGGAAGAAACTTGGGAAGCCTACCCTGTGGCCCCCCACCTTCAACATACTCAGTGCAAAGCAGCATGGAATCAAACCTCTGGGAACATTGATATCTCACCAGTCACCATTGGAACCCAGCCATTCGTACTAGATTTCGTCGTGATTCCATTGAAAAAGGGGTATGATGCCATTCTCACAAGGGAATGGTAGTAACAGCAAAGGAAAACCACAATTGGAAGAGAAATACTCCATTAGATAGTGGCGAAACGAAGTTCATAATCAACCTTCAAACACAAATGGTGACTGAGAAGATGGCTTTGGAATCTAAACCTGACAGAGAGTCTAGGGGAAGGGACGAGGGAAGAGATCAGATGGAGCCTAATGATGAAGGTGTACTGGAACTTGATAGATGTTCGGAAGATGACTTGGATTCCTTGAACGAACTCTTCCATTGGCAAATGGAAGATTACAAGTTAATTCCAAGTTGCACTATGCTAGGAGTGGAAGGAATGGATGCAGAAGAGGAGGTTTTTCCACTGGAGTTTAGGAAGTACAAAGGAGAAGCCCAAGTGAATGAAAGTCCTGTTCACAACTTTGACACAGAGAGACCAATCATGTACGAAGAGTCATTTGTACGGGTCATGAATCTCGGGATGAAGAGAGTCTGCGCAACATACTGGCTGGTGATGAGTGGAATCATGTGTTGCAGACGGCAGCATTCAAAATCTTCATGGAGTACAAAGATGTGTTTACCTGGAGTTACAAGGACCTAAAGGGTGTACCACCAGAGCTATGCATACACTGTATACCCCTAGTGCCTAGCGCGATACCTATGTGGAAGAGACCGTACAAGATGAATAAGAATTATGCAACTAGGGTTGGTAAAGAGATCCAATGCATGTTGGAGGCAGGAATCATATTTCGAGTTGACAAGTGAATGAGTCTCACCCATTGTGATATCACTGACCTAGATTAGGATCTGTGTCGATTTTTGTTGCTTGAATGTTGTCACTGTAAAAGACCCCTTCCCTATCTCGTTCATGGATAGAATAATTGAAAAAGTTGTTGAACATGAAATGTACTCATTTATGGACGGGTTCTCTGGTTATAACCAGATATCAATAGCAAATAAGGATAAGTTAAAGACCACTTTCGTGGTACAGGATGGAGTCTATGCATATAACTGGATGCCCTTCGGTTTGTGCAACGTACCAACAACCTTTCAAAGAATAATCCTCCATATCTTTGATAAAATGTCTGTATGGAACTTTTGTACATTCTTGGATGATTGGTCTCTCTTCAATGGACAAGACACGTATTTGGCAACACTCGACGAATGCATGGAAAGGTGTCATCAGGAGACAGGCGTTGAACCCGAAGAAATGCAAATTCATGGTACCCAAGGGTAAGCTATTAGGCACATTGTATGTAAGACAGGACCCAAAACTGATCCTGACAAGATACGTGTGATCATAAAGATGGAAGCACTAACCAACGTTAGTTGAGTCAAATCATTCTTAGGGCACATTGGATATTACAGGAGGTTTATAAAGAACTTTGTTCAAGTTTCATGCCCCCTCGACAAGCTGACAAGAAAAGGGGAACCCTATGTTTGGGGTATGGAGCAAGAAAACTCCTTTAAGGAATTGAAAACGAGATGGCTAGTGGCACCAATTCTAGCATACCCAAATTGGGATAAAGAGTTTCACGTGCATGTGGATGCGTCTAACTTTGCAATTGGCACAACACTTGCACAAATGGATGATCATGGTCTGGATCATCCTATCTAATTTGCTAGTAGATTCTTGTCAAAGACGAAGAAGAACTATAGCATGACGAAGCGGGAGGTTCTAGGAATGGTGTATGTTGTACAAAAATATAAACACTAGCTGTTGGCAACACCATTCACATTCTACGTAGACCACCAGGTGTTAATGTACTTAGTAAACAAAACCATCATTCGAGGTGGGGTGAGCAAATGGTTGTTGCTACTCCAGGAGTTTACATTCACCATCATGGTGCGACCGGGGAAGAGTCGTGTTATAGCCAATCAACTATCTTGGATCAGGTCGACGGAACCGTCGAAAGGAGTCAATGATGACTTTCCACATGCGCATTTATTTCGTATAGTCATCCTTCTGGAGTGGTACAAAAGCATCGGTGAATATCTATCCACTTCACAATTCCCTAGGGAGATGCCACCAAGAGAACGACAAAAGTTGGCATTTAGAGTAGAACGTTTTCCCTGATCAATGGTTTTTTTGTATAAAATGGGGCCAAACCAAGTATTGAAAAGATGCGTCACGGAGGAGGAAGTACAAAGCGTCCTTTGAGAAGCCCACGAAGGCCCTGCAGGAGGGCATATGGGACTGGACACAACCGCAAAGAAAGTACTGTTGCCGAGGCTAGGGTGGCTTACGCTATATAATGATGCCAAAGAATGGGTGGGCAGCTTCCACACTTGTTAGCACACGGGTAAACCCTTGAAATGGGATTTTATGCCACTCAGGCCCAGGAGTTGTTCGAACAATGGGGTTTAGATTTTGTTGGGCCCTTGAAGCCAAGTAGGGCTCAGAGATGCCACTACATTGTGGTAGCAATGGAGTATCTCATGAAGTGGGTGGAAGTATGAGCGTTTCTCAACAACTCAGCCACAAGCACGGCGAAGTTTATTTATGAACAGATCATCACACATTACAACATCCCTATCCAATTGACCAATGACAGGATAGGTCATTTTTTCAATCATGTGATCCTACTGCTCATGACCAGGTTCACAATTTTTCACTCCCTATCAAGCCCGTACTATCCAAGTCCCAACGGACAGGCAGAGGCAATGAACAAAACTCTAGTGTCGGTCATATGCAAGTCACACAGGGTAGAGCAAGCCAATTGGGAAGAGAAGCTACCATCAACACTTTGGGCGCACCGCACAATGTACAAAGTCAAAATAGGACAAACACCATTCCAACTAATGTTCAGGCAAGAAGCGGTAGTGCCAACAGAATTTATCGTCCCAAGCCTCTAGATAGCAATTGACAATAGACTTGGCAATATGGAAAGTCTTCGGAAGAGATTGTATAGGCTAAACAAGCTACAGGAATGACGGCTAATGGTACAATGGGTAACTGAAGTAGCACAAACTAGTCATAAAGCATGGCACAATAAAACATTTGAAGTGGACAAGGTTATAGCCTTGACAATGATGCTAAAGTACAATGGGCATAATGAGATCAAGCCTAGGAAGTTCAAAGTGAAATGGCTAGGACCCTACAAAGTACGAGAAGTTGACGACAATAGAGCTTTTAAGCTATGGACTCTCGATGGACGGGATATAGCAGATTCAGTTAAAGGCTCGAAACTCAAAATTTACCACCAACGGCATGAAGGGAGCCATGTGGACCCACGCAATAAATTGGTCATGAGCAATACTTTAAAAAAAAAAATTAAAAAAATTTAAAATGGAAGGGAAGAAAAATCCCACGAGCAATGTCCACAAACATATGTCCCACAGACACATTGTCCCCGCAGACTCTACGGAATGACATATATGCCGCACCGCATCCAAAGTTCTACAAATGCCACAAATTGTAGGATAAGTAGTGGGAGTCGTGGTGAAAGGAGAAACTCGCAGAGGGACAACACCTTCCACGGTTCGTGAAACCAAACCATAAGAAGGGAAGTATCTACGGAGAGGAAAAGACACAAGCAAAGAAGGGCATCCCATGGGCGTCATATAGTTTCAAGGAGAATAGTCCACACCCCACAAAGAACACCACGAGCCCACTTACACCCACAAAAAAAGCATGAGGCCCCTGATTAGGCATCGTCCACTATTCCACGGAAAGCACAGGGATAACAGCCTTGGGGACAAGTGAGCAAGCCAGTGCAAGACGAAGTTTTGTGGGTAAAGAGTATGGGTCAGTGGAACAAATTGCATCTGCGAGGCAACCCTAACCATTTTCTACAACACGACAAAACAAAAAATAGTTAAGGTATGCAATCGGCGGGCAAGAGGCGGCAGTGGAAGGACCAATTGAAAGCAAACTATTCCAACGTGGACAAGAATGCACGAGTTTTGGCTTTAGGCGTTCGTGTTGCAAGCCAAGGAGCCACCTCCAGTAGTAAGAAGCAGAGAATTTGTCCCAAGGTGAGAAGCGTCCTAGAAAGAAGACATTTCCCATCACACAATTCAATTTGAAGACCTAAACGGCATTGAATGCCACCGATGGTGGCAAGAGATGTCGGACACAAACCTCGTCAAGCAGATACTGATGCGCACAGGTGCAGTGGACCATCCATATGCCAATATTTTTCATCTAGCTTTTTGAGCAGATACTGCGAACCATGATTGAATCCTATTGCAAGTATAGCAAGAGAAGCTTATTTGAATACAAAAAACACCCTATTATTGTTTTGTTCAAAGCCCGCCATTTTACCAAAGTTTTTGGTATTCCATGACAGGGAGGCCATAAGGTGGCAATAAAAAATCACAAACTTCCATAGGACCAGAAGGAATATTTGGTTAAGTTGGTTGGTCGAGAACTCATAGCTAACGAAAATGATTCTATGATAAAAGGCACAAGGAGTCGTGGGATGAGATAGAAGTTTGTCAGAGAAGGGCCTTACCATTGTATTCTAGATGTCATGAAAAGTTGGCTAACTAGAGCAAATAGGGCTTCGGATATTGCTCTACCACAAATTGTTTTCATGAACGGAGTGGTGTATGATTGGGCATCCCTCCTGGCAAATCGAATGAAGGCATTTACAATTTTGCAGCACCACACTTTTTACATGCCCCACCACGCCATCGAATTATTTTTGGAGGCTGCACTTCAACAAATTCCTGCTGATGTGTTAGAGGTACAGTCAAAAGGCAAGTTGGGACAAGGAGAGCCTCTCATACTTTATTGTTGACACTTAGACACATGTAGCACTATGGCTGGCTAGAAGAGGGTGATGCAGGCATTAGGCATTGATGACACTGATAGTGGCCGAGAAGATACTACGAAGAGTGGTGGGACTGCTTCGGAGGGAGAGAGCTCTCCGGCGAAGGACAAGGACGACGTGACCCATGCAATGTCCCCACCTAGGTCACTCTTCGCACCTCCTCTATTACCCTTATTGGCCCACTTGCTACCCATCACTTCCACTCCTTCGATCCCACCATTCAGCTAGAGTAGAGCACCTATTGTTATGAGTCTTATGACACCAACCCCCGGTAATGACTGAGACCACAACAATAGTGACTGAGTAGGCAACATTGGAGAGGGAGGTAGTCTTTCCAAAGATGACGGGAACAAAGATTGTAGAATTGGTATCCCAAGTAGCCGCCGAGAATTAATTAGCGAAAGTTGCCCAAGATCAAACATAGCCCAAATGTAGTGGTTATAGTTCCAGCAGAAGGTACGATGGAGATGCACCAGGAGATAGAGGCGGACGAGAGTAGGTCACCAAAGCCTTAGGTCAAATTAGAGGTAATTGGCACGGAGGTTATTGTCACCATTGCTTCTACCTTATTGGCCGAACCAATAAGCATAGCACAATTAGCACAACCAGAGGCTAAGGATGTTCAAGTGATGGACCAGGCCAATATGTTCTTGCAACAGCAGTTCCAACTCACTCCTACAAACATCAGTCCCTCCATTCAATCCCAAAGACGGGAAGAGGTTTTGGCTAGAGTACTAGCAGCACCATAGGAGAAAGGGATTCCACCATTCAAGGATGCACAGGAGATGAGGGAGTTGCACCGGAGGTGGAAGTTGCTGCCACAGGAGGAATGGAGATAGATACAGACCAACAAGTTGGGTAGGAGGACGAGGAGAGTTTCTCCTATGGGTCGGGCAAAGAGAGATCCAAGGCATGCATTAGGGCTCTGGAGATCGTGTTGGAAAGAGGTTGGGTACTTGGACATAATGCCTTGACTAGAACAAGGGAATTGCAGTTGATCTAAGCCTACATACAGCAAACGTGCCCCGAATGTTTCCACTCTTGCTTTGAGGCAAGAGGATGGCCAGCAGCAAAGACACCGGAGATGTTGGCAGACTAGGCTACAGAACATGAATTAGGACCAAGCAACAACACTATGGAGACGATTGCACATGAGATAGTAGCGGTGTATAAAGACGCCTACTATGCCCAGTGGCATGTGGAGGCAAACAGAGTTGCAGCTGATAGGTCCAGAGAGGTGGAGGCGAAGGCTCGGGAGGAGCTAGCCACTCACTGCGCTAGCCAACAAGCAGCTTGGGTGGCAAAGCAAGCAGCACTCTTGCAGGACACGGAAAAGGCTGAAAAGGGGCTAGAGGAGGCTAAAGCAGCCTGTGCACAGAAGGAAGCACAAGCCATGGAGGCAACACTTTTACTGAAGAATACTGTGGAGGTCAACACAAGGACACAGAAGGATTTGCGCATCCGCATGAATCAGGTCTACAAGTTGCATTGGTTACTAGACACTCGAGGGATGCAACCTCCCCCTCAGTCTCCAGTTTTTTATGTATTTAGATAGTTGTCTCCTATTTTGTAAGTTGTAAGTCATCAGGAGATGACTTTTCTTTTGTTAAGGTCATGGATATTCTACAAATGTTTACAATCCTATAGATAATTCTATTTGGGCAAATTGTTAGAAGAGCAGACTTATCGATTTCGGTGTGTCTTCTAATCTGCAATCTAGCCCTCCCTTATACCTAACTCAAGGGACATGTTCATTGAATGGACATGTCCCTCTCTAGGTTGGCCTACTTAACAACATAATTGTTTCCTCAAGATTGGTGCCCATCAAGAGTTACTAATGGTTAGTAACTAACCACACTAGTAAATAAGAAAGCTTATAAAAGCCACAAGGAAGATGTCGATCTATCTAGAGGGGACAATATGTTCTAGTGACCAATACTTAAGGGAACTCATGCATCCAGATCAGACTGATCTGAAAATCAGAACACTTGTCTTGTCAAAGATACAAGGAATTAACACTCCCTCTTAACTTGATAAGTGATAGAGACATATCTAGCAACATCAATAGAGATGACTAAGCATAGACATACACTCTATACCTTTCTAAATTTCAAGCATGATGTATCATTATACAAATGATACCTGAAGACACGTCATATTACAAATCTTATAATAAAAGTTATTGTTAGAAAGGTTAATCTTTCCTTGGATATATTAATTGGGATATTCCAAGGGTCCCTAAATGTAGTTTGTCCTCTTGTACACATGCGGAGGACATGTCATTGTTTGTCCTTTATTCCACATGTAAGGACAACTCTTGTTTATTTCTTTATTTAGTTTATCCTCCTTAAGAGGATTGTGACACTTTGCACACACCTATTATGAATGTGGCATTCATAGAAATGGGAGTTACAAATGCAACTCCTCTCTCATCTCTATATAAGAGATGCTCCTCCTTCTTTCTCCAACACACTCTTAGCACTTGATGTTATTGTATTGAGCTACTTTTGCTCCAACACTCTCTCTCTCTCTTCTCTAGGCATTTGCCTTCATTCATAATACTCACAAGGGGTTTTCTTTGCTTTCCCCTTATAAATCCTTGTCTCCATTGTTGAACCATCTTGGTGTATGCTCTTGGAGTTTGCTTATCTTATGGTAACATTGTTTCACACTTAACTTACTTGGATTGCTTCTCGTTCCTTGCTCAATATTATCATTTCTTACAGTTATCACCGGAGCTTGTGATCAAATCACTAAGCATCATTCGTAATACAAACTATCAAATCACCTAGGCTTGTAACACAGGGTGTTTGACAAGGCTTGTGATATGAAGTATTCCCTAAACTTGTGACAACAGTAATACTTGGGATAAAGACTAGAGGATAATTAAATTCTCCCTTTACCCAAGTTGTGACGTCTAGAGTTTTTAGAAATGTCACTCTCACAATATGATCTTGATTTTGTCCAAGATCTAGATTCTACCAACAATCCATTACTAGAATGCCTTACACAAGATAAAATCCGGAGAGTAATTAAATTTTTCCTTTATCCAAGTTATGACTCATAGGCACACAACATGATCCTGAATTAAAATCTGCCAGTACACTGGATAAAATCTGGAGAATAATTAAATTCTTCCTTTATCCAAGTTGTGATTCATAGACATAGAAATGCCTCCATCACAACATGATCTTAAATTCATCCAAATCTGCTAGTAGTTCTCTACTGGTCAGAACATTATCCCGGAGATCGTCACATCTTATAATGTCTTTATACAAGTGTTCATTATTGCAGAGATCGTCACCTCTTAAATAACAAACACAAATGGTGAAGCCCCATAACAGTCAATATCCTCACAATAATATAAATTATCATAAGAATACAAAACAATTCAATCATACCTGGATCTTTCCTGAGATGATCACTCTCAGAGAGGTTTGATAAGAATACCTACTTTCTAATTTCCAATACTTAAGGATAAAATCTAGAGAATAATTAAATTCTCTCTTTATCCAAGTTGTGATAGACATCAAAATGTTTCTTTCACAACACAATCTTGAATCTATTCAAGATTTGCTAGTAGTCCTCTACTGATTTAAAACACCATAAGATCATTTGCTATCACTGCAAATTCGTGCTGGAGGATTGTTTTCTATTACTACAAACTGATGTTGCAAGACTGTTTACTAAGAAATGCTTCCACACCATAATGTTTATAAAGGTAGGCCCATCAGATGGTTGCTCACTTTAGATTTTCCAGACTCCTACTGGATATCAAATCTTCCGAGCTCCTTATTCAAGGTTGCCTTGATGAGATGTTAGACTCCCTCTAAATCCAAAATTCTCTCCTACAAGAACATTATTTAGAAAAGAAAAAAAAAAGAAAAAAATCAAGGCATATACTCTTCTTAAAAAAATACAAATGAAAGATATTATAGACATAAGGTAAAAGAAGAGCTCAAGTACAATAGATAGTTAGCTTTCCATCATAACCTTGATGAAAGCTTTTGTATTTTATGAGTATACACCATCTTGACATGGTACACTCAGTTTGAGTTTGTATAACCTAGATCCTGGGGAGTCAACTCGATCTTCTAAGTACTCTCTCTAACATATAACCTTCTTATAAGATGATACTTATGATTCTCTGCTACACATTCTTTATTACTTGGGAATCAATAAAGCATGGTCTACTCCCTCTGAGTCAAGATTCACCATTGCAGATCATTTAGCTTCTCCTTTTGTTAGGAACGCATACCATGCTAATATCCATCATCTTAGTGTCACAGCGTGATGTCACTTTATTCCCTCCTTGTCTAAGAACCAATACTAATAATCTGAGCGGTCATAAGGTTATACAGAATGCATCTTTTCTAAGTCCACAATCATTAACACTCCCTCTTGGACTTGAGGGAAGATCAGAAATGCCTTGAGTAAAATGTTTGTCACAGCATGATGTAATCTTTATCCATGTGCATCTCATCAGTGATTCTATCCACGAGTTATCTTCATTAATGAACTGCCTCTCAAACAAAATAATCGAATTTGTCTAAGATGATAGAATCATTTGCTCTTATTCCAAGGTTCCTTTTTATAGTGGATCAAACTTAGTTTGAATAGGAGTTTCCTTTCAGTAGAGCGACATTCAGCTTGCTCACCGTAAATTCTTCATATGTCTCCATATCCTATGATTAAAAAATCAAACACTCTTTGATTCTAAGTCTTGACGGGTGCCAACAAAACTTTCTAACTTGATGCCATCTCCCCTTCTGGAAGAACGCGTAAGCAATTACAAGGAACTGACAAACAATTCCATATACTATCGATCACAGAATGGAATTCATCAATCAACCCGGTACATCAATTAATCATTTGCATTACCACTTATCTTCAATCATCCTCTTAATCTGGTTGGTTTTGCTATAGGTGTTGATTAAATGAGACCATTTCCACAAGTCTCACCATTTCACATATCAAAAGTGGTTCTCCTCTTTGCTAGTTTAGCCAGACATAGAGCATTCAATATTTTCAGAGTACTATTTACTTTTGAAAAACCTTTCACCATTTCAATGTGGGGCACATGCCCTCGTCAAACATCTTCCTTTCCTTAATTAAGAATCCCCCATTTTTATTTTTTTAATCTCCTCCTTCAATGTCTTTTGTAATATCTTCATCCCCTATAAATGGGGTGGTCAACAATGTAAAGTTGCGTCCATGATGAAAATGCCACGTCAAATGTTTGTCACATACGTTACCAATTGGGAGTAGTTTTTCCTTGATTTGTTCGCAGTCTGATGGAATCAGATGCCCTGTGTATTATCTCCTCATATCATAGTCTTGATCCCAAGAATGAGGCACAATCGATTCAATTCTTTAGAAATAGCATTACAGACTTTGATCCATGCAACATTGTCATTGCTAAATTGCAGTGCCCTGCTAATTTGATCTATTTTTGTATTCCTTGTCGTGGTATCCACATGGGATTCGAGCACTTTATACATGAAAACACTTTCTTGTCATGTGTCAATTCGACCATCTAACATTCAGGAAGTTTGGTGTTATCCAATCTATATTCTAAAAAATTGATGACCTCTCACATTAAAGTAATCGCAGATTTGTATGGAGGTGACTTTACTTAATATAATCGCCACCCTTGATAAAATCGTTGTTAATATGAGTCATCTCTTTCAGAAGACCTCTCCAAACTCTTCCCATTTTCATTTTCAAATATCTAGGGGATTATATTCAATATTTAACATTTCGTCGTTTCATAATTTTGAGCATTCAAAATAATCCAGTGTACTTCAACTCAAGGTAGTGAAAACTTGCTCCACAAGTCTACAAGTTCTTTGATGTTTATTTTGTGTGCTCTGGGAAATTATATAGCTATGGACGAGAAGAGATGTTGAGGTTATGTCAACGTAAACTTCTTTTTACAATAGTCGAGACTTGATTTTGAGCAGTGCGCAAAATTTGTGCGACAATTTGGTCACACTGTCCATGTTTTCCATATTCTTGCATTCTGAACGTTAGCAATGAGTAAGGAAGGATTCATTGCTGAGGTTGGAAGAATAGAACAGGCCGTTTGCACTGACGAAGAGGCAGAATATCCACTTCACCAAATTGAAAGTCTTTGCATTAAAGTCCTAACCGGATAGAGTTTATTTAAATCACCAATTAAATTTTTGTTGTGCCAAACTTCTACAGTGGCACTGGTCTTTTATCCTTTAATATTATCGGGCCATTTTGTGAAGCATACGTTGATTGTATATGAACTGGAACCTTTGACGACATTGGATAGATGTCTTACTTTATTTTCAAGTGCCGCTTGAATTTGTAGCTGCATATACTTGAGTGGGAATCCACAATGGCTTTAATTGAGATGAGACTGTATGTTTTGCTGCTGTGACTGTGGATTTCCAAACTCGCTTTCAACATTTGACAGGATCTTGACTTTACCAATGAAAGATACTATTGCCATTTGGCCATTTACATCATCGTGACTTAAGCATAGCGTGTCTTGTATCTTATATATTGTCTTATATTATATAAGAATTGATCATTAAACATCCGTGAGAATGTCCTCCTAGAAGACGCTAATTTGTAACACGATATTCATATATCCTATCATTGTATTATCTTCTTTATGCACTCATTGACAATCTTCCAATATTCATCCCTATGGCTAGAGTACGTATAATCAATTGGAAACAATCGATGCTGAATAACATCATTCCTCATTTGATTTTAATTACCATTTGAAAGCAGTTGGCTCTATAAGAAGGTATCGTGAAAATCCTCATTTGCAGTTTTCAACTAGGCTTTGATACCATGTTAAGGTCATGGATCTTCTGAAAATGTTTACGCTCCTATAGATAATTCTATTTGGGCAGATTGCTAGAAGAGCAAACTTATCGATTTCGGTGTGTCTTCTAATCTGCAATCTAGCCCTCCCTTATACCCAACTCAAGGGACATGTTCACTGAATGGAATGGACATGTTCACTGAAGAGACATGTCCATTCAGTGAACATGTCCATTCAATGGACATGTCCCTCTCTAGATTGGCCTACTTAACAACATAATTGTTTCCTCAAGATTGGTGCCCATTCCAAGAGTTACTAATGGTTAGTAACTAACCACACTAGTAAATAAAAAAGCTTATAAAAGCCACAAGGAAGATGTCGATCTGTCTAGAGGGGGCAATATGTTCTAGTGACCAATACTTAAGGGAACTCATGCATCCAGATCAGACTGATCTGAGAATAAAAACACTTGTCTTATCAAAGTTACAAGGAATTAACATCTTTTTGGGGGGAATGATGTTGTCAGGTTATTGGGTAGTTAGACGGTTGGCACATCCAAGGGAGTTACACGATCGCAACAGTTCACGTCACAACCCCTTGGACACTATATGTATGCACCATTTCTTTTAATTGAGACATGTTGGTATGGAGTACATTTGTATACGGTGATCAATGAGTAAATATAATATTACTATTCTCTCTTTCCATTCCATGTTGAGTACTTTACTTTCTGTATGCAATTAGTCTCTATTACCCCATGGGGGCAAACATTTGTAGCCCCTTGTGCTTTTCCAATGGCTCCATATAGGGGTTTTTTTATCAAACTGAGGTAACTTTTGATCTAGGAGGCAAACACTTTCAAATAAGATATCACTGAAAAGCTGATTCGACCAGCTTTACAGTACTATAATTTGTTTCTTGGTATCTTGTTGTTTGAAGTGGACACTTCTTTTGGACTCTTGGGTTCATAACTTTTGGTTATGATCTACAATCTTTGTGATTGTTTTAGTGTTGGGAAGGAATTGAGGAGCTCTATCGTTTTGTGCATACCTTAATTTTTGTAATTCTTTTATTGTTGGAAAGGTATTGAGGAGCTCTATCATTTTGTGCATACCTTTTTTTTCCCAAGTTCAGCCCTAGGTATTATCTACCGAGTTTTTGCGATTTGAGGCATTTGTTTGATTACTTGGACATACTATCTCTTGAGAAAGTTGTGTTTATTAGGGAGGCTGCATTTTCAGTTGCACATCATATTTGGTAGTTTGTACATTCATATTATAGTTTTATCATTGTGATATACCATAGTATGTCATGGTTTTTCATTTCCTTCTGCTTAGATATTCCTAAAGAGGGGAAACTATAAACAATGGAGAGATGACATTATTACCCATTTAAGATGCAATATTTGTTGCTGCATTTGTATAATCTTGTTTCACTACCCAACACTCCTAGTAAAAGATTTGCTTGGAATTGAAAGAGGGATCATTTGTTGGGAGTCATTACTTTGCATGTAAATAATACATATTGAAGTTTATTGTTTATGTCGAGTGTCCTTGTGCTCTTTGGACTAAAATTTGGGAGTTATATGGAGATCAGGATACTCAAACATTCCTAGAAGATCCTATCTCAGATTGCAATGTGCCTCTTCACCCTTTAGAAAGGGCGCCCTATGATTATGATATTGTTAGGGAATTTAATACTTCAGAGTACTCTGAAACTTCAGACGAGGACAAGACTGTGAAATGTCCACTTTCCAATGCCCTAATTTTACCCTAATATAAAAATTTCACCGTAATCCCTAATACATATATTTCCTAATATGGTGGGGAACATTAACTCAGTGCATGATATAACTAATCTCCTTAATAAAGTTACTTTGTAATGTCCCCAAAATTGGAGCTTACCATCTCATAACCAATCTTAAATTCATCTTGAGAGGAGCTTCGAGAGGGTGCCAGTAAACTGCCCAATTCAACTAAGCCCAAAAGTATGTTACATTCACATTATGGAAAACGTGCCCTTATCCTACAAGCAGCAAAAACTTCCAACTATGACCACTCCTATCCCTTTGGGCATCCCGCAACTGCAAGGAATATCCAACTATGACCAACTACATCACTTGGGGTGATCAACTCACCTCTTAGCCCACAAGAGGCAAGAATGTCCAACTATGACCAATTCCATCTCTTACAGCAACGTATTTTGTCCAACTAAGCCCAAGAGCACGTAATATTCACATCATGGAAACTTGCCCTTATCCCGCAAGCAGCAGAAATGGCCATCTATGACCAATTCCATACATTGGTGTAGTCAAATTGTCTCTCAATCTACAAGAGATAGGTATGTCCAATCACAAACAATTCCAGCTTACTTAAGAGAAGCCGGTGAACTGCATCTCCTTATCTTACTTCCTCTAACTCATATAGAATAAATAAATACATATATGTAAAAATGTGATTTTTATTTATAAACAACAGACCACAGGTAAGATCCATTTACTTCATACCAATCTACGAGTAGTATTTAGATTCTCTATGCTTGAGTGATGTCACTATGCGTAAGGTCTGTTTGGTTTGATCTATATTTGCTCTCAATAGGAATGATATTCAGTAATCTAGGTCTGATTCCTAATATCAGATTTCATCTCTATCCATGTTGCTGCTGCTTATATTCCATCCATATATGCTTACTTTGATTCTCTTATTCTTATTATGTTTCACTTTCTTCCATGCCTGACCACTAAGATTTACAAATAAGTCTTTGTTCTATATTTTGACTGCCACTGCTGTTTGTTTTATTATCTCTGTTGGCTTTTTCCTTGCTGCTATTTGATTGTCTCTGCTATATGTTTCCTTCTGTTGAATGATCGATTATCTCTGCTGTACATGTACTTGCTTATTCATTTGCCTCTTGGAGCTTCCGCTAGTCATATTTATACCCTCTTCTTGGGATGGGAGAGCCTTGTCTCTTCCAGTGTTCCCTCAACTTTCTAATTGCATCTCTTGTTTAATATTAAATCGCACCTCTTGGAAACAATTATATCATTGCTCTCAATCTTCCTTCCTCTGCTCAACATTTGATAATTATATTCAATAAAAATGCTTACCTCTAATACTTCAAACTTCAAAGAACCCCCCACATATACCTTTCAAAGTGTCTCATCATTAAGCATGTGTTGCTACATGAAGGAGGTTAGCTTTCACAAATAAACAATTTTTATTGTCTTTTAGATTTAATTTAAGGACACATTCAAGAGAGTAACCCTCCTCTTAGATGACATGCTTTGCATTCCAGTTGTCACATCATATTAATTGTTAGAGCTTGTTCACTAATATTTTCCAAAAAGTTCTAGTTAGTCATCTTCATTGATTGGTCTTGTAACTGACTGGATTGTGGCATCATCATCTTTCATGGATAAAGAGACACGAGCAGTTTTAAGAGACATCATCATCATTCTTCGTACTTCCATCTTTCAAAGCTTATCCTGAATGGGAAGCATTCTTCCATTTATGCATGGTTTTGTTTTTTCCTAAGGGGAGACAAGTTGTTTGTAACAATTGGATCATATTTTGTCATCAGATATTTACCATTCTTGTAGGATATTATTCATTATGGGGGAGACCACATTGTCTCTCTCGTATCCTCTTATGAGGGGGATGTTGATTCGATTCTTGTGATGGATGTTGTTCTTGGGGTTTATTGATGTTGAGACCTCCATACATCACTCTTTCTATCACTTGATGATCTTAATCATATTTCTATTCTGGAGAGGAGTTTTATCGCACTGGGTTTTCTCCTTTTCTCTATTTTGAGAGATTACTTGTGCATGGATATCTAACATGGCTTATTTATTGAGACCCATATTGCATTGTACACTATAATTTCACTGCCGGAGTTGCACATAAGAGGGGGTGTTAGTGTGAATGAGGTTATTTCCTATCCGGTCATCAGTGGGAACCCATTCACATGTTAAGTTTACTTAGAATCGTGTCAATATACTTATGTCTTAGGTAGCATCCTAGAAGTTTCCTTATAATGAGACAATGTCTTGTTATTTATTTTTAGACATATGAGACATTTAATATTTTCTTTAGGTATTTATTATTTTACATTGAAAATTTAATGTCTGTATCAAGGATAGTCGTCATACCTCACCACACCTTATCTATATAACCAAGGTGCTTGTATATTGTTATCTATCTCATGTATCTCATTTCATTATCCCAATATTCATGCAAGCTTGTGGTGCAACACTATCTTGCGGAAGGTATCTTTCATGGTTGATCCTTTGAAGTCTGCAGCTTCATTACGGGTTTATTAGCATTTGAACACTGTCAAATTTAAGCCTTGCACACTATACTATGCAGATACAACAGCCATCATGGTCAAAATAACAGTTACTCTACTCAACACAAGAGCCAACAAACTCATTCATTATTATTGGTTGCTGATGCCAGCAGCCTGATGTCCAAAGCCAAGTACTCTTACCACTAGTCCCTTTGGTCAATAGTGTCAAAATTGTCTGGCGCTGAAATCAATTAATGGCAATTATACTTATCAGTTGGAATTTGATGTTGGTGAATGAGCTGGCTCAATCGGCAATAATGGGTGATTAATGCAGTAATAAATACTAGCTCATCTAGAAGTGAGATGATAGCAAGTTTCCAATACAAAATTCAGTTGCTTAAATCATGTCAAATAGCAACATCATAAAATGATTTATAAAGTTTTCATAAATGACGACAGAATTTCCTCTCAACTGTCAATTTTTTGCATCACATATTTTGTATCTGCTGATAGAATTTCCCATATTTGGTCAACATGCAGTTACTGTATTATAGACATATACCAGGGTGTTAGGCTAGATCCTCATTCAAAAAAAAAATACCATCCAGGTAAAAATATAATTTTTAATTTCGGGAAGACTTAATTTGTTAAGGGTTGAGACACTGGAGGGGTTTTAGAGAGCATAGGGTGTAACATCAAATCAGTGTTCTCCTCCATGTATCTGGTCTTGAAGAAGTGGGATCTAATAGTTGCCTGAGCAAAAGTCACCTTGGGGGCAAATTTGGGCCAATAAAGCCCAACCCTTAAGTCAGCAATCCAGAATATGGGGAATTCAAGCTATTTCTGCTGATATCCATATATATAATCCCATTCTTACTGCGTTTAACAGAGGGTATCTTGGTTTGTGTCATAGCCACATACTTCTAGACCTCTAAGTCCTTCTCAAGGCTCTTGTCATTTGTCATAACGATAGATATTTAGAAGGTGTGTGTTTAAGCAATTTTATTTGCTTTCGACACAGGTTTCAATGTTTGCAATCTAATACAATAGGGTAAAAGAAATCAGGATGATACATTTGAAAAAGTGTCCAGGGCACAGTGTGCACAGCTTCTAGTAGGCATTATGTTCTATCGGTAGGATTCCGATTAAACTTTAAATTGATCAAAACCTAAGAATTGACATTTTAGTTACATCAAATACCACTATTTAAGCAAGTTGTTAATGAATGTTCCCACAAGAGGATGTTATAAATCTAATTTATTGACAATTGACACAAAATAACTGTGACTCTTCAAGAAAGAAAACTTCTACACCAAGCATCCATACTTTTAACTCTGGTGGCAACACTACTACAAGAAAAATGAAAAATATCCCACACAAAAATCAAGTCAATCTTTAAGTCATTAACAAATTGGACATCTAAAAATTTAAATTATTTATCGCGCAGGACAAACCTCTCCATCAGATCCCCGAATTGTAACTCGATAAACCACTGAGACAGATCTTGCATCATCAGAGAATGTCAGACTGCGGATTTCTCCCAACCAGCCTGCATAATTTCATAAACGCAAGATATTCCATTGATCAAATATAGACAAAACATTTTATTTTTCTTTAAAAGATTACAAAGAGAGAGGAAATCTGAGTTTATACTAAAAAGACATTTATCTAGAATAAGTAGTATTAATAACAGACCAACACAACTACAAAGACAGCGTGATTCGAATCACATGATGCTAACAACCACATGCTTTTATGTTGAAAATAAATTTCTCTACTCTATTGGAAAAAAATGCAAAGAAACAGCAAAAGAATGAAAACAATAAATTATCTTATTTGATCCAATATGATATCATGAAAAACTCATAGCTTGGAATTTGTAAATATAAAACCCTCACCATATATGAAGGCACTGAATTTTCACAAATTTACTTGCAGAGGAAGCAAAAAAAAATATTCACAATAAAATTGTAGAACTGAGCTCAACAGATATAAAATTAAGAAGCCAACATATAATAGAATGCATTCAATACTTAAAATATATTGTTAAATTTTTCTCTATCAAGGAAAGTCCATACACAAAAAGATGAAATATGAAATCAATTCACTACATCAAGTATAAGAAAGGCATGATATAAAAGACCAACATGGACTGTTACATCCCTTCCTTGCGACCATTTTATTTTATAACTGTAATATCTATATCTTGTGAAGTGGGATGATAACAGTTTAATGATTTTCAGTTATTTTGGTTGCTTAGTCCTTTGGTAAATATTTTTACGTACATATAAATATATGTGTGTATATAAATATATACAAACAAGTGTCTGTGTAAAAATATATACAGACTTTTGTGTGTGTGTGTGTGTATATGCAGTCTTGATTGGTCATATGTTATGTATTCTTTCGGCAAGTACCTATTGTTAACCGCTAGGGTTGTCGTTCCACCAAAAGATCGACCTGTCAATGCCCGATACAACCACTAGACTTCTAGAAGACACTGAAGGCTATTAATCATGTTGTGAATCCAGCAAGGGATGCTGACCTACTACCAAAAATCCCCCTCCCAGCATTACTTGTTGTCGCCTGAAAAAATTCGAACCTCTAACCAAGCTCTAATACCACTTGTCCACAACTAGGACAACCAAAAGATCGACCTATCAATGCCTAATACAACCACTAGACTTATAGAAGACATAGGAGGTTGTTAATCCATGTCACAAATCTAGCAAGGGACATTGGCCCACTACCATCACCTATATCTATATGTGTGTGTCCATATATATATGAAAGTGTCTATATATATATATATATATATACACACACAATATAAACATTCATATGTGAAATTGTTTTCAACCATTATGATATAAATGCATGGAAAATTCACATTTTTTTAATCCTCATGTTTTTGTGAGCTTCTCTTGCTTGGGTCACAAGCATAACTCCTTGCCACCATGAAAAGGAGTTACTACTTGCTGCTCATGCAATGCAGCTTTTTGTCGACAACAGATGCATTCATTCTTTTGCAGTGTAACACGGGGACGCGTCCCCCCCCCAAACTAGGCCGTTTCGGAGACGGGGGGACGGCGTCTCCGCGTTTCGGGCAGCGCCACATAGAGCGCCACCACCACCGGAGACGGCAAGACGTCTCCGAGACGGCTAGAGGTCTCCGAGTGTGGGGGTGCGGGGGGACGCCAAAGAGTCTCCTTCATTGAGGGGGGACACCAAGAAGTCTCCTTCATTGTGGGGGGACGCCAAGGAGTCTCCATTGATTTGACATTTTGATTTGGACTCTTGGAGACTTGTAGTTTTTGTTTGCATCATATACTTATTTTGATATCATGATTCATGGCACATGATACTTATTGTAATCATCTTTATGTCATGACTCATATGATCATTGATTACTATTAGATAGTAGAATCTAGATACTCATACTATTGATTTGAAGGCTGATATATAGAGTTTAGACTAGTATTTATTATTTGTTGATGTCCAATGTTTAATGTTCATTGTTTGTTTGTCATTTGATCATGAATCATGATATTCCACTTGATATGGTATATGCTATACCATATGTATAGTATGTACACCCCTACTTCCACCACCCTCCCATCCCCCGCCGCCGTCCCCCCACCGTCCCCCTGCTGTCCCCAAATCAAGGCCCCTCTGTTCCCCCCGTCTCGGAAACTTGTCCCCTCGTCCCCCCGTCCCCCCATCTCCCAGGGCGGTGTAACTATGTTCTTTTGTAGCGAGTAAAATAGCTTTTGGGGGGAAATGCTATTGTTGATTGGGAGAATGGAGAGGGAGCTTAGCATTGAGCATCACCATTGCATCAGGTTTGATGAATATATTTCTTATAGGATTATACGAAAGGCGGAGGATCACATTGTTAAGTTGTCGATGCAGTTTGTTGTTGCTCTTTGATCATGAGTCTTGGCAGGCATGTCTACTTTGTTATGGTAAATCAATGTTGTTGTTGTTGTATTAAACGAAGGAGATGAAAGCTCCTTTTAAAGATTTACAAAGGCGATGTTAATAAAAGAAACAACTATGAACTAAAGAAATAAATAAAAGTACCTAATAAACTAAAGTCTAAGATGACCATTAAAGAAATATTAGAATATTCTAATACCCTTCCTTAAAGGTTATAGTCTAACTATTGTCTTTTGGTCACAAATCCTACAAAACATTTTGCTGCTGCTGAGACCCTTCCTAGATCTACAAAGTGTTTATAACCAACAAGCCAAAATTTGTCAATAAAAGAACAGAGAAGGATGTCCCCTTTTTCAGAATGCTTTGCAACAAGAGACAAAAGCCTTCCACTGAGATAAGTTTTCCACTAGCCCTCCCAGAATCACCAAAACATCTGACCAAAAATCATCACAAAATATCAAACCTAATGTTGGATAACGGAGTTGCTCTTCCTTGGAGACAAATACAAACACTGAGAACAACTAGCATGATTCTGAGGAAAAACCGAAAAACCCTCCAGACTTTGCAACTGAGCATGATGCCCCAAAATAGACTGCAAAAAGCCACAATTTTTTAGGAAAAAAATCGACAAAAACCCAACACAATTTTTGAGGTAAAAATTTGATCAAAACCCAACATGATTTTTGAGGTGAAAAATCAATCAAAACTAGACAATACAAAGCTTCATTTTTGAGAAAAAATGGTAAAACCCAAAGATAACTTTGAGGAAAAAATTATAAACTCACCAAGGAATCTCACGCAACTTTGTGTGAACTACAAAATAAAAAAATTTTAAGGGAAAAATTATAGAAACCTATCAGAAATTTTTCCCAGTGGCGAAACAAGAGAGTTAGTATGGTAAACCAACACATGCAAGTACATGCAACCATCAAAAATTAAAGTCTTTTGCTGCAACCAAGAAATCACAGGATCAAAACTCTTAACCAAGCTTGCAATTTCCAGCAGAAATCTTTGAAGACAAACCACAAAAGTTTCATAAAATACCTCTTAACAATTTTCTTTCTAAAAATCGGAAATCAAATTTCTGAAAAAAATTCCAGATTAAAAGAGACTCGAGTTTTCTTTAAAAAATCCACCAAATTTTATGAAATCCCATAGACCTTCTCTGATCCATGTTATGGTAAATCATTGTTGTTGTAGTTATATTAAACAAAGGAGATGAAAGATCCTAAAATAGATTCACAAAGATGATGTTTCTAAAAGAAACAACCAAGAACTAAAGAAAGATATAGAAACCACCTAATAAACTAAAGACTAAGATGACCATTAAAGAAATATTAGAATATTTTAATATACTTCTCTATTGATAGCTTTTAAAATAATCTCCCTTGCTTGCATCAATTAGGGTGTTGTTGCATTGAGTTTGATTTGCAACTGTTACAGCATAAAAGATCTTGATTTTAAATTGCATAAATTTTGCATAATAGTTCTTGAGTTTCATTTGCATTTGTCTTGCAAAAAAGACGTTGAGTTTTATGATTGCCAATTAAAGATATTTTCTTCTATTGGGATTGACAATTGTTAATTATTTTGCATTCCGTATTAATATGAAAGTTTTCATGTTTGCCCAATAGGGTAAACAAGTTTAATGAGTACAAGAATGATATAAAATGTAAGTATACATAGTATATCAGAGAACTCACAATTGCTTCTATATTAATTCATCAAATGCTTTACAATGTATGACAACAAACTCTTAAAAGCAACACTGCAATAGCAACAACACAATAATAATATATGTCCAATGTAGTACATAACATATATAGGGGTCATAAGGGTAAGAGCACCAAATGTCACTACCATCCCCAAATACCTGTCCCTTCAATAACTAACAAATACTAACAACTCATAATTACCCAACAACATCATTCCCCAAAAAAACAACAAAATGGGGACCAAAAAAATTAACTATACAATGAAAGAGATCAAGAAGAGGGTTGAGGAAGTGTTCCCGCTAAGGAAGGAAGTGGAGTGGATGCTACCAGCTGCTCCCTCATCCAATACACCTACTCAATCCAGAATTTTAGGTTGCTCTCTATGATCATTTGCCATTCCTGTGTCGACTTCAACATGTAAGAAGCTTTCGAAATCTCCTTATCCTTTTTATCTATCAACTCCAAAGCACTCGCAAGGCTTGTCTCCAACAGTGCCCTCTAAGCCCTCTCCTAACCCAATCATACCTCCCTCTTAGCTAATTGATCCTAATACTAGGCCAACTCATCCCCGTCACAAGCTACCTTCTCCTCTATCTCCTCGAATCACATGGCCAATTCCTCTCGAGCTTCAACTATTGCCATTCTGTTACATCCCCAATTTTTATAATTGTTGACATTTATGATAATTCAAAATGGATGGTTAGATTAGTTGCTTCATTTGTTTTGTTTTTTCACATGAATGGGAATATTGGTTATCTGTTATATGTCTTGGGAAAAAGAAGATGTGGTTAGTCGTTGTGATATTTCTTGATGGTTAATCAAGTTAGTTATTAGTAATGATAAATAGAGTTCTTTTGAAAGACGAATTCTTTCACCCTGTTAACTCTTTTTTTTGTAGGAACACAGCGAAGGGGGAGGAGCATTGCTAGAGAGGGAATAAGGTACAAGGGCACCAACCTACTGCTACTAAACCATCACGTATGAACCTAAGCCACCATGGTCAAGGAAAAGAAGGTTGGGCAACAAGGGTATATCAGGTGTCCACCATGAGCTAACTAGGTTAAAATGCAATATACTTCTAAAATAATAAATGAAATAAATTAGTTGTTACCCTTGAACCGAGTATCTAGATGAACTAAAATGTTTCCCTTGTCAAACATGAATTACTCTCATAACACCATAGTATTTACGTAAGCTTGCACGTGTTACATACACATATGTGTTGTCCTCAATTTTGACATCACAAAATTGAGGCAACCCTACGGAGTTTTCTCATGGATTCCTAGGTGCATCCTCTTTGCTTCAATGCATTAATGAGACATCATGAAAATAATTCATTATTGCTTGCTCAAAAAGCAGTTTGCACTAGTATCGGTTCACCATTCACCCATTCAACCATTAATCATATTGCATATACCCTAAGTTGTTCTTTGTGTACTCTTATTTATGCATTCTTTTGAGAGTTTTTCGTTGAGATTATCCCCAATTGTTTGTGGGTAAGAATTTTCCTTCTTGCACTTCATACACTTGATTTTTGCTGAACTTTCACGTCTTTTCTTTGTTTTTCTTTGTATTATAAATAGTTTTTGCTCTTGTTTTGCATTAGGTGAATAGCCCTTGGAATTCCACTCGATTTGAGCTTAGGTTGAAATCGGAGTTGTCTAGCTCAAGTTATAAGGAAAAAAGTGGGGTGTTTCAAGTCAACTACATATTTTTATCAAAAACCCCTTAAAAGTAAACTTTTTATTGGCAATTGCATGATATAAACTTATATGTAATATTTAAAGTGGATTTTGTGGTCCATTTTAAAATTTCAGCTCATTCTGAGTTGATTAGACCATAGTTTTTTATGTTTTATGAAAATAGTCTTTTTCTAAATTATTTTTCATGTTACATTATCAAACACTATTGTTAAATATTAAATATAATTACATGAGACCACTTAAGTGCATAAAGTGGGATTTTTATTTCATGTTGCATATATATCCACATGCAAATTACTTCATGAAAATCCACTTTCAATAAAATCAATCCCAACATCATTAAAAGTGTGTTTTTAAATACAATTGCATATGTGATTGTGTTTAAAAAATCAATTATAATTAATAAATGCATGTGTTTTAAGTCACCATTTAAAGTGGGTTATTGAAACTCATTTACATAAAAATGTTAAATTAAAATGAGTTCTTTATTCCTTTTAATTTAAAGTGGTGATTTTGGACCCAAATACATATGTTTTTAATATTAACTATGTTTTCTTTTAAACCAAAGGCAAAAGTGATGTTTTTTAAGCCAACTACATATGTTTTGGACATATGTAAATGATAAAAAGAAATGCGTTTTGACTTGAAAAGTCCATCACAAGCCAAAAGTGGCAATTTTCTATCATTTTGCATATTTTTGATATATATGCAAATGCCTTCTAAAAATGCATTCAAGACTGAAGTGTGATTTCTAACCATTTTACATGTTCTAAACCCCATGCATTTGCCTTCAAAAGTGTGTTTTGGTCTTCAAGACTAAAGTGGCAATTTTCAAAGGGCTTGTATATATGTTAAGACATGTTCATGAACTCTAAAAGTGTCATTTTTGATGCTATTACATGCATCTTTTTGCTCCCTAAAAATGTGTTTGAAGGCAGCGTTTGAACAGGTCTGCATATGGTGCTGATTTTGTGATACTTTTACATGTTCTTGGCAAGTATGTTTACATTTAAAAAATGCGTTTTAACTTTCAGCGTTCTTTGAGAAGGTTTTTGTGCATTGGGTCTCCAAAAGTGCGTTCAAGTGTTAACAACATATTGGCATATGCATTTGTCCAAAGAAGACCTGTTTTTACCCTAAGACAAGACGTTTTTGGAGGATTTCTCAGAAGTGGCAATTTTTGAAGGAAATGCATGTGTTTTCACTGATGCGTTTTGATTAAAACAACCCATCTAGGGCATATTCTTCATCACAAATAGCTCATACCTATGTGTTTTTCCATTGAATCTCTTCAAGAAGCTATCTAAGGTGAGGGTTTTTTAATCTAAGATTGTATTTCATCATTTTTACAAGCTCAATCTTGCCCTAGACGTCATTTTTATATGTTTTTGCATTTGACGTTGTCATGTCAAAATTTGTTCCAAATTTTGGGCATTGCATTTCTCTAACAATATCCACATGTCCAAATTCGAACCATGTAATGAGAATTTCCAAATCTATTTAACTCTTAGTCTGAGCAACTCTAAGATTCGAGCATCTCTTGGATTTTTTCAGATTTGCTCAAGGTTTGGCCAAGGTTTTTGTCTTTCTCATTTTTTGGGTTGAGTGGAGGTAGTTTTTCTTGCTTATTTTCGCTAAGGCATTTGTATATTTTTGTTTGAATGTTGATGCAAGTCACTAACATTTCCATTTTCAAATTTGTATGATTTTCATTCTTCAAGTTGTTCTTTCTATCTTTCGTCTTCTTCTCCAAGTTGCATATGCAAGATCTCATCTTACTTGCATATGCAGTTGGGTGTAAAATCCCATTCTAAAAAGAAAGATAAGTTTGATTTTCCCTTACATGCAAATGCGAGTAAAAACCACACCATTACGCATTCCATGTATCTCCATATGGTTGCCCTATGGATAAAGTCTTTCCCACATGCTTGCCAAATAAGATCTCACGTTTTGCACTTTTTTAAACATGAGGTGTTCAATGTGTTATTCATTTTTCTCCTTGTTCACTCAAATCCGAGCTTCTTGGTCGCATATGCAATTCATCCTAAAAAACCCGTTTTAGGCAAATTTACTAAAAATTTAGCCATTCTGAGTTTGACCCATTTGTTCATTATCCATCCCCTTTCATTTCATCCATTTTCCACTTATACCATGTTCAAAATCCATCGAAATCTTGCTATGGATCCTTCGCATGCTAATGTTCTCATTTTATGGGATTTTCATGTAACAGTTTCACAAGCGTACCATTTTGCAATATCAAAAGAATCTACTCCAGTGAAGGGCAAAGACAAAAAGAAGATGAAGTACCAGTATGATCAGTATCATAACTCCTTCCCTTCATCACAAGTAACCTCCTACTGTGATGAAGTACGAGATACTAATATTTCTTATATGAACATTGAAGACTTTCTTTCAAGACATGAGACTTCAGCTACCAAGGAGATGGTGAGGATCAAATGGAATCATATTCATCATTTGTCTACCTTCCCATTGGCGGCTCATGAACTGGAATTCATCCTTGCATGTGCAAGACATTTTGATGCTACTTCACAGACCATCGAAGATCAAGATGGTAATACTATCATTAGTCTTGATCCTGAGACAATTGATCGTATATTTCACGTTCCTCACACACCAGTTGTTACAAATATCACAAGACAGAAGGCTATGGAGCAATGGAATGAGGATACTTCATCTTGCACCAAGTTTGTGAATGATCATTGGTTGATTATTAAGAGACTAAATCTTGTTAGATGGCCAGTCAAGCGAGTTCGCAGATGTGATTTTGAAGAGGAAATCAATGACCTCATTATACTTCTCAACCACTTGGCACGGCTCAAGGATTCAAACACCTTCGAACTCTAGATGTACAAGTACATCTCACTCATAATACAATCAAAAAAGAACGTGTTTTGAGTTGAATTGGTGAGCGATTCCATATGCGAACAATTGGTGAATGTTCTATCAACTGGTGTGTTCAACATGAACTCCTATATCGTATACATTGATGCTGCTCTAGGTATCTTTTCTGGGTTATCAATTAAGCATGATAGGTCTATAGGTCATGTGTGGGAATATTATGAACAGCTGCCTTGGAAACAAAGTCAGAGACACTTCAGAAGAGTTCAAGATGCCTTTTTGGGCATTTTATGTGTTTGTTAAAGAGATCCCTAACAAGCAAGTATCTGATGAGGCATGGAACAAGGTTAATGAGTATGGTTGCATGTTTTTACAATTACCCAACTTTACATATTTGCGAGTTGGGTGTTTCAAAGGAGAACCATACACATTACCAAGGTATCCTACTGATAGAATTATACTAATTGAGTTGGCGAGACAGCTTATGGAAGTCCAGGCTTATCAGTCTAGTTTGCACCAGCATGGAGTGGGAATTTCATCTCAAAACCCATTAAAGATTGGAGCATATTCAATTGACATTGTTCTTAAGGCCAAGAATATGGAGTTTGAACTCCTAAGGATCATGCTGAAAAAGTTTGCAGCTAGAAGTTGTTTTAATTGGAGGGGATTGCATGACAAGATGAGGAAGCAGTTCTTGCACATACATCATTTAGAAGATCTCTGGATTGATGTACATACTGAGGTAGAAATACACCGTATGGAGTATACCCAATTAACTGCAAAGCGAATTGTAGATTTCAACTTGGCATAAATTCCCCCTAGTTTTGAAGATGATGATCAAATTTTGGATCTTGAATATTTTCAGCATGATGTGGAGAAGTTGCCCATTCTTCCTCCTACATGGTCATGCCAAGAAAATACATTCATTTGGGATAGATTTCAGTCTATTCTCACTAATACCAACACATGGATGAAGAAAAGAGGTCTTAAATGTATAAACATAAAGTCTGGCAAAGATTTTGATCCTGCTGGTCCGATTGGTTTGAGATTAGAGATAAAGGGTAAAGGAAAAGACAGTACATCCTCATCTACATTTGAGCCCCCTGATCAAAGTTTGCCTAAGTTGTCTATCAAACACAAAAAATACTCAAGAGTACATGAAGTGAAAGAGATTGGATCTCAATCAATTCAAGTTGACTCAAGTAATGACGAAGTGAAGAAATCAAAGGAATCATCACCTCTTGCTTTGTATCCTCTAGATGTTCTTGCTGCAACCTCTCCTCCAAATTCAGCTCCAGTGTTAGAAGAATCTCATGATTCGCCTTTAGGCATGGCTATGGGTACATTCTCCATTAAGTATTCATCATTTGAGGATTCTATGACAATTACACCAGCTTTGCATGTATCATCAGTCGCTCCTGCATTAGAGGCATAAGGAGATCAATATGATTTTGAAAATGTATTTGAAACATATTCTTTGTCTATTCCTTCTGCCACTGTTCGTTCTACAGCATTGTTGGATGTAACTTTAGCTCAATTTGAACAATTTATGACTGAGATCAAACATAGCACTCCTCCTCCTATGGCCATTCAGACTAAGATGACAGCTATAGTTACTACTGTAACGCAAAGTGATCCTGAGTTGACTATGGTAACTACTATTTCATCTAGTGCATCTTCTTTCACTCTTACTCCATGGTTGAGTGTTGCTACACAAAAAAGAAAGAAAGAAGAAATTCCTCTTCAAGAAGATGATAGACAAATAAGCAAGCCAAGGTTTCAAAGAACAAGAAAGCTAAAATGGTTTCTCGAGTGGTGGTTGATGATAATCATATCAAGTATGCTGAAGTAGTTGAACCGCTTGTGGAGGAATCTACCGAAGATATGCAACTTGCTGATTCTAGAATCACAAGTGTTGAACTTGGTAAGCAAACAAGGCTAAGTTATCAATGGGATGCACATAAGGCGATAAAATTTCTTTCTCAAAAGAATGATGAATTGTGGGAAAAGAAAGTGAAGCTCAAAAGAAGAGAATGCTCGTTTGTTGGGGATCATTGAAGAGATGAAGAAGTCTTCTGTTGCTAGTTAACCTATTTCAATTGTATGCTCAAAGAGGGAGAAGCAAAAGACAAATATTGTTGACAAATGGGACAGCAATATTGAAAAAGAAGGAATCCAAGTGATTTTAGAAGTGTACAAAGAGTTGAAGAAAGAGGGTGAAATCTCTGCTAAACTCAATGACATGTTGAAATCACTTAATCATCAATTTGAGTTGATAGACGGTGATTTTGGTGCTTGGAACAGCATGATGGAAGTTGATTTAGACTTCTTATGTGAGTATAATGTTATTACATCTATTGAAATGTATCATAACTTTATGCATGTGATGGAAAACAAGAAACAAGTTCTCCAAAAGCTCATTAAAGAGGTAAAGGCAGCAGTACTCATAATGTCTACTCAAGAAGATAAGATCAAAGGAGCTTTGAAAGAACTGCCATGTGAAACTATTGATGAGGACAACAAAGTAAGAAGTCAACAAGAAGTTTTCACTGAGTTTGTAGAAGTCATTAACCTACAACTTGAGTGGAATGATTTCAACATCCGTGTGCTTGACACGTTTGCAAATTGGAAGTTTTCACTAAAGAATTTGCATAATCAAGTCGAGGTTTCTAACAAGGAAACATCTAGGGCAGCAAGCACACTCCAGAAAGTTATCATGATTTTACAAATTACAACACATTGGGGAACTAGAGGTTGTGGTTGTACGTGTGTCACTATAAAAGTTTGGAAAATTGGTTGATTCCATGTGAAAACTTCAAATCATATTTTACATGCTTTATAGTAGATTAATGATAGGAAGACTACATGAAAAGAGCATCTTTGTTGTAAGTACAAGATAACATGTACCTATGCAAGTAGCTCATGTAGTTAAATTGCAATTGCATTAGGTATGCAACTTTAAATAAAGTCAAGATAATTAGGATAAGTATCGGTGTTTGAGGTTGTTCCACTTTTTGCTCCACCTTTCTCTCTTCATTTTTCCTATATAAAGGAGAGAGTTCATTGTAAATAATCATCTTTCGCTTTATTGGAGAAGGTTGGGCTTGTAACTTGAAAGCTTTGTATTTCTTGTTGCAAATTTCTAAAGTAAATAAAGAAGCAAGGTCTTCCCAAACTTTGTGTTGAGATACTTGGAATTGATCATCATTTCTTATGTTACTTTGATTCATTCGTTTTTATTACTTCTCTCTTTTTAAAAGGCATTTGCATGTTTGATGTTGTTTTTGAAATACTTTGAACTTTCCTTAAGGAAATTAATCTAGTTTGTTAGTGGCAACAAGTACTAAGATCTGAACACTTTGAGCTTGATTCCTTAGTATATTATTTCATATCTGGATAGTTGAACAAAGACTTTGAGCTTTGTCAGCTGCTTGTCCTTTTTCAAGAAGGCTGCTTGTAGGAGACTTTGGCTTCTTACTATCAACCGCACAAGTTAAATATAGTTGTTGTCTTAAGGTCATTCTCCCGTCGATACTTAAGCCACTGGTATTACCATAGCAATAGATTCCTTTTGTTTAAATTGCAAATAGGTGGTACGAGAAAATCATTTCTGAAAAAAGAGAAATTGATTCAAGGAATCATGCCTTTTGTCATTTCCAGTTAGGTCTCTGTTGTAGCCATCTACGGTAAGAAGAGAGCCTCCCCTATTGTTGAGAGGAGAGATTTATCTCACTACACCATTGCCTAAAAGTTTCCATTTTGTAAGTTGTTGTCATAGGGACAAAAATTTTAGCCAACAATATGTATGTATTTGTATATTTAAAATATGACGTATATGTAATGTTACGCATATTCAAATATAATGTGTGTATACACGTGTATATAATTCGTGCAACCATATGCAAATACAATAGTTTTATAAAAATAATTCATGGGAAAGGATGCCATTATCTTTATTATGTCATTTGGTGGCAATATAAAATATCATGGGGACCCATCACCAACCTTCTCTTCTATTATATTTGACTTAGCTCAAGTCTGTAAATGCTGCCATTTTTCTTATTATTTTTCGATTTAATGCATTATGTAACTGCTGCCACCTTGCTAAGCTTCCAAGAATTGTAACTCCTCCAAGAAATATCAAACCATTAAGCCTATATGTTTCCCAATGCCACTCGCTACCTTTGTTCCCTCCCTCACCAACAACCTCACAACATTCTACATAAACATATCATCACCACTCATATTTTACTATCTCTCTAAGCTCTTCTAACCACGGAAGATTCCTACATCCCTCTGCAAGTTAGTAGCAATAATTGCTAGTCGATCTCTCTGGTAATATAAGAGGCTCATGGGAAAGCTTGATTACTGTGAAGGAGCCTAAGTTAATCAATCAACGTCTGCCATTTACCAACAGGTTGTACCTAGTAACATCTTCCTTAGCATTACCGTTTCATATTTTTGTATTCTTGCATAATATTGGCCAGCATAGTTAAGGCCAGATTGTTTGCATTTATCAATATATCATCTTAAGTATTCTCAGCCAAAAATTGTTAAGGTTTTTCCACACGCATTGTCGAATTCTTGAATTTAAGTACTCTCAGCTAGTCTTACTCACTTTAGATTGTAATCCATAATTGTGATTTGACTCCAAGTATATCTCGGCCCAATAAGTTGTGCAACCTGTTCCAATTCATTCATGACAAAATTCTCAAGCATGTCATCCAATGAAGATCAGCTTTATATTTATAGATATAATCTCTCGACTGGTTATGTCACTTTGTCCAAAATTAAATAATGTCATGAGTGGAGCTTCCTAATAAAGAGTTATTATACCATATGCCTCTAAGACGAGGCAAGCCTTTTCTCTATAATAAGAGGTAATATCTGAAATTTTGCACATTACTTTTGCTTCCATGCAAGCCCCTATTGGGTAGAAAATTCAGGAATTGCATAGATAGTTAGAACTACTCAAGAATAAAAGACAGTCCACCCGCGATGACCAAGTATGGTCGAGATGTGAGTTGTAGACTAGTAACCATGGAGCGATTCTTGTAAGTAAAGGAGTTGAATCCTAACATTATAAACATTAAAAAGAACTTAATACCTAAATCTATAACCAAGTCAACTCATGGCGAGCAAGGGGTGTGGCCTTGTTGTCAAGTTGAGCGGTGGATTGTCGAGTACATAGTGTCCATATAAATCCCTGGCCATGGTAGGTTTAGTGGCATACGATGCTGTTGTGATCACTAGAGGTCAGGATAGCTTGTAATCCGATGAATAAGTTGATGAAAGGAGTTCACTGCCTAGCTGGTTGTGAAGTTGACACTCTTAAACACCAAGATGTTCAGTGGCAAGACAAGTGGTGTTAACGTGTATTATCCCATGCAGGGAGGGCCTTTCTTAGTTGAGATTGTGCGGGGATACTTAGGGTTTGCAGTTGGGAAGTTAAGCCTCTAACAATGCTTCTCCTCTCCACCTGATGCTAGGACTTGCTCAACATAGAATAGATCTACATTCATGTCTCCCCCATTTGTTGGGTATTTTACTTTCTTTATGTTTTTCAAGTTCAGTTGAATTATGTTATAGTTAGTAGCTGATGTAACATTCTTTTCTTCAGTATTTTCTAGTAGTTAGTTAAAACTTTCCTTTATTCTGTTGGTAAAGGCAACTACCTAGAATTCAGTTAATTTGTTATGAATATGTTAGATTGTTGTTATAACTGTCTTTTCATGCATGTGAATATGAAAAGTAACTAAGATCAATAATTTAATAATTGTTAGTGGAACCCAAGGTGTAATATTTTTGGAAATTTTGAAGATGGTAATGAAGGATAATCTTGGCTCTAGAAGGAATCGATAAATGAAAATGAAAATTTGAGTTGACATAAGGTGCATCAAAAGGCAAAAAGAATAATCCAAACCAAGGTGGAAATTAAAAATAGGAAAACTGAGTGTGATAATCAATTTGAAGAAGCATAAGTTGAGATACAGAAGGCTTGGAGAAGTGTTTTGAAGAGATTTCTTCGAAAAAGCATGAGAGTGCTTAGAATTCTTGAGGGGAGAGAAAGAAGGGAACTTTCCTCAAAATTGTAAAGGGTTTCAAAAGGATTGTGAATTTCATCAGAAAGAATTTGTTCAGTAAGTTGGAGAAAAGCATATGTTTCCTGAAAAAGCATAAAAAGCAAATTTCAGAGGAAATAGAGAAATTCTGACAATTTCTCAAAAAAATCTCGTTTCGAAGAAATTAGCTCTGCTTTTTCTACTTTTTGCACACTCTTATGTATGATTGTTTTATGTTTTACAATGAGAAATGGCAAAACTCAAGGGGTTTGGCGAAACCAGAAGACAACTAATAAAGAATGAGAAGAGAGGCCACTACCCTAAATCGAAGATTATTTCAAAATCGGTAGAAGTTGTAGACACTAACATTAGCAGCCTTGATATAACGAGTTCAACTGGAAAATGTTTGGATATAGAGACCATCAGCCTATTGCATCTATCCACCTGGATTGTGAGCAATGGGATCATTGCTGCAATCAGTTTCCCTCCAACCTTTCAACATCCAGAATTGAACATGGAGTGTGCAAAACATTATAACCCCAGAGATAGAACAATCGAGGATTCAAATGGAAACATCCGTGCAGACTTCTCTCTAGCATTCATATCTGAAGCATTTGGAATTCACTCGCCTCCAAGAATGGCGACAAAAACAAAAGAGTAGGCACTCAAAGTCTACACCATCGGGGCACAATTTTGTGGGGAAGTAATTAATAAAAAGGGTTGAAGAACGTCTCACCATTCCAAGATTCCCAAGGAATTGGTATTGCTCAACTTACAGTGGGAGTATAGCAACATGATCATGATGCTCAATTGTATTATTGGGATACTCCAGTCCTACCAATTTGAAGCATGGATGTAGTACTTCATCAAGAAAGTGGCTGGAGAAGTCAGTAGGATAGATTGGTTTGGACTTATCAACGACGCCCTGAATGAACAACTAATAAACTTGGAGCAAACAAGCTATTTGAGCTCCTACGTAATCTATATGCTAGCTCGAATGATGAAGTATGATGAACTAAGATACAAAGGGTCAATCAGGAGTGGAACCCAAAAGTATGATGGACGGAGATGCAAAGGGCCAATCGGGAGTGAAACCTAGAAATTTTTAAGTTCATGAATGCTACCTACAGTTGCACCTACATTCCAAGGATGACTATGTCAGAGTTATGCATGTCTTTTCTATGCATATTGTCAAGACCCTACAAAAGAGGTTTCACATTAGGTTGTCAGTTGGAGCAATGAAGTTGGTAGAACATTATGGAGCCTAGTTCATTCAATTCTCCACCTTTTCATACATCCACGTTCAAGGTTTTTCTTTGGAACCATACAAGCTTCTAAGGTACCCGACGGATAAGTTAGTCTTGTTAGAGCTTACTCGACAACTTACAGTTTATGACAAGATTCAGAAGGTGAAGGTGAAATTGGGATTGTATTTCCCAATTTCCATAGGAGAAGGAAAAATAGAGATATGCCCTCCACTTCTTCCATTTGCCACTTTATTCGAAAAGGTTTAATTTCAATCCCTACAACAAGATCAAATTAGTAGCACGATCAAAGTACCAACATAAGGTGCACCTCAAAGATTTTTCGACAAATGCCACAAATGATAACGAAAATAGAAAGAGAATGTATTCAAGATTGCCTCTAAAGATGATTAGAACATGCAACATATTCCAAGTACCTAATCAAATGGAGAAAGACCCAAATGTAGTGCAAAAGGGATGGTGGTTCATCCATGTGAGTGGCAAAGGAAGCAGGTCAAAGATCTTAACATGTTGTCTAAGTCAATCTTGGATTTTACATTAATCGTAAACTCCACAAACTAGTTGTGCCCAAGAATGGATTCACAAATCAATTAATGGGTCATCAACCACTAAGGGATAAACAACCAAGGAAAACACCCAAAGGAAGTGTTGAAGGAGAAAGTCCATCAGAAAGTACAGAGTAGGCCAGACATTCAAGAAACTCAATAAATGAAGCAAAGGTCTAGAAATGTTCCCTCTTCACCAAGTCGCACTCCTAGTGTACAAGAGATAGAAATTTTTGAGAGAAAGGAAACACCAACAAGAGGATGAAGATTTGAGCAAGAAGAAAACTTGGCAAGGCTAGAAAGGGATAGATTGAGTATAAATGCATATGAGAAATCTCTTGTCTTTTCTCCTCTCTCCCGTGCTATACATCAGCTTGCCATCTAAACTGACGGGCCAATAAGACCCTCTGTGTACGGTAGCCTTGTGAATTCCATAGTTGAGGAACATTACAAAAGACCCTCTACATATAGTAGCCTTGTGAGTTTCATAGTTGAGGAACATTACAAATTTACAAGGACATATTTGCTTGTAGGTTGCCTACTTCTCACCCTTCTTGATTTGTTCTTGGATTTCAATAAACGAGGGTTCTTCCCTTGTTTGTCCTTTTGGTGGTGTAAAACTTGGTATGGATGTTTTTTTCCAAGGTTAGGTCTATTGTTAGTAATCTAAGAGAGATGCTAATTTCAGATAAGAAAGGTCTCGAGGTGCTAATGGTACTAAGGAATCTAAGAGAGATGCTAATTTCAGATAAGAAAGGTCTCGAGGTGCTAATGGTACTAAGGAAAATCATAGGTACTCCTGTATCTCTCGCTCCACTTGGCTCCCAAGAAACTCATTCTAAAGCCATTGGTGCACAAGTTGGCATCACTATACCCAGGGTATTCGTGAATATGGTGGAGTTGACTCCTAATGTTGACCCCTTATCGAGCAATACAGGGCTTAGTATCAAAGTGAACAAGATCCCCTTTGATACAATTCACAAAATACTTGGGCTAGTACCAAGATGATCAAGGTGTTGACACTAGTGGATCCCATGTTCCCCCTAGTGGCACAAGCAATTCACCTCCACCACCCTCGCCTCGTAATCATGTTCTAAATACCAAACTGCACAATATGGGTCAATTGCATCAACAACTTGATAATACTTGGGCTAGTACCAAGATGATCAAGGTGTTGACACTAGTGGATCCCATCTTCCCCTAGTGGCACAAGCAATTCACCTCCACCACCCTCGCCTCATAATCATGTTCTAAATACCAAACTGCACAATATGGGTCAATTGCATCAACAACTTGATAATCTGACCACTATGACTAATGAGAGTTCCCTTAGTATTATCATTGCAACCTCATTTCCATGCAAGTTCTCAGCACTCTGTTGCCATTGGAAGCCAAGCCCTTGAAATTCAACAAGTATAGTGGTGATAGGGACCACATCTCCACATCAATTCCTTCCTTACTCTATGCAGCAATTATCATAATTTGGACTATGTGTTGCTCAAGTTACTCCCTTCGTCCCTCAAAGGAATTGCAATAGAACGGTATAGCTCCCTCCCAAATTACTCTATTAACATCTTTGTTTAGTTGGTGGATGTTTTTCTTGTTTAGTCCCAAGAGAACATAGGCAACAAGGTCACTATCGCTGACCTTGTTCATTCCAAGTAAAGCCAAATTAAAAGGTAAATGACTTCATCTCAAGGTACTAGTCTATATTCACGAAGGTCCCCAATGCCTTGCTTGATGGCGACCTCCAATGGTTGTTCATTGGGAACTTGCAATCAGCGTCGAGGGAAAAGCTTTCCTTGAGTCGATACCCTAACTCACCAATCTCTATAGGGCTTTGGTAGAAAATCAACAAACCATGGCCCAATTTGGAGATTCTTATTCAAATACCTATGGAGACAAATCTTCCTTGGGTAGGTCTTGAAAGAATAAGGCTACAACTAGTTTAATCACACTTCCTCAAACCTCGAAAAGAGACTACTTCTCTACAGAGCAGCACTGGAACCAGTTCTTTACCAAGTTAATTAATTCCAATGCAAGCATCCTACAAAAGTCATTTAAGGACAACCTAGTAACTCTCCCTAAGATTCAACCTGTTCCTAACAATTACCCATACTCTAATTGGTATGATGGATCAAAGTTTTGCCAATTTCATTGTGTACCTGGTCATGACATTGAGCATTGTGTGCACCTTAGACACTTAGTCCAACATCACATAAGTAATGGCGCCCTCAGGGTCAATGAAAGAAAGGAAAACACAAACAAATTGGTGGGTATGGTGAATAATGATCTTCAAATTTATACTGACTCCTTTTCTGCCGCATTTTTCAAATCTGATCTTAGCATCATCATCATCTCCCGCTTCATTGAGCAATAGCCACTCAATCAAAGTAGTGTAACACGAAGATATTGTTTATCGGCTTGATGCCCCCAATAGCAAAGAACCTTCTCCCTTATATATCCCAACGCAAATCAATGAGAGTGTCTTCCACTGTGTCAAGTGGATGTCATCATGGAGTAGAAACTCTTCCTAAATGGGGTAAATACTACATAATATGACAAGTGTCAGCCAACCATTAGGACTCATTATGCCACTATCACTTGCCCCTTTGGGGTCAGCTACCTTAATAGTCCTAGTGGAACCCAAGGCAATTTCTACAACTTTCGTTATCCCTAAGTCAGAACTCTTCCGAGTCAAGTTAGGTATCCCCTAGCTAGTCTGCATGGGAGCAGTTCCTTCAGTTGGGTATAAGTGTCATAAGTTCTCCCACAAGGATATTGTGTATACAATCTAGGACCAATTATTGGCCCCCAATATCCCATGGGGGTTTTTTATTGGATCATTTATAGCCTACTTCAATAGCGCTCTTGCATCCTTAAAAGGCTAGGAGACTCCTTACTTATAAGAGCAAGGTTAGGGAACCATATTTAAAATTTGTAGTGCCTATTCCCCTCCTAAGTTTGTTCTTTTGACTCAGCGCTCCCCTATGGTTCATCATGCTCCATATTCTAGTTCCTCTCTACCAAGGGCACATCACAAGCATGTATCTCTAGAGAAACCTTTTTGTACCATGAGGACTACACAACCCCTAGTGGTGTCTTTTGTTTTGGCATCTCACCTAGAGCAAGCAAAGAAAAGGCACCTACATTGCCCAAGTCCAAAGTTTGTCCTCCATTCGTGCTCTCAATCCTAGCAGATATATCTTGCCCTATTGTTTACAGTAAGGGTAAGAGGTCACGACAAGTCTCTTCCTCTCCTTTGGCACCTAGTCTTTAGCCTCCAAAGGCATCCTCTAATCCTCCTACTATTTGTAAGGAGAATAGGAATGACACCGATGATTGAGCCTGCAACCACCCCATCAATGGCACATCCTACTTCATTAGTAGTGCCCTCTTCCTTGCCAATCACAACATCGATGATTGCCCTAATGGAAAAAGATGTAACAAGTCAATCCAAACCTTCATTAGAATCAGCTTGGACATGAGTATAGGCATCGTTGATGAGCTAGGGCCTTGGAAAACAAGGTCATCCCCAAGGCAAAGACCTAACCCTTAGTTATTGCATCTATGTCTTCAACTCCAACTCTTGTTTTAGCTCTTGCTTCAATTCTAGCTACATTTATCCCTCATGTAGCCACATACTTCGTTTCACACCATGTTGTTCTAGGAACAACTATTAGACCTCACGCCAAGTGGGTCCATCTAATCATTTCCCCTTCCCAAGAGCCCACATTGATCATCCTATGGCCTGATATCACCATTCCCTAAACTTATAAACATTCTACATACATAAGTGGTGTCAAATGCAGTCATGTCTACCCAACCCGTAGCACCTATTGATTGTCATTCTAGCTTTCTCAAGGTTCTTAGGCCCGCTACAATGGACCAAAGGATATTTTATCCATCCTTTAAGAGAAATTTTGCAAAAACTCCATGCTCCAATTTTGTTGTCACATATCTACTCCAATGACCCCTCTTTTCATTTCTATGCTTGCAATGGAGCAAGCTCTAACTTCTCCCGAGTTTGTCACCACCCCTTTTACAGAGGTTGGAGATGTGGCTACTTCAACCTAACCTCTGGTTAAGTTGCTTGCATCCTATGAGGCATGTACAATTGACTCATTTGAGGAGATCCAACATTGACAATGTTCTTCACAAGATCCCTTACACTCGACTTGGTTGAGAGATTGGATGAGAACGCCAAAGCAGCTTCATGCTTGTGTTTAGTTGTTGGTGATGCACCTTGGGCTACCATAGCGACCTTTCCACTACAGTCTCAACCTCCCTACCCATATGATCAAGACTGGAGGAAGATGATATGTGTTGAATATTGTTACTAATGTCAAGGGTTGATGATCATGGTCGTATAATTTTTAGAGAATTGGTTTGAGCTGCTTGAACTGCTTGAGTTGCTTAAGCTACTTGACATGCTTAAGGTGCTTGAGTTTCTTAAGCTGGTCATGTGTCTACTTCAGCTGCTTGATTGTCCATTTCCTTGCCATGTCATTATTTATATATTCAAAGAGATTGATTCCATGAATTTTTAAATGGGGTGGTTAGAATTGGTGTTTTAAATGTGGTGGCAAATATAAATAAACCTTCATCACAAGTGGACAGAATCAAAAATTAGATATTATTTATTCCTCCCATTTTTGTCAAAACCCTTCGTAAATGAATGTGTATTCACTACTTTCTTTAACTGGGCTTCAGTTTAATGATTTTGTGTTGGCAAAATAGGAGTCGTGTGTTTGAAAATGCGTTTTTTATATCTTTTCTATTAGATGCGCTGATGCCAAATTCTGGCATGCACTGCATTAAAATAAAATTGCTTCTTTTTAGAGAAGGGGGTGATTGAGTTAATTGTAGGTTTTTCAGCTGACTTTGTGAAAAAAGTCTATGTATATTTGTTGAGTATGTTGTAATGGGTGGCTTATTTCATAAATACTGGTGATTCGAAACAGCAGTTAGAGGGGTGCAGCATTTGGTTTTTATGACTGGGCAATTTCATTTCTCAATAGTGTGCTGTGCATTTCTGAAAAACTGAATTAAAATGATATCCCTGAAGTGGTGCGTAAAAGAGCACATGCATTTGAAAAGAGAAAATTGTTAGGTTGTAGCATTAATTATTATTGCTATTGTTTATTAACTCAGCGATGTTTTGGAGGCTGTTACATTTTTTATGTATGAAACTCTTGTCATTAGCAGATAGGTGCGTAGACTTTTTTTTAAAGAATACCACAGAAATGATGCAGTGAGAAATTGGAGTAGAACCCTATATTCTTTTGAGTTCAGATATATTAGTCATATATACTGCGAGTACGAGGTGTATGTTTTGTTGATCTTTTTAGAATGGAGTGATGGTCTTTTAGTCGTTGACTGGGAAGATTTATAACTGTGTAAAGCAATTTTTTTTAGACAAAGTATCTCACATGAGGATGCTATTTTGATGTGAAGCGATTCATTGATCACAACAGTATTTTTTTTTATATCTGCAAGTGTGAACTGTTGTTGCTTTGTGTTGAGTATGTGTGTTAAAAGGGGGGCTTTTGGAAGGAGTTATTTGTGTTCTAAAATTGATTGAGTTTTGCATTTGGGTTGGCGCATAAATTAGGGCTGGTGCATAAATTGATTGGAGTTGGTGCTTCGACGAGGGTTAGTGCTCACTGAGAATTGACGCTCTCTGTGCATTGGTGTTCACATTTGTAATCTAGATTGGTGCCCATTTCTGTTAATAAAAGCTATAGTAAGCCATGGTTTTTTATCCAAAACGGTTTTTGACAAGAAATCTGGTGTATGCATCTTTATGGTTGCTGTCATAATATTTTATGTGGTTTCAAAGTTTAAAGAGTTATTAAACACAAAATAGGATTTAATAATAAATTAAATTAAATTAAATTAATAAACAATAATATAATAGGTTATAATTTATTACTATAATTTTGACTTAGTATAATAATCAAGAAATATCGCATATTAATTAATATAATCTAATACAATAATTATATCTTAATCAATGGAAGATTAGATATAAAACAAGAGTAATATGAAACAAATAAATAATATTGAAATAAACAACAAACAATTATATTTAATCAGCATGATAACTAATAACAATTAATAAACAATTGATCGACAATAAACACATCTATAACTTGCGATTTATATTTAGTCACCTATCCAAATAAAGGAGATCAGTTAGTCTTAGTAAAAGGCAATAAGATTAAGAGTAATGAAGTAATTGTGTAGAAGGGATTAAATAAGAGATGCGTCCCTTGGCACTAAGAGTCATCACTTCAATATATAAATACACATCTTCAATCATTGATCCATCATGAGTTCAAGAAGAGGAGGAGATATTGTTGATAATCCTAGCTCATAAAGGTAAGTTAGAAGTAAAGTTCAAGCAGGACTCTACTTTGAGGAAGTAGAGTTAAAGTAGAACTCTACTTTATCCACCTAACTAATTAAAGTAGCCACCTAAGAAGAAGACGTTCAAGTAGGACTCTACTTTGAGGAAAGTCGAGTTCAAGTAGGATTCTCTACTTTATCCACCTAACTAATTAGTCACCTAAGAAGAAAAGTTCAAGTAGGACTCTTACTTTATGGAAGTAGACTTCAAGTAGGACTCTACTTTACAGAAGTATACTTCAAGTAGGACTCTACTTTTCCCAACAGCTATTATAAAAGGAAGCTAAGGGTTAAACAGAATTCCATAATCATTCTCAAGGACATTGTGTGTGTGTGTGTGTGTGTGTGTGAGTGAGTGAGTGAGAGAGAGAGAGAGAGGAGATTTCTGATTTTCAGCCGGGCAGAAAGAAGAATGTTTACAACAATTAATAGCAAAGGAGAAAGTAGCAATACCAAGTATATTTCAAGTTTGTTGCTTTGTTTGTAACTTGTTTTAGAGCCATTTTCCCATATACGAGGAGCTCTTGTAAGTTCTGAAGTTATTTTGAATGATGAACTGATTGAAAAGCATATGAACTGTGTTTTTCTTTTCTAAGTTTTCCACTGCTTTATTTCATTAAATAAATCTAATAGTGTAAATCTAGATCTGATCTATTCACCTAGATACTGCATTTAAGAAATTAATAGATATGACATGGAGCACTAAAAATAAAAGATCATGGAATAAGAATCAATGCTCAGAAGCAAATAATTATGCAAAGTTAGCTAACAACCAGATTTAAATAGTTATCTTTGTATATAATATCAAAATTAGAGTTTTCAATTTAATTGAACCAAACATATAATACTCTTTGTAGATTTCATTATTTATAATCTAATTTCAAGATCGCCATTTTAAATAAGAGATATATAAGAATTGATAGTAAGGCTTGAGATCATGATTGAAAAGAAAGAACAATATACAGAGATCTGGTTTTACCTCTTAATTTATTCCAGGTTTGGATCTGATCTAACTAGTTCTCTCTAAAGTGCATCTATTATATTAACCTCTAAAATTTCCTCACCATTGAGCTCACTTGAGGTTGCTGCAACTAATGTACAAGAGCTTCTTCAGAATGTCATTCCAAGTCATAATAATATGCCTGATCATATACATATATAAGTTTTAGTATCTTTGATATTTAACTGGTTTGGAGCACTTTAATTTATTATATCAAAGCTTTTGTATATGTGAGAAGGCTATTTAGATCAAGCGACATTACAAAGGAGAAGCTCTTGGGATTTTTCTACATCCTTCAATGTGATCTTTATCTTTCCCTTGTTTTCATTGTTACAGTCATCCTTGTGGCATCATTATACTCTATGTTTCTTATTACTAGACTAGTTTCACTGTCAGATTACTGTCTAAAACTATTTTTTGTCGATCTTTGTGCCATGTTCATACAGGACCTACATGTATCGTGTTGTGTCCACTATGCATTGTAATCCCAGACTCCTATTGGCCTTTAGTACAGTGAGCTCATAGAGCTGGTAAATTAGCCTTTCCATTTCCAGTAATCAAAACATTTATATTGTAATGTCCCCATTTTAGCAGTTGACCAAGTGTGTGTGTGTTAGCCTTGTTCTACATGGTCCCGAGGGCTAATGAAGGGTTTAATGGGATCCTAGAGTGTTTTGGCCTAGTCATTTCCAGTTTGGGCCAAAACGAAGTTGATTTACTCAGTTTCAGGCATACTTACTATTTTTAGTAAGTCGGCAGGACACAGTGCAAGTCAATTTTGGTGATTGGATTTGATACTCCTCGGTGAGAGCTTTCCGATGAGCTATCACTCGCATTATTCGGAGTCCAATTGCTAATACATTTTAATGCCTAAAGTTTTATTAAAGTAACGTCTAATTTAATTGTAAAATATTAAAGTGTTACTTTAATATTTATTTTATGGGGATGTGTACCCAAGGGAGACATAAGGGGTATTTTAATATATGTTTTATATATTATACATCTTTTATCCCACATTGCCCATATGAGTTGAGCGGACCCTTGGAAATAGAATAAAAGGAAGCATTTGTGATTTCATTAGACAGGTTGAATATGAGAAGAAATTGGTGTGTGAGTTGCAGCTCCGTTCTTGGCATTTGAGGACGTTTATCCTCTCTTGTAACATTCTAGAGGTCATTCCCTTAGGGTTTGGCCTTTGGAATTCTTTGTTATCGGTTTCATTATCAGGCAGTTTAGTTACATTTCCAACTACAGGCAGATTTGGTATTTTGCTCATATCTTCTTCCCTACTTGTCCGACGCTTATGCCGCTTTGAGGGAATGATATTACGAAGGTAGTGGACTAATTGAAGGACAAAGTACTGTAGCAGCAAGTTCGAAAGCATGGGCTGGAGTATTATGTCAATAATGCTGAAATAATTAGTGAGTTGATAAATCTGCCATGTATTTGGTTTTATGAATTCTGAAAATAACATTTATTGGCAACAGTTCATTTCCACTTTGCATATTATTGTAGTTTCTTTCTTGTTTATGTTGTATGATACTAATTCCATGCACAAAACACAACAAACAAATAAACGTTTGATTTCCGGAGTTATAAGGAGTTTAAAACATTAAACGGAGAAATAAGAGGTTGAATGCAAATTGTTTGACATAATTCCTTTCAGCAATTTGGTTTAGTTTTTTGGGACATTCAAGGGTGCCCATTACAGTGGTATCAGAGCTATAAGTCTTGCCATCCTGTGGAGGTCTTATAGGGAATTTGGAACAGTCGGATAGAGGGAAAAGTGTTTGACGAAATGTCAAAACACTAAAATCAGAAATAAATAAATAAAACACAGGCTAAGCATTTATGTTTGAGCATGCAACAAGGGCCTTATAATTTCTGCGATACCAGAGCAAGACAAAATAGGATTTCAGACTTGCAAAGCAAACAGTCTAGTACATCTGTGCAAGTGGACATTGAATCCAGCCATACAGACACAGAGGAGATATTCTTTGATCAGGACAACAATATGGGTGATCGAGATGACAGGAATACAGGATTAGGCGAAGGCGGGAATGTCGGTCCAGATTAGGGGGAGGTAATGTTCAAACAGTTACTGGATACATTAGAGCAGGGGCAGCGTATGCAGCAGGAGCAGAATAGGCGAATGGACATGATGTTGCAACTCATGGCTAGACAGATGGGTGTCAATATTAATCCAGGTGATGCCAACAACAAAAACAATAACAATGAGCGAAACAATAACAATGGGGGAAACAATAACCATGGAGGCCAAGGCAACAACAATGGTCCTGAGAATAACATTAATGGTAATAATGGACACGGCAACAATGGGAATGAGGCTGATAACTTTAGACACGTTGCATGCTCAGCGCGGACTGCGAGCTCGAGACCTCTTCTACTCACTTTCCCACCCAGAGATCCGATTCAACCAGTAAACGAATAGAAGATTAGCGAATTACAGGATCAGTTCAGGAGGGACTGGGAGGCTAGTGGACCTAAGTTTCAGGCAAATATTTCCCTCAGAGATTATATGGACTTGAGGATGAGACACATGCCTAGAGCAGGAGGGAGGAATCAAAACTTTGAGCTGAGAAAGAAAGTTGGAAAACTTTCTTTACCTTATTATGATGCTTCAGGGAAGATGGCTGCACGAGCTTGCGTGCAGAAGGTAGATACATACTTGCAGCTAAATCCTATGCCTGAAGAGGAGGCTATCAAGTATGCGGCTATGCACTTGGATGGCGTTGCACATGAATGGTGGCATCATGGCATGGTGACTTTGGGGCATAATCAGATTACATCCTATGAGGAATTCACCGAAACATTGATTGAGAGATTTGACACTAGGGATCCCGAGTTACATTTCAAGGAGCTAGCACAGTTAAAACAGTCAGGTTCTATAGATGCTTACATTGCCGAGTTTCAACGCTTGTCTGTACTTGTTATTGATATCTCTCCTAGGAGATTGGTGGTGTTATTTTGTGATAGTCTTGCTGATCCATTACGAGGTTGGGTGAAGGGACATGATCCACTCACCTTAGCTAAAGCAACTAAAAAGGCACGAGATTTAGCCCCTTCGGTATACAAAGGAAAAAACCATTCAACAGATTCTTCCTACCGCAAGGACAAAGACAAAAAACCATTTCAAAAAGAGTATAGCAAACCCAAAGAAGGATCAAAAGGACTAGACAATGAAACCTTGAATGAACTTCGAAAGAAGAAGTTGTGCTTCCATTGTAGAGAGCCTTGGGACTTATCTCATAAATGTTCTCTCAAGGCTAAGGCAAATCAAATGGAGTATTTTTCAGCAAAAGAGTCAGAGTCAGAAGGGGAGGATCAGCACTCCGATTCAGATGAGGGTAACACTATAGAGGAGAGCAGCATTCCTAAGGATGATAGATCGTTGGCACACTTGACAGGGGCCCAAAAGGCAATCACATTTAAGGTCAAAGGTACTATCCAGGGGCAAAAAGCGATATCTCTTATTGACACTGGGGCTACACATAACTTCATAGATGCACAGTTGGTAGCCAGGAGAGTGTTACAGACAGAGGAGCATGATGGGTTTAGAGTCATGGTGGCTAACGGTGATAAATTATTATGCACTCGGAAGATATCTAATCTTCGCATCAGGTTTGGAGATGGCTACGAGTTGGAGGATGAGTTCTATGTTGTGGACATGGGAGATTATGATGTCATTCTCGGCATGACATGGATGGCTTCACTAGTTGAGTTCACACTCAACTTAGCGAAATTGGAGATGAGATTCCAGCATGAGGGCAGAACTATGGTACTTAGAGGACTTTCAGATGGAGGTTGCAGAGTAGTGTCCTTGAGGAGAATGCAGAGACTTTTTCGTCATGATGACATAGAGTGGGCGGCAGAGTGCTACATTATGCCAACTTCACCACAGCCACAAGAAAAGAGTCATCCACCAGATATCCAAAAGATACTTGATAGACACGCTAAAGTATTTAGCGATATTCCTCATGGGGTTCCTCCCGACAGAGGGATGGAACACGTTATTGAGCTCGAGGAGGGAGCCAAACCAGTTATGATTACTCCCTATCGTTATCCTAAGAAACACAAGGATGAGATAGAGAAGGCGATTAAGGATTTGTTGGAGATGGGGCATATCAGGCCCAGTAAGAGCCCCTTTGCTTCAGCAGTAGTATTGGTAAAGAAGAAGGATGGGACGATGCGCATGTGCATCGATTACAGGGCACTAAATAAGAAAACAATTAAAAACAGGTATCCCATTCCTAGGATTGATGAGCTGATTGATGAGTTGCATGGGGCATGCTTCTTTAACAAAATTGATTTGCGATCCGGATACCATCAGATCAGGATGAGAGCAAAGGACATTGAGAAAACAGCCTTTCGATGTCACTATGGCCACTTTGAGTTCATGGTTATGCCATTTGGTCTAACCAATGCACCCGCTACATTTCAGAGTTGTATGAACCAGGTATTCAGGAAGCAGCTGAGGAGATTTGTCTTGATCTTCTTTGATGAGATCTTGATCTTCAGTAAGACCTAGGAGGAGCACTTACATCATCTGGAGGAGGTGTTATCTATTCTGGAGAGAGAGTCATTGTATGCCAAGGAATCTAAATGTGAGTTTGGCATGACTGAGCTCCTTTACCTTGGGCATATCATTAGTGCAGATGGCGTTCGGGTTGATCTCGAAAAGATTAGAGCTATTGTAGAGTGGCCTACTCCCACAAACCTTACACAGCTTAAGGGATTCTTTGGTTTATGTGATTTTTATAGGAGGTTTGTTAAGGGATTCTCACAGATTGCTACACCCTTGATAGATCTTACCAGGAAAGGAGCCTTCGTGTGGACAGGGGCAGCACAGAGGCGTTTTGAGCATTTCAAGAAGGTAATGTCTTCATGTCCAGTTCTAGCTCTACCGGATTTCACAAAGCCTTTTGAGCTTCATTGTGATGCATCAGGTGATGGGATTGGACCAGTATTGATGCAGGAGAAGCATCCCATTGCATTCGAGAGTAGGAAGCTCCAGGGAGTTGAGAAGAGTTATTCTGTCTATGACCGGGAGATGTTGGCCATAATGCATGCATTGGCCAAATTTCGATCATATTTGGTAGGTGGACGTTTTGTGATCAAGACTGATCACAACAATATTAAATACTTCATGAGCCAGCGTGATCTTAATGACCGGCAACAAAAATGGGTGACTAAATTGCAGGCTTATGACTTTGACATAGAGTTTGTCAAAGGTAATTAAAATGTGGTGGTTGACGCCTTATCTCGGAGACCTCACTTATGTGCTCTAGCAGAGATTTCAGGAGATTGGAGAGATCGGATTATAGCAGAGTACATCAAAGATGCTTGGGCTTCTGGATTGATTTCAAGTACCATACAGGATGATCGCTATGAGGTGATAGATGGATTGATCAGAGTTCAAGACAGGGTTTATTTGATTCCGTCATCACATTTGAGAGAGGCGATACTGAAGGCATTTCATGATGCACCCATAGCTGGACATCCGAGGGTTTTCAAGACCTACAGGCAGATCCAAGAGCGGTTTTCATGGAAAGGGCTCAAGGATGATGTTCAAAGGTATGTCAGGGAGTGTGTGGTTTGTCAACAGAATAAGGGAGAACACACATTTCCTGCAGGTTTATTACAGCCCTTGCCCATTCTTGATAGGAAATGGGAAAGTATTTCGATGGACTTCATCACTGGTTTACCACGAGTGCAGGGAAGGGATTGCATCTATGTGGTGGACCGCTTGACAAAGTTTGCTCACTTCTTTTCTATTCCGTCCACTTACACAGCAGCACAGGTGGCAGATCTTTTCTTTAGAGAGATATTCAGGTTACATGGGCTGCCCAGATTCATTGTCAGCGACCGGGATAGTAAGTTTATGAGTGTTTTTTGGCAAGAGTTGTTTAGGTTGTGTGGTATAGATCTTACACCTAGCAATAGTTATCATCCACAAACAGATGGGCAAACAGAGATTATGAATAAATGGGTGGAAGGATATTTGAGGAACTATGTAACTGCACAACAAAAGGCTTGGATCAGATGGTTGCATATGGGAGAGTATTGTTATAACACCACTTATCATATTTCCATTAAGATGACTCCTTTCATGGCACTCTATGGTTATGAAGCACCTAGCTTCATGGATTTAGTTTTGGGAGACAGTAGAGTGCCCAAAGCCAAAAACTTATTGCAGGATAGTCAGGACATCCTGAAAGTGCTCAAAGAGAATATACAACAGGCCCAAAATCAACAGAAATTGTATGTTGATCAGCACCGAATAGAGCGTAGCTTCGAGGTAGGGGATATGGTTTACTTGAGGCTACAACCATATAGACAGTCATCGCTCAAGAAGAGCAGAGCTGAAAAGTTGAAACCTAGATTTTATGGTCCCTACAGGGTGATTCGCAAAGTGGGCAAAGTCGCCTATGAGCTTGAGCTTCCAGAGGGCAATCGAGTGCACAATGTGTTTCATGTGTCTAGGCTTAAGAAAGCCATTGGTCAGAGTGTAATGCCTTCTGCAGATTTACCCCCTTTCGATGAGGAGGGGAGCTTGTGTTAGTACCCGAGGCTATTCTGGACACCAGAGAGAGGAAGCTTAGAAACAGGATAGTGAAGGAGTATTTGGTTAGATGGAAAGACCTGTCGGAGGAAGATTCTACATGGGAGAGTGAGCAGGTTATTCAGCAAGTTGGACTAAGATTGCTTGAGGAAAAGCAATTTCAAGGGGGGTGGATTGTAATGTCCCCATTTTAGCAGTTGACCAAGTGTGTGTGCGTTAGCCTTGTTCTACATGGTCCCGAGGGCTAACGAAGGGTTTAATAGAATCCTGGAGTGTTTTGGCCTAGTCATTTCCAGTTTGGGCCAAAATGAAGTTGTTTTACTCAGTTTCAGGCATACTTACTATTTTTACTAAGTTGGCAGGACACAGTGCAGGTCAATTTTGGTGATTGGATTTGATACTCCTCGTTGAGAGCTTTCCGATGAGCTATCACTCGCATTATTCGGAGTCCAATTGCTAATACATTTTAATGCCTAAAGTTTTATTAAAGTAACGTCTAATTTAATTGTAAAATATTAAAGTGTTACTTTAATATTTATTTTATGGGGATGTGTACCCAAGGGAGACATAAGGGGTATTTTAATATATGTTTTATATATTACACATCTTTTGTCCCACATTACCCATATGAGTTGAGCGGACCCTTGGAAATAGAATAAAAGGAAGCATTTGTGGCTTCATTAGACAGGTTGAATATGAGAAGAAATTGGTGTGTGAGTTGCAGCTCCATTCTTGGCATTTGAGGACGTTTATCCTCTCTTGTAACATTCTACAAGTCATTCCCTTAGGGTTTGGCCTTTGAAATTCTTTGTTATCGGCTTCATTATCAGGCAGTTTAGTTGCATTTCCAGCTACAGGCAGATTTGGTATTTTGCTCATATCTTCTTCGCTACTTGTCCGACGCTTATGCCGCTTTGAGGGAATGATATTACGAAGGTAGTGGACTGATTGAAGGACAAAGTACTGTAGCAGCAAATTTGAAAGCATGGGCTGGAGTATTATGTCAATAATGCTGAAGTAATTAGTGAGTTGATAAATCTGCCATGTATTTGGTTTTATGAATTCTGAAAATAACATTTTATTGGCAGCAGTTCATTTCCACTTTGCATTTATTGTAGTTTCTTTCTTGTTTATGTTGTATGATACCAATTCCATGCACAAAACACAACAAACAAATAAACGTTTGATTTCCGGAGTTATAAGGGGTTTAAAACATTAAACGAAGAAATAAGAGGTTGAAAGCAAACTGTTTGACATAATTCCTTTCAGCAATTTGGTTTAGTTTTTTGGGACATTCAGGGGTGCCCATTACATATATCTGTCAATATAGTCTAGTTAATTCAGTTTCCTTATTTCACACTGCATTCATTTAAGTCTTAAGTTCTACTTTGTCAACTAGTCTTCTTGACCACCTTAGCCCACCAAAGGACTAGTACAAGTGAGGTGTAATTGGGTCAATTTATCCCTTGAGGTTTCATCAATCTCAAGGGTGGAGAATTTCCTCCTCCACGCTTGTAAAGTTAAAAAAATTCTGCTATGGGAATGTATTATGCACAAAAGAGAGCCACGTAAAAAAGAAGGAATGTCAACATATTCATATATGATCATAAAATGCAATCCCATTTCAATTAAAAAAGGTACCTTAATTGCACAACAATTTGATGCAATTACCATTAAGCTATTTCATTTAATCAAAGATAACTAGTGCATTATTTAAGCATATCAAATTAAAACCAAACTACATTACCTGGTGCGTAAAAGCTGAGCATCCGATTTGCATGGTACCTGCATGCCATTTATTTTACTTGATTAATCTGTTTGCACTTCAATATAAATTAATAACTCAGCAAAAAAATATTACGTTTGCTTTAGTGAAAATATAATCATTTTATACCCAAAAAATAGACACCAAATTCAAATCAAAACAATTCTCTCACAAAATGGAAGGTAAAAAAGAAACATGGGACAACACCAAAACCGCCATAAACCCAGACAACAATATACCCAAACCAAAAGAACAGCATTAACCTAGATACCAAATAGGATTACACAAGGAATCATCATATCTAGCGGAAACAATTTGGTTTCTATGTTTTAATTATTTATAGACCTAATCATAATAGTAGGAGAAATGAAAACAGCATGAAGCTTTTTAAGCCAATGAAAGCTTTATGATGGTCCAAACATGACAAAGTTGATGCAAGATTTGTCATCAATTGGTTTTGTTGAAGAAGTATCATGTAATTTCAAGGGCGTTAATAACCTAGCTTTGCCATTTACTATACGTCAACACACTTTGGGGATGTGTCTCCCCCCAAAATCCCAACACCTCCAAGATGGGGACACACCAAGGATTGGGGGGACGTTCATCTAGCATTTCCAATAGCGCCACCCATCCGTCGTTGTTCTAGCAGAAATGCAAGAATGTCTGGGCGTTCCCTAAGAGGAAAGGGGGACAAAAATGCATCCCTCAATCCCTCCAAGGGACAGATAGGCATCTCCCATAACAGCAAAAAATAAAATTACTTTTTAAAAAGGACAATTTTTTATATTTTATTGGTCATTTTGTAACCCTATGGCATGTGGAGCCCATCTCTTGTGATATCTTAGAGCCATCTCATGTGGAGACCGACATAACCATGGAGACCATAAGGGCAGGTTTGGAGAAGTTTGGATGTAGCATTATCATGGATGGGTGGGCAAACATTAGGAAATGTCCACTCATCAATATCATAGTTACATGCACAGATGGTCCATTTTTTCTCAAGGTGATTGATTTTTTTGTGCATCATAGGGATGTTGATTTTCAATTTGACATCCTTCAGACAGCTATAGAGGAAATTGGGCCCAAAAATGTCGTCCAAGTAGTGACTGATGCAACAACTGTGTGTGAAGCTACATGTAGGCTTATTGATGCAGCATATAGATATATTTGGTGGGCTCCATGTTGTGTGCATGTCATGAGCAATGCACTCAAAGACATGGGGGAGATTGACTATATTAAGCGAGTCGTTAGCAATGCTAGAGATGCGCAACTATATATTTGTAACTATCGCACTTCACATGCACTCTACGGAAGCTTTGTGCAGGAGTTCCTGAAACCAGTTGAGACTAGATATGCATCCTGCTTCATTCTTTTGGAGAAAATGATTGACTTATAAGAGCCACTGTAACTCATGGTTATGACAAATAAGTGGAATTGGTGGGATTCATTCAGGACAGAGCAGGGGAGAAGGGTGAAGGAGATAGTAAAGAGTGATGTATTTTGGAGTGATGCAAAATACAGTCTCTATCATCACTCCAATTTTCTAGGTTATCAAATATGGGATTAGGGATGTGCCTAGCCTCAAGGAGGTGTACAAGTGCATTAATTCTATGCTTGGCCAAACGAAAGCAGTTGTATAACAAAGAGGCCCCATTTTAATATTCTACAATCAGCACATTCAGCCTATTATTCAACGCAGATGGGGTAACCTAAATACTCCCTTGCACATGGCTTCTTATGCATTGAATCCAAAGTGGTCCATGCCTAGGCCTGGTAGAGTTGCATTGATTCAAGATGAAGAGGTGATTCATATCATGCTACTCATTTTATTAATTTAATCATCTTTATATCTTATACATCTTGATTTTTTTTTATAACTAGCATCTTCTATTTGCCAATAATTTGAATTTTTGAATTTTTTGTTTCTTAGGTGAAGGGTTCTTTAATTGGTAGGATGTATAAATCTGAGGCCAATGGGAAGGTTCACACTGAGTGGACCAAATTTGCTACTCTTAGGAGTTACAAAGTTGCGAAAAAGGCGGACCTAAAAACTATGGCACAGGAGGATCCAATTTTGTGGTGGATTGGTCATGGATCAAAATCAATGATACCACACTAACCATTCGTTTGTTGTCTTAGGTATCTAGTTCATCAACTTTAGAACCTATTTATTATGTATTCAAGATATGTTTTGACTTTTAAAGTTTAAACGTTTTATGTTTTTAACTTTAAGGGAACTTAAGAGTTTTCATCTTTTCTCACACTAGTTGTTTGATTGCTATCTCAGGTGTATAGTTCTTCAGCTTCTAAGAGGAATTGGTCTACTTATAGTCTCATCCACTCTCTTAAGAGAAACAGACTTACCTCTCAAAGAGAACAAAAGCTAGTGTTTGTAAATAGTATCTTGTGTATCACTAGTCGTAGGACACGTGTACAAAGAGTGTTAGAAATAGGGAATACTGAGAGGGGGCTGAATCAGTGTTCCACAAACTTTTGCCCAACTATGTATATTTTCATAATCTTTAAGCATGTGTATATGATCAAACTAAAAAGTAAACATAACCATAACACAATGCAACTCATAACACCATTATTTGTTAACTAGGGAACCCCTGGCCAAGAGAAAACCCCGGTGGGGATGGTACCCACAAAATAATCCACTAATCAAAAGTATCTTGTGATGATATTGCCCTATTAGGAGTCTATAACATCCGTATAGTGTATTTGTCCTTGTTAGACGACTAAGCCTTGTTAGAAGCCTCAACTCTATTAGGAGTTGTTATTACAATACAATAAGTTGCAAGATGAGCCTACTACCCAAACATGCATATAAAATAGTACAATCTATATACAAAAGGTATAGATACAAAAACCTTTCTGACAATGCTGATATCTTCAATATCTGATTTGTCCCCTATAGCTTTCTTCACCAAAATTGATCATACAGCTGTACAATACCATAGAATCATCAAGTTCGCATCACTACTGATTCTAAAGAGTGCTTCAAACATTAAAACATTACATTACAATGCCACACTTATTACAAAGAAAAAATGTATTCCTTTATACCAAACTGCTTAACCAGTCGGCCTTTAATACCTTGCACATTTCCCAAAACTTGAAATAACTTTTTGCTAAGTGAGGGTTAACATCTAGTATGTCATCCCAACCTTGGAAAGTCATTGTTTTGGTAAAACAAAACAATCCCTTAACCAAAATGCCTTTTCTCTAGCATCTACTCTATTCAGCCTGTTATGACCTATACCTGGAAATCTGTCCATAACTCTGTCCGTGACTCCGTACAGCAAATCTTCTTGAGCGCTTTTAACCACATGCTTATTACATTATGTACTTCCTTCCCTCAAACACGCATATTCTCAAGTGCTTCCAATAAACCGTGCTAAAACAAAATGTATAACTATTCCTAGTTTTCCTAAATAATACTTAGACAATTTTCTAAGTCCAAGCATCCAAAACTTGATATCCTATTTTGCCTTCTTCATAGTAGGTGTATGTTGTCATAAATGACAACTCTATATCATTTTATTAGAGCTATCAGATTTCCACAATCCATCAGTGTTGTGATTTGATTTCTGGATTTGATTGTGTGAACAATTTTTTACATCAACATTTTGGGTCACACTCCGTGATCCATCATCAAGAGGCATGCAAGAGAAGAGAAGGAGAAAAAATATATATATCCTGACATATCCTCCTAGCCAAATTGCCAACAATCTCCCCCTTTGGCATCGATGGCAACATGTTGGATAAATTGGCTAGGAAAAATTGGCTAAGTTTCAAAAACTTCAAAATTGTGGCTTTGTGAAATTTTCAAAACCCATGGAACATCTTCATCCTACATATAAGATGGTATACATTCATACTATACTCTTGTACTCCCCCTTTCACTATACGTTATCCTACTTATAACTCCTTAGAATGAAGTATACTTAATAATTTACAATTTTCCTCAATACTCCCGCTTTGACATCAATGGCAAAGGTGAGTCAAAATTTTGTTACCTCCTCTTCTTCAAGCTTGTTGATTGTTAATGAGTGCCATGTTCTCTCCAAAGTTCTACTTCAAGCTAGTGAATTATTTCTTCCAGGTGTCCTTGACTACTTCTGATATGCTAAGTAATGCACATAGGCCATAGGATGCTATTTCAACTGCACTAAGATCAAAATAAACAAATCTAGCAAAGGATTATTTTGCATCTGTACATTTGTTAAGATACCTTTGCACGTGGACAATTTTCAAGGTAAGGTGTTCCCTCAATAGTGAAAATTTCTTTGTAGTCATTTCCTTCTACAACTCAAGTAGCTTCAGCTCATTGTGATCATTGTTGATCCTTCTCTCCAAATATGTGATCTGTGCATTTGGATCTTTTAGTTCATCCACAACGCTTTTCAATTATGTCTCCTTTTCCTTGATCTCTTTCTCAATGTCTTTGGCGTACTCAAAAGATAAAGTACATTTACCATACAAATCTTTTCCTTCTTGCAAGCATTTCCTTAGTTCTTGTTTTGTGATCTCATATTTGATGTTCCCATGTTTTTCATCCTACAAAAAAAAATTGTATGTCCCAAATTATTGCAAATTTGACATGCTATCACATTGTTTCCATATCTAGGTCCAAATTGATTAGTCCGCAATCTGCAATTTCTAGCAATATGTCCAAAATTGTTGCACTTAAATACATAATTCCATTTCTTATGACATTTTCTGCTCTCAATGGTTTACTAGTTGCAAGGTTAGTACCTCCATATATTTCATTATTATTATTATATCTAGGTTTCCTACATTCATTAGATTTATGTCCATAAGCAAAACAATTATAACAATAATCAGAGAAAGGTTTAGTATACTTACGTGTACCATCTTTCTTCATATGTCCAATTTGATTAGATGCAAAGCATCTTCCATTAAATTGTTTCTTCACTTCTTCATGTTGTTTAGATGGTTTAGGTACTTCTTTGTTCAGATCTTCTTGTTGTTTAGGTTGTTGGTTCACAAGATCTGGTTACTCAGTAACTTCAGATCCTTTATCTGATTCTCCTTCAGCATATCCAATCCCTGTCTTGTCATAAACAAGTCTTTGTGCCATTATCTACTCATCAAGCTTTTCAACGCTAGAATACAACTTCTCAAGATGTTGTTTTGTTTGTGTAAGTTCTCCTTTAACAAAATTGTTATACTTCTCAAGTTTTGTATACTGTAGCTTTGTAGTCTCAAGCTCATATGTCACCTTGGTAAGCTAAGATTTCAGATCTGCATTCTCAGATCTCAAATCTGATTGATTTTTCTTTTCATCTTCTATCATACTCATCTTAAGATTGGTGATCTCAAGCTCATGCTATAGAATCTCGTTCTCCTTCTTAAGCTTAGAAACTAAATTATTATCCTTGATCTGATCATTTGACTCTTTCTTCTTGGATTTAGATGATTCAATCTACTTTTTCAATTTTTGAATGAAATCGTGTGCATCTCTAAGTTCGATCTTCCTTTTGTTTCTTTCCTCTGTAACTACATCAAGTTCCTCAAAAGCTTCCTCCCAATTCTTCTGTAACTAATCCATATCCATAGAGATCTTACTCAAGTTGTTAGGCCTCCTCTAAATAACTGTGCTCGGATACCAATTGTTAGAAATAGGAATACTGAGAGGGAGGAGGGGGAGTGAATCAGTGTTGCACAAACTTTTGCCCAACTATGGACATCTTTAATAATCTTTAAGTATGTATATATGATCAAACTAAAAAGTAAGCATAACTATAACACAATGCAACTCATAACACCATTATTTGTTAACTAAGGAAAACCTGGCCAAGGGAAAACTCCGGCTAAGGGAAAACCCCAGTGGGGATGGTACCTACAAAATGATCCACTAATCAAAAGTATCTTGTGAAAGATATTGACCCTGTTAGGAGTCTATTACATCCGTATAATGTATTTGTCCTTGTTAGACGACTAGGCCTTGTTAGAAGCCTCAACCCTGTTAGGAGTTGTTCTTACAATACAAAAAGTAACAAGCTGAGCCCACTACCCAAACATGCATATACAATAGTACAATCTGTAGACAAAAGGTACAGATACAAAAACCTTTTCTGACAATGCTGATATCTTCAATATTTGATTTGTCCCTCGTAGCTTCCTTCACCAAAACTGATCATACATTCGTATAATACCATACAATAATCAAGTTCGCATCAATACTAATTATACAAAGTGTGCATTCAAACATTATAACATTACATTACGATGCCACACTTATTACAAACAAAAAGTGTCTTCCTTTATACCAAACTGCTTAACCAGTCAGCCTTCAATACCTTGTATGTTTCCCAAAACTTAAAATAATTTTTTCCTAAGTGAAGCTTAACATCCGATATGTCATCTGAACATTGTTAAGTCATTATTTTGGTGAACCAAAACAACCCTTTAACCAAAATGCCTTTACTCTGTCATCTGCTTTGTTCAGCCATTATGACCTGTACTTGGAAAATTGTCCATAGTCTGTCCATACAGCGAATCTTCTTGAGTGCTTTTAGCCACATGATCATTACATCATGTACTTCCTTCCCTCAACCGCGCATAGTCTCAAATGCGTCAAGTAAACTGCACCAAAGAAAAATGTATAACTGTCCCCCGTTTTCCTAAATAAAAATTAGACAATTTTGTAAGTACAACATCCAAAACTTAATATCATGTTTTGCATTCTTCATACTAGGTGTATATTGCCGTAAATGACAACTCTATATCATCCTTACATATCCTCCTAGCCAAATTGCCAACAAGGAGATCCCCGCAGCATGATGGGATGTATAGCCAGCCAAAGGAGCCATCACAGATTGACAAGGATGAGGATGCTTCAAATGTAGGACTGGTTGGTCTTCCTTTCACTACTCTAGAAGATCCTCATACTTTTGATATCTAGAATTCTTCTATTTGCTGAATTGCGTATTTAAAACTTTTATATTTATTGTTCAATATTCAATTTTCCACATTCATGTTCAAATATTTAGTAATTCTAACTTACTATTTTACATATTTATTTCTTATATTATACATATTTTCATAACTAGCATTTTAAGTACTACATGTATAATATATAGTATATACGCCTCCCTCTTGTCCCCTGTCAGCATCCTCAAATTGAGGCCCCTCTGCCCCCCCTCCCCGAAATCCTATGCCCTCATTCCAACGTCCCCCCTTCCCCCAGGGTAGCGTAACCATGATAAACATATAGACTATTTTTTGTGCATACCGAGGGAGATAATCACTAGACAGCATAATTAGTTGTTACCATTAAAAACTGTACTGCTGGTTTACGTAATAGAGTCTTAAACCTTTAGATAATTTGCTCCGCTCCTTTCCTAGGAGAGAAATCAATATCATGGATTTACCACAAGATACTTTGAGGTCTACTCAAATGATTTCTTTCTGTGATTATCGATTATAGAATATTGCTCAATTCAGATGTGGAAGTACTTGTAACTAATTATTTGAATAAAGGTATTTAAGGACGAAGTTCCCAGCAGTTACTCTGATAAATTAGTCTGCAGAATAAACCACTTAGTGACTCCGCTGCATTCAAACCATTGTCCCAGGTTGAATATTGGACTAAATGAATTATGAATTATGAATTCCAAAAGCATTAAATTTAGTCATTGTGTCATTTAAAGGATCATGAAAACTTAGAAAATGGCCAACCGATTCAAGAGAAAACAACGGAAAGTTAGTTCTGAAACTTGAATGTGTGATCTAAGGTTTCGTGTTCAATGCTTGGGTTTGACTATCGAGGGCCTCTGACAAACTGACCATATACATGTGCAATCTCTTTGGCAGTGGTAAGTTGGGTAAGTAATCTCCTTCCTATGCTATTAATTCTTGTACATTTGCCTTCCTGCCATTTGTTCTTTCTTCGCTAGTTTTTCTTGAATTTTTTGGTGGTGCCCTGTGTTAGTTGGTACTATGGATCCTGAGCAAAGGGGTAGAAGAAGACACTAGTCTGCCTGTCTATCCTGACCCCAGCCAAAGCGATGTGATAGGATCTAACCCTAAGCATGCTAAGACTTTTGTGGAGGCTTTGGCTGCTGATATAGTCAAAGAGCATTCTCTAGTCAAGCCAACATGTGATGTTGACGAGGCCCTTGGTAGACCATCTAGTCCTATTCAAAATGATCTGCATCTAGAGTTGGCAACCCTACCTCGGATGGTAACATTGAGACCCCTTTAGCACCCTCGACCAAGGATGGTGAGTTTGCCACAAACCAAGGTGCTATGAATAACAACAGGTTATTATGGGTTGAATCAAGGATAACATTGCTAAAAAGAAGACTTATAAGTCTGGGGGTGATTCCACAAAGTTGGTTCATAATTATGTCATTAAAGGATATGAAAAATGTAGAAGAGATGGTATGTAAACCTGACTCCGTATCCTGAGGGAATGTTTCCCGATTCAAAGTGAGGTCTCTGGTTTCAGAAATTGAAAGCAATAATTCCTTGAGTATGTTGGTTCTGGTTAGGGATGGGGATTGTCAACATTCCATTCAGTGGAGAGCGGAACTAGGAAGTCTTCTACGAATAAAATGGTGAACAATTTAGATCCCCGCCAAGGCAAAGAGACTACTGCTATTAGTGTTAGCAATTTCCTAGATCTAGAGAAGAATCTTGAGAGTAGGGACAACCAGGGTTGTGACCAGAAGATGGATTCCATTGATTCTGGTGGTACCATGGTTGGCGGTGCTCTTACACTGACCGCGCAGGAGTATGAAGAGGAGCCTCAGCCCCTTGTTCGCCCTAATCTTGAAGTATTCCTAGCTCTAGTAGGAGTGACTTTTATACTTTTCATGAGCATGCCAGTGAGGAAGAGCTTAAAACTCTGCATCAGAGGCAGACCCTACACCCTGTCAGAAAAGTTGACAAGCTGATTCCACTTGGTAAAGGGAAGGTGGACAATCTCATAGAAAGTAAGAGAAAGAAGAACATTTTGATTAATGGGGAGCCTAACTCTTAAAGATTAGAGTTTAAAAATAAGCTTCTCCAGTGATTTTATAATTTCAAGGCTTCTAGTGAGAACAATTTGAATTAAGTTGTTAAAGATGTTTAGAATTGTATCTTGAAATGTTAGTGGTCTGGAAATTCCTGACAGGAAACATGTGGTTAGAAGATTTCTTAATTTGGAGGGAAATAAAGACTTTGTTCTCGTAGAAGAAGTGAAAGCAGAAAGGTTCAGTTTGGAGACTAAGATTCATTTGGTTGTTCAATTCACTAACAAGCATGAGAAGGGAAAAGGAGGTGCAGTCATTCTTATGACCAAAAAAAGGGTGCAGGTGTGATGTATAAGCTCTGATGGTACAAGATCATTTGGAATATTTTCTATTTATACACCCAATGATTATAGGGAGAGAAGTAATCTATGGAACTGGGTATGCAGCCTGCCTGATATTCCCTGGATTGTAGGTGATGATTTTAATATGATTGAAAATAGGAGAGACAAATACAGTAGTATAGACCTAGAATGGAAAGGTAATGAAAAACACTTCTGGTACAGATTTAAAGCCAAATACAATATTTTTTATTTGATAGAAGGCAGGAAAGATGAATGCAAAAATATTTGGTTTACATGGTGTAATGCACAAAAGGGTGGAAAGAGGATATGTTGCAGATTAGACAGATTCTATGTCAGCAGAGATGTCTGTAAGTTGGTTGATTTTTAAAAAGATGGTCATTGGTGGATGGGTACCCATACACTCTATCAGAGCATCACCTTATCAGTTCCACAGTTGCCATGATCATTGAGGACATTGTCAGAAAGGAAAAAATTACTGCTTTATTTTTAATACTTCCCTATTAAAAGATCAGGATTGTGCGAATGCTATCTTCAGATTAAGGGAAATTTATTAAATGGGCACTTAGAGAAAATGTCAGATTGAAATTAGAATAGCAATGTGAAAGGATGGAAACTTTGTTTAAACCATTGGCAAAAAGTATACCATGAACAGGAGGAAGGTGAATCAGCTTCAAGCACGGTTACTTAAAGCCTGAAAGAAAATTCACGATGATCTTGAGAATATCCAACTCAGCATAGAATTGGATAATGCCAAAAGGTGCACTGCTTGTGCCTAAAAGTGCTAAACAATGGAAGAACCTTTCTATTGGTGATGCCCTTATCAATTAGCATAGTTTTACCCCCGCTAATTCTAGAGCGTTTCATAGTTTATGGAAAGCATGGGAACTTGTCAAAGTATGGTTACAACTATAGTTTCCTTGATGGATACAAATAAGATATATGGATCTAGATCACTGTGATAGAATTTGAGGCATAAAGGCAAGCCTCTACCATTATTACAAAGATGTTCAGCTAAAAGATGGTCAGAACTTGGTATCAAGTGTTTCAGGGATATTCTCAATAATGGGATCCTCATTGAATGGATTTCTTCGAGTATGAGATTCAGCATCCTAAATCAAATTGGAGAACATATTTGATGCTTAGAGAGGCCTGCCAGGTGTTCAACACCCCAGTCTCTAGTGTGGGGGAGGGTGAGCAATTCTCTAATTTTAAATGGTGTGATAGTTCTTTGCTGTGCAAAATTAATGCCAAAGATATATACAGATTCCAGAGCCATTGCTAATAATTATTCTACTTTTGATCATATTATATTATTAATGTATGCTGGAATCTAAATCATTATAATATGTTTTATCAAAAGCACTTTAAATATTATGGCCATATGTTATGAAGCCTAAAAAGGCCTGTTTTAGATGGTTGCCATCCTGCAGAAACTTCCTTTCAAATAGCATTCTTCTGGTACTAATCTTTGTCCTTTATGTAGGAAAACATAGTCTGTTAGACATATGCCTTTTGATTGCTTATATGACAAAAAAATTTGGTAAATGTTCTGAAATGATTTTATTAATTGGAATGTAAATAACGGTGAAAGACATACAGAAATTATCTTTTGTTGTTATAATAATCTGGAAAAATCTATGATTTTATTTGGTTATCTCTAACTACTGAAATTTTATGCCACCTACGGATGGGAATGAGGAGGTGTTTAATGAAAAAAGGAGAATGCTTGCTGAGTCACATAAGACACTTGCCTTTTTCAATATTTCTTTGCAGGTTGCTGTTACAATGGAGATTTCAAAAGTGAAGTTCCATAAGCTTCTTGAAGAAGGGCTAATGACTGTAAATAGGCAAGAGATGAGGTATGCCCAAACATGGTCATATAACACTGAGACAAACCCAACCATCCATAGGCAGCTTATGGAGTTATAGAATAAGGTTAATGAATTGGAAGCAGAGAAAGCAGTTACAAGCAAGAAAGATAAGAAGCAGCATGTTCTAAGGTTCTTTAACAGTCATAGAGACTCTTATATAGAGGTGGTCAACTGGAATGAAGACATGTCAGTGGTCCATCCCCCACTCAGACAGCTCAAATCGGATGAATTTGATGAGAGCGGAAACCAGCTATTAATGTTGTTAGTGGATTACTTTTTTCATATTCACTCATATCTATAAACTGTTTCAAATTTAAAGGTTTGTATTGTACAAACTGTTGTGTTTTTGCACTTTTGATCAGCTAGTTTTAAGCTGATAGTACTTAAGATCTGAAAACCATATCTGGTATATCTAAGATGTGATGCGTTTACTCAATATTTAATATATAAAAAAAAATTGAAAAATAAGAAAAACTAATAAAATGGTTTATCTATTGAAAATTAAAGAAGTTAACCTACATCTGGAGAAATGTTATACTATTTGAAATTTATAGATCCAATAAACTGTCAATAGTATGGAAGATGTATATGCAAATCATGGAGCCAACGTTCAGGATGGCTCTTGTGTACTCTTGTGTCCTTATGGTGTAGCCAACTCTAAGTTATGAAGCTAAAAATTACAATCATCAAGCATAAAAAATGTCAATCCAACATCAATGGCTATTTCAGGCATCACTTGTTCCTTGTAGGTAAAAGACACCTATTTTTATCCTGCTCGGAGGATGCTGGGCTCTAGGAATAGAAAAAGACTGTTGGTGTTTGCAGTTTATGAGAATGGAGGAGTTGTATAGTCCTATAAAGAGTTGGAGGAGGACTATAAGTTTTGCCTATTCTCAAAGAGATGTTAGATTTTGCATACATGTATAGTACAGAAAACAAAGTGACAAAATCAAGGCTCTATATCCAACGAGAAAGTGAGTTGCAAAATCAATTTGATAAGATTAAGTCAAGAGAATGCAAGATCTTTTGAAATGCATCTGGTTTGGCTCTAAAAACGTGTCGACAATTACTTGAGATGCCTCTGGAATTTCCTCGGAGGTTGCTATCTGAAGGAGCCGTAGATCAGGATATAAAGGAATATTTACCATTCTTAACACTTCCTCCATGAAAGATTACAACATCTTACCTCTACTTCATCAATCAATTGGTGCAGTCCTACTTGCAATATAAACAGTTGTAACAACTGACTCCAGAGCTTTACAACTCTCAGAGTCTCCAATTACAAGCCAAGCATACATAAATGCATCACAGAAACTTTTTTGTATATAGTGAAAGTTTGGCAAAATGAATTCAGAAACATAACTTTTTAAAGCTATATTGTAAGAATATCTAATTCTCCCAGAGAAACAAAACATAAATGAAAACATATGTAGTCAGACATGTTAAGAGAACATCAAACAGAAACAAACCAAATATAATCAGAGAAATTCAAGAGAATGTGATTTGATGGTAATGTAATATGTCGATTGAAATCTTCATCACTGCAATAAGACAGCCCATAACTCCAGTGTGCATCTATGGTCTAACCAGTATGAAAGTCGTTCAAGCGTGGCCCAGTTAAAAACTAGAATGATTTAGAACATGCAATCCAAGCATAGCCACCCAGTGCTAGAAGGCAACCCATAACCTCAACCCAGCATTCCCAAGTATATTTGTACACAAATATAGAGCCGAAGAAGAATTATGTCAATACATATTTACACAAATTGGCAACATCAAGTTTCCTACAAGCTAGCGCATTAGGTTTGAAAGCTAGGAATACAAAAAATCACCACATAAGATACTTGGAAAACAATCCTTATGCAGACTTTTACATGGGTTTTATACATCAATGTGGCTCTTGGAGGGGACTTAAAATATATTTTTTGCATCATCTGTATGTATGCACGTGTATCATCTGCTCATTTAATATATTGTAGTTTGTTGATTCGGGGATGTAATTCTAGGCACTTCTAGTAGATAATTTGAATTAAAGTACAAGAAATTTGCATTGAAAAGTTCTAAAAAGAAAAAGATCAATATGAAGTGGATCATTATAGCATGAGAGGTTGTACCAGGGGATATATTTGATCTGAGAACCTCCTTCCTACTTGATTTTTATGATCTTATCAGGGACCCTTTTGTTCCAATCATGTAGAATTTCTACCAATGAGCGAGTTATATAAAATGAAGCAGGTGGGTTGTCCAGGGACACTGCATAGTTTGTATAAGGAGTTCCCTTCTTAACTGAAAAACTATCCTTATCCTTCTCGCTTGCTTTTATGCCCAATACACCTCTACCAATCTTATCATTATTCAAATCGAGTCTAACAGATTCACTAGCTGATAGGTAGTTGGATGAACCGTTCACAGGTTCATGCTACTAGTCTTCTTGAAAGACTTATAGAGTGTATTCACCACACCACTTGACACCTATAGGATCTTCATTGCCAATGGATCCCCTGGTCTCTCTATCCAACCCAACTACCAAGAAAGATTCACCAATCAAGCCTAAACTTGATGCATTCTTGCTTTTCTAGCCTTAGCCCTTAAACCACCTTAAAGGCTCTTAACCTCCAAATCTTGTAATTAGCCTTACAGAGGTGTGGAGGTGTCTCCAAAGACTTCAATTCAACCAACTAGGGGTGTTAGGAGTCCCACCTAGTTCACTCTTCATCTGATTTCACCAACTTTTCATAAAACAGATCTAAAAGGCTACTAGCCCAATTAGGTCTCCTACTCCAAGAAAACAGGGATTTTCTCCCAATTCTTCCAAAGAAACCCTGTAACTTTTTTTGGGATTCTTGAATCATATGCCAACCCCTCAAGGAGTTTTGGGGTCTTGGGGTCACCACCTTCCGTACAGTATCCTAACTCAAATTGAGTGAAATTAAGGGTTTTTGGGCTGTCACTGGCTCCTCTGCAAGTTGGAAAGTTTTAGGCTAGTAAATGGATTGGTGTGACCACTTCCTCTTCACCAATGCTTGGCAAGACTCCTATCTTCAAATTCATAAAAGAATTTTGACTCTAGCTATGCACCTCTGCAAGTTATGTTGTCTGCAACTTAGTCTTCCCTAGTTGGACTCACGACAGGCTCGCCCAGGGCAAGACATTAAAAATAGCTCCTCTGCATTTTAGGGCCCAAGCTTCTGCATCATATATGTACATGGAGTCTACTCACTATTCCCAAGAGGCCGTTAAGAATGGACAGTGGGGAAGTGAGTTAGAACTCCATTTTTGCAAACTGCCTGGACAAAACCAGTGACAGTGCCAAAACAAAACTATTTACAAAAAGAAAGTAAATATGAACAAAACACCTAGTTAATGCCACACAAAATCAAGAAAACATCTAAAATACTCCATACATGTGTTACAGTACCAACTTCAATCCTCTGACTACCCACTATCATGAAATTACATAGAAAAATGCACTCAAAATCACTTTAAAACTTCCTTACTCAAGCTTCTCTCTGTACAATGGGTGTCCAACCCTGTACTTAGGTCAGGGAATGTCTTATGCAGGGTGGTTAGGTGGTTATTTACCCCTTAGGATTCTTTTGTCATCAAGTTGCAACATTTGGACAATGTTGTCCGAGCAACTTTTCAAAGTTGTAAAGTTGCAAAATGCAACTTTTACATCTTTTTGGCAATTTCTTGCAAAACTAACTAAATAAGTTCCAATGCTCATTAAACTTTAACAAAGACCTTAACCATGATTGAAACATGGTTCTAACCCATCCTAGACCCTGCTGATCTCATGCTGACATCATCATCAGCTCTGTGCAAATCAAAAGGCTTTACAACTTGTTCATCCCTAATTGCACCTAAAAGTGTCCTAAGACTCTTCAAACCAAACCCTGTTGTACTCCTACCATGGTCCACATGACCTTTAAACAAAAAAATTCCAAAATGCCCTAGAGGCACGCACACGCAACAAAACAAAACTTGAGTTGATTCAGCAACCCTTAGGTGCTGATGCACCACTAGCTCCCACCATGAAACGTGATGATCTGAAAGTGGACCTTGATCTTGCAGAGCAATAAGTTTTGGGGACATGATGATGATTAATTAGGCATGATGCCTCCATTGGATTATGAAATGTACTAGGGATCGAGGAAAATGGATATATACAACTGGGTGTTTAAAAATATTTCAGTTTCAGAAATTGTGTCCGCTGAACGTGTATGCATTGAAATTAGATGATGAAGTTAGAACCTGAATATAAGTAACGAAGGCAATGTATGAAGCATTGTGGAAGAATTCAAGCCGCAAGGTGGAGGAAGAAGGGAAGAGGAGAAGAGAATTGAGTTTTGATGAGAGCAGAAACCAGCTATTGATGTTGTTAGTGGAATACTTTTTTCATATTCACTCATATCTATAGACTGTTTCAAATTTAAAGGTTTGTATTGTACAAACTGTTGTGTTTTTGCACTTTTTATCAGCTAGTTTTAAGCTGATAGTACTTCAGATCTGAAAACCATATCTGGTATATCTAAGATGTGATATGTCTACTCAATATTTAATATAAAAATAAAAAACAAAAAGAAGAAAAACTAAGAAAATGGTTTATCCGTGGAAAATTGAAGAAGTTAACCTACATCTGGAGAAATGTTATATTATTGTAAATTTATAGATCCCATAAACTGTCAATAGTATGGAAGATGTATATGCAAATCATGGAGCCAACCTTCAGGATGGCTCTTGTGCACTCTTGTGTGCTTATGGTGTAGCCAACTCTAAGTTGAGAAGCTAAAAATTACAATCATCAAGCATTAAAAATGTCGATCCAACATCAATGGTTATTTCGGGCACGACTTGTTCCTTGTAGGTAAAAGACACCTATTTTTATCCTGCTCGGAGGATGCTGGGCTCTAGGAATAGAAAAAGACTGTTGGTGTTTGCGGTTTATGAGAAAGGAGGAGTTGCATAGTCCTATAAAGAGTTGGAGAAGGACTATAAGTTCTGCCTCTCAAAGACATGTTAGATTTTGAATACATGTATAGTACAGATAAGAAGTGACAAAATCAAGGCTCTATATCCAACGAGAAAGGGAGTTGCAAAATCAATTTGAGTAGATTAAGTGAAGAGAATGCAAGATCTTTTGAAATGCATCTGGTTTGGCTCTAAAAATGTGCAGACAATTACTTGAGATGCCTCTGGAATTTCCTGAGAGGTATCTATCTGAAGGAGCGGTAGATCAGGATATAAAGGAATATTTACCCTTCTTAACACTTCCTCCGTGAAAGCTTACAACATCTTACCTCTACTTCATCAATCAATTGGTGCAATCCTACTTGCAATATAAACAGTTGTAACAACTGACTCCAGAGCTTTACAACTCTCAGAGTCTCCAATTACAAGCCAAGCATACATAAACGCATCACAGAAACATTTCCGCACATTGTGAAATTTTGGCAGAATAAATTCAGAAACGCAACTTTTTAATGCTATATTGTAAGAACATCTAGTTCTCCCACAGAAACAAAACATTAATGAAAACATATGTCGTCAGACACGTCTAAGAGATTGACCGTCACACAGAAACAGACCAAATATAATCAGAGAAATTCGAGAGAATATGATTTGATGGTAATGTAATATGTCAATTGAAATCTTCGTCACTGCAATAAGACAGCCCATAACTCCAGTATGCATGTGATAAGTTTATGGTCTAACCGGTATGAAAATCGTTCGAGCGTGGCCCGGTTAAAAACTAGAATAATTTGGAACATGCAATCCAAGCATAGCCACTCAGTGCTACAAAGCAGCCCATAACCTCAACCCAGCATTCCCAGGTATATTTGTACACAAATATAGAGCCGAAGAAGAATTACGTCAATACATATCTACACAGATTGGCAACGTCAAGTTTCCTACGTGCTTGCGCATTAGGTTTGAAAAGTAGGAATACAAAAAATCACCACATGAGATACTTAAAAAACAATACCTACGCAGGCTTTTACATGGGTCTTATACATCAATGCGGCTCTTGGAGGGGACTTATTTACTTTTTGCATCATCTGTATGTACACACGTGTATCATCTGCTCATTTAATATATTGTAGTCTGTTGATTCGGGGATGCAATTCTAGACACTTCTAGTAGATAATTTGAATTAAAGTACAAGAAATTTGCATTCAAAAGTTTTAAAAAAGAAAAAAATCAACATGTAGTGGATCGGTATGGCATGAGAGGTTGCACCAGGGGATATATTTGATCTGAGAGCCTCCTTCCTGCTTGATTTTTATGATCTTATCAGGGACCCTTTTGTTCAAATCACGTAGAATTTCTACCAATGAGCGAGTTATGTAAAAAGAAGCAGGTGGGTTGTCCAGGGACACTGCATAGTTTGTGTAAGGAGTTCCCTTCTTACCTGAAAAACTATCCTTATCCTTCTCACCTGCTTTTATGCCCAATACACCTCTACCAATCTTATCATTATTCAAATCGAGTCTAACAGATTTACTAGCTCCCACCATGAAACGTGATGATCTGAAAGTGGACCTTGATCTTGCAGAGCAATAAGTTTTGGGGACATGATGATGATTAGTTAGGCATGAAGCCTCCATTGGATTATGAAATGTACTGGGGATCGAGGAAAATGGATATATATAACTGGGTGTTTAAAGAAATTTTAGTTTCAGAAATTGTGTCCGATGGGCGTGTATGCATTGAAATTAGATGATGAAGTTAGAAACTGAATATAAGTAACGAAGGCAATGTATGGAGCATTGTGGAAGAATTCAAGCCGCAGGGTGGAGGAAGAAGGGAAGAGGAGAACAGGAATTTAGTGCTTCACTTTCAACTCCACCAAACCAAAAATTATGGACCTTTTCCTTTGACTACTTACCTACCATCGCTTACCTACTTCTTATTTTCATCAACTACTCACCTACGTCTTCCTGAATGGTAAACGGGGCTTCTAAAGCGAGAGGAGGAGGAAAGCGTCTGCCCCGCGACAAATAGCTGTGATTATACATTTATTTATTATTTTTATTATTTAATATTAAGTTAGAATTATAATGCAATTATTTTAAAATTTTAAAATAATTAATAAATTATCGTGAACAGCCATTTTGTCCGTTGGATGGCCATTTCAAAAGAAAGGAGCTACAATGTGCACACCCTAATTGTGTTGGTTCATGTGGAACGTCACATGGTATTCATAAAAATGTTTTTGGTCTTGTCATGTTCATTGTTGAGTGACCTATAATAAAAACTATTTGTAATCAATTTTTGAGTCATCCATCCCATAGGCTATTTTTAGCCTCGTGGACATTAAAATCTCATCTATCTATCTATCTATATAGATTGTTGATTCCTAAGTCATGTTGTCTATTAGTGTCCAACACTTGGTCATTCGCAAGGCAGGGTTGTTCAGTCATCACTGGGATCGAGTCATCCTATATAGGTCAAGTTAAGGATTGAATACTTGTAAATATTTCAAGTTATGTGCCAAGCAGTAGTTAATATTGATCGAGCTAATGGTCACTGAGTGCTCCAGTGATTGATGAGTTTGTCAAGGATAGTAATTGACACTGAGTGACATAGAGGCCGAGTAATTCAATTCATGCTGAGCACAATTAAGGCCTGAGGGACAATATGATGAAACAATTTATGTCGAGCATTAGTGTGATGTAAATGTCAAGTAACAGAGTTTCACATATTTGTTTAGAACGACACTTGATCTTATGTTAACTATTTTTATCGAGTTGGAAGCGTGTTTTGAAGATCGAGGAGGTAATCAAGGAGTGATTACGCATTCCAAGGAAGATCATTAATCCCTATGTGAGGCAATCCACCAACAAGAAAAATGCAAGGACTAAACGGCAAAAAAAATGAATCTAGATCATTGATTTGGATATCTAGAAGGTTCACCCAAGCATCTATTTAAGGAGGGTCTATATTACCTAGTTCGCATGTATGAGAGTGTGTGAGTATGTATAAATGAAGAGTTTGATTACATGCAAAGTTTTGGAGGTGAATCAGAGTGTTAAGGACAGTAGAGACTGGGCAGTCGAATGAACAGTTTTGTGCAAAGACAAAGAAGATCAATCACAATAAGGTGATATTATATTGTATAGAGGAGATCTAATATCAAGCATTGAAGTGATAACCAGAGGATCGGGTAGTGAACATTCTAATAGGTGTTTCAAGGGTTAAATCTCTTAACAAAGTAGCTTTAACAGGCTTTTGTGAATCTCCTAACAAAGTACTCACTTAATAGTGATGTAAAATCCTTTAATCAAGGTAGAATCTAGCAGTTCTTTTGGCCTTTAACGGGGCAAACCCCTCATAGGGTAGAGCATCAGAACTGATCAAATCATTGTAGCCTTAACATGCACAACTTTATTTCTACAGTAGTGAAGGTTTTGTAAATGTCATCCCCACCACAGTTTTACCTTCACCTTGAAGGGTTTCTGTGTTATCAAATGTGTGTGTTAATGTATTATGTGTTTATGAGTTTACATTCATGCAGTTAGAAGATAGATCTAATATTATGTTTATGTGAATGGTTACATTTATATGAGATATATGTTCAAATGAGAGTTTATGTGGTGATATTAAATATGTTTCATGTTTGAAGTGAAAGAAGTTTTATAGATCCTGATTCACACCCTCCCCCCCCCCCACCCCACCCCCACCCACCCCCTCCCCCCCCACCCACCCTCCTCCTCTTAGTATCTCACTTTCCCCGTTAGGTTTCCAACATAGATGTCCTAGGTGTTGATTTCAAGTCATTTTGGTGAGTTGATCAATACCTGCATTAGCCTACTACGAGAACTTGCTTATGTACCATCCAAATGGAAATGGTGGTTGTATGGAAATCAATTGCAATGCAATTCAAACAAATTTCATCTTGTTTACAGTTTGTTGCCAACCTCACTCTGTCTTTTAATGACATTAAATAGTGTGTGCCTTCACCGTACAATCACCGCATTGCTTGCAAATTTTGAGCAAAATGTCATTGAATTCTCTTGACTCCTTCCTAGTTTGGCCAACTTTCATTATTTTCTCTTTTACATCTTCTCGAATCCTCCACACATTTCAAATCAAAACTTATTCTCTTCAGTAATCTAAAAGGTCACCTAGTAATCCAAAATATGCTCATCTTGGTTACCAATGCAAACACAACTTTAATGATGGCTACATTAATGCAAACATGACTTTAATGATAGCTACATTATCCCCTATTGGTGATTCTTATGACATGTGATTCTTTGATTGCCATAATCAAGTATATATGCATTCACTTCTATTTCTATGCATGTATCAATTCAATTCCAGCTCCATTATCACATTTACTACTTTCCCTTTCCATATTGTGGGTCTTCACCGAATGGTGTGAAGGTCATCCTAAACAAGAAGGCAATTGTGCATTTATGTGGCTTGTCTTTGACCCGGGTGAGGGGTATTCCTCACTAAGGCCTTTGATTTTCCTTTTGGGGAATTTTTTGTTTTAGGAATAATTTAGTTTTTTTATTTGTGGGTGGTTAATTTTATGTTAACTATTACTATAATGTTCTCTACATTTCAATATGTATTATTATGCTTTTTAGTTCCATTTTATCTTAATCTAATCTATAAATCAAATGGAACTATGATCTAATATAATTTACCTCTTATGAATATATAGTCAAATGCAAACATTTTTTACACATCAAATGCAATATCGTATTGGAGATGAGTCGATGCACAGTCTAAAATGTGTGAACAACTATTACACTAATCTAAAATGTACATGGCAATACAACAATAATTATTTCAAATACAATTTCAAAGTTCACCCTTGTATGCAATCTTGACAATGAGGACTTACACTTACTTGAAGCCCTTTTAGTGTTCAATTATGTTGTGCTCCATCATTCAAAGTGATGTAGGAAAATCCTTGGGCTTTGACAATCTTGCACCCCAAAAAGGATATTTGCTTTGTTTTCTATTTTCTAGTTATTTGTCTATCATTTTGACTTGGCAATCACTTGATGTCCCTTTTCAGATTCTATGAGCTTGGCTTCTTATTGTGGACCTATCTTGGATCACTATCACATGTTCACAGAATTTAATGTTACAATGGATTGGAGTTATGCTTCATCTTCTTGGGTGCTAATTTCATATGTTGTTCTTCATACAATGCATGGTTTTCGTTTCAAGGAGGTTCTATATTTGAGTGTTAGCTTATGTGCTCTTCAATCTACATAGCTGGATAATCTGTGGACCTATATCTAAGGTCATCGAATTTCTTATAATGTATTATGTATTTGGTCATTAATTCATAGAGGTCAGTCTAACCCAAAGCTGACCTGTGTCTATATGTCTATATATGTAATGTAATTGAGTCTTGTAGAGCATGATGGTCAGTAGAGCAAGAGGATAGTTGGACACATGAAAGTTTGGTCTATAGTTTGGAATGTATTGGTCATAATTGGGAAGACCTTACAACTTGACATGTATGTGGTTTCAACTTGACATGTATGTGGTTTAAGTGATGTGATTCAAGATCCACTATTAATAAAAGAGTTTGTTTTCAATTGTATGTTGTTGTAATGTTGATGTATTGTATTTGATGGGGATCTGGTCAATTCCTTCGAGGGCACACCAACCTTGTACATCATCAGATGTTATCAAAGCAAGGTTTGGTCTAGTCGTGATTGATCAAAGTGAAGGTTGATCTGATTAATGACTTATTTGAGTGTGGTTAAGCTTGGTGGACTTCTCAAGACCTGGACTTATTTGTTGTGAGGTGCCAAATTGTGGTTCTCGCTTACTATTGTGAAGGAGTTGCATAAGTTGTGTGTTAGAATATATAGTCCACCAATATAGCTGAGAAGGGGGTGAATAATTTATCCAACTATTATCACAATTATCAACCTTGAAAAAACTTAACCATATGAGCAATATAATCATAAACCATCACAAGATACACACACACAATAACACCAGATATGTTAACTAGGGAAACCCTTGATTAGAGGTAAAACTCGAATGGGAATGGTACCCACAAGATGATGCGCTAATATAAATATTCCATGTTAGAGGATGGACTCTGTTAGGAGTCTATAATAACATTTAGTACATATCATTCCCTGTTAGGAGATTCCAACCTTGTTAGGACTTGTGTCAACCCTATTAGGAGTTGTGGAAGACAATGACCTACTACCCAAACAACTTCAAGGGCAAGACCAATGAACCCATTGTCCAAATGATCTCTACGTTATTCCTTGCAGAATAATAGAAATGAATAGTAATTTCTTCCTCTTTCCTCTCAATCAGACCTCTACTCCTTCTAATCTTGTAACTAGATCACAAAACTCGCATCCAATAATCCCTTGGATCACTTACTCGCATTCAGTAAACACTCTGCTCCATTTCACACTTTGTATTTAATACAATACTTAAGACACTTTACAAAAAAGAAAAACATCTTTCCTTTATACCATATCTTCAAAATAATTCCTTGAGTTGGCCTTGAGGCTTTCCCAATTAATTATAATAAGATAATTAATTAATTACAATTACAATAGCATTGTTGGCTCATAGTCTATACAAAACTTCACAATGCGATACTAGGACTTGCACATCCGCTAATGTCACCATCTGACTATCCTTTGTCACTAACTGACCACACATATTCTTATTACATCTCAGATGAAAGATATAATACAAACATAATAAACTTTAACCTCATCATTAGGACCACACATATTCTTATCTTTGTAAGAACATAATAAACCTAAGAGCAGTTTATTATGACTGTATTATATCTTTCATCTGAGATGTAATAAGAATATGTGTGGTCAGTTAGTGACAAAATGTTGAACATGCCTATGACCACACATCACCAAACAAGCAAAACGTTGTTTGTACAACTAAGATCTATCTCTGCTACTCTGCTAGTCTTTACAAACTTACTACTATGTTGACATTAATGACAAACACAACCATGAATGCAACATGTCAATACTCTATAATGTTTAGATACTCCCCCAATGCAGTATCATCAAAATTCATGCTAACAATCTCCCCCTTTGGCATTGATGGCAACATAGATGAAAAATATCTAAGTTCCATGAATACCATAACAGTACCCTGTTGTTGCTGCTACAGTTCTCCTCTTTTCAAGGCATCTTCATCAATCAAATATAAAATCCCCAGAAACACTGTTATGTTCTTCTTCTTCTTCTTCTTTAAAATCTCTCTCTTCTACTCTACTAGTCTTCACAAACTTACTACTATGTTGACATCAATGAAAAACATAGTCATGAATGCAACATGTCAATACTCTATAATGCTTAGGATACTCCCCCAATGTAGTATCATCAAAATTCATGCTAACAATCTCTCCCTTTGGCATTGATGGCAAAATAGATGAAAAATATCTAAGTTCCATGAATACCAAAACAATACTCTGTTGTTGATGCTACAGTTCTCCTCTTTTTGAAAATCATCTTCATCAATCAAATCTAAAATCCTTAGGAACACTATTTCATTCTTCTTCTTCTTTGGGATTGGCAATAGTTGTTCATAGTAAACAACTCATTATACATCGAGAGTTCTTCATGTTGCATATCTCCCACATAGAGATATTTCTCCTTCTTTACATGAATCTTTCTAAATCTCCCCAATAAACTAGAGACTTCCATACACTCTCTCCATACATACTTAGGAGATGTTTTTCATGCATATTGTCCCCCATTGACATCAATGACAAAGGCTTCATTATCTCAATTTACTACTCCAAGTCTTCAACCAGCTCAAGTATTCAAAGACACTATTCAAGACCAAACACCAAGAGTCCTCAATGACTCAACTTGTCTCAAATACTCCCCATACAAGAAGCATCAACATTTAGTCCAGTCGAACAATATTGCTTTGTACCATTGGACTGATGCACTTACAACATCATCTATTCAGAAGTAGGTAGGGGCATAACCCCAAGCATATCTCTCAAGCACTCAAATGTATCTTTAGGTAAAAGCTTCATAAAGATGTCTGCAATCTAATCTTTAGTACTCATGTACTCTAATCTGATCTCTTTTTCTATTGCTTTCTCACCTCAACACATGATACTTAATAGATATATGCTTAGTTTTAGAATGCAATACAATATTCTTAGACATACTCATTGTACTTGTGTTATCAAAGTAAATGATAATAGGTTCTATAAACTCAATTCTCATATCCTTCAGCATTTGTCTCATCCACATTACTTGATTGCAATTATTTGCTGCTACAACATATTCTGCCTCAGATGTACTATGAGAAATACAATCTTGTTTCTTGCTTAACTAAGAAATCAATATTCCTCCAAGAAAAAATACTCCACCACTTGTGCTCTTTCTATCATCCATATTGTCTGCCCAATCCACGTTAGTACATGCACATAGAGTGAAATCACTCAACCTATCATACCAAATTCCATAATCAGATGTTCCTTTCAAATATTTGAATATCCTCTTTACTACCACATAATTATACTCATTGGGATCATCTTGAAATCTATCTACAATACCAATTGCATTTGCTATATCTGGTCTAGTGTGAGTCAGATATTGTAGACCTCCAATCATTGATCTATACTTCTTCTACTCAACTGTAGGTGTCTCATCCTTGCTAGATAACTTGTGACAAATTATCATGGGTGTACCAATATGCTTACAACTTTCCAATCCAAACCTTTTCAACAAATCTTTCAAGTACTTAGCTTGTGAAATGAAAATACCTAGACAATTTACAATCCTAGGAAAAATTTCATTTCTCCTATCATGCTCATCTCAAACTCATTCTTCATTTCTTTAGCAAACTTATCACTTGCTTCATCATTACCTCCACATATGGTCTCATCAACAAATATTACTATTATCAACAAACCATTCTCAATTTCTTTCAAATAGAAGTTACTATCTATCGTACCTTTAGCAAATCCAAGTTTTGCCAATAGTTGTCCAACCTTGCATACTAGGTTCTAGGTGCTTACTTCAAACCATATAGAGCTTTCTTTGCTCTACATACCATAATTTTGTCTTTTTTCAGAGGAAAGCCTTTAGGTTTCTCAATATATACCTCTTGTTCAAGTTCTCCATACATGAAGGCTGATTTAACATCCATCTGATATATAGTCCACTGATATAACTTGGGGGGGGGGGGGGGGGGGTGTGAATCAGTTATACAACTAATATCACAATTATCAACCTTTAACAATCTTAACCATATGAGTAATATAAATTGAAACCACAACAAGATACTCATACACAATAACACCAGATATGTTAACCAAGGAAACCCTTGATCAGAGGGAAAACCCCAGTGGGGATGGTACCCACAAGATGATGTACTAATATAAATATTCCTTGTTAGAGGATAGACCCTGTAAGGACTTTGTTACAACATTCATTACATACAAGTCCTTGTTAGGAGACTTTGAATCCCTATTAGGAGATTCCAACCCTATTAGGAGTTGTGGAAGATAATTGGACCCACTGCCCAAATAGCTTCAAGGAAAAGACCAATGAACCCACTGTCCAAATGATCTATGTATTTTTCCTTGCAAAATAATAGAATGATATTGTATTGTTCCTTCCTCTTTCTATGTCTTGTCAACCATACCTCTACTCCTTCAGATCTTGTAACCAGATCTTGAATCTCACATCTAATAATCCCTTGGATCACTTACACACATTCAGTAAGAACTCTGCTCCTTTTCACACTTCACACTTCAACACCGATCTCAATACACATCATACACTTTTCAATCAAGGAAAACATATTTCCTTTATACCATGTCTTCATAATAATTCCTTGAGTCGGCCTTGAGGCTTTCTCAATTAATTAAAATAAGATAAATAATTAATTACAATTACAATAGCATTGTCAGTTCACAGTCTATACAAAACTTCACACGTGCGATACTAAGGCTTGTGCACTTGCTTACATCATCAACAAACTATCCTTAGTCACTACTTGACTGCACATCTCTTCATTACATCCCAGATGTAAGATAACCAACAATCATTAGGAGCTGCTTTCTCAATACCATGTCTCTGAACTACTATCTATAAATCAGGTACAACTTTCGTATGTTTTCAACTTACACATTGTGCACTTGACCATGTCATTAGGACACTGTACCAAACATGTCCATAACTACACATGACCAAACAATCAAACCATTATATGTACCATCAAGATCTATGTCTATTACTGAACCAGTCTTTTATAGAATCCATGCTATATTGGCATCAATGAAAATCATAGTCATGAATGCAACATATCAATACTCTCCAATGCTTAGGATACCCCCCAAAGTAGTATCAACAACATTCATGCTAACAATCTCCCCCTTTGACATTGATGGCAACATAGATGAAAAACATCTAAGTTCCAAGAATACCAAGTAATACTATGTTCCCCTATAACTTAGGAGCTCTTCTCATACATACTCTCCCCAAGCCTTAGGAGATGTTTTTCATGCATATTCTCCCCTATTGAGATCAATGTCAAAGACCTCAATCTCAATGTACCAATTGTTAAATACCAATTGCTAATATGTTGCACAAAATCTTTAATCAACTCGAATATCCAAAGACACTATTCAATACCAAATACCAAGAGTTCTCAATGACTCTGTCCATCATAAATACTCCCCTATATGGGTAGCATCAACATTTAGTCTAGTCAAACAATAGTGCTTTGTACCACTGGATTGATGCACTCTCTGCATCATCTACTCAGAAGTAGGCAGGGGCATAACCCAAAGCATACCTCTCAAATACTCAAATCTATCTTTAGGAAAAGGCTTCGTGAAGATATCTGCAATATGATCTTTAATACTTACATACTCCAATTTGATCTGCTTTTCTATCGCCTTCTCTCTCAACAATGATACTTAATAGATATATGCTTATCTTAGAATACAATACATAATTCTTAGACATACTTACTATACTTGTGTTATCACAGTAAATGATAACATGTTCTTCAATATCAACTCTGATATCCTCTAGCATCTACTTCATCCACATAACTTGATTACAGTTATTTGTTGCTGCAACATACTCTACCTCAGCAGTACTCTATGAAATAGAATCTTGCTTCTTTCTTAACCAAGAAACTAATCTTCCTCCAAGAAAGAATGCTCCACTACTAGTGGTCTTTCTATCATCCATACTACTTGCCCAATCCGCATTAGTATATGTACATAGAGTGAAGTCACTCGATCTGTTATACCAAATTCTATAGTCAGATGTCTCTTTTAGATATCTGAATATTCTCTTAACTGTTGCAAAATGATATTCCTTAGGATCAGCTTGAAATCTAGCTACAATCCCAACTACATTATGCTATATCTGGTCTTTTGTGAGTCAGATACTGCAAACCTCCAATCATGGATCTGTACTTCTTCTACTCAATTGCAGGTGTCTCATCTTTCTTGGATAACTTATGACTACTTATCATAGGTGTGCCAACAAGTATACAACTTTCCAAACCAAACCTTTTCAACAAATCTTTTAGGTACTTAGCTTGTGAAATGAATATACCATCATTATTCTGCACAATTTGCAATCCTAGGAAAAACTTCACTTCTCTTATCATACTCATTTCAAATTCATTCTTCATCTCTTCACCAAATTTATCATTAGCTTCATCATTACTTCCAAAAATGATGTCATCAACAAATATTACAATAATCAACAAACCATTTTTAACTTCTTTCAGATACAAGTTATTGTCTATCATACCTTTAGCAAATCCAAGCTTTGCTAAGTAACTGTCTAACCTTACATACCAAGTCCTCAGTGATTGCTTTAACCCATATAAAACATTCTTTAATTTGCATACCATGTCATTGTCTTATGATAAAGGAAAAACTTTAGACTGTTCAATATATACCTCTTCTTCAAGTTCTCCATTCAAAAAGGTTGATTTAACATCCATCTAATAAACCTTGAACTTCTTGTTCATTGCATAAGCTAGGAACATCCTTACTGCTTCCATTCTAGCTATAGGTGCATATGTTTCCTCATAATCTATGCCTTCTTGCTGTGAATAACCCTCGCATACAAGTCTAGCTTTATTCCTCACAACTTTGCCTTGCTCATTCATCTTATTTCCAAATACCCACTTCATTCCTATCACATTCTTGTCTTTAGGTCTAGGAACTAACTCCCATTTATCATTCTTTACTATCTGATCCAATTCTTCCTTCATTTCTTGGATCCAATGATTATCTTTAGTTGCTTCATATTTGCTTTTAGGCTCAACTTGAGATATCAGACATATCTCCTCATTAACTTTTTTCCTTATCATCACATCTTTATCTTTACTTCCAATTATCTGCTTAAGAGGGCCATTCTTTGTTAGATTCCTGTTAGGGGTAGGGGTTGACATCTCAACTCTTATCTATTCTCTAGGTTTAGAACTTTATTCTCCTCTATACTCAAAAGTTAGCACATCATTCTACAAGTCATTGTTTGTCTTAAGCAAAACTTTTGGCATTATGTCTAACAATTCTAGAGTTATACTCTTCTTCATCTAAACTATAATCTACCATCTTTTCTTTAGTTCCACATTTTTCAGCAGTCCTTACATTTGCGAATTCATCTATTGTCTTAGTTCTATAGTTGAAACATCTATAAACCTTGTTTTTTAGTGAATAGCCAAGAAACATACCTTCATTGCTTCTTGGATCAAACTTAACAATGCCATCATCTCGTTTAATATAACATTTTCTCTCGAAAATTCTGAAATACTTTTCTAATGGTGAATGTCCAAACCATAGTTCATAAGGTATTTTTTCCATAGCTTTTTTGATCTATACTTTGTTTAGAGTATATACTATTGTATTAATTGTTTCTCTCCAAAATGTCTTAGAAACATCATTCTCAAATAGCATTTCTCTTGGTTCTTTTGCTACAGACTTATTTCTTCTTTCAACAATCCCATTTTGCTCAAGTGTTCTAGGTACAGATAGCTATCTTTTGATTCCATTTTCTTCATAGATAATGTTAAACTCTCTAGAGGTGATTTCTCCTCTATCAGATCTCAAACAATTTATCTTAACACCATATTCATTCTCAAATCTATTCTTAAATATCTTAAACTTCTCAAAAGCTTCAGATTTCTCTTTAAAAGATGCTACCCACATCATTCTATTGAAATCCTTTCACCATAGAATCCTCTTGTTCTAGAAGGACCACTCAGATTTGTGTAAACAAGCTCCAGCTTCTCTGTGGTAGTGAACTTCTTGTTACAGAATGAAAATTTCTTCTGCTTAGCCAAAATATATTTCTTATAGACAACATTAGTAGACTTGACAATCTTAGGCAAGTCTGTGACTGCAGAAGTGCTACTAACCTTCATAATATTATCAAAGTTTATGTGACAGAATCTTCTATGCCACAACCAACTGTTATCCACTTTAGCTACCAAACATGTCATCTTAGTAGGATTCAACTAAAATACATTACCTCTAGATCTAGTGTTAGTTCCAATCATTTTACCATCTTTGTTTTTGATAGTGCAGGTCTTCTCAATGAACTACAATAGATAACCTTGTCCACTAACTATCCAACACTCAACAAGTTATGCTTCAATCCATCAACACAATAGACATCATCAGTGTTAGTTTTACCATCAAGAGTAATGGATCTAATTCTTGTTATATGACAGGCTTCATTGTTACCAACTCTAACAATACCTCCATCATGATTCTTGAATTTAACAAACTTATTCATATAACTAGTCATGTGATGTGAATAACCACTATCAATTATCCAATTGAACTTCTTTTCTACTTGGGTAACTAGAGCTCTTTCTTCTCTAATTTCTCTATCAAGATCATCTTCCTTGATAGCCACAAATCCTAATTCAGCATCACTTTGGCTTTGACCTTTCTCAACAGATTCTTCATCTTCATTTGTATACAAACAATTTCTATCTCTATCTCTTCTTGGGTTAAACTTTCCCTTCTACTTTTTCTCTCTTTTAGGATATTTAGATGCATAATGACCTAATTCATTACAAGTCCAACATTTAAAGATATTCTTACCATCTTTTTCTCTTCTCACCAGAAGGGCTATTCCTTCCTCAATCTTTTTGTCTTCATTAGCTCTGTTGCTACCAATGAAATCTCCACGTGTGCTCGCACTCCTTGTCAAATTAGGTTGAATGTCTAGGGCATTGAAAACTATTTTAACTCTTGCAAGTTCTCCAAATTATCTTAGATCTGATTCTGCTAATTCTAATCTTCCAAGTAATGTTTCCTTTTTGAAATCCTTAGTGCGAGACATTACTAGCTGAATCATCTGAGCTATCGGCTTGAATGATGGTGTCAAACTTTTCAAGATCTTACATATGAATTCATCATCTTCCTTGGTTACACCATGAGATCAAATTATTGCAACCATTTTTGATATTCTACCAATATAACTTCTTACAGATTCATCTTCTATCATTCTAGCATCTTGAAATGCATATATCCAATTCTGTAACCTCATTCTTTTTGCATGATCATCATCTTCAAAAGTAGATTCTAATGCTTTCCAAATTTCATGAGATGTTACAAGTGACTTTACCTGACTGTATTTGTTCTCTAGAAGAGTTGTCAATAGAGCTTCTCTTGCTCTCATGTTACACATGAATATATCTCTCTCTTCTTTACTACATCCTCCAAGCTTTTCTTCTTCACCGATTGTCTTTTGACTCTTTTTCAAGATCCAATATCCTGAACCTATGCACAATAGATGAGTCTTCATCTTCTCCTTCCAACTGTCATAGTTGGCCAAATCAAATCTAGGACTATCCTTTATGAAAAGATTCACCATCAGTCTCCCAAAGTTGTTAATCTTATCTTTCAAGGACCTAATGCTCTAATTCCAATTGTTAGAATATATGGTCTACTGATATAACTGAGAGGGGGGAGGGGGGGGGGATGAATCTGTTATACAACTAATATCACAATTATCAACCTTTAACAATCTTAACCATATGAGTAATATAAACTAAAACCACAATAAGATACTCATACACAATAAAACCAGATATGTTAACTAGGGAAACCCTTGATGAAAGGGAAAACCCCGGTGGGGATGGTACCCACAAGATGATGTACTAATATAATTATTAATTGTTAGAGGATGGACCTTATTAGGAATCTGTTACAAAATTCAGTACATATGATTCCTTGTTAGGAGTTGTGCCAACCCTATTAGGAGTTATCGAAGATAGTTGGACCCACTACCCAAATAGCTTCAAGGGCAAGACCAATGAACCCACTATCCAAATGATCTATATATTATTCCTTGTAGAATAATAGAATTGTACTATAATGTTCCATCCTCTTTCTTTTTCCTGTCAATCAGACCTCTACTCCTTTAGAACTTGTAACTAGATCTTGAATCTCACATCCAACTATCCCTTGGATCACTTACACACATTTAGTAAGCACTCTGCTCTTTTTCGCACTTCATACTTTAACAACGATCTCAATACAAATCATATACTTTTCAATCAAGGAAAACATCTTTCCTTTATACCATCTCTTCATAATAATTCCTTGAGTCGGCCTTGAGGCTTTCCCAATTAATTAAGATTAGATAATTAATTAATTACAATTACAATAGCATTGTTGGCTCATAGTCTATACAAAACTTCACATGTGTGATACTAAGGCTTGCACACTCGCTGACATCATTAGCCTATTGTCCTCTATCACAACCCAACTATACATATCTTCATTACATCCCATATGTAAGACAACCAACAATCATTAGGAACTGCTCTCCCAATACTTTGTCTCTTAACGACTCTTTGTAAATTAGGTACAACTTCTGTACATCTTTGACTCAAAAACTATGCACTTGACCACATTATCAGGACACTATGTCAAACATGTCCATAATTATACATGACCATAAAATCAAACCATTGTTTGTACCGTCAATATCTTTGTCTGCTACTCAACCCATCTTTTACAGAAACCATACTATGTTGACATTAATGACAAACACAATCATGAATGCAACATATCAACACTCTCCAATGCTCAAGATACTCCCTAAAGTAGTATCATTAGCATTCATGATAATAGGGCATATGTCTCCTCATAGTTTATACCTTCTTTCTGTGAGTAACCTTTGCATACAAGTCTAACCTTGTTTCTTACAACTTTACCTTTCTCATTTATCTTGTTTCTGAATACCCATTTGGTTTCTATAACATTCTTGTCTTTAGGTTTAGGAACTAACTCCCATGTTTCAATCTTCACAATCTGATCTAATTCTTCCTTCATTTCTTGAATCCCATGATCATCTTTACATGCTTCATCTACACTTTTAGGTTCAACTTGAGAAATCAAACATATCTCTTCATTAACTTTGTTTCTTGTCATCACACCTTTGTCTTTGCTTCCAATTATCTGCTCTAGAGGGTGATTCTTTGTCAGATTCCTATTAGGGTAGGAGTTGACATTTTAATTCTTATCTCATCTCTAGGTTCAAACCTATGCTCTCCTCTTTGCTCAACAATTAACATATCATTATGCAAATCATTGTTAATCTCAAAGAAAACTTCAACGTTATGTCTAACAATTCTGAAATGATATTCTTATTCATTTGAATTGTAATCTAACATCTTTTCCTTACTTCTAAACTTTTCATTAATATTTATATTTGCACACTTAGCTGTTGTCTTAATTCTATGACTAAAACATAGGTATGCTTTTCTTTTTAATGAATACCTAAGAAGCATACCTTTATCACTTCTTGGATCAAACTTACCAACATCATCATCTCTCTTAATATAACACTTGCTTCCAAATATTCTAAAATACTTAACTGATGGTGAATGACCAAACCATAGTTTATAAGGTGTCTTGCTCAAACCTTTTTCGAAATGCATTTTGTTCATAGTGTACATTATTGTATTTACTGCTTCTCTCCAAAATGTCTTGGATACATCATTCTCAAAAAAAATTGCTATTGTTGCCTTTGCTACTGATATGTTTCTTCTTTCTAAAATCTCATTTTGTTTAGGTGTCCTAGGTGAAGATAACCGTCGTTTGATTCCATTCTCTTCATAGAACATGTTGAACTCTCTAGAGATGAATTATCCTCCTTTATCTGATCTCAAACACTTTATCTTAACACCAAATCCATTCTCAAATCTATTCTTAAATATCTTAAATTCTCAAAAGCTTCATACTTCTCTTTAAGAAATGCTACTTATCTCATCTCTAGGTTAAAACCTATGCTCCCCTCTTTGCTCAACAATTAACATATCATTATGCAGATCATTGTTAGTCTCAAAGAAAACTTCAGCATTATGTCTAACAATTTTGAAATTATCTTCTTATTCATTTGAATTGTAATCTAACATCTTTTCCTTACTTCTAAACTTTTCATTGATATTTATATTTGCACACTCAATTGTTGTCTTAATTCTATGACTAAAACATGTTGGAATATCTTATTGGAAAGAATGCTTCTAAGAGGGGGGGTGAATCAGAAGTACTAGCTTTTCAACTGTTTCAAATCCTTAATAACATATCTTTGAAATGAACATGCATGCATATAAACATTAAACAATCATGAGAAACAAATATCCATCACAACATAACACTTGAGATTTTGGTAACCTAGAAACCCTCCAGAAATAAGAAGGTAAAACTGGGGTGGGGATGCTACCCACAAAATCACTCTAGTAATAATGTTTGACAACTTCTGATGGTCTGTCCTATTAAAGGCCTGCCTTATTAAAGGCTTTACACTGTATCAATAGTGACCTGGTTAAAGGATTTACAAACACTTTACATGAAGTGTTACCCTGTCAAAGGATTTAGTCACCTAGTTAAAGGATCTATAAAATAGCTGCTAAGCTAACCTATCACCATAGAGTTTTCTTTCTAATACAATTGCTAGAGAGTATTAGGTATAATAAACCTGATAGCTTACAATCCTTCAATTGTTGAATATAGCCACTTGATCTGCTTTCTCTGATCTTGATCCATTGTGATCTGATACTCTTTTCTCTAAAAATTAGTTTTCCTTACACACCCTTGTCCATCCACTTACATACAATGAGATTTAGTCTTCCTTATAAAGACACTCGAAGACTTAGGGTTAGGTATGGATCTATGATCCATATTGAATCTCCGTTTCTTGCTTATTCTTTGCACTTTTATCATTGGTTGCATGCCTTCTCTATTTTTCTTATTGGCTGCATGAAGATTGCATAGGAAATATAAATGATTTGATCTTATCACTTAAATCCTCCGAGATTTGTCATATGTTAGCTATGAAAATGGTTTTCATCTGAGTTTGTGAATTTTCAAACTCATATGTTGATTCTGAGTTACTCAACACTTACTGCTTCCTGATGCTCGACACCTTCTGTAACTTGACTCCTATATATGCTCTGCATCCTTTATGTAACTCGGCACCTGTATATTGCTTGACACCCTTTATGTAACTCGACACTTGTATATTGTTCGACACCTGATGGATTTCCTGACTCGACACATGTTGTGGCTCGACATACACAGTGTACTCGGCTTCAATGTAGAAAGTGGTTAAGTGTGTTGCTCAAGTGTCAAAACCATTTTTAGACTAACAAACATATGTATGCTTTTATTTTTAATGAATACCTAAGAAGCATACCTTCATCACTTCATGGATCAAACTTACCAACATCATTATCTCTCTTAATATAACACTTGCTTCCAAATATTCTGAAATACTTAACTGATGGCGAATGACCAAACCATAGTTTATAAGGTGTCTTGCTCAAACCTTTTCCGATATGCATTTTTTCATAGTGTACATTATTGTATTTACTACTTCTCCAAAATGTCTTGGATACATCATTCTCAAACAAAATTGCTATTATTGCCTCTGCTACTGATCTGTTTCTTCTTTTGCAATCTCATTTTGTTTAGGTGTCCTAGGTGAAGATAATTGTCTTTTGATTCCATTCTCTTCACAGAACATGTTGAACTCTCTAGAGATGAATTATCCTCCTTTATCTAATCTCAAACACTTTATCTTAACACCAAATCCATTCTCAACTCTATTCTTAAATATCTTAAATTCTCAAAAGCTTCGAAATTCTCTTTAAGAAATGCTACCCACATCATTCTAGTGAAATCATCAACGAAAATCATGAAATACCTTTCACCATAGAACCCTCTTATTCTAGAGGGACCACCCATATTTGCATGAACAATCTCCGACTTCTTTATGGTTGTGAACTTCTTGCTGGGAAAAGATACCTTCTTTTGCTTAGCCAAAATACATTCTTTGCAAACCACATTAGTAGGCTTTATTATCTTAGGCAGATCTTTGACTGCAAACATACTACTAACTCTTATAATATTATCTAATTTTAGATGACAAAATCTCCTAGGCCATAACCAACTATAATCCACTTTAGCAACCAAACAACTCATTTTAGGGGGATTCAACTAAAATACATTACCTCTAGATCTAGTTCCGATTCTAATCATCTTACCATCCTTATCCTTGATAGTGCAAGTCTTTTCTATGAATTGCAATTGATACCCTTTGTCCAAAAACTGTCCAACACTCAACAAATTATGCTTCAATCCATTAACAAAATAAACATCATTAGTTTTAGTTTTTCCATCTAAAGTAATGGATCCAATACCTGTAATATGACAAACTACATTTTTACCAACTCTAGCAATACCTCCATCATAGTTTCTAAATTTAACAAACTTATTCATATCACCATTCATGTGATGCGAACAACCATTGTCTATCATCCAATCAAATTTCTTTTTAACTTGGGAAACTAGAGCCTTTTCTTCTCTAATTTCTCTATCAAGATCATCTTCCTTAATAGCCACAAAACCTAGCTCATCATCACTTTCACTTTGAACTCTTTCATTAGATTCCTCATCTTCATTAGCATACAAACAATTTATGTCTCTCCTAGGCTTAAACTTTCCTTTATACTTTTTCTTTCTTTTAGGATATTTAGATGCATAATGACCAAACTCATTATATGTCCAACAATTAAATATATTCTTACCATTTTTTTCTCTTCTCATAAGAAGTGTTATTCCTTCTTCAATCTTCTTGTCTTCACCAAATTCTATTTTGCTGCTACTAGCAAAATCTCCATGTGTGCTTGAGATTCTAGATAGACTTGGTCGAACATTCAAGGCATTAAAAGCTATCTCTACTCTTATTAATTCTCCAAATTGTCTCAAATTTACTTCTACTCCTTCCAATCTTACAAGCAACATTTCCATAGTAAATCCCTTAGTGCAGGGTATTAGTAGCCGAATCATCTGAGCAACTTGCTTAAATGGTGGTGTCAAAGTTTTCAAAATCTTCCATACAACCTCATCTTCTTCCTTGGTTGAACCATGTGACTTGATTCTTGCAACAATATCTGATATCCTACCAATAGAGTTTCTTACAGATTCATCTTCCATCATTTTAGCATCTTGAAATGCACATACCCAATTCTACAATCTTACTCTCTTTGTATGTGTATCACCTTCAAAAATAAATTCTATTGCTTTCCAAATTTCATGAGATGTTTGAAGTGATTTTACCTGATTGTATTCATTCTTTGGAAGAGATGATAGTAAATCTTATCTAGCTCTCATGTTGCACATGAATAGATCTCTTTATGCTTCATCACATTCTTTAATCTTCTATTCTTTCACAATCGTCTTCTCATTCTTTTTCAAGAGCTAATAACCCATACCCATGCATAATAGATGAGTCTTCATCTTCTCCTTTCAACTATCATAGTTGGCCCCATCAAATCTTAGACTATCCTTTCTAAAAGGATCCACCATCGATCTTCCAAAGCTATTGAGCTTATCCTTCAAGAATCTGATGCTTTGATACCAATTGTTAGAATATATAGTCCACTAATATGACTGAGAGTGGGGGGGGGGAGGTGAATCAGTTATCCAACTATTATCACAATTATCAACCTTAAACAAACTTAACCATATGAGCAATATAATTAGAAACCATAGCAAGGTACTCATATACAATAACACTAGATATGTTAACTAGGGAAACCCTTGATCAAAGGGAAAACCCCAGTGGAGATGGTACCCACAAGATGATGTACTAATATAAATATTCCTTGTTATAGGATGGACCTTGTTAGGAGTCTATACCAACATTCAATACATATCAGTCCCTATTAGGAGATTCCAACCCTGTTAAGAGTTGTAGAAGATAGCTGGATCCACTACCTAAACAACTTCAAGGGAAAGACCAATGGACCCACTGTCCAAATGATCTTTGTATTAATCCTTGTAGAATAATATAAATGAATAGTATTTCCTTCCTTTGTCCTATTAACCAGACCTTTTCTCCTTCTGATCTTCTAACCAAATCACAAAACTCGCATCCAATAATCCTTGGATCGCTTACTTGCATTCAGTAAACACTCAACTCCTTTTTGCACTTCGTAATCAATACAATATTTGATACATTTTACAAACAATGAAAACATCTTTCATTTATACCATATCTTCAAAACAATTTCTTAAGTTAGCCTTGAGGCTTTCCCAATTAATTATAATAAGATAATAAATTAATTATAATAGCACTGTCAGCTCACAATCTATACAAAACTTCACACGTGCGATGCTAGGGCTTGCACATTTGCTTATGTCACCATTTGATTGTCCTCTGTCACCAACTGACCGTGCATCTTACTATTACATCTCAGATGAAATATATAATACAAACATCAGAAAGTATTTTCCAAGCACTCTATCTCTATATTGCTCTTAGTAAATCAAGTACAAATTTTGTATGTCTTTGAATTAAGTGTTGCGCATTTAACCTCATCATTAGGACATGATGTCAAACATGTCTATGACCATGCATCACTAGACAAGAAAAAGCTTGTCCGTACAATTAAGATCTCTCTCTCTGCTACTCTGTCAGTATTCACAGACTTATTGCTATGTTGACATCAATGACAAACACAACCATGAATGCAACATGTCAATACTCTCCAATGTTTAGGATACTCCCCCAATGTAGTATCATCAGAATTCATGCTAACATTATGTTGGTAACCTGCTATAAACCTATTGAGTTCTTACTGGTGGATAGATCACCAAAGATTGAGGCAATTGAACCTTATTTTGATTCAGTATACCACCTAGAAGGATGAATTCTATGACTTTGGAACATATGTTTGAAGAATTTAAGGGAACAATGAGGAATGATATGTGTAATGTCTTGAATGAATTGAGAATAAATCCTAAATTAGAAGATGAATATGCGAAAGTTGTCAAAGATTTTGAAGTACTTGAAGTAGAGATACATGTAGAAGAAGAAATATTGTTGAGAGCTATTACACAAGTTGGTAAGAGTCATAGAATGGAGGTACAAAATTATTTAGGTTCTTTAGATCCTGAGGAATTAACAGATTAGATTAATTAACTTAAGGATTTTTTTGAGCTTGAGAATATTGTAGATCCACAAACAGTTAGATTAGCACAAACTAAGTTGAAAGATCATGTTTCCTTGTGGTGGAGAGAATTACAGAAAGATAGAGAAGATAATGATGAACCCAATATTAGTAGATGGAAACCTATGGTTTCTACATTGAAGGATAAATTCATTCCTAAAGATTATGAACTTGAATTATTTAAGAAGTTATAGAACTTGAGACAGTAGGATATGTTCGTGAGGGAATATACTGAATAATTTTACAAGGTAGAAATAAGATCTGGATACCATGAATTTTCTAAGGAAAATGTTGCAAGGTATGTTAATGGTTTGAAATTTAATATATAGGATGAATTGAGTATGTTGAAACTTAGTTTACTAGAAGATGCTTATCAATATGCATTGAAGGCAGAAGATAAGTTGGGAAGAAATCAAGGTCAACAATTGATAAAAGTGGATAAGGGTAAACAAGTAGTTTTCTATAAGAAATTTGTGTTCAAAGGTACTTATTTTAAATGTGGTAAAGATGGACACCGAGCTTTTGAATGTCCTGGTAGAAAGATTGGCAAGCAAAACTTGGCAATACAGGAATATTCAAAAGAGGAAACTTTTGATATTGATTTGGCTTCACCTAAAGTTGGAGAATCTCTTTTGATGAGAATGATCATGTTGGCTAAACATAATGAGGAACCAGTGAAAAGAAGGAACTTATTCAAAACTATTTGTAAGTTTGGAGGTAAATGTTGCAAGGTTATTATGGATGAAGGTAGTACAGATAATCTTGTATCTAAGGAAATGGTTAAGAAGCTTAGATTGCATAGATTAAAACTTCCTACTCCTTATGGTATTAGTTGGTTTCAAGATTATAATTGGGTTTAGGTTAGAGACCAATACTTGGTTAATTCTAGTATTGGACCTTTTAAGGATGAAATTTTGTGTGATGTAGTTAACATGAGTGCTTGTCATGTTTTACTTTGAAGACTTTGGCAATTTGATAGAGGAGCTATGCATGATTTCATAAAGAATAATGTTATAGTTGAGAAGGATGAGATAAAAAAAAAAAAAATTCCTTTGAAGAACAAGGAGGAAGAACAAAGAACTTGAGTGTTTTTAATACTTTCAGTTTGAGAACAACATAACTTGTGATTAGGGTTATTACTGATGAAGGATAGTCTGAATTGAGAAAGTTATCTAATCTTGTGATTAAAAAAGAGGTAAAGGAAATAAGACCCATGATAAAATGAAGGCATGTAATAGGTATGATTTGTTTGATCCTAGAGGTAGTAGTAGTAGTAGATCTTAGATATGTGATGGAATAGTTGGTCGTAGTAGTAAGTTTGAATAGACTTTTGTGTTGATTGATGAAGAGGATTTATCAATTAAGAATGAGAATGTACTTATGTTTTGAATTCTTTCATATGTTCATAGGTTCTTACGAAACATATTTTTTTCACCTTGGGTGTCTGGTACATGAGCATCCTATGGGTTGTTGGCAATCGTACATCCCCAAAAAGATATTCCCTTTGTTTTCTAGTTTTCCAATTATCTATCTATCAATTTGATTTTATGATCACTTGATGTCCCTTTCTAGATATTGGGGAATTATCTTCTTATTGTGGACCTATATTGGATCAATATCCTATGTTCATATAATTTAATGTTACAATGGGTTGGACTTATGCTTCATCTTCTTGGGTGTTGATTTCCTATGTTGTTCTCCGTATGATGCATAGTATTTGTTTTGGTGAGGTTCTATATTTGATATTGAACTTAAGTGCTCTTAGATCTAGATGGTTAGATAATGTGTGACCCTATATCTAAGGCCTTAGAATTTCTTATAATGTATTATGTATTTGATCATTAATTCATAAAGGGTTAGTCCTATATTGTATAACACATTTCCTATTATTGGAGATTATGAGCTCAAAGCTGGCCCATGTGTCTAGATGGCTATATGTGTAATGTAATGGAGTCTTGTAGACCATCATGGTTGGTAGATCAAGAGGATAGATGGAGAGATAAGAGTTTGTTCTATAATTTGGAATGTATTAGTGGTAACTAAGAAGGTCTTACAACCTGACATGTATGTGGTTAATGTGATGTAATTCAAGATCTATTATTAATAAAAGAATTTGTTTTCAATTGCATCTTGTTATAATTCTATTGTGTTGTATTTGCTAGGGGTTTGGTCATCTCCTTTTGGGATACACCAGTCTTGTACTACATCAAATGTTTTCAAAACAAGGTTTGGTCTAGTTATGACGTATTAGAGTGAAGGTTGTTCTCATTGGTGACTTATCTAGGTGTGGTTAAGCTTGGTGGACTTGTCAAGACTTGGAATTCTTGGTTGTGAGGTGGAAGATCATGTTCTAACTTACAATTATAGATAAATTGAATAAGTTGTGCTGGTAACTATTACAAACCCATTGACTTCTTGTTGGTGGATAGATCACCAAAGATATAGGTAGTTACAACTTTTCTTGATTCAGTATGTTGCCTAGAAGGATGAATCGTAGGAGTTTGGAACATATGTTTAAAGAATTTAAGGTAGACATGAGGAATGAGATCCATAATGTCTTGAATGGCTTGAGAAGGAATCCTGGAATAGAAGATGAAGATGTGGAAGCTGCTAAAGATCTTGAGGTACTTGAAGTAGAGATCCCTGTAGAAAAAGAAATATTGTTGAGATCTATGACACAAGTTGGTAAGAGTCATAGAATGGAGGTATCAAACTATTCTGGTCCTTTAGATCTAGAGGAATTTTTAATATATTGGATTAATGAGCTTGAGGATTGTTTTGAGTTTAAGAATATTGTAGATCCACAAAGGGTTAGATTAGCATAAACAAAGTTGAAAGGTCTATTGGGAGGTCAATGCTTCCATCCCCTAGGTTGGTTCCTCTATCCAGCATAGACCAACAGATTTGTGACATGTACTTAATTGCCTCCCATGGATCCTTATAACGTTCATTGACAACTCAAGTTTTTCGTGCAATGGTAGCAGTGATTCCAAAAAGTGGTATTAGAGAGTTGGGTTATAGGTTCAAATCCCTTGGGTCATGCTAAGGGGGGGATTGTTGGGAGGTCGGTGCCTCCATCCCCTCTAGGTTGGTGCCTCTATCTAGCATAGAATGAAGGATTTGTGACATGTGCTTAACCACCTCCTGTGTATCCTTGTCAATGGCTATTATAACATTTATTGATAACTCAAACTTTTAGTGCAATGACAACAATGATTCCAACAACATCATGTTGCCTTGTGGTGGAAAGAATTACAAAAAGATAGAGAAGATAATGATGAACCTAAAATTAGTATATGAAAACCTATGGTTTCTATATTGAAGGCTAAATCCATTCCTAAAGATTATGAACTTGAATTATTTAAGAAGTTATTGTATGGGTTGGATTACTTCCATTTATAAAGGCCTCATGTATAGAAGGGATATGCATAGAAAGAGGTTGATCATTAGAAACAATAACCATGAAATCATCCAGAGATTTCTCAGAAGGAAGAAAGTAATGCATATCCTTATCTAAGGGTTCATCCAAATAGTAGAATCATCCAAGGAGTAAAGAAAACATACATTAGAAGAGGAATAATGATTTTTGGCCAACAGTGCCCTCCTGCCAAGGATTGAATTTAAAATATTTAAACCCACCCAATGGTCACAAGATTCAATTTCATATTATATTTCAAAGCTCCAGAGCTGTGACATAATGGTATGGTCCTAATCTTATGATAGCTCATGTATTAGAAGACCATCGAGTGAATCAAGTAGTGATATTATGTTATGAGGCTCCTGTTGGTTGAGTGGTCAGGTTGTCATGACATCACAGATAGTCAAGGGATCATAAGCCAAAGAAAAGTCTTGCTAGATGTTATGGCAGTAAACGATCGTGAGGTCATAGGTGCTATGAGGATGTCTTTTGAGGACATGAAGTAGAGGACTGTCATAGCATCAAGTTGTCATGATATCAAAGATCTTGTAGGATCACGAGCTAAAAGGATATGTTTTTTGATGCTATAAGGGTCAACGATTGTAGGATTATAGGGTTGACTTCTCAGGTTGTCGATGCTACAAAGGGGAAGGTCAGTCGCATGATCTTAGAGTTGTAAGGTCACAAGCACAAGAAAGGATGCCTCCTAAGGTCATAATAAAAGATAGTTAACCCACAATCATAGGATCACAAGGGTTATTGCCATGGTTGCCTATATCATGACAGACTACCATTGTAAGATCGTAAAGGTCAATCAACTGTGTCCATGACATCACAAGGGGAGAATAATGGCATCACGACCTTATGCTAGGGGTGTTAATGGCCATCATTTTTTCATGAAATTGTTAGAACTTTTTGTTGGCAAAGGATCGTAAAGAGAATGAAGGATGGGCTCGATGGTATGATGTATAGGCGATCGTAAGATCGTAGAACTCAAGTTTATGAAAAAAAGGTGACATGAAGGGTTTTGACTATAGCTGACACTCGTAAGATTGTGAGTTCCAGTTTTGACAAAAAATATATAAGAAATTTCACCGGCCAAGCTAGACAATGAGGAACTCTTGACCAATCAGGTAGTAGGAAAGGTACAAAGTGACAGTTGAATACGGTTGACCTATACTTTTCTATATGATATGGCAAGTTGATGACCAAAGAAGAAACTCTTTGATGATAGATCTGATCTTTTCGATCTCTTGCAACCACTTTCATCGTTCCCCAAGCCTGATAAATGCAAAAGAACACTCTATCACTACCTATTGATCCATCTACTCAGTCAAAAGATTAATGACTGTTGTTCCTGTCCTCTCAGAAATTGTTGAGTGGATAAGTGATCTTCTCATGTCTGGATTTGCATTGTGATTAGATCTTTTTTAGTTTTTGTAGTAATTATTCTCTGGAAATTATAATGTAGTTGTTGAGTTTATCTTAGGGTGGACGTTATCTAAGTTATGCTTGCACTATAAAAGAAAATTTTGTACTCCTTCTTAGGGTCAGATCTTCTCTTTTTCTCTGGTATTGCCTTGACATACTAATGTAAATTCCTTCTTTGCCTCCGAGTTATATGACATCTTATCTTATCTCCTTCAGTCACCGATGTATTGTGCAAGCTTTGTCTACCTCTCTTTGATGTACTGTGGATATCTATAACCTACATTTATGTATCTCTTTTGGCCTATGAATGATTAGAAGTGAAGCTCTTTTTCCTTGTGTCACTCATTTGGTTGTTTGATCTATATGTGGCTAATAGATTAAATCAAGTTTGAATCCATATATCTTTGGATTGTCATGATAATTATATTGTGCATATATGGGTAGAGATTGGTCTGAACACCCTATTTTGGTACATCACCTCATTTAGAATATAATAGGTAGTTGCTTTCATGTATTCCTTCTGGCTTTTCTCTCCAAGAGTAGTTTAAGTGCATATTGATAGCAGAGGAAGCTAACCTTCTCCAGAGACTCAATCTCATAGTTCAAGTCCCATAGCTTGGAGGTTGTTTCCATGTTTCACAAGGTTGTCCTTAGGTAAAAACTTTGGACAAGGGTGCAAGCTTTTGTGACAACAAATTTTGGCACGCCCGGTGGAACCACATATTAAACATTTAAAGTTAACTGGCACCAAAGAGAGATTTCATGTCCATGCTAAGGAGATAGTACTACCTTCAATATTAAAGCCTTCAAGAGGCTCATTTGTTCAAAGTACTTGGTGACTCCAAGCTTCAAGTACAATCTGGTTTCCAGACCAAAGTTGTTGTGATTCATGCCTAAGACACACACAAGGGCATCTTCTAGAGGTAAGTTCCAATACCAAGAGCTTTCTTTTTCTAATCCAAGAAGAAAGGCTAGGGTATCTCTATCACCAGTTAGGAGTGCAATAGTAACACATACCCCTGTAAGATCCATCTCCACTCCTCCTATTGTTAGATCTCAGCCTAGAATACCATATGCTCATATTAATAGATCACTTGTTTACATGTCTAGAGCTCATGCTTTCTCCACCTTTAATGGTGGAAGTCTCCTCCTATTAGCCCAAAGGCATGACATACTAGTATTGGCTCTTAAAAGTATTCCTAAGTTTATTGGTGAAACCTCCATTTCCCCTATCGAGCATATTCAAGAGGTGTCTAACATCTACAATATTCATATAGCATCACCAAAGATGATGTAGTAGTCAAGCTTCTAGCCTCATCCTTGAAAGGGAAAGTGCTATAATGGTATAGAGGTTTGCCTCATAACTCTATTGTTGATTGGGATGGGTTAGGAGCAGCCCTATGCAAGCATTTTAAGGACAAAAGTGATCACCTATCACTTTTAGAACAACTAACAACTATCAAGAGGGAACCCCATGAATGTATTATTGATTTCAATTATAGATTTTAGAAGACATGGGATAGATTATCTACTATAGTGAAGCCCTCCCCTAGTAATGCATTCTTGTATTACCTCTAAGCCTTCAACAGTGATATTGCTACCACTCTACAATCTATGGGAGGGGACACTCTACCAAATGCTTATGAGGTTGGCATAAGAGTAGAAAATATTTCAATACAAGAAGGGAAGTTAGCTCCAAGGACCCCAATGCCTCTCTTCCCTAACATGCCCAATCATCAACCTGTTGTAGCCCCTATTCATACTTCCTCTACAAGTCAACCTCTTGTTGTGGTCTCGATAACCTCCACATCCTCTAATGAAGTTGATAGGATTGTGACCATGATGCAGACACTAATGTAGAAGGTGGATAAAGGATGCAAGATCAAGAAAAGAAGATGGAGACAATAGTGTAGTAGTGCAAAAAATGAGAAATTAGTTGGTAACTATGAAGAGGTATCAAGCTCAAAATAATAGGCCTCTCCAACTCCAGAGTCTAGGTCCCATTTATGGTAGATCCCCAAAGTAGAGTCATGTCCCATACAATTAGAATAGAACTATCAACCACCCTCATAATTAAAATAGACTTATCGACCACCCCCAGACTTCAGACACCAACCTAAATAGGGCTTTAGTCCCTTAGAACAATCTTTCCCAAGATCAAGATTTTCCCCCGTCTTATAACTACTCTTATGGATATTGCATGTTTCAAAAGGTAGAATCTTACTTGGCTTTAATTGTACCAGAGTGAGCAATTTACTAGCAACACAATGCTAATCAACTTGTTGATACTTTTTAGTAGGATGGTTGTTCTTTCATGAATTGTCTAGTGGAAGAGAATTGTAATGTAAACCAGGATTCCTGTGCTTACAATACTAGGAGCAAGAGAAGATCTATCGAAGAGGTTACTCCTCCTCCTAATCAAGCTTCAACATCAAGTGTAGTACCTCATGTAGAAATAGTTTCCCAGCAACACAATGCTAAGTAGCCTACTGATACTCCTCAATAGCAAAGGCAAAATGATAGCAGAGAAGATGTGAATGACTCTCTAGCTATTCCATATCAACAGGGGAACATGGGAACATAGTAGCCTTGATTGGCCCACCAGGGGAACATAGCAACCTTGATGATCAAGGGTACACCATGCCTTTGATTACTAGGGCAAAAAATCTTTACGATCCCTTTGGGATCCCAAAATGGGTCATGGATCCTCAAAATCAGGCACAGAGTCTGAGATATAGTCATTTTAGTGTGGAGAATAGATTCCAAGTGGATAGATGAAGGGAAGGGAGGACCTAGGAGGATAGATCCTACATCAAGCTTAAAACCATGAAAATATGAGTTTTAAAGAGGATCTATTAGGTTTTATCCCAATTTCACCTAGGAGAAAGGATAGAAATGGGAAGAAAGAAGGGAAGGTGCAAGGAGATTGATGATCTCACAAACAATAGGTACTAAACCTTCACTACATTGGAATGCATCCAATTTAATATGGTAAAATTATAGAACTTGAGATAGAAGGATATGTTTGTGAAGGAATATACTAAATAATTTAACAATGTACAAATCAAATTTGGACACCATGAATCTTCTAAGGAAAAGGTTGTAAGACATGTTAATGGTTTGAAATTTAATATTTAGGATGAATTGAGTAGGTTTAAGCTTAGTTGACTTGAAGTTTCTTATCAATATGCATTAAAGGAAGAAGATAAATTGGGAAGAAAGTGATGCAGGAGCATCTTGGGGTAGTTAGCAACCCTGCATGTTAGAGTGGTTTTGGCTTTGGAGTTTGAGAACTTAGTTGAAGAAGGGTTGATGCTTGGTCATTGTTTACAAATTCTTGGGTGTAGTGTTGGCTATGAAACTAGGTCACTGATGAAGCTTGCCATAGCTTTCGATGCTCAATAAAACTTGCATATTGTTAGTCAAGTGGGCTTAACATATGATATTGCTCAATGATGCTTGGTGGTTTTTGTTGATGCTTGAAATTTTGGCTCACTGAATGATGTTCTTATGGATTGGATCGATCAACTTTGTGAATTTAATGTGCATAGCATATGATTATGATGTGGATTAATCGTGGGGTGTGTGGACCTATTTGGGTCTTGGTTATTTATCCTATGTGTATTTAATAATGGTTGTAAGCCAACTAAGGAATATTATGTTTATTTGTGTTCTAGATTATTCTATTTACAACAAACCAACTTGTGGCTATGCAAGTATTTAAGGAGAGCTGGGGTAGAGTTTTAGGCATTCAGTCAGAGAGATGGAAGAGAAGAGATTCAAGTTTAAGATTCTAGAGTTGCGAATTTAGGAGGTTGCTTGGTAGCTTACGAACACAAGTTTAGATCTTGTTGGAGGTTTCTACTAGATTTGTGGTGATTTGGCTAGCTAGGGTTTGGGTTGGATCCTAAGGGATCTTGCATAACTATTACTTGTTTTGTATTTGACCATAACTAGGAAGACCTTACAGCCTGACACATTGCATGTAATAAGTTGTTTTATGAATAAAGAGGTTAGTTGGTATCAGATCTTACATCGTGTGTTGTGTTTTCATTGCATGGCTAATTGTTGTAGGCTAGGATATCTCCTTTGGGGATTTTCTTGCCTTACATTGCATCAAGTGGTATCAGAACGAAGGTTTGATCTAGATGGAGATTATTAGAGTGAAGGTTTGATTTGGCTGGAGATTATTAGAGTGAAGGTTGGAGTTGGTTGATCTTGTGGATTTGTTGCTTTGGGTTTGCAAAGATCTTGGAAGATGCCTCCAAGAAGATTGGACCCTAGGAAAATTGATAATCTTTGTGATGCTATGAAGACTAGGATTTTAGAGAGGATTATGTTATATTTCATTTACGAGATGGAGCTGATGAAGGATGAAATCATGAGAGCTATTGTTGGTGTATTGAGGAATGTGGGTACTGAAGATGGTTATGAAGAAGTTGTTGAAGACTTTGAAGCTGCAAGATCTAGTAGTGAGAACATAATTGATTGCATGGAGAGACCTACGGAAGAGAGGGTTGGTCATTTTGATAGATTTGGAGTTCACTTGAAGTTGAAGCATAAGATGGATGTTTCTAATTTTTTAGGTACTTTGAATCTTAAAGATCTTATTGATTGGATTGGTGAGCTGGAACTGGAAGACTACTTTCAGTTAAAGGATATTGGAGATTCACTCAAAGTGAGGTTGGTACAAACTAATTTGAAAGGACATGATGCTTTATGGTGGAAAGAATTGCAAAGAGATAGAGAAGAAGAAGGTGAATAAAATATCACTAGATGGAGATTGATGGTGACAAAACCAAAGGCTAAGTTCATTCATGTTGATTATGAACTTGAGTTGTTTAAGAGATTGAAAAATCTAAAACAAAAGGATATGTCTATGAAAGATTGTACTGAGGAGTTCTATAAGTTGACAATTTGTTCTAGGCATAGAGAAATTTGTAAGGAAAAGGTGGCTTGGTATATAAATGGTTTGAGATTCAATATTTTGGATGAGGTTAGTATGTTGAAGATTGATTTGGTTGATGATGCTTATTGGTATGCCCCAAAGACAAAAGATAAGTTTAAAAGAAGGCATTGAGGTAATTCTTGAGGGAAGGAGAAGCAGGATCACTAGGTAAAGGATAAATAGATGGCTAAAGATGAACCAAAACCTATTGAGCAGAGGAAGATGATAGGTAAGGTTGCATTTAAAGGCACTTGGTTTCATTATAGAGAAGGACATAAAGATTATGAATGTTCCTAGAAGGCTGGTGATCAAAGAATTTTTGTGGTGAATGAGGTTGCTGACTCGATCAATGAACTCGAGAAGGAAGGGGAAAATTTATTGGCTCGATGAGTACTGTTTGGTAAATGGGTACTGGAACCTTGTTAAATGAGTAATTTGTTTAGGACTCATTTTAAGTCTGATGGTAAAATCTATAATTTGGCTATAGATGGTGGTAGTATTGATAACCTTGTTGTCAAGGAGATGGTTCATAAACTTGGTTTGAAGAGAGTGAGACATCCTTGTCCTTATATGATTGGATATTTACAAGATGAACATGCTTTGGAAGTGAGGGAGAAATGTCTTGTTGATTTCCAAGTTGGGCAGTATAAGGATCAATTGTTATCTTACATAGTGGACATGAGTAGTTGTCATATATTACTCAATAGACCTTGTCATATATTACTCAATAGACCTTGGCAGTATGATTGCAAGGTTGTACATGATGTTGGAAATAATCAAGACTAGATAGGTTACTAAGAGGGGAGGGGTGAATCAGTAGCCTCAAAACTTTCATAAATTCAACACTTAACAATATAAATCATTCACCATTAATTGGTCTACTTTACTGCATGCATAGGAAACTAAAAGATGAACATTCATGACACATGAACACAGAATTTTGGTAACCTAGAAACCTTCCAAATAGAAAGTAAATTGGGGTGGGGATGATACCCACAAAACTTCACTACTATAGTATAAAGTTGGCCTATTAAGGCTTACATTGACCACTTCTAATTGATCTGCCCTGTTAAGAGCAATTTGGACCGGTAGATCCACCTTGTTAGAGGTTTTACAAACATACAATGAAGTATGCACTCTATTAAGAGATTTAAAGAAAGATTGTTAAGTCTACCCTATTAAAGGATTTAGAAATTGATTCACCTGTTAGGATGAAATAGTAGATCTGACTTACAACTTGATTGTTGATTAGATCCTTGAAGTACATATCACCTCTTGTGATAGATATAACTTTGTTGCTCCTTATAGACCTTGCTGAATATTCTGCTCTGCTACTGATTCACATTCACTCTTGTCAAAACATTACTTCATACTTCATCTCATCATACTTCAAAATGATAAAATACATCACATATATATACCATTCCAATATTTACAATTACAAGGTCAGCTAAAACACAAGTAAACAAAATATTACCGAGTCAACCAAATAGTAGAAACTTAGGTTCTGAAAGCTAACTTGGTGATCTTTTGATACTCGATGTCCACTGCATTACTTGACATCATCATGCACTTAGTAGAAGTAGAGGCTTGATCCATACTAATCACACACCATAGCTTCAAACTCGATGACCATTGGAGATTCGGTAGATATAGTGTCACTCGGTAGATATTGAATACTATGTTTACCTTGCTTTCACTTGGTAAACATTGCACATCCATCAATCAGTTGATGTTGGCTTCTCATCACAACAACTGATGACTCAATAAGTACTACAAAGCTTGGTAACCACTATCTACTTGGTGATAACTACTAGACTATGCCCTCTCTATTTTCGTTCGGTAGCTTCTGGAATGCTTGGTATGAACTAGTGAATTGCTGAACTTACTTGGCAACCATTGAATGCTTGGTATGAACTGTGAACTAAATGATGAGCTCGATAACCATATAGAATTGAATAAGTTTTGTCACTAATGAAAAATATAACTTAATTATAGCAATCTCTCCCTTTGGCATTAGTGACAAAAACACTTATAAGCCAAGACTTATGTATATTGACATTTTGATTTTTTGATCATTAAAAAATTATCTTTGTAAAGCTATTGTATATACATTTGCACATATCTTCCCCATACATAAGACATAATATATACATAGTCACTTTCATATTATTTTGTACATATATCAATCTATTTTCTCCCCCTTCATCCCTTCACAAAATATCTCTTACTCCCCCTTTTTGACAATAATGCCAAAGAGTTATACAATATATTCATATAAAGACACCAAAATGTGAGAGAAACTCAGAATGTACCTTGAGAATAAGAGCTAATCTCTTACCCCAGTTCTTTTGCAAAATTTTGTAGGTATGGAGAGCTACTCAAACTTTTTTTGAGAGCTATATCATATGGTCTGCAATTGAAAAATTATTATCCTAGACCAATGACTTTGAATATGCAATATGTTTTTGCATTGTGTCCATGATTGGAAGGAAAATGTTTTGGATGTCTATCAATGTGGATCTGATCCTTGCTTCCTCTCTCAGTATTTTAGTGATGAATCCACATCAACACCTATGGCCTCTGTTAGTATATTCTTTGCACTTACAATTATTTTGAATTCCCTATCCCTTTCATCTCTTAACTACTTTTGCCTTGCCTTCTATTCCAACAGCTAGCTAACTACTCTCATTTCTTCAACTGTAGCAGTATCAAGATCCAACTTAGGAATTACAATCTCTTTATCCAAGTCTATATCATCATCAATTTCCTTTCCAGTAAGCAAAAGTTTTAAGGGTATCCTTGGTTCTACTTTTGCCATTACTGCCTTAGACTTAGGAACAAAAACAATTGTAGAGATGGTTGGACTGGCTGTAAAAACTTGAATAGGACCAATTGAAGAAATACTTGCAAGAGTTCTAAAAGAATCCATAATTATTGTACTATCCAAAATTGAAGTAATAACAGGTGGAGTGCTGACTGAAGTACTTGCAACAAAAGAACTTACTGGAACAAAATTTGGTGCAAGCAAAGTTGTAGTAGTCAAAAATGTAGAACAAGATGTTGAACTTACTGCACATGCTACTGATGAAGTTCTTGACTTGGTAGCTAAAGAAGAGGAGGTCTACAACTCAGTGGATGAAGTGGTAGACACTTCCATTAGTGATGCCTGGAGTTGAGAGAGAGAAAATAGTGATTGAATTGATGATGTATCAGTTGATGTTGCAATCACACTTGTTGAAGTTGTCTCCATGCCAGATAATGTACTAGTCTTAGGTGGAGAGTGAGGAAGGGATGCTATAACTTGTGCAACTATCTTTACTAGATCATTTTCTTCATCTCCTTCCTTATCTTCCTCATCAGCTTCTTCCTCTTTCTCTTCTTCATCATCCTTTAGTGCTTGATAATCCTCAGCATCAAAAGTGACACAAGGTGTGTTATCTTCTTCATCATTGTCACTATCATCATCATCCTCAATCTCAATTGGTTCTTCACTTGACTTATGCAAATGATAAACATTTTTCCATATATCTATATTATCTTTAACTACATGCCCAATGCCTTTGACCAAAATTAGACAAGTATGAAATCTCATCATCATTTTCTCTTCATTCTTCTTCATTTCTTCCTTAACTTTTTCATTAGTAAGATTTGGTAGCAACTTTCTCAAAGATTGCTCAAATATGTCTTTGACGATTTGAGTAGCAAATTCCCACCTTGGTTTCAACCTTTGTAATAGTTCATTGGATATCTATGGGGCAATTTAATCTGGGGAATATTTCCATTTTCCCATCTTTGACAGTACAAGCTCCTCAATCTGCATCTTCTCTGCATCTATCCTAGTTTCAAATTTTAATGCCTTGAAGTTTGTAATACCAACACCTTCTTCTAGTTGCTTCAATCTCTCTTGGAAGGTGAGAGGGGGCTTAACAAGAACAACTTCACTAACTCCTTTCTTCTTGGATCTTATGGTAAAAACAATGATGGAGGTTTTGGATGGCATGGTGATAATCACCTTGCCTTTCTTTCTTACATGCTCTTCCTCCTTTTCTAATTCTTGCTCTTCTTCTTCAGACTCTTCTTCATCCTTTCCTTTTCCCTCGGTAAGCATAAGAGGGGCACTAGCAGTTTTCAACTTTACTATCTTCCTCTTACCCTTGTTTACCACTTGAGGTAGCTTGATCTCAAGCTCTATTATGGTTTTAGCTTCTTCCTAGGTTCCAAAGGTAGGTAGCTTTGGATCTACTAGCTCATTGACTAGGGCTTCAATAATGTCTTTTGTCTCATCAATGTTGACCTCATATGGAAGAGGTTTCACCCATGAAATTCTAGGCCTAACTACCTGGATATAAACTTTATCACAATCAACCATGAAGCATATATCATCTTTATAATCTTCAACTAGTTTGGGAGGAATCTGGAACCTGTTGTTCATCTTCTCCTTGAAAACTTCAAAATAATTATCCATAATAGTTTCAAAATTTTCACCCATTTCTGCAATGAATTCATTAATTTGATACAAAATGGGAGTATCTTTCCTCCATACGACTAAACCTTTAGATGGGAAAAACTTTTGAACATAAAAGAAAAGACAAGTTAGCAAAGAACCAAATTTATAGTGGTTGTTCTTTGATGTCCTGATGTTGTCCATGTTCTTGTTTAATTGTTTCAACAATAAATCTGACAGATCAAATTCTAGGTTCTTCTTCACAACCTTGTATGCCAAATCAATGGCCTCACATGGCACACTATTCAAATGACTAGAGCTATATATCTTATGTGCAATTATGTGAATTCCAAACCTGAGTTCCACGTCAGATACATTACTAATCTTCAGACCTCTGCCATCCCATTCTACTAAGGTTTTCTTATGAAGTTCTTCCCGACCTAGGGTTTTGGTTGTCTTAGCCTTGTTGAGCATAGGGAGACTCTAACCATAAATGACCATTATGCACATGACTCAGAATATACCTAATCCACTTCACTTGGAAATTCCTTGGTAAATGCAAGATATGGGTTAATCCTTTGACCTTTAGATGCTTATGCTTGGGTTTCAAAGATCCATCAACACACATTTCTCCTAGGGCACTGTCCATCTCTAGGGTTCAAATTTCTTAAGTAGAACACTTAAAATGAGTGTGGATATCATTAATAAGGAGTACCTTTGGAGGAATTTGTGATTCAGCTCCATTCTGATCGAGTGACTTTGCAACTACTAGTACCAACTTAAAATTTGGTGCTTTCCATTCCATGCATTTTACCAACATTTTGGAACCTCTTTTTGCCCTATTGCTGCTACTTTTGGATGCAATGGTTGCTCGGTAAATGAGAAAATTCTTTGGAAAAATCTATGCTGCAAATTTTCTTGAGATTGCTTGGATGCACTGTAAAATCACTCTGCTCTAGGTATACTGAAGTCACAATGAAAAATAAAGTCAAATTCTACCCTTTTTGATGAAAATTTGCCATTAATGCTTGGTGCCATAATGACATAGTGCATGATAGACTATCATCCACTGACTATGCTCGGTAGAAGCTTGTAACTCAACGATTGAACAAAACTTTATTACTCCCGAACCAGCACGATAAAGTTTATGACCAACCTTGCTTGGTGAATATTGATTTCTTGTGATCCCTTTGTATCTGAAATACTGATTTGGATCTTTTTCTTTCTATTCATTGGAACTGCTTAAGATATGGCTTGAAGATACAGTTCTAATTCTTCCTTAAGAACTTAATTGGAAATGGTGGAGTCACCCACTTCTTAAGTGACATGACCATCATTTGAACTAGCTTGCTCGGTAGATTTGGGAATCCATTACTATCTCATCTACTTCTTGATGTTATCAGTTTTAGTTTTCTTTTCATCTTCAACCTTTCCTATATTCATGCAATTCTTAGCTATATGACCAAGTTCAGTGCATGTCTAACGTCTTATTGTAGTATCCTTCTTTCTCAAGTGATGCCTTGCACAATTTATGCCAATGTGTCCATATTCTCTACAATAATGACATCTACACCAAGTATTGTAGTCCGAACCAAATATGCTTTTACAAATTGTTCAACTGGATTGAATGGTTTAGATCTACATTCAAATGCCTTGTGACCTTGTTCCTTGCATTTGTGACATTTCCCTTCAAATTTTGGTTTATCCTTGCATTCATTAGCTATATGACCATGTTGACTGCAATTATAGCACTTTCCATTGATTTTTTCCTTTCCATTACTCCAAATTTTTTTTGATGTATGACCTATCTTACCACAGTGATTGAAAGTAGGTCTTTGATTCCTTTAAGAACTTTTTTTGGAGGATTCACCTTCTTCTTTGTATCCAAGTCCTACTTTTCCTTTTTTCCTATAAAGATTCTACTTACTTTGTTGATTCAATTGATCCATGTCTGCTTGGGATTTTATTATTCTTTCATTGAGTTGCTTTTTAGAATTTAGATCAACCTTCAATCTTTCATTGATTTGTCTTTTAGTGCTTAAATAATTCTTTAGCCTTTAATTTTTAGATCTCAGACTCATGATTTCCTCATTTGCATTGAAGAGCTGATTGACAAAACTTTCTTGGTGAAGGGATTGATTTTGAGTTTCATTTTTTTTTGCCTCCAAGTCTTCACTTACCTTATTCCTTTGTTCCAAGATTTCACACATTCTTATTGACTGAATTTCTTGTTCTCTTTTCAATTTTCTTACCTGTTCTTGTAGAGAGCCATTCTTTTCTAGGAGTTCTTTGAATGCCTCATTTGCTTCATCTGAACTACTTGAGGGGAAAAAATCTTCAATATTTTCTTCAATATATTGGTAGTCATTCATTTGTCTTGCAAGTTCATTCCTTCTTTTTAGGGATTGCGAAAGATGCTCTTTTGCTTCTTTGAGTTGAGCTGTGGCCATCTCTAGATCTAGCTCTTCATTATCAATAGCTTTGTCAAGTGCTATCCTAAGAACCACAATGCTCTGATACCAATTGTTGGAAATAATCAAGACTAGCTAGGTTACTGAGAGGGGAGGGGTGAATTGGTAACCTCAAAACTTTCATAAATTCAACACGTAAGAATATAAGTCATTCACCATTAATTGATCTACTTTACTGCATGCATAGGAAACTAAAAGATAAACATTCATGACACATGAACACAGAATTTTGGTAACCCAAAAACCTTCCAAATAGAAAGTAAAACTGGAGTAGGGATGATACCCACAAAACTTCACTACTGTATTATAAAGTTGGCCTATTAAGGGTTACATTGACCACTTCTAATGATCTACCCTATTAAGAGCAATTTGGACTATTAGATCCACCTTGTTAGAGGTTTTACAAATATATAATGAAGTATGCACTCTATTAAGAGATTTAAAGAAAGACTGCCAAGTCTACCCTATTAAAGGATTTAGAAATTGATTCACCTATTAGGATGAAACAATAGATTTGACTTACAACTTGATTGCTGATTAGATCCTTGAAGAACATATCACCTCTTGTGATAGATATAACTTTGCTACTCCTTATAGACCTTGATGAATACTCTGTTCTATTGCTGATTCACATTCACTATTCTCAAAACATTACTTCATACTTCATCTCATCATACTTCAAAATGATACAATACATCACGTATATATACCATTTTAATATTTACAATTACAAGGATAGCTAAAACACAAGTAAACCAAATATTACTGAGTTGACCAAATAGTAGAAACTCAAGTTTTGAAAGCTAACTTGGTGACCTTTTGATACTCAGTGTCTATTGCATTACTCGACATCATCATGCACTCGATAGAAGTAAAGGAATGGTCCATACTAATCACACAACATAGCTTCAAACTCGGTGACTATTGGAGACTTAGTAGATATAGTGTCACTCGGTAGATACTAAATACTATGGTTACCTTGCTTTCACTCGGTAAACACTGCACATCCATCACTCGATTGACACTGGCTTCTCATTACAGCAACTGATGAATCAGTGAGTATTGTGAATCTCAGTAACCACTATCTACTTGGTGAAATATGTTGGACTGCACATTGTCTATTTTCATTCGGTAGCTTCTAGAATGCTAGGTATGAACTAGTGAATTGCTGAACTTACTTGGCAACCACTAAATGCTCGATATGAACTGTGAACTAAATGATGAGCTTGGTAACCATACAAAATTGAATAAGTGTTGTCACTAATGAAAAATATAACTTAATTCCAACACATGATTGTGTCAAGAATGTATTCACTATGGAGAAGGGTGACAGGAAGTTCTCACTAATTCCTTTTTAGAATGAGGAACTCGACAGGAGGAACTTGAGTTTTGGTAAGCGAGTTGAGTTGAGGGATTTTGAAAGGGTTAGAAAGTAGAGTGGAAAAAAAACTTGTAGGACACCAAGGAAGGATATGAAGAAGCAAATAAAATAGTTGACTATTACTGGAAGTGGCTGGAAAAAGTGGAACAAAGGAAAGAGTGTACAAGTTGCAGACTTGGAGGACATGTATCTGAAGAACCAGTTCAAAGTTTATGTGCTAAATCCACAAGATGTTCTTCTAGATACTAAGAACATCTTTTTTTCACATGCGGTATTTGATGTAGGAGCATCCTAGGGTAGTTAGAAACCCTGCATGTTGGAGTGGTTTTGGATTTGGAGTTAGAAAACTTGATCAAAGAAGGGTTGACGCTCTGTCATTGTTGAGCAGTTCTTGGGTGTAGTGTTGGTCGAGGAACTCAATCATAAATGAAGCTCAATATAGCTTGTAGTGCTCAAAAAAACCTACATAGTGTTGGTCGAGTGGGCTTAACATTTACTATTTCTCAATGATACTTCGTGGTTTTTTTGACACTCGACAATTTGGCTCACCAAGCAGTCTTCTTGTGGATTGGATTGGCCGACTCGATGTATTTAATGCATGTAGCATATGATTGTGATGTGGATTGATTGTGGGATGTGTGTCGACCTTTTGGGTCTTGGTTATTTATCCTATGTGTATTTGCTAATGGTTATAAGCTAACTAAGTCCATTTATGTTTATTTGGGTTCTAGATGATTCTATTTGCAACAAGTTGACTTGTGGTTGTGCAATTATTTAAGGAGGGATTAGGTAGAGTTATAGGTATTTGATTAGAGAGCTTAAAGAGTAGAGATTCAAGTTTAAGAATATGGAGTTGTGAATTTTAGAGAAAAGCTAGTGATGTGACTTTATAAACACAGAGGTTGTTTGGTTGATTGTGAGTACAAGTTTAGATCTCACTGGAGGTTTCTACTAGATTTGTGGTGATCTGGGATAGTTGGGGTTTGGATTGGATCCTAAGGGATGTTGTAGAATAATTACTTACTTTGCATTTGTCCATGACCAGGAAGGCCTTATAGCCTGACACATTGCATGTAATTAGTTGTTTTATCAATAAGGCATTGAGTTTGGTATCAAATCTTGCATCTTGTGTTGTGTTTCCACTATATGGTTAATTTTTGGGAATTATATTACCTACATTTGGGTTCATCCATGTCTGCTCTGAATCAAAAAGTAAGGTAAACAATTGACAAAAGTGGATAAGGGTGAACAAGTAGTTTCTAATAAGAAATTTATGTTCAAAGGTACTTGTTTTAAATGTGGTAATGATGGACACACAACTTTTGAATCTCCTAGTATAAATATTAAAAAACAAAACTTGGTAGTATAGGAAGATCAGAAAGAGGAAACTTCTAATGTTGATTTGGCTTCACCTAAAGTTTGATAGTCTCTTTTGAAGAAAAGGATCATGTTGGCTAAGCATGACGAGTAAGCAATCTAAAGAAGGAACTTATTCAAAATTGTCTGTAAGTTTGCAGGAAAATGTTTCAAGGTTATTATGGATGGAGGTAGTACTAAAATTTTTATATCTAAGGAAATAGTTAGGAAGCTTGGATTAAAAATATTGAAACATCCTACTCTTTATGGTATTAGTTGGTTTCAAGATGATTATTAGGTGCAGGTTAGAGAATAATGCTTGGTTAATTTTAGTAGTGGACCTTTTAAGGATGAAGTATTATGTGATGTAGTTAACATGAGTGTTTGTCATGTTTTACTTGGACAACCTCAACAATTTGATGGACGAGCTATATACAATTGCAGAAAGAATATTGTTACAATTGAGAAGGATGGAACAAATTTTGTTTTGATGCCTTTAAAGGATGAAGAGGAAAGAATCTAAGTATTTCCAAGACTTTCAATTTGAGAACAACAAAACCTATGCTTGAGGTTATTACTAATGAAGGACAATTTGATAAAGTTATATGATCTTGTGATTAAGAACATATGTAAACAACAACATAAATCTAATTTGATGAAGACATGCAATAGGTATTATTCATTTGATACTAGAAGTAGCAACATTACTAGGTCTGAGATATGTGATAGAATTATTGGTTACAATAGTAATTTAAGATATATTTATGTATTGATTGATGAAGAGGATTTATGGGTTAAGTATGAGCATGGGATTTATGTTCTAAATCCTTTCATATTTTCATAAGTCCTTATGGAACATCTTTTGTCACCTTGGGTGTCTAATGTAGGAGCATCCTTGAATTGTTGGCAAGATTAGATCCCCAAAAAGATATTTGCATTATTTTATGTTTTTCATTTGTTTATTTGATAGTTTGATTTTGTAGTCACTTAATGTCCCTACTTGACCAATATATAAGCTTAGAAACCAAGCTTTATAACTTGTGGATTTGGACATTCACAAGTGACAACCAATGAACTATTAGATTGATTTACTATATCGACCAGGGACATAAACTTGAAATGACGTTTGCAAAGTATATGCCTTAAAAACCCCTTTTTAAGTGTCATCACTAAGCTATAGAAATGAAAATGTTAAGCTACCATGTTGAACTTGAAATGAAAGCAATTATTCTATTAAAAATGCCACAATACATAAATGAATCTACTCTATTGCCTATGTTGCAGGAACAAAATAATACTAACTTACTTCTAAACATAGGAACAAAATAATACTAACTTACTTCTAAAAAAAGTTGGAAGCTGATTTCTACCAAAAGAGAGCATTCACTCACCAAGTGGGTCCCCTTGAATGAGCAAATGAAGAAACTACTCAGAATTCAAATATTGAAAAGAAATAGCATCATGTTATTCATATTCAACTCATCAAAATACAACTAAGAATTACAAAATCATACACTTGACTACTTGTTGTTGCATTACAAAGGATTTCCGACTAACTTTGGAAAATCAAAGAAACTACTTATTTATCACATCTGACTAAAAACAAAATTTCCTACATTTAAGATCCTCCATGATGTGGGTTCAACTGAATCTTTCAATGAGTTACATCAAATGTAGCAAATTATTAATCATGAAATGAGTCTTCCTATAATATAGCTTGTTGTGGTCCTAGATTTAGGAAAGGGCATTGATAGTTAAGGTGACTGATTGCTTTTCAACCAGTTGTTGTAATTAATGTAGGGATGTTCTGCCAAGTTCTTGATGTCACTTTGTAGGTATAGTTGACTTGTTTCTATGAAGGGTTAGCACAATGTCCAATTTTATAATATACACCTGAAACATTAATCCATAGAAAAACATTTGATGCACTAGCTAACTAATATTTTCTCACAAACATGATTGTAGGAACATACCCCATTAAGCTATAGGAAGAGAACATCACATTCATTCAGCATGCACATGTTTAATTCCATTAATCATCCAAAAAATTGAACTTATAAAATCATGTCCATAAACCATAAAGTATGTGAAAAGCATGGATGTTCACAAGTCCACATGTTTATATAGTCATCACAACTTAAAAGTCTTTGAGTATGAACATAGAAAACTATCAAAAAGAATATGAAACTTATCAAAATAGATTCTATAAAATAGTCCTATCACTCCCCCCAACTTAAGACCTTACTAGTCCTCTAACAAGCATATAATTCTTCACCTCAGTTTTAATGCAAAAGTCAGCGGAGGTACTCTCACCATCTCCACCTTCATCAGAATTCTATTAATATCCTTTATTTTCCTTGTGCTCCTACTAAATTCTTTACTTTTTAGCTCTATCAAATTCATCAAGATCCTCATTCACACCAAGCAATGAATGAATGAGCAAAAGTGGTTGGAATTTTAGAGGAAGCTAAAAAAAATTTCTTTCTTGTCCCAAATTGATATACCTGGGAGCTCTCCTCATTGCCATGATGAGGTTATGTAGTGAGTGTGGTTATTTTACCTTTAAATCATTAGGAAGTCTTATTCACTTCTGCATAATAGACCTTCTAGCTTCCCTTAGTTTCCTAGCAGCTAGCTGTTCAAATTCTGTATAGGCATGTTCCCTCAAAGGATTGATTTTCTAACTTCCTGATTCTGTATTAGCTACCTTTTGTGAGTGATAATTATGTTCCGCAACACACTTTAACATAGTCATTATATGCAAGGTTCATCCAAGAATTAATTTCATATTATTCATCTTGAACTATCTAGACATGTTGATCTATTGTGTAAGAGTTTAAATGCCCTCAGAATCGAGGCATTCAATGACTAGAGACTGTACTAGAATGAAGAACTTAAGAGAATGAATGAAACTAAGATGTCTTTTTGTATTTTTTCAATGCAATAAGATTAATCTAGTTTAGATGATATGTAAAACACGTATTAATCTATATAAGTAATAAATTTCTAGTTTAACATGAATGCAACTAAAAGCTAGAATGAGATTTTTTTTTAACAATCTAATAAATCTAATGCATAATAATCTAGCATGAATTCAAAAGAATTTAATTACTCAAAATCCACACTACAAATGAGAGGTAGAATGCCTCATTTTATAGAAATCCAGAAAAAATCAATGGTCAAGATTAAATTTGATAAACAAATGAGATTAAATGATAGTTGAGTTCAAATGGAAGTTTCTATTTCAGAGAGAAGTTTTTGATAGTTTTTAGGAAATAAGATCTAGTTGAGAGTTAGTTGGTTGATTTATTCCCCTTTCTTTTCAAGTTAACTCAAAGTTTCCATTTTTTGAACACAAGATGAGATCTTTGGAAGATGTTTGAGGATTTAATTAAATTATCTCATATTTGATGATTTTCACATTTAATGAATTATTTAAATTGAATAATTGAAATGAGGAGATACTATTTAATTAAATGTATTTAATTCATTTTTCATGTGGTATTTAGCTCAAAGGGGAGGTTTAATTTAATTTAATGCACTATGTCTTTTAATTAAAATAATTCAATTAAGAGGATTTATTTAGCTAAATCAAGTCAATTATTAGGAATTAAATAAGAGCATGTGATTATTGTAGACTAAGGGTTCTCTACATTTGATACTTAGACCAAGTAAACACAATCAGAATCAGAAATGCCTAGTACAATATGACTTTATTGATCAAGAGATTGATGTTGAGAGACTAATGCATTGAAATTGGTTCAGAATGGCAAGGTACCAATTTTGGGGTATTACATCTTTAACCAATCCATGTAGTATGGCCTAGGATCCTTATCCCTAGGCCTTAAGAGAAAGGGCGTAGTCATCTCTTCTCCCCTATAAGGTATTTCTTGTTCTCCCCTACTTAGTTCATTTTTCATCCAAGACATAAGGGCCCTATGATGAATATCTCCTACATTAAGGGATTCCATTCACTATCATCTAGGACTGCTAGGTTGTGTAAATAGAGTTAAAAAAGGAGATTCTTAATCATAGGCGAGAAGTGTATGAAGGCATGATGAAATTCATGAGGTGTGTTTAGGGAGGGACTAAGTCCTTGAACAATTCTAGTCATTTGAAAATTTAACATTTTCTCCATAAGGAAAAGAGTATATACTTGAGTTGGTAGTCAGGATTGAAGCAAATCAGGTATCATGGTTGTGATTTGAGTGATCTTATCTTTCAACAATGTAATATCATTAGACTTATTCCTTAATTCATATTTCTAATTATAAATAGTTCTTTCCAATCTCAAATTTTCCTCCCTCCAATTAGCCTTCTCTAATAGAAAATGCTAATACAAATTATGTCCAATTGTTAAGCGGGTCAACAAGTTAGGTGGAGGTATTGATCCTTGCCTCTCCATATCAATCTAACCTAATGCTACATAAACTCTTTGGTGACTTGATTCTTCTTCATGAGCTATTATTCCAGTTCTCAAGGCAATTGTCCTCTCTTGATTTTCCATTTCAACTTGATGTGGTTGTTCACATTGTTCTTATTGTGGGGTGCCAACTTTATCTTGTTTAGGTTGCTCAATCTCAGGTGGCTATGGTTGTTCAACCTCTAATTTTTTTGTGGATTGAACAAGAGTTTCTAACCGTAGACTAGGAATGTGCATAGCTAGTTGTTTACTAGATTCTGCATTTCTTCAGAAACTTCAACATTGATGTTTTCACTAGTTGTTGCACTAAGATCTTCCTAAATTTTATTTTCACATTCAACACATTATATTCAAGAATAAATGATTCTTCCTTAGGAATCAAGTCGTTCCACTCATATATATTTTCATTTACCACTTCCTCTATTTTAGTAAGAACATTTTTAGTGTTTTCTAATGACACATTAATTTCAGTTTGTGTTTCCTCATCATTCTTATGTGTCACAATTGTTTCTCTTTCTTCCTTTGGTTCAAGGTTAATTGTATCCTATTCTATATTTTTAGAAGAAACAAAGCTTTTAGTGTGGGTTCTACCCATGTTAGAAGTTCTAGAAAATCTCCTCCTACTTCTCCTAACATATTCTTTAGGTAAGGTCTTGGGGATCCTTTTCCTTTTCTTACCAGAAGGCTCTCCTTCAACCAAAGTTGTAGGCGTCTCTTCTAATTGAACTTGTTTCTTCTTTAAAGGCCATTTTGAAGAAGCACTAAGGTCCTTTCCTTTCTATGTCACTCAAACTGAGGTTCATTCTATTGTGTATATTTTTCTACTTCTTTCCCTTCATCCATATGAGTAGAAGACCTAGTTTTTATTCTAGACCAAGGGGTGAAAGGTTTCTCGCAAGACTCAACTTTTTCCTTCTTTTTCTTAGAAACATGGGGTTCTTGAGAGGCTATAGCCTTCTTCTTTCTAGACTGAGGATTTTTAGAGGAAGCGAGTTCTAGGTGTTCAATGACCTTCATTTTACTAGTAGGAGTTCTAATTACCCTACTTATCCCTTCTCCTCTAGGTCCTATGACTCTAGGTGAGTAGGTATCTTTTAATATGAAATATTCCCATCTTATAGTTGCATCCCTCCTGAAATATTTTTCAACTAATAAATTAATTAAATAGTGATGAGCAAAAAAAATTAGGCTTACTCGCTTGGATTGCAACAACCCTATTTTTCATGAGTTTGAACATGAAATTGGGTAGGTTCATTAGCCTATCATTGTGAAGAAGGCAACTGAGGAGTTTAAAATGGAGCCCATGTATCCATTGATACTGACCCTCACAAGCTATGTAGTGTATAATGTACTTAGCACACTAGTCGTAGGGTTCTGGCAATGAAGTCCTCCTTGTGCCCTATTTTTTGTCAACGTCTAGACATCTATTGGCATGCAAGGTGAAATGGGATTTTTTAGATTTGACATCAAAGTATTCTTCATATCACTCTCCTTCATAAGATAACCCTAGAAATTTTGCAATGATATCCTCATTACATTCAATACATAGTCCCTTTGCAGTAGCTATTCCATCATGTAGAGAATTTAGGAACTGGAAGGCCACCACATCATCATATGCTATCAATTTGAGAAGTAATTCAATCAACCCCCAGCTTCAAACCATTCTTGCGTAGGATGGTCTTGAAGGAGAAGGTCATTAACAATAGGTTCATGATAAATTATGTCACCTCCCATCACTATTGTATCAAGAATTCTCAAGCTACTAACAAACCCAGAACACCAAATTTATAGTATAGGATTGCAAAGTTCAAGAATTCAAAGTAACACAAATAAAAGTGACTACAACCACATAGAAATTAGTAAATAAAAATGATAGTTCACACAATGCTTTCTGCATGTCACATCATGATTAAATGTATTAAGTTCACAACATGCCATTTCATAACTATCAGTTTGTTGCACATGCTTCAATTGTCACATCAGTGTAAACTTACCCTTTTTATCATGGCATGTCATCACTCCTTTAAGTACAAACTTATATGGAAAAATAAATAAATTAGACGATAAAATATGGATGGATAAAAATGATGTATCCCACCCCCCAACTTAAAATAATGCATGGGTCCCATCATGTCATATGTACGATCTAGACAATTAAGTACATAAAAATGTAAATCTACAAATTTTATTATTAAATATATGGACAAGAATGTCATACTTACCTGCCCAATGTGACAGATGTTGATCTCAGATTGGTTTTGACTAATGAGTGTCTACACACTTAAGTCATCTACTTAGTTTATCCCAAAATATTAACATATGTTGAGCATAACATATAAGACAATGCATGCCGAGTAAACAGTGAGTGCTATGCCACTTGCCAAGTCACTTAGATGTCGAGAAAATAGTATGTGCTGAGTGATTCAAATGCTGAGCAAGAAGTGCATGCTGAGTCATTTAGATGTCGAGTGACAACATTAAAGTTACAGTTAGTGCCGAGCACTAGGGACTTCAGATTCAGAGTAATATACTTTTGACATAGTTGTTTGTATTAGCACAAACTACTATGTAAAGAATTTTTGAAGCTGACTTAAGTACTATTTTATGATCTTTGTTAATAAGGACAAAGCTTAATTGTCAATTCCTATGCATGACATATATCCAATCAAAGAAAGTGAAGGTTTAAACAATAATATGGGTGAATCACTACCGTTGATTCATACCTAACCCTAAATCACCTAGGCCTTCTTAAGGAAGATAAAACCTAAAATTTATAGAGATGGAGAGAGAAACACTAAGGAGATTTGAAGAGAATTTGCATGCGCAAACAAACCATTCATGGTGATTAAGGTGTTATGAATCAAGTTACATTGCAAAATCAGTTAGAAGGAGAACAAAGGAAAGGAAAGAGATGACAACAGAGGTACATTTGGTCAAAAAGGATCAAGTACACATCAGTATAGGGGTGATTAGACATCAAGCAATAGAGTGCTAATCGAAGGATCATTGCTAAGACATTTTAATAGGTGAATCAGTTAAATCTCTTAACAAAGTATTCCTAACAGGGTCTTGTAAATCTTTTAACAGGGTGCTTACTTCATTGTAAGTTAAAGTCCTCTTACCAGGTACACTTCTAGTAGGGTGTTTTAAATCCTTTAATAGGGTAAGATCTAACAATTTTGTAAGCCTTTAGCATGGCAGACCTTTCACAGGATAGATCATGTTTCATGGTCAAACATTGCAACCTTCATTGGATACACTTTATTATTACAATAGTGAAGATTTGTGGGTGTCATCTCCACCCTAGATTTACCTTCTTCTTGGAGGGTTTTTGGGTAACCAAATATCTTGTGTTATACATGTGTTGAATATTTACTTTCATGCTATGAATGCATATGCTTAATTTGGTTTTTTAGTTTATATGCATAGATTGTGAGATGGATGTGTGGTGAATAGTGTTAGAGGTTGAAAGTTTTTAGTACTGATTTAATCCCCACCTCAGAGTTTACTTTCCTATTGTATTTCCAACAATTTCTATTAGAGCTTAGTTCTCTAGAAGAAAATCTTTGTAACTTTGAGGAAAGATCTTGGAGATGAAAGTCTACAAATTGGGAAAGACTATTGAGAAATAGACAATTGAAATACAACTTTCTCTACATCATTTGAATGAAGCAAGAGATGAGTTAAAGATATCATTGAAGAGAAGGAAGGAAATTACTACTCAAGATAATGACACACAATACCAAGAGATTGACACTACTAAATTATTTGCAAATGGAAACTCCAATGAATTTGATGTAACAGTCACAAATCTAATGGAAAAGAGCATAACCCTAACTAAAGAGGTTAGAAATCTAAAGAGAGAAAAATAGATCCAATTGGTATTTGTTTGTTAGAGTAAATAATTATTATTTACGCTTTTAAGTTTACTTAGGTTAATGCATTTATTTAACAGTTGTAGTTTAGGAGTTGTTGACAACACATGAGTTTTTGCCTATCTAAGTCATACTTATCTTCTCACCTTGATCGAGGATATCCCACCTTTTGTGGACGTATGCTTAGTTATCAACCTTATCTCCTAGCACTTTCTAGCTTCTTCTACAAGCTTCCTAGAGGCCTTTATATTCAAGCTCTCCTATTGTAATTTCATATTTTTTGCATATCTTTTCATATCAATATTGCATAGCAATTCTTTTTTCATTGTTGCAATACTTTCTCTCTCAATCCGTTTAGTTTCTCTAAGCTCCACCCTTCCTTCTTTGGTTTCTCTTTAGCAGATTATTTGCATGCAGGTGATCTTGGCGAGCTATGAAGTTGGCTTTCATCAACTTCTACATGGTATTAGAGCCTCCCTGTTGCTTCTTAGTTGAAGGATTTTTGAAGCCATGATTTAGAGACACAAACCCTAGTTTGTTTGTGATTTTTTTCTTCAATCAAGAGGAAGAGCAATTTTTTGGGGCACTTTGGGCCTAAACGGATGCTACCATTGAGTTCAAAAGGCCTGTTACAGTCAAGATTAATATAAAATTTGTCCATTCAGGACACAATTGCTTCGAGAGGTAAACAAATGTTTTCGGGAGGCTATACAGATCCATACGAACACATTTATTGCAATTTTTGAATTTTTTTAAAAAATTTTGGGCACCACCATGCCACCACCACCTAGCCACCTCCACCAGCAGTAGCACCATGGCACCATCTACCTGCATCCATCGCTCCACAGCCACCATCGTGTCGTCGACCCTCCACCCACTAAGCGGTGCCACTGGAGCTTGCCACCCTTGTGGCCACTGCCACCATTGGTGCCCTCTCTATAGCCACCCACCTGTGGCCTCCACCAAGCTATACCTGCTACATAATTGGCATCATACAATGCATGACATGTGGAATGGGTGCTACATTGGCACCTGCCACGTGGTAGCACCACATCAGTCTCCTACCACGTGGATGCCATGTGGCAATCTTTTTTTTCCACGATGACTTTCAAGCCATCAAATTTAATGGCATAAACTACTGACATCAACATGATGTCAACATTACATCAACACACCTTGCATCCTCTTCAGGTCCCTTTTTGACCTACTCACAATTTTTTGGCCATAACTTGAGCATATAGAGGTATTATTCTAATTCGAAAGAAGCACTGGAAAGCTAAACCTAAGATGGAGACTTTGGTATAGGAATTTTGTGATTTTTATGCAGTTTGGTTGCATATTTTTTAGTCAAAGTTGGATGTTCTATTTTTTACTCTGGTGAGCTTATCTTGTGCATCCCATCTCCATTTTTTGAAAACATTATATTTTTGGAAAGCTAGTTCTGTCTACTTGTTAGAAATTCTATAATTTCCTTTAGATTCTACCCCATGCCCTTTCTATCATGTTTTTGGCATTTTTTTCTCTATAGTGGATATCTTGGGTGTTCCAGGTCTGAAGATCATTTTCATTGCATGAGATCTTTTGTTTTGGGTCATACTATCTTTTGTACCATCTTTTTTCCCTTGCTAATCATTTTTGATATCATTTGTAAGCATCTTTATGCAAACACACTGAGATAAAGTGTCACTCTTGCATTTCAAGTTCATGAACATTATTTTGAGATAGTTGTACTCACACTATTTTATAAAGCACTATGAGTGGGTTAGTTGTTGCCATTTTTGTGCCCTCTTCCTTTATGAAGTGAGTGTCCCTTCCATGACATTAACCCCATGATGTGTCAGTGACATGTGCCTTTATAAGTTTTTGTACCTCTTGCTCTTTCTCTTGCTATTCTTGGTTCTTTCTGCAGAAGACTTTTTGGCCCACTTTCTCAGTTGCTTGTCACCTCATCCTATCTACATTAAGTGGGGGTTATTCTATTGTTCTAATGCTTCCTTGGTTTGATGGTTCTATAGTGTGAGCTATGTATTTAGTGGTTGATCCTATATACTAAGCAATTGCAGTGGTTGGCTACCTATGCATTTTAGTAAGATGGATCATCTACCATATAGACACTCTTGGTTCATGCCTTCTATTTTTTGTGGAGGATCTTCAGATCAATAGTTTCTTTTTGATAGATTTTGTGGCTTCTTCATGCTTTAGTGATGCTCTTCATGATCTTCTCCTTGTTTCTGTTTTCTGGGACATTCCTCTAGTTGGAGGCTTCTTCAGTCCTTCACTAGATTTTTAGCTATCTTTTTTTGGGGGAGGATTTTTCCCATGTGGTTTTCTCTCTTTTCCCATTTTTAGAGGTTACATTTCTTTGCATTGTACATGGGTACTTAACATGGCCTTGTTGATGGGATCCATTTTGCATTTCATCTTAGCTATTGTAAGCTTAAGTTTATTTCCCTAACGTGCATTTAAAGGGGGGTGTTAGAGTAAATAATAATTATTTATGATTTTACTTAAGTTTACTTAGGTTAATGCATTTATTTAATAGTTTTAGTTTAGGAGTTGTTGACAACATCGGAGTTTGTTTCTATCTAAGTCATACTTATCCTCTCACCTTGATCAAGGATATTCCACCTTTTCCGGACGTATGCTTAGTTGTCAACTTTATCTCCTAGCACTTTCTAGCTTGTTCTAAAAGCTTCCTAGAGGCCTTTATATTTAGACTTTCCTATTGTAATTTCATATCTTTTGCACATCTTTTCATATCAATATTGCATAGCAATTCTTTTTTCATTGTTGCAATACTTTCTCTCTCAGTCTGTTTATTTTCTCCAAGCTCCACTGTTCCTTCTTTGGTTTCTCTTCAGCAAGTTATTTGCATGCAGGTGATCTTCGCGAGTTGTGAATTTGGTTTTCATCAACTTCTACGTTGCTATGTGAAGTGACTGAGCAGAAAAAGAAAGCTAAAGAGGACAAAGTCATGATTGAAGATGACAAAAATATTTTGACAAACAGACTGGAAGAGAAATTGATCAAGAAGAAGAGAATGCGCTTGCCCAAGCACCACTTGCCATCACCCAAGATCAAGGAGAGGACCAACAAGAAGAGGAAGTAGAAATTGTAGAAGGTGCCAAGGTAGAAGAAGCTAGTGAAGCACCTACAACTATTGAACACAAGAAAAGAAAAGAAAAAGCACCTATAATAAACAAACTAGAAAGAAGGTTGAAAAACCTACTCAACCTACAATACCTACAGCTAGGGCTAGCACAAGGGCCACTGTACAAAAGGCTAAGGAAGTAGCTAAGCAAAGGAGAAAAGAGCTAGTCAAGCTAGCAAGGGTGAAGAATCTCAGAAGAGAACAAGGAGAAAATATGTTGCTCTAGCTAAATTTGATGACAACAGCTAGTTTCAAGTGGTAAGTCACAATTCTTCTTCATATTTAGATAATCTATGTGAGAATATTAGAAATCATGCTAATTTATTTGGATTCTCTCACATTGAGTTTGACAATCTTGGGAAGATCAAAAATAATCAAGCTGAAGAGGTAGTATATGCCATGATGGCAATATTTAAAAAGGCTCCTCTTGAACTTACCAAATCCATACCCAAGAGTTTGTATGAGAGAGTTAAGTAGAAGTGGCACTATTGTTTAAATACTGAAAAAAAAAACATAAATAACACTTGCCCAGGTAATGCTAGAACTAAGTAAGGGTGCAATGAAAAAAGGAATTAAGAAACATATTGGAAAATTTGCGCCAAAATACATGGCATTCAGTATATTGTAGAATAACATTGAGGATGTTGTACAAAAGACTACTTTGATATGGAAATTACTATATGGTTTGACAACATCCCAGACTATATTGTAGGCACCTATTGAGGTGGGAGAAGAAAAAGAAGGAGAAAAAGAAGATGATACTAAACAATATATAGTTGAGGGAAGCATGGATATGAACATTGACACATAGGCACCAACTGAGGATGAGTAGCCAATAAAATAGAGTGTACTAGATACACTAATGTTAAGTGTCATTCCTTCACATGAGGTACACAAAGAAGATGACACTGTAAAGATAAAGGATGTTTATGATTCTGCCACTCAGAACATCAATCCCCTCACAAAGGATGACTTGAAAAAGATACTGGTGGAATCCACCACCCAGGCTAAACATTGTGAGAATCCTATATTGGTGAGTATTGATGAGTTTGTGAAGGTAGATAAGGCATCTATAGGGGAGGTATTACATATACAAATTACACCCTCAGCCCCTCCTCAATTCACAATGATACAACCTGCACTACCCCTTGTGGTATAGCAAAGGAAGGAGACAACTACTCCTAACATCATTACAATGGTACAAAGTACTCCAATCTCATTAACTATAGAGGAAAGTGTACATGACAAAGGTGAGATAGATGAAAAGAAGAAAGATGAGTCAGAAAAGAATGAAGAAACTCAAATTCAAATAGGCTAGGTAGATACTCCTGCACCTACAACACATAATCAAGGTGTTATTGATAATACCTAAGAAGAGAAGGAAAATCCTGAAGAGTCAAGTTTGACAACAAATCCAAAGGAGAAAATTGCAATACAAACATTGGTAATATTACCAAAAATTGCCACTCCTCCTAGTCAAGCTCTTTAGTGGCCGAGCATAGAAGCTACCCCATTACAATCCTCAAGGCCAAGTCCAAGTACATCCAAGGGAGTTGAAGTTACATCATTTGTTGATGTAAACCTAGATGAAATAATTGAGTTCCCCAAATTTGATTATGCAACTATTACTATTGAGCAAATGGGTATACTCCAAGAAGCTCTAGCAAAGAAGAAATATCAAGAATTGCTCAAACAGGAGCACATGCATAAATATGCTTTTATTGATATCAAAGACATTTTTGTTGATGCATTTAGTTTGTCAGCTCTAGAGGAAAACAAACCAATAATTGAATAGTTAACTAGCTTAGTGGAGAAGCTGAATGACACCGACCTAGATTCTAATGTCAAATTACTTGAATGGTCTAAGAGAAAATTCCAACATAAAGTTGATGAAAAGATATCAAGTGCTATTACACTGACATAGGTTGAATTAGCAACCAAAATGGAAAGTGTGAAGAAGATACTAGAGAATATTTTCTCTTTGTATGCCAAATTGAATAATACTACACTCTTCACAAGGGAACTTAGGAGTCATATCCTAAACTTGGAGAGCACTATGCACACATTTGGCATAACTCTACCAAAGTCTCCAACCCAAAGTGAGAAACACTTTAGCACCCTCTTACATTCCCAAAGTTAGTTAGCAACATTACATACAAATGAAGCCAACATCAAGGCTAAATTGATATGCATCCAGTCAACGTTGACTCTACACATGGAGATACTGCACAAGGAACTAGCCTACGCTAAAAATATCATGAAGAAAGACTCTCATATTTCTATACATGAAGGCTTAGTACACCTTGTTGCTAAGCTGGCCATCCAAATTAAGTCATTGGAGGTAGCTTGTGATAATTGGGATGCAACTCTAAATATTATCCTTGAGATCCACAAACCATTTTTGGACAAACACACTATTAGTTTGTAACCCATTGACATAAGTGTCAAAAAGGGGGAGTAAGGATAAAGGGGGAGTAATGGCATAGGGGGAGTAGAGTATGGGGGATACAGAGACAAAGCTAAATAGACAAACAATCTACTCGATAGGAGAAAGATTTTGTATTAGATATAGAGTACAACATAGAACAATCAACTTAGAAGGAGTTATGAGTTATGAAATTTTGAGTTATAACTAATAAGTCATGTGTTGCCAAATTTTGATATTTTTGAAATTTTTGTATAGAAGCCAAATAGATACCAGTTATTTATATTATGCTTGTAAGGATAAGATCATTAATATATGACCAAGTATTTTTGACACTCATGTCAAAGGGGGAGATTGTTGATCTCAGATTGGTTTTGACTAATGAGTGTCTATACACTTAAGTCATCTACTTAGTTCATACCAAACAAGTAACATATGCCGAGCATAACATATAAGATAGTGCATGCTGAGTAAACAGTGAGTGTCGAGCCACTCAAGTGTCAAGTCACTCAGTATTCGAGGAAATAGTATATGTCGAGTGATTCATGTGCTGAGCAAGCAGTGCATGCTGAGTCATTTAGATGCCGAATGAAAACATTGAAGTTAGAGTTAGCGCCAAGCACAGGGACTTCAAATGCTGAGTAATACAATTTTGACATAGTTATTTGTGTTGGCACAAACTACTATGTAAACCATTTTTGAAGCTAACTTAAGTATTGTTTTACAATCTTTGTTGATAAGGATGAATCTTAATTATGAATCCCTATGCATGACATGCATCCAATTAGAAAAAGGGAAGGTTTAAGTGGCAGTATGGGTGAATCACTACCATTGATTCATACTTAACCCTAAATCACCTAGGTCTTCTTAAGGAAGATAAACCCTAAACTTTATAGAGATGGAGAGAGGAATGCTAAGGATAATTGAAGAGAGTTTGCATGCACAAATAGAGCATTCATGGTGATTAAGGTGTTATGAATCAAGTTACATTACTGAACCAGTTAGAAGGAGAATAGAGGAAAGGAAATAGAGGACAACAAAGGTACATCTGATCATAAAGGATCAAGTACACATCAGTGTAGATGTGATTTGACATCAAACAACAGAGTGCTAATCGAAGGATATTGCTAAGACATTTTTACAAGTGAATCAGTTAAATCTCTTAACAAAGTAGTCCCAATAGGCTCTTGTAAATCCTTTAACAAGGTGCTTACTTCATTGTAAGTTAAAGTCCTCTTACTAGGCACACTTCTAGTAGGGTGTTTTAAATCCTTTAATAGGGTAAGATCTAACAATCTTGTAAGCCTTTAATAGGGCATACCTTTCATAGGGTAGATCATGTTTCATGGTCAAACATTATAACCTGCATTGGATATACTTTATTATTGTAGTAGTGAAGATTTATGGATGTCATCCCCACCCTAGTTTTACCATCTCCTTGGAGGGTTTCTAGCTCACCAATTATCTTGTGTCATACATGTGTTGAATATTTACTTTCATGCTATGAATGTATATGCATAGACTATGAGATGGATGTGTGGTGAATAGTTTTAGAGGTTGAAAATTTTTAGTGCTGATTCACCCCCCCGAGAGTTTACTTTCCTCTAACAACAAAATGATTGTATTGTCATCATATGTTGTCAAGGTTGAGAAGGGTGAGGTGGATGGGTGGAAAGACAAAAGATGACATGGTGAATTATTATGGAAAATAGGGCTTCCATCACTGATATTTTATTATGGAGCTTTGAAATAGATTCAAAGAGATGCATGAATTTGAGTGGGAGACTTAGATTTTGTTTTTGTAGAAGTAGTGGAAGTTCCTTGGAACTCAAACTATTGCAGTAACTCTTCTCTACTATGTGGTTTGTTGTAGATCTTGAGCCGATGACTGTTGACCAAAAGTTTGAACCATATAGGATATATAATGGACAATTTCACAACACCATTATCATATTCTACAACTATTTCATACAGTACTAACCATCTAGTTTGGAATTTCTCAAGATTGTGCTGATAGCATAAATCATATAATAGTGCCCAATCACCAAAAATGAACTTGTCGTCTTTTATAAACTTGTCATACCACTTCTTATGCAACCTTTGAATAATTTCAGTGTTATGCAATGAAGACTTCCTATATTCATTGAGTCCATGAAGATGTAGGACCCTTTCCCTTTGTGCCTCATTGAGATCAATATTCAATGCCAATGCTTTTCCAAACTATTTTGTGTTCAAATTCAATTGGCATTACAACTACCTTCCCATAGACTAATTCAAATGGAATGAAGCCTATTGTAGTCTTCCACACTATTTTATATGCCCATTATGCTTCTTTAAGATGAGATGCCCAATCTCTCTGTTGTCACTTAGGTTTGCACCCTTGTCCAAGGCCTATGCGCGAGGACAACCTAGTGAAACATGGAACCAACCTCCAAGCTGTGGGACTTGAACTGCGAGGTTGAGTCTCCGAAGAAGGCCGGCTTCCTCTTACTGTCAGGGCGCACCTATCTATTCTCAGAAGGGAAAGGGAGAAAGAGAGCATTAAAGAAAATCTACCTAGTCTAATCTAAGGCGATGATGCACCAAAACAGAGTGTTCAAACTCGTTCTCTACCCAAATATGCACTACGGAACTAGGGTAACATTCAAGGTCATACATTCATTCAGACTTATATCAACCAACAACCACATACAGATCAAGAGACCAACTGAATAACACCAAGAACAAAAGATTTCACTTGTATATTATTCAATAGGCCAAAGATAGATACAGTATGCAGACCACTGATCTCAACAATGCATCAATGAGAGGCAAAACAATACACATACACATTGATGGCTGAAAGAGATGATACATGATGTTCATCTAGCTTAGAGACAAAGGGATTTTTACACTGCAAATCTACAAGCAGCAGCAAAGAAATCAGGAAGAGTCGACCCTTACAAAATGTACAAAATCTGCCTTTATAGCTCCGACGTAACTGAGATCTTTTACTGCTGAAATGATCCTGCAACTACCTGCCATTAAGTCCAGTGGAAGACAATCATGGAAAAAATCTCAAGAAAATCTGATCTCTTTCACCAATAATGTCCTGAGAAGATTGAAAACAACACCATAACTGCGCTTTGACCTGGTAGATGGATCAATGGATGGATGGAGTGTCATTCTGTGTTTTACATTTACTCTGGTAGGTCAAGATTGATCATGGAGATCAGATCGCATGACAAAATTGATTATCTTCGCTTCCTGGTTCATGAATCCGTCGAAGTCAAAAAGGTCAACCAGGCTCCTTATGCGTCAACTAGGTTGCGCGGGCCAATTGCATTTCTTTATTTGCCACCTGGAGGTCCTCCCGCGGTTGACCACCCTTTATTGGACTAACCGCGCCACCTTGAATACTATCATGACTATGACGGTTACACTAACTGCCAACCACCATCCTCGACTGCACCGACAGGACACGTGTCGACAAGGCGTTGTGTTGCCAACATAACCCTCGCACATCTCTGCCATAGCGCGATGGCGCCTACTGTCGATCGGCCTCGATCCAATGATCATGGAGACTCGTCATTCTGCAACACCTTTCCCTTGCGAATCATTGGACCTGCGACACATGTGGCATTTCCCTATTGGCCCGATGATCGCTTAATCCTTACTGTGCCAGCTGTATGAAACATGGTTACACCAGGACACGTGGCACACAGGCGCTATGTCACCGATGTTAGCTCCCGAGTAGTTCTCGATAGCGAGATAACGCCAATCGTAGATCCCTGCGGATCCGACGATCGTGAAGACTTGCCATTCCTTCTGGAACTACTGGGCCCGCTGTATGCTGTGCACTAACTCATACACATGGCACCTCCTTATTTGGTTCAATGAAGACTAGCTGGCAACCCAAGACCTGATCCGCAGAGTGACCACGTGTTAGCTAGGCGCCATGTCGCTATGCAAAAATCGAGGCCAAATTCCCATAGTGCCATAGCGCCCACTGACACATGTCTTGAGATTTACGTGTGTCCCCATCCAATTCGCTACACTGACTGCGCTTGCACAGTACCCACTGGGACCCATCCGTTTGATCATTTCTTGCCACGGTGATTTTTTCGCTTGGGCGCTATGTCGCCATCGAAAAATGCATGGGTTTTTCGTTGGTGCCATGGCACCTCGCCGTGTTTTTGAAACCTCCGAGCCGTGAACCTATCTGCCCGTCGCCACGAAACCTCTGACCTATCATACTCTGTGACCTGTGATCGGACCCATCCCACTCATTGCCATATCGGTAACTGCACCACACCTTGGATGACACCTGGCGATCCTTGGTGAGACCTGGTCCTGTCGATCCACGTGGCGGATGGTCACCATGTCGCTATGATAAAATCCACACATCTTTGCCATAGCGAGATGGTGCCATCCGTTGATGCGACCAAATCTGATGATCGTGAGGACTCATCATACCTCGTGCTTCTGCCCTCCATGTCGATACACCTGGCATCGCTTTGAGACACAGCCCCACCTGACACATGTCACCAAGGCGCGATGTCGCTGTCATAACCCTCGCGCAACTCCTCCATAGCGCGATGGCGCTTACCGTTGATCTGAGCTGATCCGATGGTGGTGAACGTAAGCCTCGACTGTGTTAGCCGTGCCAACAGGAACTCTGACCTGGCACACGTGGTTCCTCCTGATTTGTCGCTGCAACACCTGATTCTGCCGGTCGTTAAAACTCACCGCCGTGACTATTTCTGCCGGGCGCTATGTCGCTATGGAGATTTTTCGATCGATTTGCGATAGCGACATAGTGCCAACGACGTTAAGAACCTTTTTTGACCTGCAAAACGCCAGACCCACCCTTGCAACATGTCATCAGGGCGTCATCGTGCTATAATAAATATCGTGCATTTCCCTTATAGCGCGATGGCGCCAACCGTTGGTACCGCTTAGATCTGATGGCCAGAAACTTGCAGGTTGTAACATTAAAACATTTATTCGAGACTAACCGTTGCACGAGCCACACTTTCAAAATTTAAACTCTTGGCAGTAAAACCAGAGGTAACACTTTTGGCGACTCGCAGGGGGCATGAGCCTGCTCAATGCATGACCAGTGCCTAAGGATGATCCATTGGGCCATGGAGTCAGAAAAGAGGGCCCAGAAGTTACGAAATCGAGAGCTGCAAGAAACCCTAACCCTTAATGAGGAAATCAAAACATTAAAGAACTGTTGAACTCTGGCTCTGTCTTGTGACTTGAAAACAAAAAATAGGATCTCCTCAGCAACCTAAGACTTGTCAAAACTTCGAAAACTGGTGACTCAAGAAGTGAGCCATGTGCACGCACACTTATTGTAAAACAGGAACAATAGGAAGCAACTAAACTAACTATGTACATGGATTCACAACTTTTTTAGAGATAGGGCTTCAGATGGATCCCATTGACTGGAATGGGTAGAATTTCAGCATTTGGCCTACTTAGCTGGAACGCATTGGCCTGTTTGCAACTGGAGATCAGATAAGGGCCACTCCATAGTGGATCAAATTTGGAGTGCCTTCCTGGTTTTGCTCTTTCTGAGTCCCACTTGAGAACTAAATCTCCCTCTCTGAAGATTCTGGCCCTTGCCTTCTTATCAAAACTCTTCTTCATCTGCTGCTGGTGTATCTCTAGGGTTTGCATAGCTTTGTTTCTCTTTTCTTCCAGTTCAATCAACTCTGCCATTCTTACTGACATGGAACTATTTTCAACCAATTCCAGCTAATGAGCCAACTCCAAGGATGGGAATTCCAACGAGATTGGAGTCTGGCCTCCCTACCATATACCAGCACAAAAGGTGAATTCCCAATAGATCTCTTGGGTGTTATCCTATCAGCCCACAGAGTGGTCCTTAATTTTTTATGCCAGACCCTCTGATTGTCTTCTATCATTCTCCTTATGATTCTGATCAGATTCTTGTTGGAAGATTCAGCTAAACCATTACCCTGGGGGTAGTAATTTGATGACGTGCTCAGATAGATATTGTGACTCATTGCCCATGCACAAATCTGGGTTCCAATAAAAGATTTGGCATTATCTGAGATGCTAGTAGAAGGAGCTCCAAACCTAGATACAATTCCATCAAGGAATTCAACAACTGATGGCTCTGTAGCATCCTTCAAGGCAACTGCCTCTGTCCACCTAGTGAAATAATCAGTAGCAGCCAAGATCCATTTATGACCTGCACTAGATGGAGGATTAATGGGGCCTATAAAATCCAACCCCCACTGGGTGAAGGGCTGATCCACCTGAATAGGATGAAGAGGAAGAGCTACAAGTCTCTGTTTGCCTGAGAAAAAGGCACATTTCTCATATTTTCTCACATACCTATAACTATCATGGAACAGAGATGGCTAGTAATATCCAACCCTCATGATCTTCATGGCGGTTGTTCTTGTAGAGAAGTGACCACCATCAGGGCCATCATGAAGTTCTTTAATCATCCTCTCAACCTAATCTTCTTCAATACATCTCAACAGGGTCCCATTAAAATCCCTCCTGAATAGGATATCATCAATCACAACATAGGGAATGGATTGTAGTCTATATTGTCTTCTTTTAGCTCTGTCCAATCCCTGAGGGTATCCATTCCCTGATAAAAAGTTCCTCATGTCATCCATCCAGCTCCTTGGGGCATTAACATTTCTTTCCTCCTGCTGCTCTACAATTACCATAGCAGTCCCTTCATCTGAATCCTAACCTGATAACATTTCTTTGCATAATCCTCTCCCTCTTACCAACTTGGTAATTTGAATATCAACATCATATTCCATTACCCTAGCGATCCATCCAGCTCTCTTTTCACTGATATCCTTGCTTAACAGGAAGTCTTTTACACTCGCATGGGGTACCAACAAATGGATCCTATTATGGGATAAGAGGTGTCTAAATTTCTTCAAGGCTCTAATGACTGCAAGGGCTTGCTTCTCAACAAAGCTATACTTATCTTCATATTCCTTGAGTCCTTCACTAAAGAAGGCTATGGGCTGCTCCTCATTCTTGTCATTTGTCTGAGTCAAGACAGCAGAAACACTTAACTCACCACCTAAAGTGTAGAGGATGAAATCTTTCTCAAAATTTGGGTTCATGAGAGTGGGGGCTAAGGCTATGGCTGCCTTAATTTCTTCAAAACTCTCCTTCCCCTCCTTGGTCCATGAGAAGACCATATCTTTCTTAAGCATGGCTGTGAGGGGCTTCACCATGATGGCAAGATTAGGAATAAACCTTCTTACAAAATTTATCCTACCAAGGAAACTTTGCAGCCCTTTCTTGTGTTTAGGGAGAGGAAGGGCAAGTATTGCTTTTGTTCTTTCTGGATCAATGGTCAACCCATCCTTAGATACAATGTGTCCTAGTAATTTTCCTTGGCTTGTAGCAAAGACACACTTGGCTGGGTTGAGGTAAACCCCAAACTCTCTACATCTTAGAAATACCTGTCTCAAATGATCAAGATGATCTTTTACATTCTTGGAATATACAGTTATATCATCAAGGTATACTAAGACAAACTTGTCGATTAATCTTTTTAAAGCTACCTCCATCACCTTTTGGAATGTGGCACCTGCATTTGTTAGTCCAAATGGCATCTTGCAATAAGCATAGGTGCCCCATTTAGTAGTAAATGCTGTCTTATATCTGTCAGATTCTTTAACCAACACTTGGTTATAACCAAAAAATCCATCAAGAAAAGAGAACCTCCTTGACCCACTGACCTTGGACAGAATTTGCTCCATAGAAGGGAGAGGATGGTGATCCTTAAGGGAAGCCTGATTAAGATCCCTAAAGTCCACACACAATCTGATTTCTCCATTCTTCTTCCTTACAGGGACAAGGTTAGCCACCCATGATGAGTGTTTGATAGGAAAAATTATGTTAGCTTCAATCAACTTGGATAGTTCCTTTCTCATTAAGGGTTCAATCTTGGGATTCATTGGCCTCTGTTTTTGCCTTATTGGTTTGACCCTATCAACTAAATCTATGGTATGCTGAAACAAACTAGGGTCAAACCCATTTAAGTCATCATATGTCCAAGCAAACACATCATTAAATTCTTGACATAGATGGATGAAATTTTCTTGCTCAGCCTCAGAACATACCTTCCCCATGTTAAGATATTTTCCATCAGCAATAGTAACTGGAGCATGATCATCCTTTTCTACAGCTAGATTTATTCCTTTACCTCTTGTCTGATCGTCAGGATTAAAGACACTCTCCAAGGTAATGAGACCCTTGGGAAACTTGTTGGAACTAAGGTGAATGATCTGATCACCATACTGATCTTGTAGTCTTGATTGATTTCTTTCTAAAAATTTTGCTTCATTCTGCAAGAAACTCACAATCTGCTCATCAGACTCAAACACCTGCCGATGAGTGTTATTGTTAGGAATAGCAGGCCTCACTACCACCCTTATTTGTTGCTTCCTCTCTTCCTCGAGATTCCCTGGCACATCATAAGATGCACCCACTACTGTGAGTCTATCAGCATATTTTTTTTCTTTCCTAGGAATGCTTTGGATATTAAATGCTTGGAAACCCTCAAGCAAATCCCAGACTCTATGTTTGTAAGACTTGAGCAGGCCATTTTTGGTGATATTCTAATTTCTCACTTGGTTCACTACCAACTCACTGTCTCCATATACTTTCAAGGCTTGAATTCCCCTCTTTTGGGCAAGTAGGAGACCTTGGATCAAAGATTCATACTCGGCCACATTATTGGTACAACTGAATTGGAGCCTAAAAGAGAAGTAGTATCTTATTTGTGCAGGAGAGATCAACATAACACCAGCCCCTGATCCATTTCTATTCCTTGAGCCACCGAAGTACATACTCCATATTCCATTTATGTCATCATTAGCTCCAACAAGATCAAGAACTTGAGCCTCCTTCTCTATTATGCAATATGTACTAAGGCCTGTCTCAAGAGTTTCCGGCATAGGTTCAAACTGACATGTATTTGCCCACTCATCTAAGAAGAAATAAGGAATCTCTACTATGGAGGTGGCAGGCTCATTTACTATGTCATTCTCATACATCTCCAAAATAGGGCAATTCATATTAATGAAGTTGGGAGTGTAGGGTTCAGTGTGATGAAGGGCTTGAGGTTCTGCTCTAATTGAAGCATTGGCCCCATATCTGGTCTTAAATGACATATAAGACCAATCAACAGATATGAATCCACCTATTTGGGCAGTGAAGTCTCTTGAAAGACAGATGGCAAAATAGGGCTTGACTTCAGCAACAGATATGTCTTGAATCACAGTACAACCAGGGCCATTTCCACATTCTTAAGGATGCCTACGGTTTTGACAGTACTCCCATCTAGTTGTAACACATCCCTAATAATGGGCTCATATTTCATTCCTAAAGCATCAACAACACACCTAGGCATTACTGAGCTACTAGCCCCTGAATCTATCATGCAATTATGGACTAACTTGCCCCCTATAATCAGAGAAACATAGAATGGAGGAGGTCTAACCTTTTTATTTGTCTCCACATTACCTGATGGTTGTACTAAACTAGTGTCACTCTCCATGGTAGATGACTGATCTTTGGGTTTGATCTTTTCCAATTCTTGTTGTAGCATCCTTTTTTGCATTGGTATGGTGGCAACTACATCCCACATGGAGATGCTTACATTGGTCTTTTTCATTTGCTCTACCACACTCAAGGGTGTATTAGGAATTTTGGCAGAAACTTTGGGAGTTGTACCCATGAGAGGCTGAGATGGAGCAACATAGGGATCACTTGCATCCTCCTTTCTTGGACCTTGCCTTTGCTGTTGTGAAGTGTTTGTCTGCTCACTTGCTATTCGTATATGAGGTATAACACTCAAAGTTGAGGCCTGCTCAGGAGAAAGGGGGGCAGTATGTTCCATAGCTCTCTTTTTGCTTCTTGTGTTATGAGCAATGAAATCCTGGTTTACATTACAATGCTCCTCCATCTGGTGATTCATAAAAGAGCAATCCTTGCCTCTGAATATATGAGGCCTCCTTGGGATGATCTTCCTTGTATGATTGATTTACTGCAGACTCCTGGACAGTTAGGGCCAAATAAGATTATGCCTTCTGACATAGGCAATAGGTATAAGAATAATTACATGAAGGATAGAAGTCTTGATCCTGGGCTAAGTTATTTTGAGGAACTAAAGCTCTACTCTGATTTGAGCTTGAAGCAGTAGCATGACTATTTTGCCTATTCTGATCAAAAGAGCTATTCCAATGATTAGGAGGCCTACCACCACTTGGAGCCTGATGTTGTAATTGGGGAGGCTTGCCACTTTGGGCTTGCTGCCTTTCTAAGGCCACCACCCTGTTACTCATTTTTTGTATTAGAGAAAAACTATCCTCTAATCTCTTCCCTTGGTCCTTCAACTCCTTTCCCCTATTCTTGCAATTTTTTATCCAGAGTCCTCTCTCTTTTCTCTGTATTCAGCACTAGACCTTGGAGCATTTCCTTGAGCTCATCTATTCCATTTGAGGATGTGGAAGCTTGGGGAACTGGAGTAAGGGCTTGTGATGTAGAAATTGTAGGAAGGGGGGCTATCGCTGGTTGGTGGTTGGGAACATCAGGAAAGAAAGGCATAGGAGGCCTTGGAGCCAACTTTCCTCCTTGTATTAGGATTTTCTCAGCCTTTATAGCTGTCTCATAAGCATTCGGTAATGTATCCCCTCCCATAGTTTGGATTGTGGTGGCAATGTCATTGTTGAAAGCTCTAAGGTAATGCAAGAAGGCATTACCAGGGGTAGGTTTCACTATAGTAGGTATTTTGTCCCATGTCTTTTGGAATCTATAATTAAAATCAGTCATACATTCGTGGGGGGCTCTTTTTATTGTAGTCAGCTGCTCTAGTAGTGACAAATGGTCACTCTTATCCTCAAAATGTTTGCATAATCCTGCTCCTAGTCCATCCCAATCAGTTATGGAACCATGAGCTAAGCCTTTGTACCACTGTAATGCTTTTCCTTTTAAAGATGAGGCTAGAAGTTTGACAGCAACATCATCTTCTGTAATACCATGAATATTGCAGACATTCGCTACCTCTTGGATATGCTCTAGAGGGGAAATAGAAGTTTCACCAGTAAAATCAGGTATACTTTTTAGTGCAGATACTGGTATATCATGTCTTTGGGCTAACAAAAGAGAACTTCCACCATTAAAGGCGGCAAAAGCATGAACTCTTGGCTGTGCCATATAAACAAGTGTTCTATTGATGAGTGTTGATGGCAATCTAGGCTGAGTTCGAACAGTAGGGGGAGTAGAGACAGATCTTACAGGTATATCAACTGTTATTCTACCCCTAATTGGTGATAATAAAGTTTTAGTCCTTCTTCTCCTAGGATTTGAAAGAGAAAGCTCTTGATATTGAAATTTACCTCTAGAAGATGCCCTTGTTTCAGTCCTGCGCATGAATCACTGCAAACTTGGTCTGGAACCAAACTTTTTGATGTTCAGAGTCGCCAAGTACTTTGAAGAATCAGCCTCTTAAAGGCTTGAAAACTGAAGCCAACACTACTTCTTCAGCATTTATCTCTAGAATTCTTTCTTCTTGACACCAGTAGACCTGAAATCTTCTGATATGAGTCCCACCAGGCGTGCCAAAAACTGTTGTCACTTAGGTTTGCACCCTTGTCCAAGGCCTATGCACGAGGACAACCTAGTGAAACATGGAAACAACCTCCAAGCTGTGGGACTTGAACTACGAGGTTGAGTCTCCGGAGAAGGCCGGCTTCCTCTTACTGTCAGGGCGCACCTATCTATTCTCAAAAGGGAAAGGGAGAAATAGAGCATTAAAGCAAATCTACCTAGTCTAATCTAAGGCGGTGATGCACCAAAACAGAGTGTTCAGACTCGTTCTCTACCCAAATATGCACTACGAAACTAGGGTAACATTAAAGGTCATACATTCATTCAGACTTATATCAACCAACAGCCACATACAGATCAGGAGACCAACTGAATAACACCAGGAACAGAAGATTTCACTTGTATATTATTCAATAGGCCAAAGATAGATACAGTATGCAGACCACTGATCTCAACAATGCATCAACGAGAGGCAAAACAATACACATACATGTTGATGGCTGAAAGAGATGATACAGGATGCTCATCTAGCTCAGAGATAGGGATTTTTACATTACAAATTTGCAAGCAGCAGCAGAGAAATCAGGAAGAGTCGACCCTTACAAAATGTACAAAATCTGCCTTTATAGCTCCGGTGTAACTGAGATCTTTTACTGCTGAAATGACCCTGCAACTACCTGCCATTAAGTCCTGTGGAAGACAATCATGGAAAAAATCTCAAGAAAATCTGATCTCTTTCGCCAATAATGTCCTAAGAAGACTGAAAATGACACCATAACTATGCTCTAACCTGGTAGATGGATCAATGGATGGATGGAGTGTCATTCTGTGTTTTACATTTACTCTGGTAGGTCGAGATTGATCATGGAGATCAGATCGCATGATAAAATCGATTATCTTTGCTTCCTAGTTCATGAATCCGTCGAAGTCAAAAAGGTCAACCAGGCTCCTTATGCGTCAACTAGGCCGTGCAGGTCAATTGCATTTCTTTATTTTCCACCTGGAGGTCCTCCCGTGGTTGACCACCCTTTATTGGACTAACCGCGCCACCTTGAATACTATCATGACTGTGACGGTTACACTAACCGCCAACCGCCATCCTCGACTGCGCCGATAAGACACGTGTCGACAAGGCGTTGTGTTGCCAACATAACCCTCGCACATCTCTGCCATAGCACGATGGTGCCTACCATCGATCGGCCTCGATCTAATGATCATGGAGACTCGTCATTCTGCAACCCCTTTCCCTGGCGAATCATTGGACCCGCGGCACATGTGGCATTTCCCTATTGGCTCGACGATAGCTTAATCCTTACTGCGCCAGCTGTATGAAACATGGTTACACCAGGACACGTGGTGCACGGGCGCTATGTCGCTGATGTTAGCTCCCGAGCAGTTCTCGATAGCGAGACAACGCTAGTCGTAGATCCCTGCGGATCTGACGATTGTGAAGACTCGCCATTCCTTCTAGAACTACTGGGCCCGCTGTACGCTGTGCACTGACTCATACACATGGAACCTCCTTATTTGGTTCAATGAAGACTAGTTGGCAACCCAAGACCTGATCTACAGAGCGACCACGTGTTAGCTAGGCGCCATGTCGCTATGCGAAAATTGAGGCCAAATTCCCATAGCACCCATTGACACATGTCCTAAGATTTATGTGTGTCCCCATTCGATTCGCCACGCTGACTGCGCTTGCACAGTACTCGTTGGGACCCATCCGTCTGATCATTTCTTGCCACGGTGATTTTTCCGCTTGGGCGTTATGTCGCCATCAAAAAATGCATGGGTTTTTCGTTGGCGCCATGGCGCCTCGTTGTGTTTTTGAAACCTCCAGGCCGTGAACCTGTCTGCCCACCGCCACGAAACCTCTGACCTGTCGTACTCTGCGACCTGCGACCGGACCCATCCCACTCATTGCCATATCGGTAACTGCACCACACCTTGGACGACACCTGGTGATCCTTGGTGAGACCTGGTCCTGTCGATCCACATGGCGGATGGTCGCCATGTCGCTATGATAAAATTTGCACATCTTTGCTATAGCGAGATGGCGCCATCCGTTGATGCGACCAAATCCGACGATCGTGAGGACTCGTCGTACCTTGTGCTTTCACCCTCCATGTCGATACACCTGGCATCGCTTTGAGACACGGCCCCACCTGACACGTGTCACCAGGGAACGATGTTGCTGTCATAACCCTCACACAACTCCTCCATAGCGCGATGGCGCTTACCGTTGATTCGAGCTGATCCGACGGTGGTGAATGTAAGCCTTGACTGTGTTAGCCATGCCGACAGGAACTCTGACCTAGCACACGTGGTTCCTCCTGATTTGTCACCGCAACACCTGATTCTGTCGGTCGTTAAAACTCACTGCTGTGACTATTTCTATCGGGCGCTATGTCGCTATGGAGATTTTTCGGCCGATTTGTGATAGCGACATAGTGCCAAGGATGTTAAGAACCTTTTTCAACCCACGAAACGCCGGACCCACCCTTGCAACATGTCATCAGGGCGTCATCGCGCTATAATAAATATCGTGCATTTCCCTTATAGCGCGATGGCGCCAACCATTGGTACCGCTTAGATCTGACGGCCAAAAACTTGCAGGTTGTAACATTAAAACATTTATTCGAGACTAACCATTGCACGAGCCACACTTTCAAAATTTAAAATCTTGGCGGTAAAACCAGAGGTAACACTCTCTTATGGATTTTAACTATCTTTGTCAGAATTGCCCCAATCTCCCTATTGGTTATCTCAACATGTCCATTAGCTTGGGGGTGGTAAGGGTATATCTTACCATGTTTAATTGTGTATTCATTGATGAGTGTAGTGATGATATCTAAGGTGAATTGGGAACCTTGATCAGTCACCAATTCCCTAGGGACACCATACCTTTTAAAAATAGCTTCATACAAACTTTCAGCAACATTATTGTTCCTAACATGTTTCATAAGTTTTTCTTTAGCCCATTTATTGACACAATGAATTAGACTAAGATATAGGACTTACCTTTGGATGGAGGTTCTATTTTTCCAACAAAGTCAATTCCCCATTTGTCAAAAGGTGTAACAACTACCCATGGCTATTGGGGAATTTCATCAGATTTAGTAGGTCTACCCATTCTTTGGCATCTATCACATTTATTTTTGTATCTTGCTACATCTTTGTAAAGAGTTATCCAATAGTACTTAGATGTCAGAATATTGAAAGTTTTCCTCTTTGCTACAAAGTTTCCTCCACATGGTTCATGATGACATGCATGCAAAATATCATATGTCTCATCTTCCCTTACACATATGTACATCACTTGATTAGGTCCAATATAGAACATACATCCAACAATCCAAGACAAATTGAAGTTTTTCTCCTCTAACAACCTTTGTTCCTTGGGGGATAAATGTGATGGTGTTCTTCTTGTAGCAAGATAGTTGGACATGTCAACATATCATGGATTATAGGCTATCAAATAAAATAGGTGCTCATCTAGAAAACTATCATCAATAGTTGTAGGGTCATCAGACACTTGTAGTCTTGAAAGGAAATCTGCCACCACATTAGCTCTTCTTGGTTTGTCTATTACCTTGATGTCAAACTCTTGCATGAGTAGAAACTAGCAAGCTAATATTCTTGAAATGGAAGGCTTGTTCATTAGGTATTTTATGTTTGCATGATTAGTATGAACAAAAATATCATAATCAGTGATGCAGTGTATACAATTGTTAAGTGCATAGGTTACAACAAGTAGCTTTTTTCTGTGATAGTGTAGTTTAGCTCCGCTCCCTAAAGATTCTTGCTAATGTAATATATAGCATGTTCAACTATTTCTTATTTTTGTACAACACCTACGACATAGTCTAAAGCATCAATATGAATATGAAATGGTAGGCTCCAATTAGGGCCCCACAACATAGGCACCTTGGTCAATACTTATTTTAAGTGATGGAATGACTTGTCACATTCATAATTCCATGAAAATTCAGAGTCTTTCTTCAACAAATTATACAAAGGGGTTGCTATTTGGCTGAACTCATTAATAAATCTTCTATAATAACCAATATATCCAAGAAAACTTCTGACATCTTTTTGTTTCTCTTGAGTGGATAGAGTTCTTATGAATTCTATCTTTTTGGGATCAACTTGGATGCCACGTGATGAAATGTAGTGGCCTAAAACAACTCCCTCTTCCATCATCATGTAGCACTTATCATTGTTTCGAAAGAGGTTGTGTTATTGGCATCTTTTTAGGACCTTTTCTAGATTAGATTTATCTAGTTCTTCAAATCAGACCCATATATAGTGAAATCATCCATATAAATCTCCATGCAATCAATAGAAATATCTAGAAAAAAAACTTATCACAACCTAGTAGAAAGTAGTAGGTGTGTTACATAGTCCAAAAGGTAGTATTGAATAGGAAAATGTGCTCTAACGATAGGTAAATGTTGTCTTATCTTGATCTTCTAGTGCCATTTAAATTTGGTTATAACCACCAAATCCATCTAAGAAGGAAAAATACTTCCTACTAGCCAAATTTTCAAGAACTTGATTAATAAAGAGAAAAGAAAAGTGGCTTTTCTTAGTGGTTTCATTGAGTTCTCTATAGTCCACACATACTCTTCACTTTCCTCCTTTCTTAGGCACAATGACCAAAAGTGAAACCCACTGGCTGTCAGAAATCAGATACATAAACTCAACACTCAACAATTTTTGTAACTTAGTCTTCACAATATCTTTTAATGCTAGATTAACTCTTCTTTTTGGCTACCTTATAGGTTTACATTCAGAGCTAATGTAAATTCTATGAGTACAAAGCTTTGGGTCAAGCTCCTTTATATCTGTGTAGTCCCAAGATAATGCTTGTTGGTTTTCATATAGCAACTAAAGTAGAGTTTCTAGGTTGGCAGGGGAAAGACTTTTACTAACATCCAACTCTTTACTTGGACCCACTTCAACTTTGGAAACTTTATCTAATATTTCTACCTTAGTAAAATGAGATGACTGAATCTCATACCATAAGGTATGAAGGTAGCTAGTTGTTGTAGGAAAATGAACTACATTCTTAGGAGGAAGTATTGTTTCTAGGGAGCAATTCTTGTCACCACACAGAGGAGAATTGATGCAGGAGCATCCAGAGGTATAAGGGCAATCCTGTGTCACCCAAAAAAAAATGTACTTAGACTTAGTTTTTGTTTCATGTGTTTTCATTTTTGGATACCCATTTGGGTCAAATAAAGGTTTCAACTCTCACAGTTCCACTATCAGTGTTCTAGGATAGAGTATTTGAATACCTTGGGATACGTGTAAATGCCAAAAAAAGGAGTATGTAATTGAGCCATCATTTTGGTGAACTAGGATGTGTAAATTTCCTAGATGAATGTAATTGCAATTTAGAGCATTCCAGAAAAAGAATCAGGTCAAAAGGCCCCACGGTTTGAAAGTTATCGCAGTTTTTTAGTTTTTGGAGACCTCCTAAGAATGCTTCAAAGTTAGGTTAGGGGCATTAAATGACCTTGAAAAGGGCCAAAAAATGAGGGATGAGTGAAGCTGGTCCATAGGGCTATAGAGCGCTTCAAGAGCTTTCCAAAAATGTAAACAGTTCGTCAATCGAAGCTACGGTTCAAAAGTTATGCCTCCTGGAAGTTCGGTTCACATTTTTGGATTCTTCTAGATTTGCACCAACTTCTAACGCAACTTCTAGGGCCTTCTACTTGGTCGGTGGATGCCTAATAGCACTTTCTAGAATTTACTCCTAGTCCTTAACCCTCTGGGGTCTATTTAAGGACATTTTTGGCATTGTAAAAGGCAGTTCGGAGTGGAAATTGAGAGGAGGTACCAAAAGGAGAAATTATCTCTAGTTTTGTGCTATTGTAAGCCCTTAGGGCATGTTTTGAAGTCTATTTTCTCTGTACTAAATGTATTAGCTTATTTTCATAGTTAATACAATTTCTCTTTTCCTGTTGTGTCCATTCTGTGCTTGGGTTGTGTTCCCATCAAGTGGTATCAGAGCTGGTTTTCCTGACTGTGTAGACAGAGCGCCGACTGTGAGGTAGTTTGCACCAGGATTGTGTGGTTGTGGGTTTGAGTGAAGAAGATGCCTCCATGAAGAGAGCATGGTGGAAGGGCTAGAGTTGTTAATCTTGAGGAGGTTAGAGCCCTCCAAAGGCAGGTACAAGCATTGCAGGAGGAGCTCCGTAGAGGAACAAATGTTGCCGCAGGTGACGACAGTGAGGATGACAATGAAGAAGAAGAAATTGGACCAGAAGGGAAATTTGATGGGGAAGTTCTAAATCAAGCAAAGGAAAGGCTTTTTAGGGCCATTAATAAATTTGGGAAAAGACCTACAATTGATGTGGGTGTATTTTCAGGAAATTTGAAACTAGATGAGTTGATCGACTGGATCAATGAACTGGAAGAATACTTTGAGTATGAGGATATCAGGGACCCAGATAGGGTTAAGTTTGCAAAGGCCAAACTGAAAGGCCATGCCAAAATCTGGTGGTAAGAGGTTCAATTAGAAAGAAATAGAAGAGGAAAGGAGAAGATCACAAGGTGGGATCGCATGGTGGACAAATTAAAGAAGCAGTTCATTCCTGTGGACTACGAGCTTGATTTGTTTAAGAAGATGCATGGGCTAAAGCAAGTAGGAAGATCAGTCCAAGAATATACAGAGGAGTTTTATCAACTTTTGATTAGAGCAGGGCATGCAGAAGCAAATAAGGAGAAGGTTGCTTGTTATATTAGTGGGTTGTGACCTAGCATCCGGGAGGAATTAAGTCTGGTAAGAATGATTAGCATTGAAGAGGCATACCAGTTTTCCCTACAAGTTTAAGAGAAGCTGAATAAGAGGTTTGAAGGGAGACAAAGAGGGTGTGGTCAAGGAGGAAGGAGAAGCAGTAGGTCATCTGGAGGTTGAAATGAAACCCAAAAGAAAAATGAAGATGTGGGTACTAGCAGGAACCAGAGGAATGAGGGTTTCAACCGCTCCTGTGATCAAGACTTTGGAAATTAGAGAGGAAGAGGTAGAGGACATGGGAAAAGGAAGAGGAGGCTTCTGTGGTACCTATTGCCATTGCAATGAAGAAGGTCATCGTGCCTTTGAATGCCCTCAACGACAAGGAAGGATAGATAGGAGAGCTGAGGGTCAAGCTAGGGTATGTGGATGAGGATGCATAGTCATCACATTCAGAGGATGCAAAAAGAGGAGAGACCTTGGTAAATGAAAGGGTCCTATTAAGTGGTGAGATTGAACCAAGACAAAGGAGGAGTTTGGTTTGTACCAAGTGCAAATGTGAGGAAAAATGTTGTGATGTGATCACCGATGGTGGTAGCACTGACAACTTGGTGTCAGAGGAGATGGTCTCTAAGCTGAAGCTCAAGAGGGAGAAACATCCCCAGCCCTATCGAATTACTTGGGTGAAAGATGATCATAAGGTCCTGGTAAGTGAACAATGTCTCGTGAAATTCAAAATTGGGAGTTACCATGATGAAGTTCTCTGTGATGTTATTCCAATGGATGTTTTCCATCTATTGCTGGGTAGACCATGGTAGTTTGGTAGACATGCAGTACATGATTGTCATGCAAACACATACTCTCTAACAAAGGATGGAGTTCACCACAAACTGAAGCCCATGAAAAAGGAAGGTGAAAAGGTATGTAGCAGTGCTAGGATTTGTCTTGTTGATGGAAGAAAGTTTTTAGATGGAATGAAACATCAGCATATGTGCTATGCTTTGATTCCTAAGAAAGATAAAGAAGGTAGTAGTGAAATACCACTTGAAGTTTCAGATTTACTAGGTGAGTTTGGAGATATTATCTCTGATAATGTTCCAGAAGGATTGCCACCATTAAGGCAAATCAGTCATCAGATAGATCTAATTCCAGGAGCTAGTTTTCCTAACAAGGCTGCTCATAGGATGACTCCTACTAAAATAGAGGAGCTAAATAGACAGGTTTAGGAGCTATTGAGGAAGGGCTTGATTCGGGAGAGCCTGAGTCCATGTGCAGTACATGTAGTATTGGCACCAAAGAAGGATGGAGAGTGGAGGATGTGTACAGACTCTCGAGCTATAAATAGGATAACCATCAAATATCGGTTTCCTTTGCCAAGAATGGATGATCTTATGGACTGCTTGAGTCGAGCTCAGTACTTCACAAAGGTAGATCTCAAGAGTGGTTATCACCAGATACGGATTAGAGAAGGAGATGAATGGAAAACAACCTTCAAGACCAAGGAGGGTCTTTATGAGTGGTTAGTCATGCCCTTTGCATTGACGAATTCCCCAAGCACCTTCATGCGGCTTATGAATGAGGTACTTAAGAAGTTCTTGGGAAAATTTGTTATTGTCTATTTGGATGATATTTTAATTTTCAGCAAGACTTTGGAAGAACATTTATTGCATATTTGTAGTGTCCTTTAAAGGTTAAAGGAAGAGAAACTATTAATTAATTTGAAGAAGTGTATCTTTGCAAAAAGGGAGTTAGTCTATTTGGGGTTTGTTATATCACCTGAAGGTCTTAAAATGGATCCAGAGAAGGTAAAATCCATCTTGGAATGGCCTACTCCAAGGTCTGCTACTGAGGTAAGATCATTTCATGGTCTGGTTAGTTTTTATAGGAAGTTTATTAAGAATTTTAGTGGCATATGTGCACCCCTAACCGACACAATAAGAGGGGATAGAAAAGAGTTCAAATGGACTGCAGCAGCTACGAGAAGTTTTGAATTGCTGAAGAAGAAGGTGACAGAACAACCTGTGTTGGCACTTCCAGATTTTAGAAAGGTGTTCCAGGTGGATTGTGATGCTAGTGGCAGTGCTATTGGGGCTGTATTGAGCCAAGAAGGTAAGCCTATTGCATGTTTTAGTGAAAAATTGAATGATGCAAAGAAGAAGTATTCTGTTTATGATCAAGAGTTCTATGCAATAGTTCAGGCCTTAAAGAAATGGAGGCATTATTTATTGCCAAAGGAATTTGTTTTGTATATTGATCACTAGGAATTACAATACCTAAATAGCCAAGGTAGATTGATTCAGAGGCATATGAAGTGGGTAGAGTTCTTGTAGAGCTATACATTTGTGTTGAAACATAGAAGTGGAAAATCTAACAGGGTTGTAGATGCACTAAGCAGGAGACAGTTGTTGCTTACAGTAATGCAGGTTGAAGTAGTTGGGTTTGATGAACTCAAGAATCTGTACCATGAAGAACCTGATTTTGCTAAAGCATGGAAAGCTTGTAAAGAGCCTATTGTTGTAGATAGAACTAGGTGGTTAAACTATCTGATTCAGGATGGTATGTTATTCAAGGGCAACCAATTGTGCATTCCAAAGAGTTCCATGAGGGAAAATCTGATTAAAGAGAAACACAATGGAGGGATGGAAGGACATTTTGGTTGAGATAAGACCATTGCCATTCTTAGAGAACATTATTTTTGGCCTCAGATTTCACAAGATGTGAAGAAGTTTGTATGGAGTTGCCAGGTTTGTCAAGTTGCCAAGGGATTTAGCCACAATACTGGACTATATCAGCCATTGCCCATTCCATCAAAGCCATGGGAGGACATAAGTATGGATTTTTTTTTTGGATTGCTGAGGACACCAAGGGGTAATGACTCAGTATTTGTTGTGGTTGATAGGTTCTCCAAAATGGCACATTTCATTCCATGCCACAAAACTCATGATGCTGTCCATATTGCAAACTTGTTTTTTAGAGAAGTGGTAAGACTACATGGTCTTCCAAGGAGTATAGTTTCTGAAAAAGACACTAAATTTGTGGGGTATTTCTGGAGAACATTGTGGAAAAAGTTGAGAACAAACTTGAAATTCAGTTCCACACATCACCCACAGACTGACGACCAAACAGAAGTGGTAAACAGAAGTCTGGGCAATTTGCTGAGATGTTTAGTTGGGGATAAGCCCAAGGGGTGGGATTTGATTCTACCACAAGCCATGTTTGCTTACAATAACTCTATAAATAGGAGTACTGGTAGATCACCATTCCACATTGTATATGGAAGTAGCCCAAGGATTGCACCAGAATTGAGGAAGATAGAGCAAGGGGAAAGGACAAGTGCTGAAGCTAAAGAAGTTGCTGAACATATCAAGCGTCTACGTGAGGAGGTTCAAGCACACATTACCAAGATGAATCAAGAGTATAAAGCTAGGGCTGATCAAAGGAGAAGACATAAGGAATTCCAAGTAGGGGATCTAGTCATGGTACACTTACGAAAAGAAAGATTTCCAGCCAGTACTTACAACAAGCTGAAAATGAAGAAATTTGGCCCTTGCAAAATTCTGAAGAAACATGACTCAGGAAATGCATATGAGGTGGAGTTGCCAGATGGAATTCACATTTCTCCTAGTTTCAACATTACAAACTTAACAAAGTATCATGATGATGGTGCAGATGAGGAACTGATGTTAGAGCCATGTCCAATTCCTACTTCTAAGAAGGAGGAGATAGAAGACATTCTAGATTATCATGTGGGTAGGAGCACCAGAAATAGGCAGTATGAAGAGTATTTGGTGAAGTGGAAAGGATGGCCGATAGAGGACTCAAGTTGGATTTCAGCAGCTAAGGTTTCCCATTTGGGATTTCCTCTACCATTCATAAAGTGACAGGGTCACTTTTCAATCTACCCTGGGTGTTTGATGTAGGAGCATCCAGAGGTATAAGGGCAATCCTGTGTCACCCAAAAAAAAATGTACTTAGACTTAGTTTCTGTTTCATGTGTTTTCATTTTTGGATACCCATTTGGGTCAAATAAATGTTCTAACTCTCACAGTTCCACTATCAGTGTTCTAGGATAGAGTATTTGAACACCTTGGGATACGTGTAAATGTCAAAAAATAGGAGTATGTAATTGAGCCATCATATTGGCGAACTAGGAGGTGTAAATTGGCCAGATGAATGTAATTTCAATTTAGAGCATTCCAGAAAAAGAATCAGGTCAAAAGGCCCCATGGTTTTAAAGTTATCGAAGTTTTTTGATTTTTGGAGACCTCCTAAGAATGCTTCAAAGTCAGGTTAGGGGCATTAAATGACCTTGAAAAGGGCCAAAAAATGGGGGATAAGTGAAGCTATTCATACGGCTATAGAGCACTTCGAGAGCTTTCCAAAAATGTAAACGGTTCGTCAATCGGAGCTATGGTTCAAAAGTTATGCCTCTCGAAAGTTCGGTTACCATTTTTGGATTCTTCTAGATTTTCACCAACTTCTAACGTGGCTTCTAGGGCCTTCTACTTGGTCGGTGGATGCCTACTAGCACTTTCTAGAATGTACTCCTAGTCGTTAACCCTTCGAGGTCTATTTAAGGACATTTTTGGCATTGTAAAAGGCAGTTCGGAGTGGAAATTGAGAGGAGGTACCAAAAGGAGAAATTGTCTCCAGTTATGTGCTATTGTAAGCCCTTAGGGCATGTTTTGAAGTCTATTTTCTCTGTACTGAATGTACTAGCTTATTTTCACAGTTAATACAATTTCCCTTTTCCTGTTGTGTCCATTCTGTTCTTGGGTTGTGTTCCCATCAAGAATCTTGACCATATTCTTCCTAGGAGATCATAAATGGGTTTCTATCAATCACGATTAAATGACTCAATGAATTGGCTGTGGGTTCATTATCCCCTAAATTAGGCCAGACAACTAGATCGTCTTGCAAAAGTGGTTTAGCAAGGGAGTATAATGCCAAATTTTTAATGTTTGAATCATTAGAAATTATCATCTTTCTAGAATGACAGGCTATGTAGGCATCTACAATGGCTAGCCAAGGCCTTCCTAGAATGATAGGGTAACCTCCCAAGGTGTCTTTGGGTGATAAGATGACAAAATCTGCTACATATTCCCAAGAATCTAAAGTGATAGTAACATCTTGTATCATACCATCATGTTTGATAGTAAAGCTATCAACAAGATGAAGTATAGTAGGGGTCTCTCTTATTCCAATGATGTTTAAGTGAATAACACATCTTTGGTCATTGCATTGATGGATGCTCCTAGATCTATCAAAGCATTCTAGAATTGAACTCCATTGATATAGACTTTGACAACTAGACTTCTAGGGTCCAAATATTTAGGATTTGTGGACTTATTCAACATGATATCATACAATTGACCCATGACATAAATAGTCTATGGTCTTTTCTTTTTCAACCAGGTTTCTTTATGTAGGCTTCCTTAATAGCTTTTATATATGTTGGGATTTCCTTGAGGGATCATAAAAATGACATCATCACATTCATTTGCTTCAATTGATTCAGCAATTCTCTAACAACATGATTCTCAACAAAAATAGAGGGCTAAGCAAGTCTCTGCAGAAATAGTGGATTCTTGGCTACAAGAGTTGGTTGTGGAGTGGGAATAGTTTCCTCCTTAATAGGTGTATTTTTGGTGGTAACTTTAGTTACTAAAAGAAATTTGGGAGTAGGAAGAGTGGTTCTAGACCTCAGATGTATATCATTTATGGATTAAGTTTGCTTTTGATTATCATTAGAGGAATATACTTGCTTTTGAGCTTTTATGCTATTAGGATTTGGTATAGGTTGAGCATGCAACTAAGTTTGCTTAGGTGGATTAGAATTAGTTATAGGAGGAGGAGGAGGAGGAGGAATTAACTCTTGTGAGTGGGGTTTCTATAGGGCACCATATTGCTGGTTAAGTTTATACTATGGTGACTATTGCTAGTTATCTTGTGGGGATTTCCACTGGTTGGGTTGTTGCTGCCAATTTTACTGATGTTACTACCAATGATTAGGAGGGGCTTTCTAGTTCTATTATTTCCATTGGTTAGGTGGAGGTTGATGCCATGGTTGATTATTCAATGGGGGCTGAGGTTGGTTAGGCCAAGAATTATTCAAATAATTTGGATTCAGTGGGCCAACATTATGGAAATTGGAATTTTTCCATTGATTATTAAAATTACCAAAATTTTGGAGAGGTTCTTGAGGTATACCTTGTCTCAAGGCCCATGGTCTATGTTGATCAATGTACAACACTTCTCCATTTTCATCAATTACTTTGAAATCAGTCAACATATTTTAAAGTTGAATCTCCACATTGGCAACCATCATACATTTGCAATTTCTCTTCTTCTCTTGATAATAAGAGCAAAACTCAACCAAAATAGCTTTGGCTTCTTCATATTTTCTCCTAGCTTGCATGGTATCCAATCAGGGGAAACATTATTAAAAATATCTTGCTTGAAGTTAGACAAAATAATGGAAAGCTCCACCTTTGATACTCCATAACTATTGATTTTACTAGGTGCAGTTTTAACTCCTCTTCCTTTCTTCATGGTTACCCTTGAGTAATTTAGGAATATTGTCTTGATATCTTGCCACCTTCTTTGAGTGACATTTCTTCCTTCTATGAGGTCCAATGCTTAAATGATTTTATCATTAACACCTTTAAGGAAAATATATTTTTGTGATTACTTATTCAACTGACGTTGAATGTTCCTTTGGAGGTTGAACATGAACCTAAAGACATAGTCTTCTAATGTCTCATCCTCTTTTTGTGACATCTTTAAAATGTCACTGACTTCATATCATAACCTTTTCAATGCTCCTTTTACTTTGTAAGAAATAAATTCTTCATAGAATCCCAGTCAGTTGCAACATTTGCACCCAACCCCATAAAGCATCGTCCTTTAGAGTAGATGTGTAATGTGCCCTATTTAGATATTATCCATTTTGTTAGAAATTTGTTTAGTGCTCCCCTCAGGATTCATGACAAGGGCTTAACTACCTCATGTGTATTATAAGTTGTGTGGTTGTACTGGGCATTGATAGACTAGTCTTTTGGTGCAACAGCAAGTCCACTCTAACAAGTGATATCAGAGCTTGGTCACATGTTTGAATCCTCAGACCCTCGGGTAATGTTGAGGGGGAGATTTTTAGAAATTTTTTCAGTGCTTCCCTTGGGATTCATGACAAGGGCTTAACCACCTCATGTGTACTATAAGTTGCGTGGTTGTATTGGGCATTGATAGATAAATCTTTTGGTGCAATGACAACCCCACTCTAACACATTTGTCTTAAATTTGAACCTTTGTAGATTAGTTTTCATTTCCAATTCTTTTCTATTTTCATTTTTATATTGATCTTTCTCTTAATTCCTCGTTGGTCTTTTCTGTGCAATGAGAGATTTCTCTTTAAAAATATGATTTTCCTTCTAAGTTTCTTGGTGTCTATCTTCTCTTTCAATTATCAATATTTATACACTCCTTCAAACAAGGGATGTGCCTTCTCCATGTGAATTGATGATGACCCTTGACTTACCAATGTGGATAGTAATTGTCTAAGACACCAAAGGCATGTAAAATTGTTAAGTGATATATAATTTATTTATACTTATAATTGAAAATTCTAGTAAAGACACATTCTTATAGTCTATCTACCTTATGTTTTTTAATATATTTTGATGCTTATATGTGAAGTTGGGATCTTGTTCAGACTATAGGTATGGGACCCTAGGAATATTGTTCCATAAACTCTAATATGATTTTAGTTTTGGATTTGTGAGTAGGATATAGGCCTTGGGTGAGTGTCTCACCATAGGTTCTAGGGCACTAAAATTTTTGCCAAAGGATCCTATGTGTTAGAGACCAGGGCCTTGTCTAGGTTGGCTCTACATGTGATATTTCGCAATCAAGTGAAAAAATTAATAAAATTAATGGGTTATGAGGGTTTGAGATCTCACATTAATTCAAATAATAGGGATGTATTGGTGGAGTACTTGAAGATAATATATGACACAAAGCATATGGATATTTGTGTAGGATTTGATGAAATCCAACTCCACAGCTTGCCAAGATCACCTGCACATGCAAATAGCTTGCCAATGAGAAACCAAAGGAGCAAGAGTTTGAAGCCAAAAACACAAGAGAAAATATTTCACAATAGGAAAATTAAATTTCTATGTGAATGGATGAATTTATAATGAGAGAGAGACCACTTATAAAGGCCTCAAGGAAGCTTATAGAACAAGTTAGAAGGTGGTAGAAGATAAGGTTGAAAACTAAGCACTCTTCCATAAAAAGGGTGAACATGCTAGAAGGGAAAAAACTACCATGTTGTCAACAACCCATCACTACAACTATTAACTACATGCATTAACCTAAGTAAACTTAAGTAAAAGAATAAATAATAAATAAATAATTAATTATTTACTCTAACACCCCCCCTTAAGTGTAACTTAGGGGAATGCCTTAAGCTCACAAAACTAAGAGAAAATGCAAAATGGGTCCTGACAACAAGGCCATGTTAGGTACCCATGTACAATGCAAAGAAATACAACCTCTGAAAATGGGGAAAGAGGGAAAACCTCATGGGAAAAACCCTCCCCCCAAAAAGAGTTAAGTACAAACATGCTAAAAAATGAAGGAAGGAAGGAAGGCCTCAACAAGACCCCCCAAGGACAACTTCCACCAGAAATGTTTCAAGAGACTCTCTCAAAACTATAAGTACAACTAGCCCCCCCCATGAGAATAGACACCAAAGCGCCCCTAGAGAAATGATTGAACCAATGAAACTCCAATGTGGAAGGAACAAGAGCACATAACAAGGGAACCCCTGAATGAGAGGGGAATCTGGAAGGCCTAGCTAATGCCCAAAGTAAAAAGTATGAGGATTCGAAAATGGAATCCCCAAGGTAGGTTTGATTACACTATCATGAATTTCCACTATAGAATTTGCAACAGGTGCACCTGGATGCTTGATGAATGGAGTTGGAGGTTTAGGCAGAGTGAAAGAAGAATCCTATGGAAGAGAAAAGCCCTCAACTAGATGTGGTGTGGAAGTCAAAATAGGGATCTTAGGAACAATACAAAGGTTCAAGTATCCTAACTGCACCACATGATGCTCTTGCAAAAGAGAAGAGTCGTGCTCCAAAAATGGAGATGGTGGGCAAAAGTGTGATAAGGTGTAGAGATAGGTGGAAGAATCAACTATCCCTGTAGCATTAAGGCCTCATGTGGCACTATCTCGAATGAAGATTGAATCTATAGTGAACTCAACTGTCTTCCCTGATCCACTACTTGTAATCTAAGAAATTGAGAGAAGGTTGGCAGATAAAGATGGAACATACAATACATCATTGAATATACCACCCTAGATGCGAACTGAACCTTTCTTGCAAATTGGTAGGGTAGTGTTATTCCCCATGAGAATATGAGGAATGAGAGATTCCTCAAGAGTAGAGAAGACACCTTGAGAAGATGTCATATGGTGAGAAGCACCTAAATCCAATATCCAAGGAACTCGTGAAGGAGATGCAATGGAAGCCTGTAATGCATGACCCTTTCCAAGATCTAATGTAGATGGAAAATATGTGGAAGAAGAATGAAAAGAAGACCCTTGTGAGGTAGAAGAGGATGGAGAGGAAATAGTGCTCTTCTGAAGGAGAGCTTGCAAAGTGGCAATCTATTTCTCATAGCCATCAAATCTCTTCTAAAAAAATGTGCCTCATCATGAGATCCTTTCTGACAATAGGAATAGGTAGGAGTCTGAGTCTTCTTTTTCTCCTTCTTCTTAGAAGAATATGATGAACTATTAGAAGGGGAATTTGATATCCACTTCAGCTTCAACTCCTATGTATCCTTCGCAATCAATGCCTATGACTGTGAACCTGAAAGTGAATCCATCTGAGTGATCTTGGAATATTCATGAGTTAACCGATCACAAAATATCTCAAATGAAGGCATCCTATATCTATCACCCAAGGCATCCATAGTGGAGTAGAAAGTGGATGAGAAGATTTGATATTGTCCCCTCAACTTTGAGAGTATCAAAAAGATACACTCATCATCTATCTTGGTTTTCTCACATCCCTGCAAAAGTGTACACAAAGATTTGAACTTCATCAAGAAGTCCTCAATGGTGGGAAAGCTATTAGGTGTCAAAGAATTCAACTCTACATTAAGTTGCAATGCCTAAAATTTATTCACTATGCCAAACAAAGATTGGAATTTCATCCAAATAGCCCACAAAGTGGTCAAACCATCTAAGTGAAATAGAAGACTATTTGAGATGTTCAGTGTAATCAATTCCATGGCCTCATCCATTTTATTCCTGTGTTGAAGAACCTCAAAAGGGCATGTTAGAGTAGGTTGGTTCTCATCCAAACATGACAATAAGCCTCTTGACATGAGAAGCCAAGTCATTTGTGCCTTCCAACTGTGATAGTTGTGTGGCATTAGTCGGGTCATAGAAGGATCAGACATTGAGAGAAGAAGATGGAAGTAGAAGGGTCTATTTTGAAGAAAATTATAGAAAAGAAAATGCTCCCCCCCATAATGTATAAATTGGGCACTCTTTACTTAGTGTAATTACAATAGCCAATTTAGGGCCTATTTTTGAAAGTAGTATTTCTATCTATAGAACTTATAATCTAATTGCAGATCTGGAAGGTAGACAAAAAAAATACACTTAAAAAAAAACTAGAATCTAATTATGCCTCCAGATGAGCTCATACTAAGCATTTGAAGTGGAAAAAATCAAGAACTGTGAGTTGCAAAAAAATTTAGGAATAGAGATCTAAAACCACCTGCACCAATGTGTAGATCACGAAATCCTACCCCAAAACAAAAAAAAATTGCTTGAAAAAATGAGTTCGTATGAGGGAGATATCATTGTTTGAAAATCACCTCTGTAGTTATTTAATTTGAATTGCCACCGTTGCACCTCCAAAAAATAAAGGAAAAAGCCCAAAAAATATTAGATTTGTTATGTCAAACCCTCTTTCTCCCGATTGAAGAAAAAATCACAAATAAACTAGGGTTTGTGTCTCTGAATCACGACTTAAAAAAAAATCCTTCAAACAAGAAGCAACAGGGAGGCTTTGATACCATGTAGGAGTTGATGAAATCCAACTCCACAGCTTACCAAGATCACTTGCATGCAAATAGCTTGCCAAAGAGAAACCAAAGGAGCAAGAGCTTGAAGTAAAAAACACAAGAGAAAATATTTCACAATAGGAAAATGAAATTGCTATGTGAATGGATGAATTTACAATGAGAGAGAGACCACTTATAAAGGCCTCAAGGAAGCTTGTAGAACAAGTTGGAAGGTGGTAGAAAATAAGGTTGACAACTAAGCACTCTTTCACAAAAAGGTGGAACATGTGGAACATGCTAGAAGGGAACAAACTGCCATGTTGTCAACAACTCATCACTACAACTATTAACTACATGCATTAACCTAAGTAAGCTTAGGTAAAAGAATAAATAATTAATAAATAATTAATTATTTACTCTAACAATTTGGGACCAAAGGCTCACCAAAGTACCCAACAAATCCTTCCTAAGACAACACAAATAAACAAAAAAAGGAAAGTAGAGAAACACATGTAGATCTAATTCATATAATCATTTAAAGTCTTGATCTAGGTTCAACTTTGAGGCCTTCTCTCTTGAAGACAATAAAAATGAAATAATCACACAACTATCCTCATACATGCAAGATCCATGATCTCCAAAATCTAAACTCTCATTTGTATTATCCTCCAAAGGTACTCTAAACCTACAACACGACTTCCTATATATACTAGATGAAATGGCTCAAAGAACCTTATATATACAACATAATAAAAATGAATGAACTAAAAAGAGGTCCACATTCTTCCCAATGAAAGATCTCTTTATTTAATGAAGGCCAAAATTATGTACACATACAACCCAAAAAGTAAAGACAACACATAACTGCTCAGTGAAGCAAGGATTTGAGAAACAACAACTATGAATAGAAGATACCAAGCCAACTCAGTGACAATAGTAACCAACCACCTCGGTGAAAATGGTAAACAACCAACTCGATGAATAGAAAAATTCCACTAAAAACACCAAAGGAGCTACTGATCAAGCTAAACAAAAAGGTAACTAAGCACAACTAACAAGCTACCAAAATACATAATTACAAATAAATCCAAGATGCTCATTCATCAGACACCTATGGTTGAAAATAAATGATGATCCAAATCATGTGGGGGGTTCAACCTAAGATGAATCCATCTCAAAATAAGAAATTCATGTAGAATCTTCAACTGGTATGATCTTCTACTTTACTAGATATTCCACATAGTCCTTTTCTCTTACGCTTCTACCAACTCTTTGTTCCAGAATCTATTCCACTTCCTCCATATACTACTTAGGATAATCACTTGATACTATCACTTCCACGTTATTAGTCTCAACATACTCATATATAATTGCAATGTTAAATATAGGTAATATGTTCATGTCTTCTAGTAACTCTAATTCATAAGAATTTCCACTATCAAATATCTTTAATAATATGTAGGGAAAAAATTCTTCATTCTCAACTTATTTTATGTTCCAACAAGAAATATTTCATTCTTCAAATGAGCCATTACTTAATCACCAACTTAAAAAATATTATGTCTCCTTGGGGTAACTGCACAAAGTTGGGGTTCTAAGACCAACGCTTCTTGAACTTCGACAAGAATTTGAAGATAGTTATAATAAAAATCTCCAAGAAATGACTAACAAATAAGTTAGAGTCCTCTAAATAGAGTCCTCTAAAAGGGGCCCACAGAAAGTAGTACTACATTTTTAGTAAAAAGCTTAACATTGTATGAAGTGTGGTCCCCTTAAAAATCCTAGAAAATTATTTTGGAAATTCTTTAATTGCTCTAGTTAGAAGTTAGCGAACACCATTTAGTTTGGCCCATATTTTTTTTGGTAAATTTTTCATGTATATATATTTTATATGAATTTTATAAATGAACACATCCCAAAAGCATGAAAAATCTATGTGCAACCCCTAAAAATCATTAAGAACTAATCAAAAATCAAAACTTATTTAGTTTAAAGTGTGTAGAATGGAGGATAGTTTCTTAAAAAAATGAATTATTTTAAAATTGGGCAAAAAAGCTCAAAACTAACCCTCAAATACTACGCTTTGGTTTTAGAGAGAAAATGGACATACATTGGAAAGAAATTACAGTTGAAAGGCTTAAAATAGTCTAAATTCAAAATGAATTATATGGTTACATAGTTTAACACAAGTATCTACAATATCTTGTAACTAGATTTATTAATATTCAAGCATAGTGAAACCTAATAGAGAGCACATAAAAAAAATCATGCATTTTTGTTATGCTTAATGGAAATCATGTTTGAGATGAGTTTGAAAAAACTAAACCTTTGGGTTGGATCTCCAATGTAAATCTAAGCCTAGGGTTTGGTAAATTTGAATACATTATAAAGTGTGTATGTGCTATAGCATGTATGCGCTACAAAATGTGCACACTATGTAAAGCATAATGTGTTGGCATATAGTGCATATGCATTATAAGGCATACGTGCTACTAAGGATAGTTACATAGGGAAAGGAGGGGGAGGGATGTAGAGAAGGTAATAGGAAGAGAGAGGTATCAAATGATTAGGAGAGAGAGAGAGAGAGAGAGAGAGAGAGAGAGAGAGAGAGAGAGAGAGAGAGAGAGAGAGAGAGTAGGGGATATGATGGAGAGAAACAATGTAGGAGATAAGAAGAGAGGGAGAGTGATTGATAGAGAGAAAGAGAGAACGATTTATGGAGTGAGAGTTATTGTTAAGATGCATGGAAAGGGGTAGAAAGCTCTCTTAGGGATATGATAGAGAGATAGAGAGAATAGGATAGGAAGAGTGAGAGGCATATATATGATAGATAAAAAACATGATAGAAAGAGAGAGAGGCTTAGATAGGAATGGGAAAGTGTGAGAGAAGGAGATAGGAAGAGCTATAGGAGATATAATGGAGATGAAGGGAGGAAAATGTGTATTTACATAGCGCAAGTGTGCTATAGTGTGGGTGTGCTATGTAAATAAACAAATTTTTCTTAAACAACAATGTGGTCCTATTGAGATAGGCCCACATTATCTCTTCTATAGTCTATTGTGTTTTGTTTTTACTATAGAAATATGGGTATCATAGTTTTGGAAGGCGTAATACACTATTCTTGGTGTTGGAAGTACCAAATGCAACCATCTTATATACTATTTAATCTGTTAATCAATATTGCAACATTTTTGAGGTTAGTGGAGTACTTTTTAAATATACATTATGACTATAGAGATAAATTTCATTATGATTTGGCAAATTGTAATATATTGTATTCATAAATATCATTGTAATTTGTATGTTTGCATGGTTCAATATTTAGAAACCATTGTAATTTGTATGTTTGAAATATTTGATTTGTAGACATCATCATCATGCCAAGGAAGAAACCAAAAAACATAGAAGACAAGAAGAGGCATTTGGAAATTAAAAGGGAAAAAATGAGAGTACTGCATGAAAAAAGAAAATTGGAATCAATTAATGAAAATATGGTTTTAGAAGAGGAACAAGAACCACCAAGAGAAAGAAACAAAGATATACAATTGGAAAGACAAAGAGAATGAATGAGAGTCTTACGCTCAACATGACAATTGAATTGTGGAGGTACACCATCTTCCAATATTTGAGACACATTGTCATCTCATGTTGAAGAGACACCATGTTCTATGTTGGAGGGTGTCAGAACTCGATCATGTTACGTCAAAGCCACAACATTGAGATACTACCTAGGTGATATTCCATCTTTTGCATCATATTACCAAGGCACATCATCTTATGTTGAAGGTACACATTTCACCCACAATTATGTTGATGTTCAAAACGTTGAGACCACTGAAAGATTATAATACCTTCTATAATTTTTTTTAGAAAGCCAAAATAATTGATTGATATTGATACTAATATTCTCCAATCAATGCCTGATAAGATTCCAAAGTGTACTTATCAAAGAAAAGTTAATCATATATGGAGATTATTCTTTGAAGAACTAAATGTAACAAGAAGATATCAATTATTTATTGAAATGATGAGGAATTTGAAATTTAGGCCCATCATGAAGATTGTTAGGCTAATAACACTGGTTGAGTTTATAAATTTCATATTTTCTTTGGCAAGACCAGAGGTTTTCTTTCCTTATCTCTTTCCTACCAACGCCTTAAATAGAGCTAAGTTGTAAATAGACATTCATATTATTAATATAAAGAGATGAATGTTATTATGATTTTGTGATCTAGATTCCATTGTGTAGATTTTTGAAACACATTCATCGCATTGATAAAAATAAATTCATTTCACATTCATATGTAAACAACCTGAGCATTGGGAATGCTTTTGTGCATGTTGTACCTAGGTGTCCCCAACATGCACTAAGTCAAACAAAACAACAATTTTTAAAGGGTGATATCTTGGATGTCATGATGGTTGCAAAATTTTTGAGAAGTGCACAAGTAAAATATTCCCAACATTTAAGTGCGCGTAGCTCCATTTTTTGATGGTCCTCACAATTTGGTTTTGGTGAACATGTTTTAGTTGACACACAAAATATTATTTTTTTCACAATAGAAATTTTCTAAATGGAGCATCTTTCAATCTGTTTGTCACGAGACCATTATGTCAGCTCTATTAGGTCTAGTTGGTTGGGTAAATGATGAGAGAAATCTCATTTTTGTCACTGAGAATTGGTAATCATTTTAGATATGCTATACCTAGGTTTCCCCAAGATGCTCTAAGTCAAACCAAATAAAATTTTTCTAAGGGTGATATCTTGGACCTTGTGACAGTTACCAAAGGTCTGTGAAGTGCACACGTAAGGTGTTCCCAAGATCTAAGTACATGGAGCTCTATTTTTTGATTTTCCTCATGGTTTGGTTTTGGTGAACATGTTTAAGTTGAAACAAAATCTTGCTTTTTTGTGCAATAGAAATTTGCTAGACGAGGCATCTTTCAATCTATTTGTCATGTAACTATTCAATTAGCTCCATTAGGTCTAGTTAGCTGGGTAAATGATAGGGGACATCTTATTTCTCTCAACAAGAATTGAGAATGATTTTGAAGGTATATTGCACCTAGGTGCCCCCAAGATGCACTTAGTCAAATAAAATAGAAATTTTGGAAGGGCAGTATCTTGGACCTTGTGACGGTTGCCGATGTTATGTAAAATGTGCAAGTAAGCTATTCCCAAGGTCTAAGCATGCATATCACCATTTAAAAAATTTTCCTCACTGTTTGGTTTTGGGAAAACATGTTTTAGTTGACACAAAATCTTTCTTTTTTGCATAGTTGAAAGTTGCTAAATAGATCATCTTTCATTTCATTCATCATGGAACCATTCTATCATCTCTATTAAGTCTGGTTGGTTGGGTAAATTGTAGGGGATATCTTTTTTTCTTCTCATCAAGCAAAGAATTAGGAATGATTTTGAGCATTTCATACCTAGGTGTCCCCAGGATGCACTAAGTCAAACCAAACAATAATTTTTGAAGGGCAATATCTTAGATCTATGAAGGTTGCTAAAGTTTCATGAAGTGTGCAAGCAAGGTGTTCCCAAGGTCTACGTGCATGTAGCTCAATTTTTTGATGGTCCTCAGAGTTCTGTTTTGGTGAACACATTTTAGCTGACATAAAATCTTTCTTTTTTGTGTAGTGAAAATTTTATAAATGGATCATATTTCAATATGTTCATCATGAGACCATCTCACTAGCTCTATTAGTTCTAGTTGTGCAAGTAAATAGTAGAAGACATCTTGTTTCACTCACCAAGCATTGAGAATGATTTTGGGCATATTGTACATAGGTATCCCCAAGATGCTCTAAGTCAAAATAATGAGCAATTTTTAAAGGGCAACATCTTGGACCTCATGATGGCTGTTGAAGTTCTATAAAGTGCACAAGTAAGGTGTTCCCAAGGTCTAAGTGCATGTAGATCTAATTTTTTTATGGTCCTCATAGTTTTGGTTTTGGAGAACATGTTTTGTGTAGTGGAAAGTTGCTAAATGGAGCATATTGCAATCCATTCATTGTGGGACCATTCTGTCAATCTTGTTAGGTCTAGTTTGTTGGGTAAATGGTAGGGGACAACTCATTTTTCTCACCAAGAAATTAGGAATGATTTTAAGCATGTTGTACCTAGGTGTCCCTTTGATGCACTAAGTCAAACCAAACAACAATTTTCAAAGGGCCATATCTTGGACCTCGCAATGGTTTCTAAAGTGTGAAAATAAGGTGTTCCCAAGGTCTAAGTTTATGCAGCTCCAATTTTTTATGGTCCTCAAGGTTTGGTTTTGGCGAACACATTTTAGTTGACACACAAATTTTCTTTTTCGCATAGTGAAAAGTTGCTAAATAGACTATATTTCAATTTGTTCATAATGGGACCATTCTGTTAGCACTATTAGCTCTAGTTAACCATGTAAATAGTAGGGAACATCTCATTTTTCTCATAAAACATCAAGAATTCTTTCGTGCATGTCATACCTAGGTGTCCCAAAGATGCACTATGTCAAACCAAACACCAATTTTTGAAGGGTGATATCTTGAACGTCTTGATAATTACCAAAGTTATGTGAAGTGAATAAATAAGGTATTCCCAATGTTTAAGTACATGTATCATTTCTTTTTGATAGTCCTCATAGTTTGGTTTTGGCAAACACATTTTAGTTGACACAAAATCCTACTTTTTTGCGTAGTGGAAAGATGCTAAATGGAGCAACTTGCAATCTATTTGTCATGGGACCATTCTGTCAACTCTATTAGGTTTGATTGACTAGACAAATGGTAGGGGACATCTCATTTTTCTTACCAAGCATCATGAATTATTTTGGGCATGTCATACTTAGGTGTCCCCAAGATGCACTAACTCAAACCAAAGAACAATTTTTGAAGGGTGATATCTTGTACCTCTTGTTACCAAAGTTTTGTGAAGTTCACAAAAAAGCTATTTTGAAGGTCTAAGTGCATGTAGCTTCACTTTTTGATGGTGCTCATGGTTTGGTTTTGGTGAACACATTTCATTTGACATAAAATCTTGCATTTTTATGTAGTGGAAAGTTGTTAAATGGAGCAGAATGCAATCTATTCATTTTGGGACCATCCTATCAACTTTGTTATGTTTTGTTTGTTGGATAAGTGATAGGGGACATCTCATTTCATTCACTAAGCATTGAAAATTATTTTGGGCATATCATACCTAGGTGTCCCCAAGATGCACTGGGTCAAAAATCATCACTTTTAAGCTAAAACATCCATTTTAAGACATTGTAAAGATAAATCAATACTTTCTTAGTTAAATGATATAATATGTTAATAAGGACTTAGGTGACTAACACTATCTTTCAATACTTACCAACCTTCTTTTAGATATTTGAATTTACAATGTGCAATGAAAATATAGTTGATGCCTACCCTACTTCTCTATGTTAAGTTTGGTTTTCAATTGTTCCTTCCCTACTTCTCTAAGTGAGGGTTCTAGTTTCATAGGTGGCATGGCTTCCCTAATACTAAATTAAGTAGAGGTCAATGGTGCTAGAAACTTCACATAGTTTCTTTTCAACTTTAAAGCTTGTGAGCATTGCAACATGACTATTGGCCATGTGAGAGTATAGAAAGTAGGTGAACTATTTGATAAAATGACTTCAAAGAACATGAACTGTATGGAAGAAGTGATGATATGTTGTGAAATTTTTGATAAATTTCCCCAAGGTAATTAAGGAGCCATGGGTGATGCATTGAAATTATTTGGTAAAATGTGAGGAGGAATGAATCAGCCTTGATGATAGAGTTAAATGATGAAGCACATTTATTTTGTCACATTGTTTGAAAAAAGTTTAATGACCCTCAAATACAATTGAAATAAATGGAATGATCTCCCTTACTCATGCAACTACATAACATTGAAATTTTAAAAAAGAGAAAGATATCCACCACAGAATCATGAAATCATGCACTTCTCGATGGGAGTATTATAATTTCATTGGTAGATAGATATGCCAAATATGGAAGCATTAAGAGGAAAACCCATTGATTGATTGAATATAAAATGAAACATGTGGACTATTTAACATAATATCATGGGGTTATTAACATAATAAAATTAATAGAGTCAAACTCTACAAACGTGGATATTCAAATTGTGAACTGCAAAAGAAAATCTTTATTGAGGTGTTATCATGTGGGGCAAGATAGGGTTCCATTGAATCTACAAAAAAGAATAATTCTATATAGTGTTTTTTTTGCATAAATTTAAAGCGGCATAAAACCAGTCAAATGTAAAAAAACTCTAGAATATGTGAGAAAACCATACATTTAAACCATTCATGTAGCAGTAGTCACAAATTTGAACAAAGAATTCAGCCAACATAAAGGTACCAAACTTTGTAAACTATTGATAACTATTGATCACTAAAGGCACAAACATTTCCATAGGTCTAACACAATATGCACTATAAAATTTCTTCGTTTTCTAAAAGATTGCATCATAAAACTCACAATCATCAAATTTTAGCGTCCAATCAACTAATCCAATATTATAAGCATCAAATCCAATCTGATAACATAAACTCAAAGTTGTTGCCATAAGGTCTAATAATGTCCATATCTAAAAATCTCATACAATCTCATATTTGTATGTATAATAATGTAATACATGAAATATATATATAAAATGACATACATAAAAAGCAAAATACAAAAGAGATTTCCAATAATGGCTTATAGGCTTAAAATGGACATCTCTAGATATATACTCTTTCTTACTAGGGGAAGAAAATAAATCCCTGGCAGTCTTTGATGATCAAGAAGAGGGAGATGCCATAGATGATAGGGTCTTCCTAATATGCTCACTAGTCCATCCATTTAGACTCTTCTATAACTCAACCTATAGCAATAAAAAGTATATGTGAATCAATAACTATTATACATTAAAAAAAAACATTACATAAATAAAATATTTTCTTACTGCTAGTTGATAATCCCTTTGTACATCCATCTCTGGGGCACGTGGATGATCAAGAGTAGGAAGACCCTACCATAATCATCAAAGTTATCACTTGATTATACATATGAATATAATATCTAATTTCAATACTAACTAAATTTTAATGCAAACTCTTTCATACCTCAGTCAATGGCTTGAAACTAGCAATTGCAACATCGACTCCCTGGTCAATACAGTGAGAAAGATGTGGAGGAGTCTCTAATGTAAATAGATGAAAATAATACAACATAAGAATCAAATACAATTATGAAGAATAAATATTTTGTCATACCACATTATTTTTTAAATATTTAGGTACCTCTTTGAATGTAGTACCGCATCCTTTATTGTGGGGTGTTAATTCCAAAGGTGTAACATTTACCTATTGCACATGTATGTAAATCTATTAGACATCACCTTAATCAAATTTGTTTACAAAATAATTTACTATACATATATAAAAATAAAAATAAATTAGATTATGTATATACCTCTGGGGAAAATGAACTCATTGAAAAACTAGGTGACCCGAAATCAACATCATCATGACCACTTCGACTCTATATATGATCATGTAATAAGCCAAATAAGTTAATTATTCATTCATTTATTAAAAAAAAATATTCAATTGAATTAAATTAACATGAAAATGAATATACCTCTACATGAGTGGTATCATGCCCACACATAGAGTCCACTATAAAAGTGGATGGTCTAGCACAAAACTAATGCAAATGGATAAAAATTTGGAGTTAATCTTTGAAATGATTACATTATAAACAAATGCATTTATTCAAATGAATACATTTATACATATCTATAGAGTCATTGAGGTGGTGTCAAATGAAGTTAGGGTAATAGTGCTAGTGTCTACAACACTCTGGCCTTGAATTTTGAACAACATCAAGACATAGTAATTTATTAGTCATTAGTGTATATATGAGACATGATCAAAATAGTGTAAAATATAATTATTTATATTTACCTATGTATCAATTCTAAATGTGGCATTGAGAAAGTCATCTGCCATTATCCCATTATGATTATCCTCTTTTTTGGAAGTGCCAAATGTGCATAGAGATCCACATGATGTGCACACTTGACCAGTACTCAGAGTAGGCTCATCTACAACCAAAGGAGTGGTACACTAGATGAGGCTCTAAGTCAAAGCTTTAATATTATGTAGTACGTTAGCTTGTATGTTTTCCTCTATAAAAAAAGAATAGTAACATGCTCCACCTGCGGCTTACCAATAGGTTCCCTAGCAATATTAGGGTCACAAAGTGCCCTCAACCTATGAAATGATGATCCCCCACCTCTACCTTGAGAATGAATAATATGCAAATAATTGGAGATCTCCTTAAGGAAAAAATCACAATAATTTCCTCAAGAAATACTTTGGGATGACAATATTGTTACAAGGAAATCATACACCATCCACCAGCTATGCCAAAAGTTTTTTTTAATACCTTCATGAATGCACCAATGGATGGGGAACCTATTTTTTGTAGTTCTCAATATGTTTTGTTCTCTGAGCTTTTTATACAAAGCACATATGTAATATTTAATAATTGGTTTTCTTTTTACATCTTCATACAAAAATTTATCATCTTAATATCTTCTTTGATCTTCTCTTTTATTATTCCATAAGTTCAATTGATCGCTAACAAATGCTACTTGACCCACAGTAGTCTAAAGGGATTGTGCCAATTGTGCTCTTCTAGGATTATGTTGAAGTGAACTCCTTAGCCTCCTAATAATTATTTCAAACTTTAATTTTCCTTTTCAATTTTGTTCAAAAATATTTCTTGGGTCCGTAGAGGAGTTCATTCAATTGGTGGAGGTCGTGGAAGTGGTTGTTCTTTATTTTGAGGGTTTATGGGTTGATCTTGTGGAGGGTTTTGTGTTGAATTTTGTGGATCTTGTCATGGATTTTGTGGATCTTATGTTGGATTAGAAAATGGATTTTCTACATTACTTGATGATTAAACAAATACTATTTTTAAAAACTAAATAATCCCCATTCAAAATTTAACAAAAGAAAGAGTTGAAATCCATACCTTATTGACTATTTTGTGATTTTTGACAATGGGGAGTTATATCTCATACAAATTAGGGTTAAAAATTACTTGACATAGTGTATTCATGCTACTTGGAAGAAAAGAGAAGTGGAAACCTGTAGAGAGAAAAGGGAGACAAGTGAGCAATAAGTCTTGTGATTTTTTTAAAAATAAAACATTTCAATAGACAATCATGCTATCCTTTTCATTAATTTTTTAGATAGTGTGATCACACTACCATTTTCATTGCATGATCCAAGGATTGTCCCACCCAAACTATAGTGTAATCAAACTATAGTGTGATTTCACTATACTACAGTCACACTATGGATTAGATTGGAAAAAAATGTGGCATCCTTTTGGTCCACAACTTTCTACACTTACCCCTTGATATATATGCATTATCCATGTATTTTTGGTTACTTCGCTACAACTTTTGTTTCAGATCCTCATGCAACATCTTTATGGATTTAGCAAACTTCTCTTCTTCAATATTTCTCTTCTCTTCTCCAATAATATCCTTGAGATCTATTATACTTCTATGTTGCATACAAGTAAAAATCTAGAAAAAGACATTCTACAAGTGCTTCTATTTACTCAATTATTGTGCGAAAACTTTTCAGGTGCCAATACTAAACCCCAATTAGCTAGTGTGTCTTTAGCTAAACATCTTAATAAGTTATTCAAGATTATGTTTACAACCTCTATTTTTCCATTAGTTTGTGGATGAAATTTAGAACCTTACTTCCACTTTGTGTTCAATTTCTTCGACAAAGATTTCCAAAAGCAACCCACAAACTTATTGTCTGGGTTGGAGATCAAAAACAATTTCCCTTGAAATCAAGTGTTTATCAACACTTATTAAAATCAAGTGTTTATCAACACTTATTAGATACTTTGGCTATAGTCTAGGATGTTGAAATACTTTTCTCTAGAAGAATTGAGTCCTAAAAAGACAGTCATGTGACTTACACATACACTTAAACTAAAACTGGCTAAGACTTGTTATCTTTATTTTCTTTATGTGTTGTCTATGATGATTTATTTCTTGAATAGTCCCTCCCTAATAGTCTGTCAAGGATGTCATAAACTAGAGGACTAAGGGCATGGGGTATGCTTTCTTTTCTTCCTGCTTGTGGGTTGTTGGTAAACATATTTGTTCTTTTAGATTATTACTCTTTAATGCCAATTTAGAACAACATCTGATCACAAATAGTTGGAAAGCTCCTTATGGATGTTTTAGCTTTCCTCTAAATTGGTAGGTATAGCTCCCTGAAATAGATTTGCAATGAATTTTTTTTTCTTCCTAAACTATTTTGGGGTATGTTCTTAACCAAGGAATAGTAGAGAGATAATTGAGCTAGACCTAAATAAAATCCAACTCAGGCAGATAGAAGTTTCTCAACATTGAAATAGATTTATACATCCACACATATTATGAATCTATAAATCCCATCCACATAATTAACTAATGCTGAACTAAGCTAGTTTAATTCTAAGCTATGACTAATAAACTAGAAATGCTGGAAGGATTTCCTCTTCAAATGAACTATAACATTACTTATCATATTCATCCATTACCTCAAAACAGGGGAGGTAGAACTCTGTTCTTCCCTTGTTCCAATTCAAACAAAAGAGAAAACATGAACTAAATATAATACTAACGGGAACAGAAAATCATTGACATAAATACCATTTGATTGTCTTTGCAACAAAAAGTACTTCACACAAATTTTTTTTTGATCTTTCATCAATCTTTCTAATTCGTACATATAGAGTTTTTGAGATGATCATTACAATGGAAGTTTAATCGGTTCATCTTCCGAGGATGACAAATGGCAAGGTGCTAGTTTGTCGTATTACAAAATTACAAAAGAAAACAAAAAGGGGGCATGAATCACTTAGAATTCTTCCTCTTTTCAATTTTCATCCTATAAGCCTTAGCAGCAACCATTATTGGGATTAGCTCTTCATGGTTGGGCACATGTATATTAGTGAATCTCAAAAGCCATTTTGCATGTTCCCTTGCCAACTCCTTTACAACATGCAACTAATCCGACAACTCCTCCGTAGCCACATGTATCCATCCACTGAGCATCTGGAGTTTTGCAATTCTATTGTAGCTACTAGAAGTTACTGCGAATAGATTATCTAAAAAAGTAGAGAAGTTTCTATTCATCACTTCCACTCTAATGAGATCCTTTCCTTGACCACTGGTAAGAGAATCAATGTGTAGCCCTCTCATAAGCTCAAATCCTCTATCTTGAGTCTTCTTTATTTTACTCTCCATTTCTTTGAGTCCCTTCTTAGCTTCTTGGATCATTTTTAGCTTGAACTGCATACTTTGGAGCCATTCAAACAAAGGTTCATTACCTTTCTTCAGAATCTTTGCTTTGACTGCTTCTTTTTCTTTCATCTGGATGATCATCTTTAAAAGGGAGATGCATTCATCACATTTGACTCTTTCTCCAGCTAGAGTGTTACTATTAGATAATATGTTATCCTTTTCTGTTTCCAGTCTCAGGATAACATTTCTAATTTGATCTATGAGAGGAACTCCTTCTGATTTAAGTCTCTCGATCCATTCTCTACCAATCTCGCCATAATGCCTATCTTCCTATAGCTAGGAGATGAGGGCTTGTACTTCAGCTACACTAGGATTCTGGGTCATAGACATAACAGAAATAGTTGCTAGTGGAGTGACTAGTTGCCTGATAAATTTATTCAATTCTTCTATCTCTACTTTCATCTTGATCTTTGACAATTTGAGACTCTCCAATTGTCTTTCTATCACTTCATTACTTCATCTCCACAAGCCAACTTTCGTATAATGTATGGCTTCTCCAAGATCAATTGAATGTAGAGTAAAATCCTAAGGTGTCATATCCTTAATTCTCCCTCCTTTGCTTGGCTTGGCTATTTCCATTGTCCCTAGTATTAACAAAGTCTTTTTCTTTTTGACCTTTTCAATGTAGTCCCAAAATGAACTACGAGAGATACAATGTCCTTCGCAGAAACACTTTCATCTTTTCTCTTTCTTTTCCTTTCCAAGGTATCTTCTAACTAAGAATCAGCTCCTATCACTTTGGAAGCTATTCCAAGAGATTCAATGGTGAACATTTTCTTCTTCACCGGAGTCATGATTACAACAGTTGAAGAGAAAGGATTTTTTGAATTCTTAGAGATGAGTCTAGAAGAAGCCTGGCCCTTCTCCATCTCTGAAGTCTTCCTCATCTCTTCATCTAATTTAGTAGACTCATTGCTACTACTTTTTCCATCCCCTAGATCTTCTATCTGTATAGGGGAACCATCTGGCTTCAAAAGTGAAGCACTTGCTGATGGTATGGGGCTATGATGTAGAGATGGGATTGGAGTGGTATGTGGAGAAGGAATAGGTGTCGTGTAAGGAGATGGAATAGGAGTAGTATGTGGGGAAGGTATTGGAGTAGGGACACTATCCTTTGGTTCTTCCACTTTCTTCTCTTCAGTACCAGTCTGGGTTCCTATAATTGGCAAGGAACCATCATGACATGTTTGGGCTATAGGAACATTCTTGTCTAGGGGTTGATCACCTCCACCTACAGGTTGAGCTGGTCCTTGGGTGGAAGCTATGGTCACTTCCACTATAGCACTCTGAGATGAAGTAGGTGTTGCAGTTGTTGGAGAAGCTTGAGTTGTTGTGCCCTTACTCCAGCTCTTTCTAGTTGTCCACTCAATCCATTGCCCAATTCTCTTGATTATCCTAGCCATCATGATATCAAGATTCTCTTCTACATCCACATATGGTTCATAATTGATAGGAATTCCCCTTAATTTAGTCAAATATGTATTGCTATACATATTTTGACCATCATCCTCTAATCCTTCTACATTAAGATCAATGCCATATGTCTTTATTTGTTCCACCATGAGCCTAGCGAAAGTACGATCTTAGCTCTCCAACTCATCCCTACAATTTGCCCAATAATCTTCTACAGTGGTGATATGCTTGATCACACTCCCGATTTAAAGAACCTCTCTTGCATATCCATTTGGGTCAAACATGGGCCTTATAACCTCATATTCCTCCAATTTGTACTTATTCTCAAATGCCTTGAGCATGTTTTTGGCATTAGACCAAGAATCACAACTATAAGCCCCGACCTTCATGGGGAACTCATACCCCTTCTTCCTTAAACTGGCGCTCAACACATTCACTTGGATAGCTTGTCTCATGATCTCTATGAGCATGATCGTGCCACTTGGGTATCTGGGTAGCTTCAGAGGAAATCTGTCGAATGCTACAAGATGCAAATATGAGAAGGATGAGAATTGAATAAAGTAGCTACCAAACTAAATAATGGCCGCCATCACTTGTAGGCTAAACCTCCTCTCTAGGCATCCTTGTAATTCCTTATAAATCCTCATTGTAAAAGAGTCATTAACTTTGACATACTTTGCATAGCTATTCTACAACTACAAGCATGGATAAAATTCATAACTTTTTACATCATCAAGAAAATCCTCTATTGTGGAAAGGCTTAGCCACAATTGTAGAGAAGCCAACATATAAATCAGGAACGAAGACATGTAGAAGGTATTGTAGAACTTTTTAGCACTGAGAGCTCTAGACAGATGTTCACTTACCTCATACAGCCAATCAACATAGTGTGTGTCTGAATAGATGATTTTCACTAAAAGGAAATATTGTTCTACGAAATTGAGTACTTCTACCTCACCTTTCAACCGATGCAAAATAACTAGAATGTCCATGATTTAGGGCTTGAGATCAGTGCCAAAAAGGGTCTTAAGAACCTTACTCTTAGCTCCCCATGGCTTTTGGAACCAGGACCTCATGATTTCCTTTTGCTACACCATCTTCTTCAAGGAGAACTTGGACATGGCTCCTCCTATGGTTAATTCAAAAAATTCTTCCTACTCTGGAATCCAGAGGCAATTGACTATAGTTTGATGGTCAATTGAGATAAAAAATGTATGATCTAGGAAAAAAAATTGTTTAGTGTCTAGATTATAATGGTTAATACATTCAATGATCAGCTTGGGGGCTTGAATTGTCACTAGAAACTTGGTTGCTTCCACTAGCCTGCTTCCTCAGAGTTTCTCTATTATTGGGTGGATTGGCTCCATCCTCAACCTTCTTTAGAAATCTTGCATGTGAAAGAAATAGAGTGAGGTATCTATAACATTCTACAATGTTGACTTAATCCCATTTAGTCCATCAAATCCAATGAATCTTGTTGCCATCTTAACTGAGATAGAGATGAATTGAAAATCTTAAAACTGAAAATAACATAGAGAGTAGAGCTTTGCAATTGTGAGAATTCTGAAATCACTATTCAATTTAATGGCATAACAGTTCAAATAAGAAAGTGGTAGTTTGAAAATCCATTATTTTCATCTCTATATAGAAATCCCAATCCACCCGTTAATCTTCAAGATCCATGCCACACGAGTGAATTAAAGGATAAATCTATTAGATTAGTAAATGTAGGGGTTTCTAATGGATTTTTCCATGTGTTTTCACTATTTCTATTGGTCCAATGATAACTTTCCTTTATTACAGACTTACTTTCCCATTTTTCACCAAGTTGCAAAAAATTAAGAACGGAGTACTCCGTGGGGAAAAATTTTCTTAGCCAAATTCTGCTCAAGATACCTTCCAAATGTGGTTAATTGGCTTCTATTATCCTTTTTAGGCATCTTGTGATTGATCTATGAGCTTAACATGCTTGCAGTAGTGATTTTTCAATAGATGTGAAAAATCGCTTTCCAGGGTTGAAAACCCGTTGAGGAGAAGACAACTTTTGTTTTTTTGCCTTTGCTTTTATTTTCACTTTATCTTTTAAGTAAATATCCTTCTAAGCTTTGGAAAATCTAAAAATGGCTGTGAAAGTGAAAAGGAACCCACTTACTTATTTTTCCCTCTCATAAATGTCTTTGTCGAAAAACTGACTTCGCAAGTCGAAAACCCGCTGTGGAGAAGCTACTTTAGAGTTTTTCACCAGCCGCTATTCTGATCATTATGATGAATTTAGAGTGACTCCCAAGGTAGAATATTGCAATTTAGGGATGATTTATCCATAAAACAACCCATTTCTTCCTTGCTTTAGCCTATAAAACTCATTTGTTGACCTCTGCAAGAAATCGCCTTCATAGTTCAAAACTCCGCCAAGGAGAAGCCAATGCTAGGTTTTCCACAGACTTCATTTTCTTTATATGCAAACTATAATGAGTCGTGAGAAAATTCATTCTTGGAAATGACTTTGTGAAAATCATGGTACAACCTAAGAATCTCCATCGAAAAGGATCCTAGACTACCGACAAAACTCACGACAACAAGGGAAACCCACCTGGTTATGTAATGCAGGAGAAGAAGGAAGATGAGAACCCGATGGAGAGACTTTTCACTTGGGAAAAGGAAATAGACTCAGACATACCTAAACCTAATTGAGACACAAGATCATTTTCCACTTTGCATAATGGGTACAGGATGAAAAGTGGGGCAACAACTGGCTCTGACTGGTGACTTGGATTGAATATACCCAAGAAAGGAACTCAAAATCTCTGGTTTAGCAAAAGAAGGTTAAAAAAAGAAAAAAGATGGCAACACAACAAAACACAATGAGACAAAGAATAGGAAAAAAAAAGCAAAGGGAAAAGACAAACCATGAAACAAAAAAAAGGACAATAAAACTAACTATAATACAATACAGTGGTTACCTGCTCTCAATTAGCAATTTAATAAAGCTTTAGATCTTCACCATTATAGGTTAGGGGTAGTAATTCTCCATCTTCATACACCAATTTGAAAGAATTATTTTCAAATGCCTGATGAATTCTAAATGGGCCTTTCCATAAAGTATCAAACTTCTTAAATGCATTCCTTTAAGAGTGCTTCGCTTACCCCAGAGCAGCACACTGTCTCCCACCATGAATTTTCATGGTCTTGGTTCTCTTATCAAATAAATCCTTCACTCACATCTAGTTTTGTGTGATGTGGTCTACGATTTCCTCCTTTTCTTCTTCAAGTTTGGTCAAGTATAGGATCCTCTTTTCTAAACCATCTTTGAAAACATCATCTTCGATCATCGTTCTTAGTTTATTTGTGGCTAATTCTAGAGGTAAGGGGAGATTAGCTTCAGTTTTGTAAACCAATTTGAAAGGAGATATGTCAATTTCCCTTTTAGGTGTCACTCTATCTACCCACAATGCCTCATGAATCTTTTTGTGCCAAGTTTTTTGACTATCTGAAACCAATTTCTTAACAATATTCATCAAATTCTTATTACTTGACTCAGATTGACAATTTCCTTGAGGGAAATAATTAGATGAATGACCCACGGTGATCCCATACTCAAAGTAGAAATTGGTAATTTCAATTGAAGAAAAATAAGATCCATTATCCATCACCAATTTAATAGGGACACTGAATCTGACCAATATGTTCTCCTTTATGAATTTGCACACCACTTCAGAAGTAGTCTTCTTAGTAGCTTTAGCTTCTACCCACTTGTTGAAGTAGTCAATTGCAATGATCACATACTGGTGACCAACATTGGATGCAGGACTAATTGGACCAATGAAGTTGAGACCCCATTGTTGAAAAGGTCCTTGATGATAATAGGTCTCAATGGTAGAGCAGCTAGTTGAGGGCGTCCAGAGAACATCCTGCACTTCTCACATTTTGCTACCTAGGCATATGCATCTTTAAACATCCTAGGCCAGTAATAACACTGCCTTAGTATTTTAAAAGCTATGACTGAAGATGAGAAATGTCCTCCACAAGCTTCATCATGAAATGTTCTCAACGACTTTTCCTATTGTTGTTTGTCTACGCACCTAAGGAAAGTGCCATCAATGGCTTTTTTGAATAGCTTACCATCTCAAATCACGTACTTAGCTGCTTTTACTTTGAGATCTCTTCTTTGTCTTGCATTTAGACCCTCTGGACATTCACCATATGTTAGTAGATAAGAAATATTTTCAAACCATGAATCATAGAGGCCTACAGCTAACACCAACTGCTTCTCTCTTGATTCTTCTGATCCTTCAGTTATCGTATTTTCTACAATCGCCTTGCATAGAGCATTTCCCCTTACCAACTTGGTAGCTTTTATTTCTATATCATACTCCTATATTTTTGCCACCCATGCTCCTCTAACATTACAACCCACATCCTGTTGTGTCAATACACTCTTCACTGCCACACTAGGGACAAAGACTACATAATGTGAATGCAAGATATAAAATCAAATTTTTTTCAGAGCTTTAACCATCGAAAAAGCGTGCTTTTAATTTGTGAATATTTTAGTTCATGATTTTTCAAAGGTATGCTCATGAAAGCTATTGGGTCTTGTACCCCTTCATCATTGTCTTGCATAAGTATCGTCGAGAGAGTATGTTCAGAAGAATAACAATAAATAATGAAATCTCATTTATAATTTGGATGACATAAAATTGGGGCATTAGTAGTAGCGGTCTATATATCTTGAAAGGCTCACTTTCCCACCTCATTCGATTTGAAATTTGAATTTCTTTTCATCATATCCACTATATGCTTAGTTGTTTCTGCAAAATTAGGTACAAATATTCTGAGAAAATTCATTTGTCCAAAGAAAGATTTAACTCCTGTTTTATTCGAAGGCAAGCTCAATCTTTGAATGGCTTCTACCTATTCAGGGTCAATTCTAATGCCTTCCTAGGATACTATATGACCTGGGAGTTTCCCTTCTATTACACAAAAAATTGACTTCTTAGGATCGAGAGAGATCCCATGCTCTCGACATCTCTATAAAACCTTTCTCAAATCTTCCATATGAGCTTTTCTCTTTCTCGAGAACATGGTGAGGTCATCCAAATATATGACTATGATTCGATCCTTTAGATTGATGAATGTCTTACTCATACATCTTTGGAATGTAGCACCAATGTTGATAAGTCCAAAAGGCATTCTGTGATACGCAAATGTACCCCAAGGAGTGGTGAACACCATCTTATGTTGATCTTTCTCCTCTACTTCGACTTGATTATAACCTGAGAAATTGTCAAGCATAGACATCATTTCAAATCTCGCCACTATTTGCAATAGGTCATCCATGTGAGGAAGAGAAAAGTTATCTTTAAGAGATGCTTGGTTTAGGTTGTAGAAATTGACACAAATTCTTATTTCTCTGTTCTTCTTTCTGACGGGTACTATATTGGCTATCCAAGTGGAATGATGAATGGGATAAATGATTCTCACTTTTAACATCTTATCTACCTCTTGGAAGATGGCATCTACGACTTTAGGATTTTAGTTCCTTCATTTTTTTCGAAAAGGGACTACATCAAGCTTTAGTGGAATTTGGTGTTTTACCTTCCCATCTTTATAATTTTTCAAATCTTCATAACTCTAGGTGAAAATATCTCTATATTCCACGAATAGATTTCTCGTAGCTTCTTTTTCTTCAGGCAAATAACACTTCCCAACATTAATCAATCTAGGATTATGGATATCTCCAATGTTTATTCCCTCATATTCACCCGTAGTAGGTCCTTTTTCTGCTCTCTTTTGCTTTATGTAAGCATCATGTCTATTAAATAGTTTTTCCAAAACCACAAAATATGGAGGAATAATGTTACATTTCAGCTGAACTTCTCCATTTTGATTTTGTTTCTCATTTGCACCAGAGATTTCATGATCACTTCCACTGGATTAATACTCGAAACTAGACTTGTCATTTTCAAGGAATATTTGCAAACTCTTATCATCATTGAAGACTTGCCATGATTCCATGTTATCTGAAATGATAGATCGATACACAATTTCAATCTAATACTTTTGGTCTTTGAAATTTGGATGAGGAAGTAATAGGGAAATGGAGACTACAAGGGAATTAGCCTTGGTATTCATCTCCCTCGGAACCACTTCAATAGAGAAGGCATCCAAACCTTCTATTTCATCCCAGAATCTATTTTCGTAATTCTTCAGCTTGTGATTTTTTATAGAATATTGTCCTTTTACTTGTTTCACAATAAGCTCTGCATCACCTTGAACTTTTAAGATCTTTACCCCTCTTTCTTTTGCTACTATTATCCCCAGTAGTAAGGCCTCATATTTTGCAGTGTTATTCATATTCCCAAATTCCAATTTGAAAGCCATAGGTTCAGGTTCTCCTTCTGGGGATATCAATACTACACCTGCTCCGAATCCTGAAGAAGCACAACTTTGATCAAATTCAAGTGTCCATATGCCTGATGCATCTTCGCTTTCATTAGAAACTTTCTTGCTTTGATTCTCATCTATCTGTTCATCCAAGCTTTCTTCAGTAAACAACATATGGTTGCCGAATTCCAGCTCTTGATATAAAATCTGGGCTTTGAGATCATTTGATTTCAAGACTATGAACTTCTTCAAGTTCTAATTTGACTTTCTTATTCCCAATAGGTATCATTGCTTGGGACAAATATAGCTTTATTTCTCCTCCTAAGTCTCGACAAAAAAGTTCTATGTAAAAGAAGTCCAGAGCTTGTTGGAATGTTAGCTACCAGAATAGTCAATAGGAGCTTCTTTTTTAGATGTGAAGCTATGGCTACCTGAGTGTCTTTAATTTTCCCAAGTAAGGGAACTTGTTTAGCATCCATCGAGTAGCATCTTCCATGTAATTTAGTGAGATTGAGACCCAAGGCTTTGGCTACAGAATAAGGCATAACATTATTTGATACACTTGAATCTATTATGCAATTACTAAGTTAACATCCATTACTATACAACGAGATATAAAAAGGCTCCAACTTTTTTTTGGGAGATGTTGCTAAGACTATAGAATCTTCTTGGTTAAACAAACCAGACGTCAAGGTTTCATCCTCTTTCTCAACCATTACATTACAATTCACATCTGATGTGTTTCCTTTACATCGGTCTACCAATCTTTTTAACTCAAAAGGATGTGACTTTAAATAATCAATAGTGGAAATTTGAATTTTTGATTCTTCACAAAATTGGATGAAGTCAAAGGATGTCTTTTCCTTACCCATTTGTGAAGTAGATGCTCCTTGATCAGTATGTACATTACTCATTGAAGGACTGGAGTCATTTCTGTGGGTGTGACTAGAGGATTGATTCTTCAACCTTTGGACCCAAGTAAGTACTGTGTATTATGTTCCATCGATTTTTGCATAACATTTGCCTTTTGATTCAGAATTCAACTCATATTCTAAAAATAAATTTCTAGAATTGCCATTTGAATAGGAATTAGGTTTAGAACAAGGAGTTGCAGTGTTCAACTCATTAGTAGATAACAACTACATCATGTGGGTAGTCCCTGGACAACTCTCACTATCATGATCTATGGTCAAATGAAAGATGCACATATTTCCTTTTTTTGGCACTACCTCAATTTGCAACCTGGGTTGTGATCTTGTAAGCTATGGAAATGTACTTTTGTTGTTTCTTCCAAGTCAATTTTGATAATTTTGCTGATAGGGACTATTGAATCCAAGTAATTTCTTCTTCATTACTACCAACTCATTTGACAACTTCTTAATCATCTCCTCAGATGATGTGGTATTACTAGAACTTCCCTTAGTTTGAAGTTCTCATTTCCATTTTCTCATGGAAATCAAATCATCCTCACACTCAATCGCCTTCTTTTGTGTGTCAGTTAGATCCATGGGATGTGCTCTCCTTAAATCATAATTGACACATGGAGGCATCACATTAATAAAAAAGGTTTTCAAATTACCAGGTGTGGGTCTATTAGCAATTGGAATTCTACTGATAATCTTATTGAACTTGGCAACGAAATCCCTCATGCTCATAGTGGGTTGCTTCTTAATTGAAGTCAACTGTGTTAGTAGGGCATGTTCATCTTTTGCAATCTTGAATCTTGTCTTAAAGGCTGTTCTCAATGTATCCCAATCAGTTATTGAGCCATTAGCTAGATGATAAAACCAATCCGCTGCATTATCTATGATGGTCTCTACGAATAACCTTATAGCAACATCTTCATGTCCCACCCCTAAGATATGAGTGGCTGTGAAGAAAGCTTTAATGTGTTCATCTGTAGTAACCTTCCCATCACTTGAGAATTTAGGGAAATTCTTCCTTGAATTAGCCGAGAGTGGATGATAAGTGTTTAATGCTAAAGGTCCTATTGTTGCGGCCCATGGGGCATCCATGATTGTCCTGGTACTTATATGGTGAGAAATTAACAACTAGAGGGGCAGTAACTCCATGGAGTGCTAACACCTGACAAGTGGAATGTGAAGTGCTAGTGTCCTAATTTATAACAAGGGAAGACAACCTACTCTGACTTTTATTTTCACTTTTTCGCTTTCGAACGTCTAAGATAGGAAAACTAAGATCTGTAAGCTTATCAAAGATAGGGTCTTGCCCACCCTGTTCCTTGGTACTTCTAAGGAACCTAAATTGTTCTAGGATGCTGGGTCTAGTTTATCTCTGAGCTTCTTGTCTCAATTGTCTTTCTACTCTCTGGATATCTCTCCTTTGAATAAATCTCTCTAAGGCTTCAACTCTTCTTTCTTCTTCTTCTAACACCTAGCTAGGATTCCTATAATTTTCAGTGTTCCTTCTATGTCTCCAAATGAATGTGTTAAGGGATGAAATTATGTCTTCTTGATCATGTTGAAAAATGAGGTTAGATTGGAGCACTAGAATTATGTTTTCCTGAGGTAGTACCATTTTCCCTCATGACATAGGATTTTTGGTCAAGCGAATGTTCATCTCCCCAGTGGAGTCACCAAAAATCTGTTGGTAAATAGATTTGTTCTTTCATATCATTACTCTTTAATGCCCAATTTAGAACAACATATGATCACAAATAGTAGGAAAGCTCCTTATGGATGTTTTAGCTTTCCTTTGAATTGGTAGGTATAGCTCACTGAAATAGATTTGCAATGAATTCTATTTTCTTCCTAAACTACTTTGGGGTATGTTCTTAACCCGGGAATAGTAGAGAGATAGCCGAGCTAGACCTAAATAAAATCCAACTCAGGTAGATAGAATTTTCTCAACACTAAAACATATTTATGCATCCACACATCTTATGAATCCATAAATCCCATCCACATAATTAACTAATGCTGAACTAAGCTAGTTTAAATATGAACTATGACTAATAAACTAGAAACATTGGAAGGATTTCCTCTTCGAATGAACTATAACAATACTTATCATATTCATCTATTGCCTCAAAAAAAGGGAGGTTGAACTCTGTTCTTCCCTTGTTAAAATTCAAACAAAAGAGAAACAATGAACGAAATATAATACTAACTGCCTTGTTCTTTCCTTATCTCTTTCCTACCAATGCCTTAAATAGAGCTAAGTTGTAAATAGACATTCATATTATTAATATAAAGAGATGAATGTTATTATGATTTTGTGATCTAGATTCCATTGTGTAGATTTTTGAAACACATTCATCGCATTGATAAAAATAAATTCATTTCACATTCATATGTAAACAACCTAAGCATTGGGAATGCTTTTGTGCATGTTGGACCTAGGTGTCCCCAACATGCACTAAGTCAAACGAAACAACAATTTTTAAAGGGTGATATCTTGGATGTCATGATGGTTGCAAAATTTTTGAGAAGTGCACAAGTAAAATATTCCCAACATTTAAGTGCGCGTAGCTCCATTTTTTGATGGTCCTCACAATTTGGTTTTGGTGAACATGTTTCAGTTGACACACAAAATATTATTTTTTTCACAATAGAAATTTTCTAAATGGAGCATCTTTCAATCTGTTTGTCACGAGACTGTTATGTCAGCTCTATTAGGTCTAGTTGGTTGGGTAAATGATGAGAGAAATCTCATTTTTGTCACTGAGAATTGGTAATAATTTTAGATATGATATACCTAGGTTTCCCCAAGATGCTCTAAGTCAAACCAAATAAAATTTTTCTAAGGGTGATATCTTGGACCTTGTGACAGTTACCAAAGGTCTGTGAAGTGCACACGTAAGGTGTTCCCAAGATCTAAGTACATGGAGCTCTATTTTTTGATTTTCCTCATGGTTTGGTTTTGGCGAACATGTTTAAGTTGAAACAAAATCTTGCTTTTTTGTGCAATAGAATTTGCTAGACGAGGCATCTTTCAATCTATTTGTCATGTAACTATTCCATTAGCTCCATTAGGTCTAGTTAGCTAGGTAAATGATAGGGGACATCTTATTTCTCTCAAAAAGAATTGAGAATGATTTTGAAGGTATATTGCACCTAGGTGTCCCCAAGATGCACTTAGTCAAATAAAATAGAAATTTTTGAAGGGCGGTATCTTGGACCTTGTGATGGTTGCCGATGTTATGTAAAATGTGCAAGTAAGCTATTCCCAAGGTCTAAGCATGCATATCACCATTTAAAAAATTTTCCTCACTGTTTGGTTTTGGGAAAACATGTTTTAGTTGACACAAAATCTTTCTTTTTTGCATAGTTGAAAGTTGCTAAATAGACCATCTTTCATTTCATTCATCATGGAACCATTCTATCATCTCTATTAAGTCTGGTTGGCTGGGTAAATTGTAGGGGATGTCTTTTTTTCTTCTCATCAAGCAAATAATTAGGAATGATTTTGAGCATTTCATACCTAGGTGTCCCCAGGATGCACTAAGTCAAACCAAACAATAATTTTTGAAGGGCAATATCTTAGATCTATGAAGGTTGCTAAAGTTTCATGAAGTGTGCAAGCAAGGTGTTCCCAAGGTCTACATGCATGTAGCTCAATTTTTTGATGGTCCTCAGAGTTCTATTTTGGTGAACACATTTTAGCTGACATAAAATCTTTCTTTTTTGTGTAGTGAAAATTTTATAAATGGATCATATTTCAATATGTTCATCATGAGACCATCTCACTAGCTCTATTAGTTCTAGTTGTGCAAGTAAATAATAGAAGACATCTTGTTTCACTCACCAAGCATTGAGAATGATTTTGGGCATATTGTACATAGGTATCCCCAAGATGCTCTAAGTCAAAATAATGAGCAATTTTTAAAGGGCAACATCTTGGACCTCATGATGGTTGTTGAAGTTCTATAAAGTGCACAAGTAAGGTGTTCCCAAGGTCTAAGTGCGTGTAGATCTAATTTTTTTATGGTCCTCATAGTTTTGGTTTTGGAGAACATGTTTTGTGTAGTGGAAAGTTGCTAAATGGAGCATATTGCAATCCATTCATTGTGGGACCATTCTGTCAATTCTGTTAGGTCTAGTTTGTTGGGTAAATGGTAGGGGACAACTCATTTTTCTCACCAAGAAATTAGGAATGATTTTAAGCATGTTGTACCTAGGTGTCCCTTTGATGCACTAAGTCAAACCAAACAACAATTTTCAAAGGGCCATATCTTGGACCTCGCAATGGTTTCTAAAGTGTGAAAGTAAGGTGTTCCCAAGGTCTAAGTTTATGCAGCTCCAATTTTTTATGGTCCTCAAGGTTTGGTTTTGGCGAACACATTTTAGTTGACACACAAATTTTCTTTTTCGCATAGTGAAAAGTTGCTAAATAGACTATATTTCAATTTGTTCATCATGGGACCATTCTGTTAGCACTATTAGCTCTAGTTAACCATGTAAATAGTAGGGAACATCTCATTTTTCTCATAAAACATCAAGAATTCTTTCGTGCATGTCATACCTAGGTGTCCCAAAGATGCACTATGTCAAACCAAACACCAATTTTTGAAGGGTGATATCTTGAACGTCTTGATAATTACCAAAGTTATGTGAAGTGCATAAATAAGGTATTCCCAATGTTTAAGTACATGTATCATTTATTTTTGATAGTCCTCATAGTTTGGTTTTGGCAAACACATTTTAATTGACACAAAATCCTACTTTTTTGTGTAGTGGAAAGATGCTAAATGGAGCAACTTGCAATCTATTTGTCATGGGACCATTCTGTCAACTCTATTAGGTTTGATTGACTAGACAAATGGTAGGGGACATCTCATTTTTCTTACCAAGCATTAGGAATTATTTAGGGCATGTCATACTTAGGTGTCCCCAAGATGCACTAACTCAAACCAAAGAACAATTTTTGAAGGGTGATATCTTGTACCTCTTGTTACCAAAGTTTTGTGAAGTTCACAAGAAAGCTATTTTGAAGGTCTAAGTGCATGTAGCTTAACTTTTTGATGGTGCTCATGGTTTGGTTTTGGTGAACACATTTCATTTGACATAAAATCTTGCATTTTTATGTAGTGGAAAGCTGTTAAATGGAGCAGAATGCAATCTATTCATTTTGGGACCATCCTATCAACTTTGTTATGTTTTGTTTGTTGGATAAGTGATAGGGGACATCTAATTTCATTCACTAAGCATTGAAAATTATTTTGGGCATATCATACCTAGGTGTCCCCAAGATGTACTGGGTCAAAAATCATCACTTTTAAGCTAAAACATTCATTTTAAGACATTATAAAGATAAATCAATACTTTCTTAGTTAAATGATATAATATGTTAATAAGGACTTAGGTGACTAACACTATCTTTCAATACTTACCAACCTTCTTTTAGATATTTGAATTTACAATGTGCAATGAAAATATAGTTGATGCCTGCCCTACTTCTCTATGTTAAGTTTGGTTTTCAATTGTTCCTTCCCTACTTCTCTAAGTGAGGGTTCTAGTTTCATAGGTGGCATGGCTTCCCTAATACTAAATTAAGTAGAGGTCAATGGTGCTAGAAGCTTCACATAGTTTCTTTTCAACTTTAAAGCTTGTGAGCATTGCAACATGACTATTGGCCATGTGAGAGTATAGAAAGTAGGTGAACTATTTGATAAAATGACTTCAAAGAACATGAACTGTATGGAAGAAGTGATGATATGTTGTGAAATTTTTGATAAATTTCCCCAAGGTAATTAAGGAGCCATGGGTGATGCATTGAAATTATTTGGTAAAATGTGAGGAGGAATGAATCAGCCTTGATGATAGAGTTAAATGATGAAGCACATTTATTTTGTCACATTGTTTGAAAAAAGTTTAATGACCCTCAATACAATTGAAATAAATGGAATGATCTCCCTTACTCATGCAACTACATAACATTGAAATTTTAAAAAAGAGAAAGATATCCACCACAGAATCATGAAATCATGCACTTCTCGATGGGAGTATTATAATTTCACTGGTAGATAGATATGCCAAATATGGAAGCATTAAGAGGAAAACCCATTGATTGATTAAAATGAAACATGTGGACTATTTAACATAATATCATGGGGTTATTAACATAATAAAATTAATAGAGTCAAACTCTACAAACGTGGATATTCAAATTGTGAACTGCAAAAGAAAATCTTTATTGAGGTGTTATCATGTGGGGCAAGATAGGGTTCCATTGAATCTACAAAAAAAAAAATTCTATATAGTGTTTTTTTTGCATAAATTTAAAGCGGCATAAAACTAGTCAAATGTAAAAAAACTCTAGAATATGTGAGAAAACCATACATTTAAACCATTCATGTAGCAGTAGTCACAAATTTGAACAAAGAATTCAGCCAACATAAAGGTACCAAACTTTGTAAACTATTGATAACTATTGATCACTAAAGGCACAAACATTTCCATAGGTCTAACACAATATGCACTATAAAATTTCTTCGTTTTCTAAAAGATTGCATCATAAAACTCACAATCATCAAATTTTAGCATCCAATCAACTAATCCAATATTATAAGCATCAAATCCAATCTGATAACATAAACTCAAAGTTGTTGCCATAAGGTCTAATAATGTCCATATCTAAAAATCTCATACAATCTCATATTTGTATGTATAATAATGTAATACATGAAATATATATATAAAATGACATACATAAAAAACAAAATACAAAAGAGATTTCCAATAATGGCTTATAGGCTTAAAATGGACATCTCTAGATATATACTCTTTCTTGCTAGGGGAAGAAAATAAATCCCTGGCAGTCTTTGATGATCAAGAAGAGGGAGATGCCATAGATGATAGGGTCTTCCTAATATGCTCACTAGTCCATCCATTTAGACTCTTCTATAACTCAACCTATAGCAATAAAAAGTATATGTGAATCAATAACTATTATACATTAAAAAAAAAACATTACATAAATAAAATATTTTCTTACTGCTAGTTGATAATCCCTTTGTACATCCATCTCTGGGGCACGTGGATGATCAAGAGTAGGAAGACCCTACCATAATCATCAAAGTTATCACTTGATTATACATATGAATATAATATCTAATTTCAATACTAACTAAATTTTAATGCAAACTCTTTCATACCTCAGTCAATGGCTTGAAACTACCAATTGCAACATCGACTCCCTGGTCAATACAGTGAGAAAGATGTGGAGGAGTCTCTAATGTAAATAGATGAAAATAATACAACATAAGAATCAAATAAAATTATGAAGAATAAATATTTTGTCATACCACATTATTTTTTAAATATTTAGGTACCTCTCTGAATGTAGTACCGCATCCTTTATTGTGGGGTGTTAATTCCAAAGGCATAACATTTACCTATTGCACATGTATGTAAATCTATTAGACATCACCTTAATCAAATTTGTTTACAAAATAATTTACTATACATATATAAAAATAAAAATAAATTAGATTATGTATATACCTCTAGGGAAAATGAACTCATTGAAAAACTAGGTGACCCGAAATCAACATCATCATGACCACTTCGACTCTATATATGATCATGTAATAAGCCAAATAAGTTAATTATTCATTCATTTATTAAAAAAAAATATTCAATTGAATTAAATTAACATGAAAATGAATATACCTCTACATGAGTGGTATCATGCCCACACATAGAGTCCACTGTAAAAGTGGATGGTCTAGCACAAAACTAATGCACATGGATAAAAATTTGGAGTTAATCTTTGAAATGATTACATTATAAACAAATGCATTTATTCAAATGAATACATTGATACATATCTATAGAGTCATTGAGGTGGTGTCAAATGAAGTTAGGGTAATAGTGCTAGTTTCTACAACACTCTGGCCTTGAATTTCGAACAACATCAAGACATAGTAATTTATTAGTCATTAGTGTATATATGAGACATGATCAAAATAGTGTAAAATATAATTATTTATATTTACCTATGTATCAATTCTAAATGTGGCATTGAGAAAGTCATCTGCCATTATCCCATCATGATTATCCTCTTTTTTGGAAGTGCCAAATGTGCATAGAGATCCACATGATGTGCACACTTGACCAGTACTCAGAGTAGGCTCATCTACAACCAAAGGAGTGGTACACTAGATGAGGCTCTAAGTCAAAGCTTTAATATTATGTAGTACGTTAGCTTGTATGTTTTCCTCTATAAAAAAAGAATAGTAACATGCTCCACCTGCAGCTTACCAATAGGTTCCCTAACAATATTAGGGTCACAAAGTGCCCTCAACCTATGAAATGATGATCCCCCACCTCTACCTTGAGAATGAATAATATGCAAATAATTGGAGATCTCCTTAAGGAAAAAATCACAATAATTTCCTCAAGAAATAGTTTGGGATGACAATATTGTTACAAGGATGAAATCATACACCATCCACCAGCTATGCCAAAAGTTTTTTTTAATACCTTCATGAATGCACCAATGGATGGGGAACCTATTTGTTGTAGTTCTCAATATGTTTTGTTCTCTGAGCTTTTTATACAAAGCACATATGTAATATTTAATAATTGGTTTTCTTTTTACATCTTCATACAAAAATTTATCATCTTAATATCTTCTTTGATCTTCTCTTTTATTATTCCATAAGTTCAATTGATCGCTAACAAATGCTACTTGACCCACAGTAGTCTAGAGGGATTGTGCCAATTGTGCTCTTCTAGGATTATGTTGAAGTGAACTCCTTAGCCTCCTAATAATTATTTCAAACTTTAATTTTCCTTTTCAATTTTGTTCAAAAATATTTCTTGGGTCCGTAGAGGAGTTCATTCAATTGGTGGAGGTCGTGGAAGTGGTTGTTCTTTATTTTGAGGGTTTATGGGTTGATCTTGTGGAGGGTTTTGTGTTGAATTATGTGGATCTTTTCATGGATTTTGTGGATCTTATGTTGGATTAGAAAATGGATTTTCTACATTACTTGATGATTAAACAAATACTATTTTTAAAAACTAAATAATCCCCATTCAAAATTTAACAAAAGAAAGAGTTGAAATCCATACCTTATTGACTATTTTGTGATTTTTGACAATGGGGAGTTATATCTCATACAAATTAGGGTTAAAAATTACTTGACATAGTGTATTCATGCTACTTGGAAGAAAAGAGAAGTGGAAACCTGTAGAGAGAAAAGGGAGACAAGTGAGCAATAAGTCTTGTGATTTTTTTAAAAATAAAACATTTCAATAGACAATCATGCTATCCTTTTCATTAATTTTTTAGATAGTGTGATCACACTACCATTTTCATTGCATGATCCAAGGATTGTCCCACCCAAACTATAGTGTAATCAAACTATAGTGTGATTTCACTATACTACAGTCGCACTATGGATTAGATTGGAAAAAAATGTGGCATCCTTTTGGTCCACAACTTTCTACACTTACCCCTTGATATATATGCATTATCCATGTATTTTTGGTTACTTCGCTACAACTTTTGTTTCAGATCCTCATGCAACATCTTTATGGATTTAGCAAACTTCTCTTCTTCAATATTTCTCTTCTCTTCTCCAATAATATCCTTGAGATCTATTATACTTCTATGTTACATACAAGTAAAAATCTAGAAAAAGACATTCTACAAGTGCTTCTATTTACTCAATTATTGTGCGAAAACTTTTTTGGTGCCAATACTAAACCGCAATTAGCTAGTGTGTCTCTAGCTAAACATCTTAATAAGTTATTCAAGATTATGTTTACAACCTCTATTTTTCCATTAGTTTGGGGATGAAATTTAGAACCTTACTTCCACTTTGTGTTCAATTTCTTCGACAAAGATTTCCAAAAACAAACCACAAACTTATTGTCTGGGTTGGAGATCAAAAACAATTTCCCTTGAAATCAAGTGTTTATCAACACTTATTAAAATCAAGTGTTTATCAACACTTATTAGATACTTTGGCTATAGTCTAGGATGTTGAAATACTTTTCTCTAGAAGAATTGAGTCCTAAAAAGACAGTCATGTGACTTACACATACACTTAAACTAAAATTGGCTAAGACTTTTTATCTTTATTTTCTTTATGTGTTGTCTATGATGATTTATTTCTTGAATAGTTCCTCCCTAATAGTCTGTCAAGGATTTCATAAACTAGAGGACTAAGGGCATGGGGTATGCTTTCTTTTCTTCCTGCTTGTGGGTTGTTGGTAAACATATTTGTTCTTTTAGATTATTACTCTTTAATGCCAATTTAGAACAACATCTGATCACAAATAGTTGGAAAGCTCCTTATGGATGTTTTAGCTTTCCTCTGAATTGGTAGGTATAGCTCCCTGAAATAGATTTGCAATGAATTTTTTTTTCTTCCTAAACTATTTTGGGGTATGTTCTTAACCCAAGAATAGTAGAGAGATAATTGAGCTAGACCTAAATAAAATCCAACTCAGGCAGATAGAAGTTTCTCAACATTGAAATAGATTTATACATCCACACATATTATGAATCTATAAATCCCATCCACATAATTAACTAATGCTGAACTAAGCTAGTTTAATTCTAAGCTATGACTAATAAACTAGAAATGCTGGAAGGATTTCCTCTTCAAATGAACTATAACATTACTTATCATATTCATCCATTACCTCAAAACAGGGGAGGTAGAACTCTGTTCTTCCCTTGTTCCAATTCAAACAAAAGAGAAAACATGAACTAAATATAATACTAACGGGAACAGAAAATGATTGACATAAAATACCATTTGATTGTCTCTGCAACAAAAAGTACTTCACACAAATTTTTTTTTGACCTTTCATCAATCTTTCTAATTCGTACATATAGAGTTTTTGAGATGATCATTACAATGGAAGTTTAATCGGTTCATCTTTCGAGGATGACAAATGGCAAGGTGCTAGTTTGTCGTATTACAAAATTACAAAAGAAAACAAAAAGGGGGCATGAATCACTTAGACTTCTTCCTCTTTTCAATTTTCATCCTATAAGCCTTAGCAACAACCATTATTGGGATTAGCTCTTCATGGTTGGGCACATGTATATTAGTGAATCTCAAAAGCCATTTTGCATGTTCCCTTGCCAACTCCTTTACAACATGCAACTAATCTGACAACTCCTCCGTAGCCACATGTATCCATCCACTGAGCATCTGGAGTTTTGCAATTCTATGGTAGCTACTAGAAGTTACTGCGAATAGATTATCTAAAAAAGTAGAGAAGTTTCTATTCATCACTTCCACTCTAATGAGATCCTTTCCTTGACCACTGGTAAGAGAATCAATGTGTAGCCCTCTCATAAGCTCGAGTCCTCTATCTTGAGTCTTCTTTATTTTACTCTCCATTTCTTTGAGTCCCTTCTCAGCTTCTTGGATCATTTTTAGCTTGAACTGCATACTTTGGAGCCATTCGAACAAAGGTTCATTACCTTTCTTTAGAATCTTTGCTTTGACTGCTTCTTTTTCTTTCATCTGGATGATCATCTTTAAAAGGGAGATACATTCATCACATTTGACTCTTTCTCCAGCTAGAGTGTTACTATTAGATAATATGTTATCCTTTTCTGTTTCCAGTCTCAGGATAACATTTCCAATTTGATCTATGAGAGGAACTCCTTCTGATTTAAGTCTCTTGATCCATTCTCTACCAATCTGGCCATAATGCCTATCTTCCTATAGCTAGGAGATGAGGGCTTGTACTTCAGCTACACTAGGATTCTGGGTCATAGACATAACAGAAATAGTTGCTAGTGGAGTGACTAGTTGCCTGATAAATTTATTCAATTCTTCTATCTCTACTTTCATCTTGATCTTTGACAATTTGAGACTCTCCAATTGTCTTTCTATCACTTCATTACTTCATCTCCACAAGCCAACTTTTGTATAATGTATGGCTTCTCCAAGATCAATTGAATGCAGAGTAAAATCCTAAGGTGTCATATCCTTAATTCTCCCTCCTTTGCTTGGCTTGGCTATTTCCATTGTCCCTAGTATTAACAAAGTCTTTTTCTTTTTGACCTTTTCAATGTAGTCCCAAAATGAACTACGAGAGATACAATGTCCTTCGCAGAAACACTTTCATCTTTTCTCTTTCTTTTCCTTTCCAAGGTATCTTCTAACCAAGAATCAGCTCCTATCACTTTGGAAGCTATTCCAAGAGATTCAATGGTGAACATTTTCTTCTTCATTGGAGTCATGATTACAACAGTTGAAGAGAAAGGATTCTTTGAATTCTTAGAGATGAGTCTAGAAGAAGCCTGGCCCTTCTCCATCTCTGAAGTCTTCCTCATCTCTTCATCTAATTTAGTAGACTCATTGCTACTACTTTTTCCATCCCCTAGATCTTCTATCTGTATAGGGGAACCATCTGGCTTCAAAAGTGAAGCACTTGCTGATGGTATGGGGCTATGATGTAGAGATGGGATTGGAGTGGTATGTGGAGAAGGAATAGGTGTCGTGTAAGGAGATGGAATAGGAGTAGTATGTGGGGAAGGTATTGGAGTAGGGACACTATCCTTTGGTTCTTCCACTTTCTTCTCTTCACTACCAGTCTGGGTTCCTATAATTGGCAAGGAACCATCATGACATGTTTGGGCTATAGGAACATTCTTGTCTAGGGGTTGATCACCTCCACCTACAGGTTGAGCTGGTCCTTGGGTGGAAGCTATGATCACTTCCACTATAGCACTCTGAGATGAAGTAGGTGTTGCAGTTGTTGGAGAAGCTTGAGTTGTTGTGCCCTTACTCCAGCTCTTTCTAGTTGTCCACTCAATCCATTGCCCAATTCTCTTGATTATCCTAGCCATCATGATATCAAGATTCTCTTCTACATCCACATATGGTTCATAATTGATAGGAATTCCCCTTAATTTAGTCAAATATGTATTGCTATACATATTTTGACCATCATCCTCCAATCCTTCTACATTAAGATCAATGCCATATGTCTTTATTTGTTCCACCATGAGCCTAGCGAAAGCACGATCTTAGCTCTCCAACTCATCCCTACAATTTGCCCAATAATCTTCTACAGTGGTGATATGCTTGATCACACTCCCAATTTAAAGAACCTCTCTTGCATATCCATTTGGGTCAAACATGGGCCTTATAACCTCATATTCCTCCAATTTGTACTTATTCTCAAATGCCTTGAGCATGTTTTTGGCATTAGACCAAGAATCACAACTATAAGCCCCGACCTTCATGGGGAACTCATACCCCTTCTTCCTTAAACTGGCGCTCAACACATTCACTTGGATAGCTTGTCTCATGATCTCTATGAGCATGATCGTGCCACTTGGGTATCTGGGTAGCTTCAGAGGAAATCTGTCGAATGCTACAAGATGCAAATATGAGAAGGATGAGAATTGAATAAAGTAGCTACCAAATTGAATAATGGCCGCCATCACTTGTAGGCTAAACCTCCTCTCTAGGCATCCTTGTAATTCCTTGTAAATCCTCATTGTAAAAGAGTCATTAACTTTGACATACTTTGCATAGCTATTCTACAACTACAAGCATGGATAAAATTCATAACTTTTTACATCATCAAGAAAATCCTCTATTCTGGAAAGGCTTAGCCACAATTGTAGAGAAGCCAACATATAAATCAGGAATGAAGACATGTAGAAGGTATTGTAGATCTTTGTAGCACTGAGAGCTCTAGACAGATGTTCACTTACCTCATACAGCCAATCAACATAGTGTGTGTCTAAATAGATGATTTTCACTAAAAGGAAATATTGTTCTACGAAATTGAGTGCTTCTACCTCACCTTTCAACCGATGCAAAATAACTAGAATGTCCATGATTTAGGGCTTGAGATCGGTGCCAAAAAGGGTCTTAAGAACCTTACTCTTAGCTCCCCGTGGCTTTTGGAACCAGGACCTCATGATTTCCTTTTGCTACACCATCTTCTTCAAGGAGAACTTGGACATGGCTCCTCCTATGGTTAATTCAAAAAATTCTTCCTACTCTGGAATCCAGAGGCAATTGACTATAGTTTGATGGTCAATTGAGATAAAAAATGTATGATCTAGGAAAAAAAATTGTTTAGTGTTTGGATTATAATGGTTAATACATTCAATGATCAGCTCGGGGGCTTGAATTGTCACTAGAAACTTGGTTGCTTCCACTAGCCTGCTTCCTCAGAGTTTCTCTATTATTGGGTGGATTTGCTCCATCCTCAACCTTCTTTAGAAATCTTGCATGTCAAAGAAATAGAGTGAGGTATCTATAACATTCTACAATGTTGACTTAATCCCATTTAGTCCATCAAATCCAATGAATCTTGTTGCCATCTTAACTGAGATAGAGATGAATTGAAAATCTTAAAACTGAAAATAACATAGAGAGTAGAGCTTTGCAATTGTGAGAATTCTGAAATCACTATTCAACTTAATGGCATAACAGTTCAAATAAGAAAGTGGTAGTTTGAAAATCCATTATTTTCATCTCTATATAGAAATCCCAATCCACCCGTTAATCTTCAAGATCCATGCCACACGAGTGAATTAAAGGATAAATCTATTAGATTAGTAAATGTAGGGGTTTCTAATGGATTTTTCCATGTGTTTTCACTATTTCTATTGGCCCAATGATAACTTTCCTTTATTACAGACTTAGTTTCCCATTTTTCACCAAGTTGCAAAAAATTAAGAACGGAGTACTCCGTAGGGAAAAATTTGCTCAGCCAAATTCTGCTCAAGATACCTTCCAAATGTGGTTAATTGGCTTCTATTATCCTTTTTAGGCATCTTGTGATTGATCTATGAGCTTAACATGCTTGCAGTAGTGATTTTTCAATAGATGTGAAAAATCGCTTTCTAGGGTTGAAAACCCGTTGAGGAGAAGACAACTTTTGTTTTTTTGCCTTTGCTTTTATTTTCACTTTATCTTTTAAGTAAGTATCCTTCTAAGCTTTGGAAAATCTAAAAATGGCTGTGAAAGTGAAAAGGAACCCACTTACTTATTTTTCCCTCTCATAAATGTCTTTGTCAAAAAATTGACTTCGCAAGTCGAAAACCCGCTGTGGAGAAGCTACTTTAGAGTTTTTCACCAGCCGCTATTCTGATCATTATGATGAATTTAGAGTGACTCCCAAGGTAGAATATTGCAATGTAGGGATGATTTATCCATAAAACAACCCATTTCTTCCTTGCTTTAGCCTATAAAACTCATTTGTTGACCTCTGCAAGAAATCGCCTTCATAGTTCAAAACTCCGCCAAGGAGAAGCCAATGCTAGGTTTTCCACAGACTTCATTTTCTTTATATGCAAACTATAATGAGTCGTGAGAAAATTCATTCTTGGAAATGACTTTGTGAAAATCATGGTACAACCTAAGAATCTCCATCGAAAAGGATCCTAGACTACCCACAAAACTCACGACAACAAGGGAAACCCACCTGGTTATGTAATGCAGGAGAAGAAGGAAGATGAGAACCCGATGGAGAGACTTTTCACTTGGGAAAAGGAAATAGACTCAGACATACCTAAACCTAATTGAGACACAAGATCATTTTCCACTTTGCATAATGGGTACAGGATGAAAAGTGGGGCAACAACTGGCTCTGACTGGCGACTTGGATTGAATATACCCAAGAAAGGAACTCAAAATCTCTGGTTTAGCAAAAGAAGGTTAAAAAAAGAAAAAAGATGGCAACACAACAAAACAAAATGAGACAAAGAATAGGAAAACAAAAGCAAAGGGAAAAGACAAACCATGAAACAAAAAAAAGGACACTAAAACTAACTATAATACAATACAGCGGTTACCTGCTCTCAATTAGCAATTTAATAAAGCTTTAGATCTTCACCATTATAGGTTAGGGGTAGTACTTCTCCATCTTCATACACCAATTTGAAAGAATTATTTTCAAATGCCTGATGAATTCTGAATGGGCCTTTCCATAAAGTATCAAACTTCTTAAATGCATTCCTTTAAGAGTGCTTCGCTTACCCCAGAGCAGCACGCTGTCTCCCACCATGAATTTACATGGTCTTGGTTCTCTTATCAAATAAATCCTTCACTCACATCTATTTTTGTGTGATGTGGTCTACGATTTCCTCCTTTTCTTCTTCAAGTTTGCTCAAGTATAGGATCCTCTTTTCTAAACCATCTTTAAAAACATCATCTTCGATCACCATTCTTAGTTTATTTGTGGCTAATTCTAGAGGTAAGGGGAGATTAGCTTCAGTTCTGTAAACCAATTTGAAAGGAGATATGTCAATTGCCCTTTTAGGTGTCACTCTATCTACCCACAACGCCTCATGAATCTTTTTGTGCCAAGTTTTTTGACTATCTGAAACCAATTTCTTAACAATATTCATCAAATTCTTATTACTTGACTCAGATTGACAATTTCCTTGAGGGAAATAATTAGATGAATGACCCACGGTGATCCCATACTCAAAGTAGAAATTGGTAATTTCAATTGAAGAAAAATAAGATCCATTATCCATCACCAATTTAATAGGGACACTGAATCTGACCAATATGTTCTCCTTTATGAATTTGCACACCACTTCAGAAGTAGTCTTCTTAGTAGCTTTGGCTTCTACCCACTTGGTGAAGTAGTCAATTGCAATGATCACATACTAGTGACCAACATTGGATTCAGGACTAATTGGACCAATGAAGTCGAGACCCCATTGTTGAAAAGGTCCTTGATGATAATAGGTCTCAATGGTAGAGCAGCTAGTTGAGGGCGTCCAGAGAACATCCTGCACTTCTCACATTTTGCTACCTAGGCATATGCATCTTTAAACATCCTAGGCCAGTAATAACACTGCCTTAGTATTTTAAAAGCTATGACTGAAGATGAGAAATGTCCTCCACAAGCTTCATCATGAAATGTTCTCAACGACTTTTCCTATTGTTGTTTGTCTACGCACCTAAGGAAAGTGCCATCAATGGCTTTTTTGAATAGCTTACCATCCCAAATCACATACTTAGCTGCTTTTACTTTGAGATCTCTTCTTTGTCTTGCGTTTAGACCCTCTGGACATTCACCATATGTTAGTAGATAAGAAATATTTTCAAACCATGAATCATAGAGGCCTATAGCTAACACCAACTGCTTCTCTCTTGATTCTTCTGATCCTTCAGTTATCGTATTTTCTACAATCGCCTTGCACAGAGCATTTCCCCTTACCAAATTGGTAGCTTTTATTTCTATATCATACTCCTATATTTTTGCCACCCATGCTCCTCTAACATTACAACCCACATCCTGTTGTGTCAATACACTCTTCACTGCCACACTAGGGACAAAGACTACATAATGTGAATGCAAGATATAAAATCAAAATTTTTTCAGAGCTTTAACCATCACAAAAGCGTGCTTTTAATTTTTGAATATTTTAGTTCATGATTTTTCAAAGGTATGCTCATGAAAGCTATTGGGGCTTGTACCCCTTCATCATTGTCTTGCATAAGTATCGTCGAGAGAGTATGTTCAGAAGAATAACAATAAATAATGAAATCTCATTTATAATTTGGATGACATAAAATTGGGGCATTAGTAGTAGCGGTCTTTATATCTTGAAAGGCTCACTTTCCCACCTCATTCAATTTGAAATTTGAATTTCTTTTCATCATATCCACTATATGCTTAGTTGTTTTTGCAAAATCAGGCACAAATCTTCTGAGAAAAATCACTTGTCCAAAGAAAGATTTAACTCCTATTTTATTCGAAGGCAAGCTCAATCTTTGAATGGCTTCTACCTATTCAGGGTCAATTCTAATGCCTTCCTAGGATACTATATGACCTGGGAGTTTCCCTTCTATTACACAAAAAATTGACTTCTTAGGATCGAGAGAGATCCCATGCTCTCGACATCTCTATAAAACCTTTCTCAAATCTTCCATATGAGCTTTTCTCTTTCTCGAGAACATGGTGAGGTCATCCAAATATATGACTATGATTCGATCCTTTAGATTGATGAATGTATTACTCATACATCTTTGGAATGTAGCACCAATGTTGATAAGTCCAAAAGGCATTCTGTGATACGCAAATGTACCCCAAGGAGTGGTGAACACCATCTTATGTTGATCTTTCTCCTCTACTTCGACTTGATTATAACCTGAGAAATTGTCAAGCATAGACATCATTTCAAATCTTGCCACTATTTGCAATAGGTCATCCATGTGAGGAAGAGAAAAGTTATCTTTAAGAGATGCTTGGTTTAGGTTGTAGAAATTGACACAAATTCTTATTTCTCTATTCTTCTTTCTGACGGGTACTATATTGGCTATCCAAGTGGAATGATGAATGTGATAAATGATTCTCACTTTTAACATCTTATCTACCTCTTGGAAGATGGCATCTACGACTTTAGGATTTTAGTTCCTTCATTTTTTTTGAAAAGGGACTACATCAAGCTTTAGTGGAATTTGGTGTTTTACCTTCCCATCTTTATAATTTTTCAAGTCTTCATAACTCTAGGCGAAAATATCTCTATATTCCACGAATAGATTTCTCGCAGCTTCTTTTTCTTCAGGCAAATAACACTTCCCAACATTAATCAATCTAGGATTATGGATATCTCCAATGTTTATTCCCTCATATTCACCCGTAGTAGGTCCTTTTTCTGCTCTCTTTTGCTTTATGTAAGCATCATGTCTATTAAATAATTTTTCCAAAACCACAAAATATGGAGGAATAATGTTACATTTCAGCTGAACTTCTCCATTTTGATTTTGTTTCTCATTTGCACCAGAGATTTCATGATCACTTCCACTGGATTAATACTCAAAACTAGACTTGTCATTTTCAAGGAATATTTGCAAACTCTTATCATCATTGAAGACTTGCCATGATTCCATGTTATCTGGAATGATAGATCGATACACAATTTCAATCTAATACTTTTGGCCTTTGAAATTTGGATGAGGAAGTAATAGGGAAATGGAGACTACAAGGGAATTAGCCTTGGTATTCATCTCCCTCGGAACCACTTCAATAGAGAAGGCATCCAAACCTTCTATTTCATCCCAGAATCTATTTTTGTAATTCTTCAGCTTGTGATTTTTTATAGAATATTGTCCTTTTACTTGTTTCACAATAAGCTCTACATCACCTTGAACTTTTAAGATCTTTACCCCTCTTTCTTTTGCTGCTATTATCCCCAGTAGTAAGGCCTCATATTTTGCAGTGTTATTCATATTCCCAAATTCCAATTTGAAAGCCATAGGTTCAGGTTCTCCTTCTGGGGATATCAATACTACACCTGCTCTGAATCCTGAAGAAGCACAACTTTGATCAAATTCAAGTGTCCATATGCCTGATGCATCTTCGCTTTCATTAGAAACTTTCTTTCTTTGATTCTCATCTATCTGTTCATCCAAGCTTTCTTCAGTAAACAACATATGGTTGCCGAATTCCAGCTCTTGATATAAAATCTGGGCTTTGAGATCATTTGAGTTCAAGACTATGAACTTCTTCAGGTTCTAATTTGACTTTCTTATTCCCAATAGGTATCATTGCTTGGGACAAATATAGCTTTATTTCTCCTCCTAAGTCTCGACAAAAAACTTCTATGTAAAAGAAGTCCAGAGCTTGTTGGAATGTTAGCTACCAGAATAGTCAATAGGAGCTTCTTTTTCAGATGTGAAGCTATGGCTACCTGAGTGTCTTTAATTTTCCCAAGTAAGGGAACTTGTTTAGCATCCATCGAGTAGCATCTTCCATGTACTTTAGTGAGATTGAGACCCAAGGCTTTGGCTACAGAATAAGGCATAACATTATTTGATACACTTGAATCTATTATGCAATTACTAAGTTAACATCCATTACTATACAACGAGATATAAAAAGGCTCCAACTTTTTTCTGGGAGATGTTGCTAAGACTGTAGAATCTTCTTGGTTAAACAAACCAGACATCAAGGTTTCATCCTCTTTCTCAACCATTACATTACAATTCACATCTGATGTGTTTCCTTTACATCGGTCTACCAATCTTTTTAACTCAAAAGGATGTGACTTTAAATAATCAGTAGTGGAAATTTGAATTTTTGATTCTTCACAAAATTGGATGAAGTCAAAGGATGTCTTGTCCTTACCCATTTGTGAAGTAGATGCTCCTTGATCAGTATGTACATTACTCGTTGAAGGATTGGAGTCATTTCTGTGGGTGTGACTAGAGGATTGATTCTTCAACCTTTGGACCCAAGTAAGTACTGTGTATTATGTTCCATCGATTGTTGCATAACATTCGCCTTTTGATTCAGAATTCAACTCATATTCTAAAAATAAATTTCTAGAATTGCCATTTGAATAGGAATTAGGTTTAGAACAAGGAGTTGCAGTGTTCAACTCATTAGTAGATAACAACTACATCATGTGGGTAGTCCCTGGACAACTCTCACTATCATGATCTATGGTCAAATGAAAGATGCACATATTTCCTTTTTTTGGCACTACCTCAATTTGCAACCTGGGTTGTGATCTTGTAAGCTATGGAAGTGTACTTTCATTGTTTCTTCCCAGTCAATTTTGATAATTTTGCTGATAGGGACTATTGGATCCAAGTAATTGCTTCTTCATTACTACCAACTCATTTGACAATTTCTTAATCATCTCCTCAGATGATGTGGTATTACTAGAACTTCCCTTAGTTTGAAGTTCTCATTTCCATTTTCTCATGGAAATCAAATCATCCTCACACTCAATCGCCTTCTTTTGTGTGTCAGTTAGATCCATGGGATGTGCTCTCCTTAAATCATAATTGACACATGGAGGCATCACATTAATAAAAAAGGTTTTCAAATTACCAGGTGTGGGTCTATTAGCAATTGGAATTCTACTGATAATCTTATTGAACTTGGCAACGAAATCCCTCATGCTCATAGTGGGTTGCTTCTTAATTGAAGTCAACTGTGTTAGTAGGGCATGTTCATCTTTTGCAATCTTGAATCTTGTCTTAAAGGCTGTTCTCAATGTATCCCAATCAGTTATTGAGCCGTTAGCTAGATGATAAAACCAATCCGCTGCATTATCTATGATGGTCTCTACGAATAACCTTATAGCAACATCTTCATGTCCCACCCCTAAGATATGAGTGGCTGTGAAGAAAGCTTTAATGTGTTCATCTGTAGTAACCTTCCCATCACTTGAGAATTTAGGGAAATTCTTCCTTGAATTAGCCGAGAGTGGATGATAAGTGTTTAATGCTAAAGGTCCTGTTGCTACGGCCCATGGGGCATCCATGATTGTCTTGGTACTTATATGGTGAGAAATTAACAACTGGAGGGGCAGTAACTCCATGGAGTGCTAACACCTGACAAGTGGAATGTGAAGTGCTAGTGTCCTGATTTCTAACAGGGGAAGACAACCTACTCTGACTTTTATTTTCACTTTTTTGCTTTGGAACGTCTAAGATAGGAAAACTAAGATCTGTAAGCTTATCAAAGATAGGGTCTTGCCCACCCTGTTCCTTGGTACTTCTAAGGAACCTAAATTGTTCTAGGATGCTGGGTCTAGTTTATCTCTGAGCTTCTTGTCTCAATTGTCTTTCTGCTCTCTGGATATCTCTCCTTTGAATAACTCTCTCTAAGGCTTCAACTCTTCTTTCTTCTTCTTCTAACACCTAGCTAGGATTCCTATAATTTTCAGTGTTCCTTCTATGTCTCCAAATGAATGTGTTAAGGGATGAAATTATGTCTTCTTGATCATGTTGAAAAATGAGGTTAGATTGGAGCACTAGAATTATGTTTTCCTGAGGTAGTACCATTTTCCCTCATGACATAGGATTTTTGGTCAAGCGAATGTTCATCTCCCCAGTGGAGTCACCAAAAATCTGTTGGTAAATAGATTTGTTCTTTCATATCATTACTCTTTAATGCCCAATTTAGAACAACATCTGATCACAAATAGTAGGAAAGCTCCTTATGGATGTTTTAGCTTTCCTTTGAATTGGTAGGTATAGCTCACTGAAATAGATTTGTAATGAATTCTATTTTCTTCCTAAACTACTTTGGGGTATGTTCTTAACCCGAGAATAGTAGAGAGATAGCCGAGCCAGACCTAAATAAAATCCAACTCAGGTAGATAGAAGTTTCTCAACACTAAAACATATTTATGCATCCACACATCTTATGAATCCATAAATCCCATCCACATAATTAACTAATGCTGAACTAAGCTAGTTTAAATCTGAACTATGACTAATAAACTAGAAACATTGGAAGGATTTCCTCTTCGAATGAACTATAACAATACTTATCATATTCATCTATTGCCTCAAAAAAAGGGAGGTTGAACTCTGTTCTTCCCTTGTTAAAATTCAAACAAAAGAGAAACAATGAACGAAATATAATACTAACTGGAATAGAAAATGATTGACATAAAATACCTTTCTTTCTTTCTTTTTTACATTTCTTTGTTTCTTGAAAAACATAGAACTTAAAATAATAATATGCTGAATTAAAGATAACCTAAATATATAAATTTAAACCAAAGTTATTGTGAAAATAATAATTGATAAAAATGTTAATCTGACTTAAATTAAGATAATTTATATACTTTTACCCGATTAATAAATTTCAAATATAAAAAAAAAGTCATTATTTTCAATATATAAAATTGAATATATTAATAGTTAAATAAGAAAAGAAAAGAAATTTAAATATTAATTGTCACAAGTATAAAAAAATACTAATATAAAATACATATTATTTTTCTTATATATTTAGTATATATAGATAAATAATAAATATACTGTTTTACTCATAAATTAATAAACATAGGTTTGACAAAAGTGATGTCTTTAAACATTTAATAAAATATTATTTCAGTTAGAGTGCCAAAAATGTAGGATTGTAGAGATAAATATGTATTAATTTTTTTTAAAGTGTTCTTAAATAAATAACTATAATTTGCATTTATAAAATGTTTATTTTCAATAATGGGCTTGAGACAATTAATTAATTAGTGTGGTAGCCTTACAATTTCACAGACTCATAATTAGCAAAATATTTACATGGTAGATAAATATGCATTAAAAAATGTAAAAGTGTTCCTAAATAAATAACAAAAATCTGAATTTATTTAATGTTTATTATCAATAGTGAGAGACAATTAATTAATTAGTGTGCCAACCTAGAGTTTTAGAAACTCATATTACCTATAAATTTACATAGTCACAATGAGATAGCAATATAAAGATAAAGATGTATTAAGAAATGTTAATGTGTTCTTAAATAAGTAACAATACTTTGCATTTATTAAATGTTTATTTACAACAGTCGGCTAGATATAACTAATTGATTAGTGTGTCAGCCTTGGAGTAGAAGGGACTCATAATTAGCTATAAATTTACATGGTCACAACCAGAAATCAATGCAAACCATATCGTCTTTGAATTCAAATTGAAGCAGAAGAGGAGAATTGAAATATTGCCATGGCTGTTGCATTAATCTCCAAGTTGATGGTTATGTACTTTCTGGTAGGAGGTTTTGTTGTATGCAACCTCCTTTCGGTTCAATCTAATGCTAATCCAGAAGTAGATGCACTGATAGATGTGAAGAAGAATCTACATGACCCGCAAAATGTTCTCTCAAGTTGGGATCAGAACCTAGTCGATCCCTGTACGTGGATCCATGTTACCTGTGACAACAACCATGTAACAAGGGTGTAAGTCTAATTATATCTTTCGTATATCATAGAAACTTTACAATCATCTAGTGTAGAATGACTTACACTAAATTTTTTACAGGAATTTGGCGTTGAGTGGCCTTTCTGGAGCACTCTCACCACGGATCGGTGATCTTCCCAACTTACAAGAACTGTAAGTGTATTAAAATACATAGTTTAAGTATGAATATGTTTACAATTAATTTAGTTTTCTTTAACCCTTAAATTTAACAATAACTTTTGTTTTGATAGGCATTTATTCCGCAACTCATTGAGCGGAACCTTACCAGCAAGTTTGGGGAATTTGAAAAATATGATTGCTCTAAATCTTTATGGCAACAAGTTTAGTGGAAAAATACCCACCTCGCTTGTCCAACTCTCCAACCTCCGTTTCCTGTAAGTCAGCATTTTGTTAGCATTTTTCCATTGTCACGAGTTAATTATATTTCACACATCTTACATTCTTTGTTACTAATCTCATCAGGTATCAACAATGTATGATTTGCATCTAGGTTTAAAGATTCTTTTGCCATTACTATGTTTGTGGTCTCATTCATCTTTGTGTATGCTTTCATCGGAGAAGGAATGGAATGTCTATGCTGTTTTGTGTTCCATAAACTGTGTTGGATTTCTTTTCATCTGATTCAAGGTTAGGAACATTTGGTTCGAAATGACCATCACTAACTATTTTTTTTAATGACTTGAATGTGTCAGAAATCTCTCTGACAACCAACTCAGTGGCCCAGTTCCAACAGGAGGAGCACTTTCAAAATTTGGCTCTGATAGGTAGTTTATTTATTTATTGACTATATTACTTTCAAAACTTGGATCTGATAGATAATTTATTTATTTATTGACTGTATTTGTTATTTATTGATTCTATTAAGCTATTGTAACCATATAACTTGGATTTAACTTTTTCTTGCATGTATTTTTATTTAACCTGGTTTTCTTGTATGCTTTGTTTCGGGTTGAAGCTTTAAAAGAAATCCAGGCCTTTGTGGTGCTGTTGTTCACAAACGATGTTGAGAAGATTGAATAAAGGGGAGAGCATTGCAGTTTAAATAACTCTCAATATTTCTTTGATGTAATAAAAAGATCTTATTTATAATCATATAAATAAGAGAGGCATTTGATAAATTAGTACAGTTGAGAGTACTAGCATCTCAAATAAGAGAGGTATTTGATAAATTAGTACAGTTAAGAGTAGTAGCATCTCTCTCATTGATTTTATTTTGCTAAGATGACAGGATGATTCATTATTTCTGTTTTATTAAGATGAAAGAATGATTAATACTGTTGATCTGTGAGGCTTCATTTTTAATTTGGTTACAAAAACCGTGATCTATCGCTCTGTTTCTCTATTGCTTTAAGATGTCTTAAATAATAATATGGATATTAATAAATGTTCACTATTAAGTTTTTCATATCATGTTCATCAATTAGTTTGCTATCTTGCGAAAGTACATTATTGTAGCACATAAACTCGAATATGCAGACATGCACATTAAATGTGGGAATTTGGTGCTAAAAAAAGTAATGTGAAAATGCAATTCCCAGCGGCGTAGTCATAGCAAGTACTGTATAATTGTTCAAGTGATGTACTCTGCATGCTTAAAAGGCTTGCTCGAATTGCAAAGGTATTTTTCTAGATAATTTTAAATGGAATTTGAACTGCACTAAATATCTTTTCCCTCCTGATATTGATGACTTATGACCAAAATGTATAAGGAGCATCATTGAAAACTCCATATATCTGTTACAATAAGATATCTGATACATAAAATCTCAAGGACCAGGCAAACATAAAGGTGCCTAATATCGACTACGAAATAGCTCAAAACTTGAACCCATGCAATATTAAATATATAATGCCATGAATAATGGTTACATCATCATTCAGCTAAAATTGCTCTGTAGTGTATACCTCTTGAAAGAGAAAAAATATAACATGCTGATATTACTGATTCAGATTTTCATTGATACATTCCGATACAAACTGAAATTGATTCTAAAGTGTCATTAAATTGATGTTTGAGCATTTGTATATAGTCTTATTTTCCTTACACCAACTATTTATGGGAACAACTTCCACAACTATATATTGACCTAATTTTATTTATCTAATCTAAACACAAAACCTAACCTAATTAATGTAATAAGTCTAACATTCCCCCTTTATTACATTAATTCAACAATCTAACTTTCTCGCTTATTAGAAATAGGTTAATGTAATAAGTCCAACAATCTCCTCCTTATTACATTAATCCAATAAAAGTGAAAGCCTTCACCAATATTATTCCTCTTGAAACTTTGATGAGGCTCATTCAGCAATCCTTGAAAGTATATCTCTCTTCGCAACTTTAGTTTGCAAATCCTAATCCTGAAGTTGCCCTCCTATCTTAGTATCCCAACTTTAGACTGTAAATTTTAAAGTTGACCTCATAATAACACTGTTTCCACCTCCCTTACACAATGAGACATAGTTCCTCCAAAATTTCACATCTCCATGGAGTGTGCTGATGCCTCCTTTGGTGTTGCACATGAGACGCCTTTCCTCCGAAAGTCCACATCTCCTTCGAGTGTGTCTAATGCCTCCTCAAGTGTCGTAGAAATAATTGCTACTAATATGTCATGGACGCCTTTCCTCCGAAAGTTGACATCTCCTCCTAGTGTCTTTAATGCCATTCTTCAAATCTTGCCTCTCCGCAGTTCATAGAAGGATAATCACATAGCCAAGCCTCCTCTTTTCTTCAGGGACACAAATAGCTACTTCTCATGTAGTAATCATCTCTAAGCGAGAAGCTAGCTTGAGATGATAAAAATCCTCCAACCTCCATTGCCTCCAGCTTCCTATTTACTTATTTGTTATTCTTTAATGCACAAATCTTATATTAATTTCAGGTGGACTATCATAATCATCAGTATTTGAATGTATTGTGAAATCACAAAAGTGTGTCTCACCTTCATTCATCTTCAACCTAAACAATTTTTGTTTTATAGACGTTTTTGCATGACTAGAATCCTGTGAACCAAACAAGGTGTTAAGCCCATCCCATATTTCTTTTGAAGTCTTTGAAAAATCAATATGGTGCAAATATGCATTTGATAGATCAAGTCCAATCAATCTAGAGGCTTTATGATCTTTGGCTGTCCACTTTGTTATTTCATCTGCATCTTGGGGTTTCTGAATAGTTCCATTAACAATGTCCCATAGATCTTTTTCAATCAAAAGCAATTGTATCTTAATTTACCATCAGACCCTTCAAATTTAGGAATTGTAGATAATTTATCCATTGTTTAGAAAACAATATTGCAACAAATAATATAATTGAAAAACTGAGCAATGCATGTAATCTGTAACGGATTCCTATTTTATTCTTGATATCTACACAATAAATCTCAAACCTCTCTTCAATAAATCCACAGAAGTTAGGGTTCTCATTATCCGAAATCCATTTACACTCTTCTCTCCATTGATCAACCCGCTCTGATACCGCATGAAAGAGAAAAAATATAAAATTCTGAAATAATTGATTCAGATTTTCATTTGATACATTCGGATACAAACTGAAATTGATTCTAAAATGTCATTTACATTGATGTCTAAGCATCTGTATATAGTCTTATTTTTCCTTACAGCAATTACTTATGGGAATAACTTTCCACAACTATATATTGAACTAATTTTATTTATCTAATCTAAATACAAAACCTGACCTAATTAATGTAATATAACACCTCTGATCTAATTATTGTAATAAGTCTAACACCTCTTTGAAGGTTGTGGCACAGGAGCTATTTCAGTAACATCAGCGCATGTACAAGTATGTAAGAAATTGAGTGTTAAATTTGGATATGATTGAACCTTAGAAGAGAGGTGACAAAATTCTATATAATGAAATAGTGGATATAAGAAGATCAAGTTAAAATCAGAATACAGTGTTGTCCCGTCTTTTGTGAACAGTATCATTTTTTGGTGAAGATGTTGTGGATGTGATGGCTGGTTTTGCTTGCTTCCTTTTGTCGTCTTCTTTTTCAGCTTCTGTGCGTTTGTGTTGCTCGAAACTTAACTCCAAGTCACTGACAAAAAGATGAAAAAGTGAATCTGATACAGGTGTACCTTTGTGCTGTTGGGTTGGTTTTCTTTTGATGAATCCATTTTTGTTGTGCTAGAAGTCGTGATCTACAATTTCGAGAGAATGAGCAAAGAAATGTTTCTAAAAAACCCAGGTCTGTAAAGTCTAAGTGTTTTGATAGATAATAAATTACACAAGCTTCTGAACAACGTATAAAGAGTGAATCCAAGAAACTGTATCAATTGCATACTGAATAAGACATTTATACTGTCTATGTTGTAATTTGACAATGAACTATTCCACAATAAGATTAGAATTGCATAATTCGGTAAGGAAGTAGGAACTATTAATATGAATATAAGGTAGTGTGTAAGACAAATCCAATTTAGTTAAACTTGTACTATTCTCATAGGAAAGCAAGGAGCCAAACCAGTAATTATTGCATGACAGTTGAAGCAGTGGAATGTGCTAGTTACATGTTTTCTGAGCGTAAGAAGGAAAACATTTATGGTCAGTATTGGGAATGGATTTGATAAAAAAAAAAATTGTTGTTCATGACACCCTCCTTATTTTTGAAAGGATCTAGTATATCCTTCTAAGGCTAGCACCAATTTTATGATTTTTAAGGCAAACATATGTCATTGACATGTGAAGAGCTAAGTTAAATTTTTTCATGTTATCAAGAATTGAGCGGAATTAATCTTCTCTCCTCAATCTTGATCTGCACCAACATTTTTTGTATAGAGAACTAAAGAATAGATATGTTGGTATACATTATTACAGGATTGGCATCAATTGATGGGCTATAAAGGATATAGTAGAAAGTTTTCCGAAATACATGAGGGTAAATAATTATCTTGTCAAAGAGGACACTACTACGGAAACTACCTTGCTTTTCTATAAAATCATGAGCATTGTATGTGCTAGAGTGGAAGCTAGAGGGAGACTAATAGATGATCTGACTAGTATGTATCTAGTATAGTGCATTTGGCAAGGCCAAGGTCAATATTATTTGCGCAGATGTGATCAATCAAAGTGTCAACTTGGGTTGTTTATTTGTTGACGATTAAGATAAGGTAATGGTATGCCATAGACTTGGCAAGTCCTGATTGCACATTTATTTGTAGTAGCATGTTAATGTTGAAGTCTCCAGTAATAAAGAGTTTGGAATCAGGTAGTTTAAAGACATCATTTTTAGTCTCTTGGCTATTCTCATGATAGGTGTCGAGGAAGGTGAGATATGGGTTGTGTAAAGCCTTTCCATTTTTTGGCAGTAGGATCTTCGAATAATATGATCATTGAAATGAATCCAAACAATATCAAATACCATCTGCACCATTGACTAGCCCATCTTGTGTGTCCAAGTTTCCAGCAATTAGCTCTACCAAAGATCCTTCTTTTAAATAGATGATGTCGGGTAAGGAAAACCTTTTGGCTTGGAGATCAATGTTGTCAATCGGAATATTTTTCTTATCAGTGGCTTCAAATGTGTACAATTTACTAGGAAAGTAGTCAAGCATCTTCTTATTAGGGCCTTCGATGGGTGTATTTCTTTAAAACGAGTATGAGAAATTTGGATCAGTAGGAGTAGGCTTCATACGTGTTTTGTTGAGGTACAAAATATCTTCATCAGTTTGGTGAGAATTCTAATGTAGTTTAAAATGAAGATAAATGGTGGATTTGTTTGTCTTACTGCAGTCTACAACTTGAAGCACTGACCGTGATCAGTCCAAAATGTATATGGAACTTTTTCACTATTAACTACAGTGTGTTCAAATATCCAAGAATCACATATAGGTTGATCTTGGTATAAATTTCCATAGAATATGATATCAATATTTCCAAAAGGTTTTGTGGGCATATGTTTGATTTTGTTAAGTCTTCTATCTAAATTGGACAATATTTTAGAGCCAATGAGGGAGGCCTCATCAATACGAAAGATATGTAATTTCTCTAGCTTTTTGCTCATGTTGTCAAGGGTATTAGAATCTAGAAGTAGCATCTTAAAAGAATTACATGGTAGGTAGAAAATGGAATGAGAAATTATGTAAAACATTCAATGCCACTTTTCCTGTAGTAGGCACAATAAGTCCTTTCAATTTGAAAGGGTCACTATCTAATTACTTTGCATAGATTCAGATCATTGCTTCAAATATGGCCTTACCTACAAAGGTTTTGCTAGTTCCAGCTCCACCAGTAAGAAACAAGTGAAATGGTTTATTAGGAACATATCTTTTTTCCATTACCAAATCTTTTATTATAAATTGTTTTTCTTCATTGAGCTTTCTTCGTATGTTGAAGTAGTCACCATTAGTTTGTAAGAATGGGTGGACAACTTCTAAGAATAGGGAGTTGCAGGTGTCAGGCACAACCTTACTATAGTTAACATGTTTAAGATTGGCCATTATGTTATATTTTTCTTTTTCATTCCCTACATTCATATCTTCAAGGTTTATTGTTTAATAGTCGCTGCAACGATCTTTTATGGCATCATCAATATTTCCCCATTTGTTTCCAACTTGTGCGTTGAACATGTTCTCAATTTTAATAATTTGTACTCTGTGTGTATTGAATATTGCATTCCATGTCTCATGTCCAAGTAGAAGAGTAATTTGTACTCTGTGTGTATTGAATATTGCATTCCATGTCTCACGTCCAAGTAGAAGAGTATCTGCACTAGTTCGGAATGGTACATATGGCAACATTTTTTCTCTACAATAATTTTCACAATCAACATGTGGGTTGTATTTTACAAAGTGTATAATAATTGGCTTTCCTCTTTTGTACATTCATGTGGAGTTGCTAGAGTAAAATGTTGTATACTCAGCTATAAATAAGTTGTGTAATTATTTTGGTCAGTGAATGTATTTATTGATTGCAAATGCATACATTATGTCTTCTAATAATCATGTTCTTTTTCTAGTAGCTTAGGTCTTTTCAGCTTTGAAATTATATTTTCAGGTGGTGAAATATTGATGAAAACTAATTTTCTTCAAATTCTACATTATGGTAATGACAAAACAATGTGGACAACTTGGTGGCTAGATATTTACTGGTAGTCTAGCAATGCATTTCCATTGTCGTATATAGTAGACCTTGTCATTGTATGCATGCGTACATTGTTGGAGTATTTGAAGGAATGCAAGTGACAATGTCCTATCTTGCTTAGTCATGAATGAACTACAGTAAGATGCACAACAACATATGCATCTAATATAAATTGTGTGTCTATGTTTGCATACCTATAATGATGGGACTTCTTTAGCGAATGCATTTATTCACAAATCAACTGGATCTCATTTGAGCAAAATAATTTTGCACCGAGGAAGGTATCAAAAGTCTATTTATTTGTGAAATGTTTACTTGCTAGTGCATTAAAGATTTTTTTGGCCTTCTCTTTAAGTTTAACGTTGGTAGTTGGCATTTTATATTTTTTGCAAGTCCTTTTGTAATGATGTGTTTCCATTTTTGGGAGATTTTCTTAAAGCAATGTTGAATCACATGAGACATAAGTGTCAATAAGATGCTCTATTTCATTATATTTACAATGTCCATGCACAGGTGCATCTTCTATCCAGAGTGTGAAATGTACATGTATATTACCTAGGTTTTGGAACTCTGTGACAAAGAAGTAGTCAAACACATTGCCAAACAATGTGGGATTTTTTAGCATCATTTTTTGAAATGCATTGACCCTATGGTTGAAGTAGAGGCTGCATAGGACTATATTTTTCCTAATTTCAAAATCTAGGTCTTTATTTTCGATCTTTCATTGTGTTTAGTCTGTTCTAATGCTAATTTACATTGCAAGGCTTTTCATAATGGCTCCTATAAGTGTTCAACACTAGTTAATGTGACAAAAAAATTAGAGGGCCTAGTTGTCTTATCATGGCAAATATATTTTTTCTAGCATTTTCCAAATAATTTGGAGACGTGAAGATACTCTTTAGAGGTCTAAACCCTAATGGGGATTGCAATATTCTTTATAGATTAGCAGAGCCATGAACATCTTTTTCCAATAGCTTTCTACCTTTTAACTTAGCTTTCCGTATACAAATCCTTGAGAGAGAAGATATTTATGAAATAATGATATTTTAATTTTTTTTTTAGAGTTATATGGTAAGGAACATGCGGCTTGAAATGACCATCACTAAACTTTTTTTTGTTTTAATGGCTCGAAATTACCAATGCATAACTTTAACAAAAGAGACATTTTCTCCTTTCTATTTGTAGATCTATCATACAAATGTGTGGAATCATGAACAAGTATGCAAATACATACTAGCACTTGCACCAGAAAGAGGTGCAAGGGGTACACCGAATAGGTAGGTTTTATTAGTAAAGAAATATTTAAGAGATGTAAAATTAAAGAAAAGATTTCAAATTTGTAGCATATAAGTATTTTTTTTAACAGAGTAAAGACATATAAACATCACTAATCTCTTTGGAGTTTCAGACATTGTACAACTTTAATATTTTCTTTTTTTATTACCTTTAGAATCTTAGATGTGATCAATCATGATTTAAGTAAAAAAATCTGTAAGTCCAATACTCTTCCTAGTTTAGAGTTAATTTTCTAATTCAAAGTTCATTTAGTCCTTAGTCCTTACTGGATTGAGCATGATCTGTGAATCTCTTAATTTTTTTAATTTCCTAGTTCCTAGATCTTTCAAATCGAAGCATCTATTTGACGATATTTTTGTAGCTTTACCTATGGGCTTTGAGATCTTTGCACACACATTGTCATCCCAATTATGTACTATGCTTCATATTCTTGCAACACCATAGACTACCTCTAGAAGTCACTTGAAAGTTTAATTTATACAAACCCTAACGAAGTGTTTCAAACTGATCCATTTTTTTCCTACTCTTTGACCCACGGGAAGGATTTGTAATCCATGTCATTCCTTCCTAATTTTATAAACTTGTTTTCTATTTAATTTTTTTTTTCCAAGGCTATTATTTATTGCTTCCACTTAGTTGCTTCTATTGCATTGAGAAAGGAAATTGTTTCCATGTTCTTTCTTCAAATAACATTTTGTTCCTTTCTTTCAAGATCTCTTAAAGTAAGATTAAAGGCAGTTATGTGATTCAACTTATTTTCTACTCTTTATTTATTATTATTTAATATTATTATTACAATATCATACTAATTGTGTTAAAATAATAAAATGGTTCTTAAATTTTAATTTTTTTTAATAAAGATAATACAAAGAAAAATAAATAAAAGCTTTTAAATATTTTTGAATTTGTAAATTTTTTACTATCTAATTTTAAAAATATACTATTTATAAATTAATAAAATACATAATTGATTTATTTTATGAGCTCTTCACATTAAGACTCAAAGCAAAACTTAACATTTAAATCTTAATCTTTCCAAATCCAAATCTTTCAATAAACACTTTTGAGATCTCTTTCTTCCATGAATTATAAATGCATCCTCCATAAGAAACATAAGTGCACAAATTAGAATATTTGTATTACTCAAATAAAAAATTAAATTAGATGATAAGATTTTTATTTCAAATGTTGAAAAGTGTTAAAAATTTCTCTTGGCTAATAGTCATTGTTTTTTATTCTAGATTTTAATTTTATATGTAAAGTTAAGATATTAAATTTTGTATAATTTCTTTAAAATGTTATTATAATTTAATCAAATTCTAAATAATTTCATTTTTACACATTATTGATTTAATTGATTAAAATTAAAATCTATTTGAGTTTAATATTATAATATTATCAATATCCCAAAAAAAAATTGTTTTGGAACTAGAGAACCCAAATTCTAGCTTTCTCGTGTTTCACTAAGTGGATGCAAAATTGAGGGGGAAATTCCTGATTAGTTAGCCACCCAAATTGATTAGAATTATTGATATGAGCATAATAAGTTGATCGAGTGAATTCCTTTATGGCTTTCGAGATTGATCAATATGCACAATCTCAATATAGTGAATTCCATTATGGCTTCGGGGTAACAATCTGAGCGGTCCCCTGCTTCTGACCATGTTCCATTCTCATGGACTTAGCGTATGAAGGAATTTATAACTTATCTATGGAGAGAGCTTCTAGTGAAGCTCAATTAGAATGAGATCCAAGTATATAGAAGCTTGGGTAACCATCTAAGAGAAAAATGCTTCCCAATTATGGATCACCAACAAAACACTCATTCAAGAGTTAAAAGAAGCGGCTTGGAAAGGAGGAAGGAGGAGGCAAATTGTGCAATTAATTAATAGCATTTCTTATTAATAAATCTTCCTGAGGTTTCAGTGGCCAAAGATATTTGGATCCTAGACTTTTCATCAGATTGGAAGTAGAATTAGAATTGAATATCAGTCAGTAGTCTCATTGCTAAGTCTTATTTTAGAGAATGCTCATAGGCACGGTATATTGTGAATGTGGTTGAAAATGCTGCTAGTGAAGCAATCGTCCTTACCAAGGATGTCAACGAATTACTGCATCATATAGGTGAATCTTTGACATTTGACTTCTTTCTTAATTATATATATTTAAAAAAAAATGACTTTAATTACTTTGATTGAAAATTTTAAATTGTTTCTACAATATTTCATTTTGTTGTGTTGTTAAAAATGTATATATTTAAAAAAAAAAATTAACATTTAAAAGAATTTTTATAGAAATGGGTCTTTCGTAATAAGAAGCCTAACAAAAGAGTCGAACTGGAGATGGAAAATCAAACCATAACAACAGATAGACAACATGACATGTATTAGCTAGAAAGACAAAACACATGGTAAAAAGGATAGAAGCCCTTAAAAGGAAAGATTAAACTCACAACTCAAGAGAGGAATAATAAGAGTTTGAAGAACAAATTTTCTTAGACCATCCCAATTAGGACACCTACTACTTGGGTTTTTCTTTTGTTCTTATATCACATGTTTTAGTGATCATTGGAAAATTAATTTTCTATTAATAGACATGTTACATTTTATTTATATTAGTAAAAGAAATCTTTCATTTATATATGAATATTAATCTTTTCCTATCCAAATACCACCTCACACTATGAATTCTACAAAGAGCTTTGTAAATGGGGAAAAATTGATAGTTTAGCTTTAAGCTCTTCACTCACCTATAGAGGTCGACAAATTTTGACTTACAGATTAGGAAATTAGCCTGGGTCATTTTCCCTATATCATTTTTCTCTGAGCACAATAAAAAATATTGTTTAGTTGGCTCCTTTAGTTCGTAAAATATATATAATCACATAAAATTGGAAAAATTAATGTGAAATTGGTAAAGAAAGAATCAATGCTGGAAATAGTATTTATGATCACTCTTATCAGACTCAACCCTTCAAAATATGATGCTGTCGTCAAATGAGTGAGCACCAAAATGATAAAATTGTTATGTGCGTCTAACAACAGAGACCAATGATGAACATTTGATATCTTAGCTTCTGATTCTTTAATGAGGAATTGCACATTGAGGATGATTCCTTTTTAGATGAAGCTCTTGTTACAAATTTAGATGTTGTTCTTGTTGCAAATTGAGCCTCATCAATTCCTTCTCCCGCTGCAAATATGGGTGATGCTCTTGTTGCAAATTAGACCTCACCAATTCCTATTTTTGTTGGTGCTACCCCTTTGTTTGTATTAATTCTCCTCCGTCTATGTGATGAACCTCCTTATAGCAATATCGTGAGAATGCTCGAAATAACAGAATACAAAGTGATAGCAGAACTCAGAGTGAATCTACTGATCGCAGGCCACTTCGAGGGGGTAACCTTCTTTGAGCAAGCTCAATACAATAAATTCGTCCGTGCCCATCAAGGGCCTCAACCTATTATTATATACTGAGTACGATCTAGAAAAGTAATACTACCTATGCATGTGGGATAATAAAATATACTCACGGGACGACTTACAAAGCATATGCATCCAACAACACTACTCTAACAAAATAAACAGAAGGAACACACAGGTTCCTAACATCCCCTCTCCCTTAGAAAAAAGCTTTGTCCTCAAAGCTTAAGGTGTGGAAATTGTTGTTGAATCTGAAGAAGGGGTTCCCAGGTAGCATCCTCTGGTTGCATGCCATGCCACTGAATCAAGACCTCAGAGATGGAGCGAGAGCGAAGCTGGCGAGTGCGCTGGTCAATGATTGCCACCGGCTCCAGGATAATGGATCCTTCCGTATCCATTTCAGGGAGAGTAGTTTGTGCTCTGACAGTGGTACCCAGAACTTTCTTTAGACAAGAAACATGAAAGACTGGATGAATGCGGGAAGAAGGAGGAAGTTCCAGTTTATAAGCAACTGAACCAATCTTCTGCAGAACCTTATAAGGCCCATAAAATTTTGGGGCCAGCTTATGACGCCCTTTCAGCTTTAGGGAGGATTGTTTGTATGGCTGTAGATGAAGAAAAACCATATCCCCAACTTGAAATGAGCGCTCAGAACGGTGTTGATCTGCTTGCTGTTTCATCCGATTACGGGCCATGTGAAGATTATCCTGTAAGGTACGAAGAATCTGATCCCTGCTGCGGAGAACTATGTCAACTGCCTAGACTGGTGAGCTGTTGGGAGTGTAGGGAAGGAGCACTGGAGGTGCCTGACCATAGACTGCTTCATATGGAGTCATTTTAGAGGCAGTGTGGTAAGAGGTATTGTACCACCATTCAGCTAAAGGGAGCCACTTGGCCCACTGATGTTGCTGTTCGGAAGTGAAGCAACGAAGATAAGTTTCCAAGCATTTATTGACAATTTCAGTTTGACCATCAGTTTGTGGGTGATAGCCCGAACTCATCTTCAGTTTGGTGCCAGTTTTCTGAAACAGTTCAGTCCAAAAATGACTGGTAAAAGTTGCATCACGATCAGAGACAATGGAAGAAGGGAGTCCATGAAGACAAAATATCTGGTCCATGAAGATTTGTGCAACAGAGGAGGCAGTATAGGGGTGGCTGAGGGCACAAAAATGACTATATTTCGAGAGACGATCAACCACTACCAAGATCACTGTCTTGCCACCAGATTTAGGAAGCCCTTCAATGAAATCCATAGAAATATCAGTCCAAATCCGTGTAGGGATGGGCAATGGTTCGAGCAAGCCAGGAAGGAGGGTCGTTTCACCCTTGTGGCGTTGGCAAGTATCACATTCAGCCACCCTCTGTTGAATCGTCTGTTTCATCCCTTTCCAAAAGAAGTTTCTCCTTGCTCGCTCATAAGTTTTGAGGAAGCCTGAGTGCCCTGCTGAAGGAGAAGCATGGAGTTCATAAAAAATAGCCTGATGTAGAGCTGGGTTCTGAGGAAGCACTAGCCGACCCTTGTATCGAAGAGAAGCACCATCCCAAGAGTAATGTGGTATAGCAGAAGGATTATTGGCTAGCTGGTGAATGATTTGAGATAAAGAAGAGTCACTGTCATAGCCCTGCTGAACAGATGCTAACCAATTGGGAATGGGCATAGAAATAGCGGAAAGGGAAGCTTGATTATCAAATGTGCGAGAAAGAGCATCTGCCACAATATTCTCCTTACCCTTCTTGTAGGTGATCTCATAATCATACCCCATGAGTTTGCTGACCCATTTCTGTTGTGTAGGAGAGGATACCCGTTGTTCCAGGAAGTATTTCAGACTTTGGTGATCGGTTCTGATGCAAAAATGACTCCCTAAGAGGTATGGCCGCCACTTCTGTACAGCATGCAAAATAGCCATCATTTCTTTTTCATAAGTAGAGAGGGCTAGATTCTTATCAGAGAGGGCTTTGCTAGTGAACGCAATAGGATGGTCATCTTGCAGGAGAACAGCACCCAATCCATTGCCGCAAGCATCACTCTCAATAGTGAAGGGTTTGGAAAAATCTGGCATTGCGAGAATAGGTGTACTGCACATAGCCTGTTTCAGTTGTTCAAATGCAGTCTCAGCAACAGGGGTCCAGGAGAAGGCATCCTTTTTTAACAAAGCTGTCAATGGTGCTGCAATTTTCTCGTAATCTTTGACAAACTTGCGGTAGTAGCCAGTCAACCCCAAAAAACCCCGAAGGCTCTTGAGAGTTTTAGGATGCGGCCAAGTTTTCATGGCATCTATTTTTGTAGGATCCACCCGCACTCCATGGTGTGCAACAATATGCCCGAGATACTCCACTTCCTCCTGGCCAAACACACATTTAGATAGTTTTGCACAGAGTTGATGATCAGAGAGAAGTTGCAAGACAAGCTCCAGATGATGGAGATGCTCAGCCCAAGTTTTGCTATATATGAGGATATCATCAAAGAAGACCAGAATGAATTTTCGGAGGTATGGTCGAAATATGTTATTCATCACTGCCTGAAATGTTGAAGGAGCATTCGTGAGGCCAAAGGGCATGACTAAAAATTCATAGTGACCATCATGTGTGCGGAAGGCAGTTTTAGGTATATCCTCCTCATTAACCCGAATTTGATGATACCCAGAACGAAGATCTAACTTGGAGAAAAAATGAGCCCCATGAAGTTCATCAAGAAGTTCATCAACAACTGGAATGGGAAACTTGTCCTTTATAGTGAGATGATTAAGTGCTCGAAAATCAATGCAGAGTCGCCATGACCCATCTTTTTTGCGAACAAGCAGAACTGGAGAAGAAAAGGAACTGGTACTAGGGCGAATAATACCTTGCTTCAGTAAGTCACGGACAAGTATCTCAATTTCGGTCTTCTGATGAAATGGGTAGCGGTAGGGCCTGATGTTGGGCGGAACACTGCCAGGAAGGAGCTGAATACGGTGGTCCTCTGGACGAGAAGGAGGTAATCCCACAGGTTCAGCAAATACACCAGAATACTTGTCCAAAATGTGTTGGAGATCGGCAGGAGTGCTAGAGACTGCTGATGGCTGCATCTGAATGGAATGGAGCTGAGCGATGACACCATGTGAATTCTTCTTAAGAAGTTTTTCCATACGGTGTGAACTGATGATGCTGAGAGACCCTGGTTGTAAGCCTTTCAAAGTGTGTTGGTGCCCCTTGGCTGAAAACTGCATCCAAAGTTTAGCAAAATCCCAGAGAATGGGGCCAAGAGTGCGTAACCATTGGGCACCCAAAACCACATCACAGCCACCTAAGGGTAAGGCAAACATGTCAGAGCGCATGTTATAATCGCTAATAGAGAGACGCACATTGCGACATTTCCCTTTACAAGGTAAAGTGCCCCCATTGGCAATCATGACTTCAAAGCTAGAGCAGGGATGGATAAAGCAATCAGCCTGTTTGGCTATTCGTGGATCAATGAAGTTATGAGTGCTACCAGAATCAATGAGTATAGTAAGAGGGATCTTCTTGAAGAAACCCTGGACCCGCATGGTTTGTGGAGTAGTGACTCCTGCCAAAGCATGGACAGATATCTCTGGTGGAGCTTCTGGTGAAGGAGGTTCAGGCTGGTGAGGCTCAACCTCATCATCCACTGTTGCCTGAGCATCTACATATTCTTCCAGTTCCGGTGGAGAATCCACATCCAAGAGATAGAGCTTTTGCTGAACACATCTATGGCCCCGAGACCATTTCTCATCACAATTATAACAAAGCCCTTTGTCTCGCCTGACTCGCATCTCTGTTTCAGACAAGTGCTTGATCGGAGTAGTTCTGGGAGCTGGTATGACTGGAGGGTTGTGAGAACTTGTATTTCTGAATGGAACAAAATTAGATCTGGAGCGTTGTAGAGCACTAATCTTGTCTTCCACTAACTTAGCCAACCCAAGGGCTTCCATCATTGTAGTAGGTCGAAACATTTTGACTTCTGAGCGAAGTGCATCCTTCAGACCACTGACAAAACAACTACGGAAGAATTCATCAGACAAGCCCTCTGTGTGATTAGCTAATTTTTCAAACTCTGTCTGGTATTCTCTTACAGTGCCTGTTTGACGCAGTTTAGTGAGTGCTCCTGTGAAATCATCAAAGGAACTAGGGCCAAAGCGCTCCAAAATGAGGGTGCACAATTCTCTCCATGTTGGGCCTACATTAGCCTTGATGTACCAACGGAACCATTGAAGAGCTTCATGTTCCAAATGAAAAGATGCAAGGGGGACTTTGTGGTTATCCAAAGTATTATGCAAGCTGAAATACTGCTCTGCCCTATAGATCCATCCAGTCGGATCAGAACCATCGAAGCGTGGAAAATCAAGCTTTGGTCCACGGAAATTGCCAGAAGAGGACCCAGTATCTCCTGAATGGTTTCGGCTCATGGCTGACTGCTGAAAGTTAAGACCCAGAATTTTGTCATCCAGATCTTGAAGTTTGGTTTTGAGGGATGCCATTTCTTCTTCCATGATTTTTGCTCCTGTACGCGTAACAACCATAAAGCAAGGTTTTTTTTTTTTTTTTTTTGGAATGGGTAGAAGATGAGAAACAAAAACTTTTTTAGTTACGGCAAACTTGGATTTGGGTAAAACTCAGATAGGAAATGGGTGTTCGACGGGTGGTGGGAGACTATCTGGGGACAAGGGAAACAGAAAAATGAGGGTTTCAAGGGTAGGGAGGCGAAATGAGGCGAACAGTCCAAGAGGGATAAGGGAGCAAAATGAGGAATTGAATCTTGTGGCTCAGTTTGGTGGCGATTGGATGAGAGGTGAAAAAGATAGGGCAAACCCTAAAATTAGATAAATGAGGGATTTAGGGCTTTGATATGTAAAATTTGGGGTTGGGTCGCCAAGGAAGGAAGTATGCGAAATGATATTGCAGACGTTCTGCGGAAGTATGAGCAGAAACAGAAAGCAAACAAGGAAGCTACGACTAAAAAACAGAAAAATTTTTACTCTTTTTTTTTTTTTTGAACAGTCGACTTAGAAAAATTCACTCACAGATAGAACAACTGAAAAGAGTTATTGCAATATCAAGAGATATTAGAAGTGAGAGGAACCTGAAGGCCACGACAGAAAAAAAATTTGATGTAATTTCCACCCAGCGAGCCCAAGAGAGTGCTCTGATACCAGATGTGATGAACCTCCTTATAGCAATATCGTGAGAATGCTCGAAATAACAGAATACAAAGTGATAGCAGAACTCAGAGTGAATCTACTGATCGCAGGTCACTTCGAGGGGGTAACCTTCTTTGAGCAAGCTCAATACAATAAATTCGTCCGTGCCCATCAAGGGCCTCAACCTATTATTATATACTGAGTACGATCTAGAAAAGTAATACTACCTATGCATGTGGGATAATAAAATATACTCACGGGACGACTTACAAAGCATATGCGTCCAACAACACTACTCTAACAAAATAAACAGAAGGAACACACAGGTTCCTAACAGTCTATAACTCCTACTGTGGTCTACTCTTCAACAGATGATGTCTGTCTAACTTTCTCAACACTCTGCCCCTGGTGTTGACAATTTTTCAAGTAGTGTTTCACAAACTATCTCCCTTGTGGTAGGGTTCCTAATGATAACATTGTTTGGTCAGTCATCCCATGACATAGGGAAAATCACTTTTCAACTTCTCATTATTCCACCCATGTTGTGGGTGAGTTTCCTACCCACTCTTAATGTAGGCTACTAGCCTTTCTTCTAGTGTATTATTTAGCTTTGTATATGCCAACACCGTTATTGCTAGTGTATCATTGACCTCTTTTGACATCTTTAGGTTTTAGCTGTGTAAGAACTGACATCCTTATTTTACTTCTGATTTTAATAAAAAAAAAAATAAAAATATTATAAAAAACAAATTTTACTAAATACGCAATTCATAATACTAACAAATTATTTACTCCAATCTGATGCATCCCTCGAATAATAATTCTAATATTTAAGAATATTTAATACTATTAAGTAAGTCATAACATAGAGATCATTTAAATTTAAGACATTTTAAGTAAATTAATAAATAAGGTGCTTTCCTTCAATTAAATGCAGCTCAACGGTATTTCAAGTCCTCTTGACATCTCTCTAGATGCAAATCAGTGATAGAAATCTACGTGCAACCTCAGTCCAATAGAAAAATTAGTATACAGTCCAAAATCTACACTGTTAAGCTTTATGAGCAATATATTGATAAGTATCATTACAATAAAATATTGGATATCTAGCCGTGAATGACATTTGAAGACCTTTAAGTATTGAATAGCATCCCATAAATTCATTATTATAATAGGGGAAAAATAGGTGATGTATACTTTATATGAGAAATAAAGACGAAGACAAGATTTTTAAAATTTACAATGATGCAAAAGATTCTTTTGATAGGCAGGTGGGGCACTTATTATTATTATAATTAAATTTAAAAAACCCATCTAAGATTCCCTTAGTAGCAACTCTTCACTTGCTTCCATCCATAACTCAAATCTTGACAAGATATGTGATTTCAATCAATATAGAACGATTTGTGTAAGGCCATAAAATGAGGCGCATGAAAAACTTGTCAAAGTATGACAATTTTAATAACAATTCTTGAAAAATCCATCTACCTCTTACCACAAACAATAAGGGTGGCATCTTCTGTCATCACAGATCCCCATTATATACAACTTCTAATCTGTATTGTTGGATTGTTAAGGCTTTGATTGAGTTGTCTCTGCATCATATATTCTTATTCTTCTTCAACAATCTTGGCTTGAGATTTATTGATCTGTGCAATGGATATAATCATAATTAAACCAATAATCCTCCTTTTTATGATATTTTTTTCCTTTCAAACACCCATTTGCAATGGGAGTGGGTTAAGGTTTCAAAGATCTTTAGTTTTCCACTTTCAGCATGGTCTGGATAGACTTGGTAAGATCAGTGAACCATTTTTTAATGTTTTTCAGCTGTACCCATTTCATAGAATTTTCCTAGAGATTGAATATACTTGATAAAATCTTCTGCCTCGGCAAGTTGCCCAGCACCAACAAGAAGATCAACCATGCAACCGTAGTGCTCCATTGTAGGTACAATATGGTAGCATTGACTCATACCATTAAAATAATGCCAACCTTCATCTATTAAACCAGCATGGAAACATGCAGACAAGACTCCAACTAATGTAATCTGATTTGGTTTTGTGCCAGAAGATTGCATTTGTTTGAAAAGCTCAAGGGCCTCCCTTGCAGAGCCATGCATTGCATATGCTTCAATCATTGCGGTCCAGGAGACCACATCTTTTTTGCGCATTTTGTCACATTGCGTGCATTTTTTATACTTCCACATTTTGCATACATGTGTACAAGAGAAATTGCTACAAAAATATTAGGCTAAAACCTACTTTTGGTTATCTGTTCATGTATTTCCTTATCGCGCTCCAGAGCTGTCAAGCTGGCACAAGCCGGGAGAACACTGGAAAATGTCATTACATTTGGTTTCACATTCTCCAGAGCTATCAAGCTGGCACAAGTTGAGAGAACACTGGAAAATATCATTACATTTGGTTTCACATTCTCCAGTTGCATTTGTTCAAACAGTTTCAAGGCATCTTCCCACAGCTCATTCTGTGCATACCCTGCAATCATAGTATTCCAAGCTGCAACAATTCAACCTAGAATTACTCCAAACAACTTCATAGCCTCATCCAAAAATCCATTCTGTGCATACACAGTAATCATGGCATTCCATGAAAGCAAACTTCTATCAGGCATCCGATTAAAAAACTCCAAAGCCCGTTCAACATTTCCATTCTGCCCATATCCCGCAATCATCGTCGTCCACGAAACATCATCTCGCTCAAGCATTTCCAACATAGCATGAAAATTTTAACAAAATCAAATATATCTTAACTATACAAATGTATAAATACATATTTACATATTTATATACATACATACACAAACATACACATGATTTATAGACATCCTCAATGAATCGTTGAATAACACAACTAAGAAATTTCATTCTTTAACCTCATAACTCACAAACATTACAAGATCTACTAATTATCATCCTTGCATAATATAATTCATCATTCTTGCATAAGGATAATATGAGAAAAATTTGTCCATATGTTGCAATGTTTTTTTTCAACCCCATTTCTTGTTAATAACCAAGATAATAGAATATTTAAGCTTTAAATCTACCAACACATTTTTAAAATGAGCTGAAGTTTTTTGCAACATCCTCAATGGTATGCATGCCCTTAGCTTTGACTCTTTGGAATTGATATTTTTTTTTTCTTATCCATTAGTTTTTGATTTTCTTTTAGTGTATGTTTATTTTCTCTCCGGATTTTCCTTCATTCGCAGTCCTCTTCTTTCTTGATCATCCTCTTTGTATGTGCTTTATCTTCTTCTTGAAATGATAGTACATGACCAATTTGCACAACAGGATCCCATCTTTAACATTTGCATTGACTATAATTACATTATAATATGGCTCAATACCATTATGTCGATAAGAAATAGGCATTTCCTTGCACATGGTTCTATTTTTGATAAATGCAATACAAAAGTAGCATATATGTTTCAATTTTTTTGTGGTATATATGAAAAGCATTTCGTAGCAAATCTAGATGATGACGATTCTCTAGGAGAATCCACAACAACCTGTTGATGTGTATTTTATGACCCACCAAATAGTAGAACAAAATACCAAAATATCTTATCCTCTCTTGAATAAAGTCTTGTGTATGCTAAGATTGCTAGAAGATCATATAATGACTTCAAGGTTCCTCTAATGCCAGGTCTTGACAGTGGATAAGATCAGTGGTTGATGTGATTTGTTGATGATCACAAGGGGCCTTACATGTTTGTACAGATTCATTTCAAGCCATAGTAGATGTGGGAGCTATCTTAAGGTTTTGCAATGAAGTACTTTTTGGAGTTTTCACAAAATATGCAGAAATTCAAAAAGATAAGGTTCAAGAATTCTATTCTAATCCTAAAGGTAGTGATAACAACAAATAGTACTCTAGTGGACAAATTTCTCAATTTACTGAATTCTGCTTTGCCAAGTTATACTACAACTACACGTGAACTGGTGCAATCTTCAAGGGTTATGCTAAAGATTTTCATATCACCGCATACACCATCATAAAGAACAATGTATATGAATGATAGAAGTTAAACATATGCATGAAAGGGGTTCAGGCTAACTTTGCACGGCAAGTTAGAATCACTAAAACGTCAAAAGTATGAACCAAAGGAATTCATCAATACACCATCATATTCTTCATTGTAATCACCACACATTGACTATGCTAAACTTAATCTAATTGAAGAAATTTAGGAGAACAAGCAAGCACTAAGACACATCAAGTATTCACCAAGCTCCAATGAAAACTTTATTATCTCAATAGCTTATAGAAACAATCTCATAAAAGTCTCCCCTTTACAAATGAGAAATGAGGCCTTTATACAGGTCCTCAATTACAATAGGTGGCCCAGATGATCACAATAACCGATGGCCAAGATTGTGCCACATCAGCCCTAATTAGGGTTAGGGCAAAGGAAAGGAATCTACATTAATGCAACAAGGAATCCATTACTGTAGTGGCTAATAAATGCTCATATTGCATGCTCATTTAGGAAGGAGTGGGGTGCAATATATATCCACCATGCATGTCCATTACTCAATAAATGCTCAGTCTTCCTTGAATAAATTATTCTTGATTCCATTCTCTGAATGCATAGAAGTTTAACTTGGAGACCTTAGTTCTTCATCAAAGAAAATTGGATGCCAAAATGATGATGGAGGCCATGTAAGATCGAGTCTTTTCCAACTGCATCATTTTAACTAAGATCCAACTTTGACTGACTTTTTTGAAAATCTCTCTTTGAACATTCTCGTCTTCCATGTACTTGCTTGGAAATTTATCTCCCTAAAATGGATTGGAATCCCTTGCTGATGATTATGTTACTCTAGAATTTCTTCATATTGAAATTCCTCCGCCATGTTCTTGGATTTTTGGATTTGAACTTTGATCTTTAAACCTTGAATTTCTAGGACCAAATCACTTAGTACTTTGATCTTGGTACTAGAATTTTGGATTTGAGCATCTTTCTTGAATTTCTAGAACTAGAGCTTTCTCCTTCTTTTTCTTCAAATGCCTTCAATTCACTGTTATTCCTTTTCTTACATTTTGAAGAATTCTCCCTTTTTTTATCATCATCAACCATTTTTCCAGTGTTGGGTACACACTTGAAGATGGTGAAATTCAAGATCTGGAGGAGAAATTTCCAGCACTTAATCCTTTTTCATTTTTCCATGAAGGAGAAAGTTTCCAACACTTAGCCGTTTATTCTTCCATGAAGGAGGAATTGCCAACACTTAGCCAATTTTTCTTCCATAAAGGAGAAACTTCCAACACTAGCATTTTTTCTTCCATGAAGGAGGAATTTCTAACACTTCACCATTTTTTCTTCTATGACGGACAAATCTCCAACACTTAGCCATTTTTGCTTCCATGAAGGAGAAATTTCCAACATAGCCATTTTTGCTTCCATGATTTCTAATTCTCTTGCTCGTGGAAATTTTGAGTGGTCATGGATTTTGTCCATGATGGAAGAATTCCACAACAACCATTTTTCTCCAAGGTGGGATTTTTTGAGTGATCGTGGATTTTGTCCATGATGGAAGAATTTTGCAACAACCATTTTTCTCCAAGGCTGGATTTTTAGAGAGATCGTGGATTTTGTCCATGATGGAAGAATTCACAACAACCATTTTTCTCCAAGGTTGGATTTTTTGAGAGATCGTGGATTTTTTCCATGATGGAAGAATTTCACAACAACCATTTTTCTCCAAGGCTAGATTTTTTGAGAGATCGTGGATTTTGTCCATGATGGAAGAATTCCGCAACAACCATTTTTCTCCAAGGCTGGATTTTTTTAGATATCGTGGATTTTGTCCATGATGGAAGAATTCTGCAACAACCATTTTTCTCCAAGGCTAGATTTTTTGAGAGATCGTTGATTTTGTCCACGATGGAAGAATTCCACAATGACCATTTTTCTCCAAGGCGGGATTTTTTGAGTGATCATGGATTTTTTCCATGATGGAAGAATTTCACAACAACCATTTTTCTCCAAGGCGAGAATTTTTGAGTGATCATGGATTTTGTCCACGATGGAAGAATTTCGCAACAACCATTTTTCTCTAAGGTAAGATTTTTGAGTGATCTTGGATTTTGTCCACAATGGAAGAATTCCATGAGAACCATTTTTCCTATTATTTTCGTGCCTTTCTACTTTTGGATATTTCATGGGTGATTCCAGACTTAACCATTTTTTTTTTGATTGACTGTTGTGCTTGCTCATTCTTTTGGATATATACACATGTACCCTTTTGGCTCTTTATCAACCATAGCTCACTTGTTGCAGAAATAGACCTACCAAAAATAAACATTCTAAAAATAGTAAGTTGTCCCAAAGTCAAAATAAGGCCAATCTGAGAGGTAGTGTAATTTACTAAAAATAGACTTACTAAAAATAGACTTTCTAAAAATAGTAAGTTGTCCCAAAGTCAAAATAAGGCCAATATGAGAGGCAGTGAAATTTGCTAAAAATATACTTACTAAAAATAGTAAGTCAAGACATTCAACTCTCAAACAAGAAAATAATTTCCATTCTTAGAGCCAAATGGACAACACTTTCCACATTTGGCCAATTTTACCAATTCTCATTTGAAAGAGGGAACTTTAGAAGATTGAGCCCAATACTACCAAGAACTAAAGCCAAAAGGACAAGACCAAGAGACAAAAGGGGCCCCCCCATTTTCAATGGGGTGATGGTGTGAAAAGCCCACAACACAACCTAGAATGGAGAATTCAAGTTAGGAACATCAAAGTTATCCCCTCCCTTTGTATTACTATTTCCAACACTACAAATATAGTTTCTATTAAGGATATGAGTGTCCCATCCCACTCAATGTTTGGTGATAATTTTCTAAACATTGAATATGCATGTTAAAATTTTAGAATAGATGGTATGGAGGGGACGTCGGTGGATAGTCGACATGGACAGTGAACATGAAACTTATGTGAAATAAAAACTTTACCTGCGTCTTGTTCCTTCACCTGATTTAATGTTCTATGAAGATCATTGATAGCATTACATTTTGTGTGTTAATAAGCATCCATTGGAGCTTCAATGGAATGAGAGGAATTGTAAAATGTAAAATTGTTAGTAAACAGATTTGTCAATCTGAACTTACTTCTAAAAATGACACTGACAAGTGTGTCAAATTCCAATCTTCCTCTGTGTTTGAGAGGGACATCTCCCTTATATGATGTAAATTTTAATTTTCAATTAAATATATATTCAAACTTAAGAGATCAAAAGAAAGCTATTGATGATGAATACTCTCTAGATTAATGTAAACTGCAAATGAAAATAATCAAAAGCTATGCTTGAAGACTGTCATTAAAACAATATTCATGAACATTTGCATGATATGATAAAAATCCTCATTAGAAAGAATCAACACTTCAACAATGTATAAGTACCAAAAAAGAACCCAAATACAAATTTTTTTATTTCCTTTTACCAAGAACATAAGCAGAAACTGATTACATATACAATCTCAGTACATACTTTTCAAAAATTGTCTGATTTACAAAACATTATTCACTTATCATCAGTTTATGCTCATCCTTGATCACAAAAAACTGATAAGGTTTAGAGTACTTTAACCTTTTCAACTGCACCTTTGAGAGCATCTCTTGAGAGGCCAATTTTTTTGAAATCGTATCAATGAAAGCTTTCAAAAATTTATCTACAACTCTACATCTAGTCTTGAACAAAATTTTCCTCATAGGATTACCTTCAGACTTCTCACTCCATAGTACTCTTCTAACTATCAAGCTACTTTCCTTCTTAGATTCATTTAGTGAATTCTCATGTATCAAATCATTTCTACTATTACAAATCTTCTTAATCATAATCTTACATTCAAGTGATCTATGTCCTTTTGCATGTCATTTGTAACAAGTTCCTTAGATTTCTCCTCTATTATAGACATCTCAATAATAACAACATCTACCTCATGATGAACTTTCACCTTTTGATTTCGTCCCTCCTTTTTCTTCACATTCCCACTTAGTTTTGCTTTTGTCATGATTTTTCATTTCCCAATTCGAACTATTATTTTCACTGTAAGACCTACCTTTTCCCCTAGGAAATGTACTAGACCACTTCCCCTGTGTCTTTTCTCATTTCTTTTATTTAACTTTCCATCTTTAAGGTCAAATTGATAGACTTCATCGATGCTTTCCATCTTAACAAAATTGATCTCCTCTTGTATAGAAGTTATTAATTCATTTAGGTACCTTACAATTCTTGCTACTTCATCTTCAATGTTTCTAGATCTGATATCTAATCTATAAAATTTCTTGGTGTATTACTTCATAAAGCTATCATTTTTCTTTAAACTTTGTATGCTCCTAACAAGGCTAATAAGATGATCACAAGGAAGAAAATTTATTATAAAATGGTTTAACATCTTATCCAATACCTTGATTTAAGGTTTACATCTTTTCTATCTGTCTTTTTACAAATTCTACCAAAACTAAGATTCTTGGTTACTCATCTTTGTGCTTGTAATTTAAACCTTTTTCATATTCTATTATTTTATACTCAAATTATTTCTCCATCTCAGTGATCCAATCCATTAACTCATCTAAATACAACTTACAACTATACATGGGAGGTTAAGTTATAGTGTATAATTCAAACTTATCAATGCCTTCAACAACCTTTCATCTCCCTAATCCATCAAGGGTGTAGGTACAACCTCCTCCTCTACTTCTTTAACTTAATCATCAATAAGATCATCAAGATATATTCCATGATGGTTGGATATCTTAACAACATCTAACATAGAAAAAATTTTCCAATCTTTGATTTGTATCTCACTTTGCATGAACCATATTTAAACCCTCTATAATTCAAGGTTAGATCAGAATCTACTACCCTGCAAAAATATACCAACTAGGGTTTACAATAAGGAACTTGCAAGACCTAGATTTGAAAACATAGATCCAAAACCTACTCTAATACTACCTAACATAGGGAATATGGATATATGGGTCCAAAGGCTCACCCAGGTACCCACCCAAGCCTTCTTAACATAATAGAAATGAAGAAACATGTGAAAGGAGAGAAATATTTGAAGATCTAATTCACATAATCATTTAAAATATTGATACATTTTGGTTTGTGAATATTTCCTAGTTGTGGCCAATATAAATGAAATAATTACAAAACCATTCTCATACATGCAAGATCCATGATCTTCAAAATATAAACTCTCATTTCTTCTATCCTGCAAAGCTACTCTAAATCTACAACATGACTTCCTTTTTTATAGTGGGTGAAATGGCTCAAAGAACCTTTAGGCCCAACATAGGAGAAAGAAACAACCAAAAACTATGTCTATATTCTTTCCAATGAAAGATCCCTTTATTTAATAAATACCCAAATTATGTGCACAAGTGACCCAAAAAGAAAGCCAACAAAGAACCACTTGGAGAAGAAATGAGCCATGCAACAACAACTAAATATAAGATGTCGACCCCACTCTATGATGTAATCATTACCAACCACATCGATGATAGTGATAACTAATCAACTTGGTGAACATAAACATTCCACCAAGCATGTCAAATAAGCTATCAACCAAGATAAACAAAAAGGTAACCAAGCACAACTACCAAGTTGCCAAGATACTAAATTTCAAAGAATCCCAAGATGCTCCTTCATCAAGATGTTCTATGTAGTAGGACAATACTTAATTGAGGGGAATGATCCCAACACTACAAGACCATATATATCTCAGCAACAAGATTATTTTTACCTCAATGCAAGGATCTCAACACTATAGAAATGTATGGTGACACTCATCTAGATGTGGTTGAATCCCCAACTCAATTTTTTCCCAGTGGTTTCCCATTTTCTTTGTGATTTCATTTTGGTTACTATAGTTTTGTGTGGCCTTATGTTATCTTTATACTTTGATTTTTGGGCACAAGCATTAGATTACCTAGAACTCATTGCTTGGAGGAGTGGATCATTTATGGCTCCATGTGGTTGGATTGTAAATTAGTTTCAAGGTATTGTTTGAGTTATTATGGATGGCTTTATGCGAATCCTTGATGAGTAGCTAGTGAATATTATATCATATTCTTGAATAATATAAAAGTTCATATGTATATGTATTAGAAATTAAAGAGATATGTAGAAAGTGTAAAGGGAATCTCTAGTAGAAATGAAGAGATAAGTGAACATAATGTATTAATTCAAAAGATAAATAAAGTAATAATAAAGTCATGGCATTGTATATTACTTTGTATTTAGATGATGATGATAATAATACGTACAATTAATAGAATAATCATGTACTCTTGTTGATGTTGTCAAATTAATCATCAATATAATTATTTAGTAGAATATTATTTCATAAATATGTATAGTTAATAGTTTAAACATATTCTAGGTTTCATTGTTGCATGTTAAGTAGATGCGTTTGAATTACAAAGATTAAGTCATTAGCTATTGATTTAGAAAAAAATATTGTAGAAATATTGATAGGAATTAATAATAAATATTTAGGAAAGACTATCTAAGTATTCATTATTACACACTAACTTCTACTTGAATAGATGTGGATTAACTTGATTAGAAGTGCCTAAGACCTATATGAGATCTAAGACACAAATGTGATACAAAGAAAACAATATAGGAATGAATATTGAATCAATTAAGAAGCCATAAGTAGACATAAAATAATAGGTGGCTTAAATTAATTAAGGAAATGTTAAAAAAAGTTAAAAATGAAAAACAGTTAATAAATTCTTGTTGAGCTAGATGTGTAAACATAACTCTTAAATTTGGAAACTAAAAAATGTGTTTAAGGACAATGTCAAGGAACTATTACAGACTATTACATATATAATTAAGTAAACTTATCAAGATGAAGGTGTTCAAAAAAATTTATCCACCCAACATAGTTTCTTTTAGCCTTTTCCTTTTGAGTTCCCTAGTAAAACAAGATTAAGATGTTTAAAAAAAAAATTATCCACCAAATATAGTATTTTTTAGCCTTTTCCTTTTGGGTTCACTGGTGGAGCATTAGAGAGAGAAATAAGTCAACAAATAGTTGAATTGTATTTGAAGTAATATGTGAGTTTGTAAGAATCTAGTAATTAGAATTTGCATGAGCCAAGTTGAGTGTCTAGAGCTACAATTGTGATTCTTGGCATTATAGGTGGAGTGCTGAGAACTTTCAATACAAATTCCTATGAACTATTTTTTCTCCTTCATTTACCTGGTTAATTAAATCTCAATGTCACTTACAACACTCTCTTTGCATTAGTAATTTAGTAATTATGATTTTCATAATAATAAGTTTAAATAAATCTTCCCTTTATGCATAGTAAATTCTTGTACACACCCATTAAAGTACTATTGCATTCAGTTCTCCTAAAACTCAATTAGTTTTCACCAATGATATATTATTATTTTTCTCTAATTGACTTATTTCTAAAGTTTTAATATTTATTGCATTCAGTTCTCCTAAAACTCAATTAGTTTCCATCAACGATATATTATTATTTTTCTCTAATTGACATATTTCTAAAGTTTTAATATTTATTGATACAATATATATATTATAAAAAACATTTATCTGATTGGTTAAATTGGTTGGGTCTTATAAGACCCCTTTTTGCCAAAGCTATTTACATACCACATTTTTTAGCCACGATTTTCAGAATGCACATTATAAACAAACCTAAACATAATGAATTAAGATGATTATTAATATTTAAAAAAAAATGTCTAAAAAAGAATAGAAAAGTTTAGAAAATTATATTATATATAAGCCTTGAGTAATGTAGTTTTTTTAAATTTTTAATTGATTGAAGATAAAAATTATAAGAATGGAGAATTAAATAGTTTTGAATTTTAAAACTGTATAATTAAATATATTATGGTTTATATTTAATGTACATATTTGTAACTATTATTCTTTACTAGATAGTATTATTAATGTTAAATGTTTTAAATTTTAATTAATGTAACACTAAAATTAAAATTTTAATATTCTAATTATTTCTAATATTGAATTAAAAATGAAAAATTATATAATAAATAATTTATAAACTATTACGACAATAACATGCCACTATGTGGCACTTGTTAATAATAACAATGTGATTCATTCCATAGAAAACAATCAATAAATGGGATTCTCTCTTTAATTTTCTATTGTAGAAAATCAAATTATGTATTCCTTTTCAGTATTTATGTTTTTAAGATTGTTAAAATTTTTTCTCCTCTATTCTTTCCCATTTTCAATTTTATACTAATGGGATGAAACTTCACAATGCTAGGTGGACCATCTTCTCTGTATTCCTTTTCAAATAGTTTATTAACAAAAACAAGAACTCTGTGGGAGAATCAGTCCCTGTCTATTGTTACATATCTTACTTATCATATTCTGTACTACAAAGTGAACAAATGACATGCCAAAATAGATAAGTACACATTAAAACTATAACATTCCAATCAATTTGAAAAGTATAAACTACATCAACAATGTGCCCAATAGCAAGTGAAAATGGAAAAGGTGCATCTGAAATTAATAAAATTTGAATGCCTGTGAAATGTTTGTATCCTCCTGTGAGGTAGCAACTTATCAGGTAGAATTCCAAAGGCTTGAATGAAGGATGCAAGTGTTTGGAAATATTTGACGATGCAAGGGGTTTAATATTGTGTGTTAGCATTGATGATTATGACTAGTTGTGGGTTGAAGATAATGGTCCACTTAGAAAGAAGATGATCTGGAGGAAAGAGTTATGCTTGAAGAATACATCTTGCATGGTTTTAGTCAACTATTTTGATGATTTTGAATAGAAAATAAACATAGTGCCTCTAATTGTATGAGAATTTTAAGGATTTCATGCCTATCAAGGCACACCATAACAATTCATCAGTAGCTAACAAATTAGTAGAGGAGGATGATTGATTTGGTGAATTTTGGTGGATTGATTGGGTGCAATAACATAGCTGGATGCCATAGCTGTTGAGCTAAGTGTGGAAAGTATCTCTATGGGATGGTTTCAATTAGGGATAGGTCCATTGCACATACAAGCACGTGTAGATGAGTCAGATAGTGGCGAGAGGCAGGAGACAGATGTTAAATTAATTTTTGGGTCATGCCCCCATGAAGAAATATGTGTGCTAAATAGCAACTAAAGAATGAAGTTAATAAAGGAGGCCATCCAAAAGTTATTAGGGTTTTCGTTGTAGACAACCATATATGTTGGCGGTATTAATTTTTGCCATTAATAGTAGACAGCCAGCCCACCGTCCAACCCACAACTCAGCCGTCCATCCACCGTCCACAATAAATTGCATAGCAGACACTCTGCCGTCCTAGCCACCCATGTTTTTAATATATGTAATATTATATTTAATATAGTGTAACATGTGTAAAATGTGCTGTGTGTAGAGAGTTCTCATACCCTCTATAGATAGAGGCCTTATGTAATGCATTTGTGCAAGGCAGTAAGGCAATAAAATCAATATTATTTCTGTGTATTTGTCTTTCTCTTTGCCTTCAAATTGGTATCAGAGCATGAAGAGCTGGGCCTAGGAGGAATTATGTGTTGATATTTATAATTGCTGTAGCAGTCAATGGAGCTTCTAATGTTTTCTTGATTGTAGATCATTATCAGCTTCTAAAGTTGGAGACTAGTGGCTGCCAAGATTGAGAGAAGAAAAGATCCCAGTTTAATGTTTGAAGAAGGTATGAGCTGATTTCTTGGAGTGAAGTCTAATGATAAAAAAAATTGTTAAAAGGGGAAAATAAGCATTATACTGTTGTTTGTTTAAGCTATATGTCATTGGCTTAGACTTGTTTGGTGGATTTACTTTGTAAAGATAAGTTTAAAATTGTAAGGTGCAGTTGTAATTGTGTATTAATATGGCTTTAGGAAGTAGTATAGCTCAACCACAAATTCCAATATTTTTTGGTAAAAATTATGAATTTTGGGCTATAAAAATAAAGACACTATTTTTTTCTCAAGGCATATGGGATCTTATTGAAAAGGGTTTTATTGAACCACATGATGAGTCTACATTAACACAAGATGAAAAGGATAAATTACAAGATAATAGGAAAAAGGATGCTAAAGCATTGTTTCTAATTCAAAAATCTTTAGATGAATCAATTTTTCCTAAGGTTTGTGCTGCTAAAAAGTCTAAAATTGCATGGGATATTTTAGAAATAGCATATCAAGGGACATCAAAAGTTAAGATTACTAAATTGTAAACTTTAAGGTGTGATTTTGAAAATTTGTGTATGAAGGATTCAGACTCAGTTGATCAATTTCTAAATCAAGTAATGAATGTGGTTAATCAAATTAGATCATATGGTGATGATTTGACAGATCAAAAAGTTGTTGAAAAGATACTTCGTTGTTTGCCTAGAAAATTTGATGCCATTGTTGTTGCCATTGAAGAATCTAAAGATTTGACAATACTATCTATTGATGAATTGATGGGCTCACTTTTATCTCATGAATCAAGAATGAATAGAAATAACAATTCTTCTTTGGAGAATGCATTTAGATCGTAGGTATCTTTTGGCAGAGGAAGAGGAAGACCAAACTACAGAGGAAGAGGAAGAGGTAGAAGCATAGATGGACGTGGAAGTCCAAATCAAGAAGAGAGAACAAATCAATCCATTTAGAGTTTGAATAGAGGATGTGGCAGAAGTTCATTCCAACACCCATCATCAAGGTTTGATAAATCTCAAATTTAGTGTCATTATTGTAAGAGATTTGGTCATATTGCAAGTAAATGTAGAAAGAAACAAGAGGATATTGAAAAGAATGGTGCTAATTACTCAGATGAATCTAATAACAATTCAGGAAGTTTATTTATAACTTGTAATGTTCCTCAAGAAAGCTCTAGTGATATATGGTTCCTAGATAGTGGATGTAGTAACCATATGACTAGAAATAAAGATTTGTTTGCTAGCTTGGATGATTCTGTAAAATTTGAAGTAAAGCTAGGAAATGATAGTAAAGTCTTTGTAATGGGAAAAGGTGTTATAAATGTCTTGACAAAAAATGGAGGAAAGAGATATATTCCTGATGTGTATTTGGTGCCTAGATTAAAACACAATCTCATGAGTGTTGGTCAACTAGTACAAAAGGGTTACAAAATTTATTTTGATAATGATGTTTGCACAATTTTGGATAGAAATCTTGGTGGTAGGTTAATTGCAAGGGTCAATATGACACAAAATCAAATGTTCCCCCTCCAGATTCATTGCATTCAAGGAGAAAAAAAAGTTAGTTTCAAGATAGTATAATCAGATCAATCATGGCTATGGCATTTGAGGTATGGTCATCTTCATTTTGATTCTTTAAGCTTATTACAAAAGAAGAATATGGTGAAAGGATTGCCTCAAATATTGAAACCGCCAAGTTCATGTGAAAGTTGTATTTTGGCAAAACAACATAGAGAAAGCTTCCCAGTAGGAGGTTCATATAGAGCAAGAGCACCATTGGAATTAGTTCACAGTAATATATGTGGACCTATACAAACTCCATCTTTAAGAGGAAGTATATATTTCCTAACATTTATTGATGATTTTAGTAGGAAGATTTGGATATACTTTCTCAAACAAAAAAGTGAAGCTTTTGAAAAGTTCAAGGAGTTAAAAAATTTGGTTGAAAAACAAATAGGTCACTACATCAAGGTATTACGATATGATCGAGGTGGTGAATTCAGTTCTAATGATTTTCTATAATTTTGCAGATTTCATGGAATTAAGAAGTAGTTTACCACAAGGTACACACCACAACAAAATGGTGTACCAGAAAGGAAGAACAGAACCATAATGGAAATGGCAAGGAGTATGTTGAAGGCCAAAAATCTATCCAATCAGTTTTGGGTAGAAGCAGTAGCATGTGCTGTATACATTTTGAACAGGAGTCCTACAAAGAGTGTTAAGAACACAATTCCACAAGAAGCATGGAATGGTAAGAAACATATAGTATCCCATTTTAGAGTTTTTGGATGTGTTGCTTATTCATTAGTTCCATCTAAATTGAGAAAAAAATTGGATGATAAAAGTGAAAAATGCATCTTTACTGGTTATAGTGAAGAATCAAAGGCTTATAGATTGTATAATCCCATTTCAAAGAAATTGATCATTAGCAAGGATGTTAAATTTGAAGAAGAAGATTCATGGCATGAAAATGATAAAAAACAAGTCACAAGAGGAGCACCAATATTACAAGGTGATGATGAATTAAAGGAACAAGGGACTCAATCAACACCCAATACTCCACCAAGGAACTTTGTGCAAGGTGCCTCACCTCCAAGTTCAAATGTAAGTGATAAATCTGATTCAACATTCTCAACACCAGGTTACAAAGGTAAGAAGACAAGAAGCTTAAAAGAAATATATGATCAAGAAGAAGAGAATGTAGATATTTACTCAAATTTTTCTTTATTTTCTTGTGATTCATTGTATTTTGATGAAGCAATTAAAGAAGATAAATGGATCAAGGCAATGGATGAAGAAATTGACTCTATTGAAAGAAATAACACATGGAAATTAATGGATTTACCTAAAGGAAAAGAATGTATAGGAGTCAAATGGGTTTAAAAAACTAAATTTGATGAAAAAGGTGAAATTGTTAAGCACAAGGCAAGACTAGTTGCTAAAGGTTTTTCACAACAATATGGAGTTGATTATAATGAAACATTTACTCCAGTTGCTAGACTTGACACAGTTTGAACTATTTTAGCAATAGCAGCACAAAATGATTGGAAAGTGTATCAAATGGATGTAAAATCAGCTTTTTTGAATGGTTTTCTTGATGAAGAGGTATATGTTAAACAACCACCTAGTTATGAGGTTAGTGGGCATGAAAACAAGGTATATAAACTAAACAAGGCACTTTATGGTTTGAAACAAGCTCCCAGGGCTTGGTATAAGACTATCAATTCATACATGATAAGTAATCAATTCAATAAAAGTAGCAATGAGCCCACGTTATATGTTAAGACTAATAAGGAAGGTCAGATTTTGATTGTATGCTTGTATGTTGATGACTTGATATTCACTGGAAATCTATCAGTAGACATGTTCAATTCAGAAATGATGAAAGAATTTTAAATGAGAGATTTGGGGTTGATGAGATATTTCTTAGGTATTGAAGTTATTCAATGTAACAAAGGTATCTTCATTTGTCAATCCAAGTATATAAAGGATGTTTTAAAGAGATTTAAAATGATGAATTGGAATCCAGTGTCAACTCCAGTTGCAACAGGAACAAAACTTAGCAAGGAAGAAAAGGGCTCAGATGTTGATCCAACTATGTTTAAAAGACTTGTTGGAAGTTTAATGTATATGACAGCTACAAGGCCAGACATCATGTATAATGTCAGTTTAATCTCAAGGTTCATGGAATCACCACAAAATTCTCATTGGCAAGTTGGAAAAAGGATATTGAGATATATTGCAGGAATAATGGGATATGGAATCCTATATTCCAAAGATAACAATTTTGGTTTAATTGGTTATACTAACAGTGATTTTGTAGGTAGCATTGATGACAGGAAGAGCACTTCTGGATATATCTTTCACCATGGACCAGGAGCTATATCATGGGCATTGAAGAAGCAACCTATAGTGACGATCTCATCAACTGAAGCAGAATATGTAGCTGCCACTTCCACAGCATGTCAAGCAGTATGGATGCATCAAATTTTGCTCGATCTTCACCATCATCAGGAGGAACCAACACCAATTCTTTGTGATAACAAATCAGCAATAGAATTATATAAAAATCATGTATTTCATAAGAGGAGCAAACATATTGATACAAGGTATCACTTCATCAGAGAATTGGTCAATAATAGAGAAATCTATCTTGAGTTCTGCAAATCTGAAGATCAATTGGCAGATATATTCACTAAGCCATTGCCAAAGAATAACTTTGAATATCTGCAAGAGAAATTGGGTATTATTGATGCAAAATTTGTTAATGAAAAAAATTAAGGGGGAGTGTTGGCAGTATTAATTTCTGCCATTAATAGCATATAGCTAGCCCACTGTCCAGTCCACAACTCAGCCGTCCATCGACCGTCCACAATAAATTGCATAACAGACACTCTGCTGTCCCAGTCACCCATGTTTTAATATATTTATATTATATTTAATATAGTGTAACATGTGTAAAATGTGTTGTGTGTAGAGAGTTCTCATACCCTCTATAAATAGAGGCCTTATGTAATGCATTTGTGCAAGGTAGTAAGGCAATAAAATCAGTATTATTTCTGTGTATTTGTCTTTCTCTTTGCCTTCAATATAGTGGAACTCTGCCAAACCTCATTGCAAAGTTATTTCATACCTTTGTAAGGAGGCAGGACCATTACAATTTGGTAGATTAGTCATTCCTCAACTTTTTTGTTTACGAAAACTCTAAACAAGTTCCAACAATAGAAACATTACGATATCTTATCTAAGTTCTTCACCGATTTCTTCATCTAAGAAGCATTTTGAAGTAGAGAAGATGATGAATACTTTAGGGTTTCACAAAAATTGAAAGTGTTTACATGTAAAGATCTGCCTCACCTTCATGGAATACTGGCTTAATGGATGTTGTTTAGTGCCTCAGTGACCAAGCCATTGAAAAACTTGCACTGCGGGAAGGGAGAAAATGCGAGGTGTAGGTTGGGGAAACTTTAGAGTAGGGGATGGTTGGGCAATCTACAAAATAGATGCTGCCCCTAAATTTTAGAGTAGGCCATCCTGGGCGGGTTAGTCTTGGAGCGCTCGACAATCTGATCTAACTAGGGATTGGTAAGAAATCCTAGCCATCTTTTGATCTTGTCCTATCGTCCAGCAAATTAGGCATAAGAACCTTATAAAATGTTAGGAAAGTTGAATCTTTCATGCTATCCAACCCCCAACCCCCATTTGACATTTGTGGGGATGTTTCACAATCTGATCACAAATCTGATTCTTTTTTGCCACTCAGCATCTTCGCCAGTATGCCAATAGTTCAAAAAGCTAGAACTAAGCATAAATTCTTTCCTTCCCGTTTGATGCTCTAGGCATTCTTGGGAAAGGACCACATGCTGGTAGATACTCCTTCCTAAAACATGCCCCTCTTCATGATTGGTGTATATTCACTACTAAGGGGAGAATCTTCAAATCTTCAAACTCTCCCACTCTTGTTGGAAGACTGCACAGGCCCACCCCTCAAGCTAAGTCATCTAGTGTTAGATGTTAACATGCAGTGTGAGAAGTCTTTTACAAGACCATATCTCGATGAACAAACCAAATAGGGCTTCCAACCTCTTTCAGGGATTTTGGGAGGGCATTATCCCCTTTAAGCTGAGCATGCCAAAATTTGTCTAGAGGGAAAAAAATATGCAGATGGATAAAGGAAATGATCTCTTACAGGATCCATAGAAGGAGCAGATATCTTCTATTGCTCTTCTAGAACACTTTAGCAACTCAAACATCGCACTTGTTCATCAATCAACTTTAATCATTAAGTTTGCATATTCTTCTCTCTCCACTCAGATTATTTCAAGATGGGCTAAAGAAAACTAGTTTGGTTTAAAATAAATTTTCCCTGTTGATTCTACATCAAATTTCTTTTTTGTGATATATGATTCCAATTTATTTAGGTACAGAGTCCACAAGTTCAAATGTTGGTTTTATAATGGTATCAATTTGTGTGTTTTGTTTGATGAAATTTGTCTGAGTAAAGTGTGCTTGAATTCACCCATCATTGCAGAATCAATTTCAGGTTGCTCCAACGAATCCTTGGAGAAGACTAGTTTTAATTAGATTGAGTACAATATTGACCAAGTGCAAGTTTTAGATTCAATCTCATGCCATCTTCCTATTTCTCCTCTTCAATATGTCAACTCAGATTTTAGTGCAGGGATCGATGCTCTTCATTTTGAGGAGGAGGAATTTCTCCATCAAATCAATTAGGTAGAAAGTATTCCCTCTCAATCACTTCTTTCTGTTGATATTGCCCCTTCTTTTTTGCTGCACTTGTAAAATTTAGAGAGCATTATGTCTCTTGAAGAAGATGAAAATGATTTTAAATAGTCACAATTACCTAGAGATTCTTTTGATTACTCTCAGTCCTTCTCCTTAGAACAAACACCTTCTTCTAAGAAGGTAGAGAAGAAAATATCAAAATGCAGGGGACAAAAACCTAATAGTGCTAAGGTTCTTGACAAAATAGTTGTCGAGATTCAGACCACACTAGATGGTAAATTCTCAGTCTGTAGGAGATAAGCTAGGAGCAAGAAATCAACATGGAGAACAAAGGGTTCTCCATGTCATCAATGAAGATCACCTCTTGGATCGTCAAAGGCTTAAATGCCTCCAACAAAAGGTATAGAATTAAGAAACAACTTGATTCTATTAAGGCAGATATCTACATTATTCAAGACATCAAAATGTCTAGTAACATGTATGCTAAAACAATTAAGAAATGGTTAGCTTGGAAGTCTCTACATATGCAAGGTATAGGTGCTTTAGGGCTCCTTACTCTCTGGAATCTTAAGACTATTCATACCATTTTGATTGGGTAGGATCATTATTGACAATTAGTAAAGATGGTGTATTTTGATCTCACATTCTTGTTAATAAATGTTTATGGTCCATCTTCCATCTTGGATAAGAGGAACTTGTGGAAAAAGTTATACCAAATTATTCATCATGATGAAGATCAACGATTTATAGTTGGTGGGGACTTTAATGCATTTCTATCTGATGATAATAAGAAGGAAGGTATTTCTCCTTATGCAAGCAATATTCAAGACTTTCTAAATTTTACAAAAAACAATCATCGTTTAGATGTTATCCCACACAATGGATCTCTCACATGGACAAATAGGTGAGCTGGATTTTTGCAAATCGCTGAGAGGCTTGATAGGTTCTTCATACCTCAGAGCTAGAAACTCCTTCATGTCTCTTTTAATTCTAAAATTTTACCAGTATCTAAATCTGATCACTTTTCTTTGCTCTTGAATGTTGAATGGAAAGTCTCTCCTCAGTACCGTGCATTTGGTTCCTCCTTTAAGTTTGAGAGTATGTGGTTTAGACACCCATGCTTTGAGGCCTTATTGAAAGAATGGTGGACTTCTGCTCCATTTTGTAGAGAAACTAAAACATTCCAATTTTTCTAGAAGCTTAAATTCATTAAGCTCCAACATAAGGATTGAAATGACAAGGTTTTCAAAAACATCTTTGAGAAAAAATTGGTGATTCGTAAGTTACGTGCTGATAGTAACCAACACATCATCCAACATGGTTTGGATTCATCTACGTTTGATAAGAAAATATCTCTACAATTTGAGTGGAATGAGATTTACAATCGAGAAGAATTATACTGGAGATAGAAATCAAGAGAGTTGTGGCTTAAGGAAGGTGATAAAAACACTAAATTATTTCATGCTTCAATAAAACATAAAAAGGCTGCTTCTATTATTTCTTCCACAAGATGTTCTGATTCTGGCTTCCTTATTGAAGATGCACATGGCATGCAAAAGGAAGGAGTTAAGTTCTTCAAAAATTTGCTTGCTCCCCCAAATTTAGACTCTAATTTAGATATTTTAGCTAATCATCTCCTTGCATGCATTCCAAGATTAGTATATGGTGACAAAAAAATATTGCTAGCTTCATTTACTCTTGAAGAAATACATAAAGTGGTCTTCTCTTTTCCTCATGGGACCTGACGGTTTTACAACCTTATTTTTTCAAAGATGTTGGGATGTCATGTGTGTTGACCTCCTAGATACCATGGAGGAATCTAGAAAAATGTTTCTATGCTAAATTTTTTTAATACTACAAACATTTCTCTCATCCCAAAAGTTGCAGCTCCAATTACATTTGCAAACTTTAGACCCATTTCCTTGTGCAACATGGTTTACAAGATTATCACCAAAGCTATTTACTTATGGCTTGAAAATCTTATTCCCTTAATTATTTCTCATAAATAAGGACGTTTTGCTCTAGGAAAAGATACAATGGAAGGGGCCTTAGTTGCCCATGAGGTTCTTCATTCCATAAAGTCAAACCAACAATTTAACTTTGTTATTAAATTAGGTATGATGAAGGCCTATCATAGGGTATGCTGGGATTTTTTATTCAAAGTTTTCTAAAAATTTGTATTTGCAAAAAATCGTGCAAATTGATCAAATCTTGTGTCTCAGGGGCTTGATTTTTGGTGCTTATCAATGGCCTTCTAGTAGGATTCTTCTCTTCTACTCAAGGGGTTAGACAGGGTGACCTATTATCTCCATTCCTCTCTATTATTATGGTAGATGCATTTAGTAGGAGCATTTCAAGAGAGTTTGAAAATGGTCTCTAGCATGGGGATCACATCTCAGGTACTTCCTTGTTAGTAACCCACTCCTTTTTTATAGATGATACTCTTCTATTTGGTAAATCATCTATCATAGAAGCTAAGCAAATCAAGTTATCCTTGGAGTTGTATACTTCAGCTTCTGGCCTAAAGATCAATACAAATAAATCAACTATCTTTTTCTTCAACACCAAATCGTTCATATCAAATAAGATTATTAATATTTTGGTTTTCTCAGTTGACAAAATCCCCTTCACTTACCTAGGGATTCCCTTCTTTGTTGGGGCCAACAAAGTTTCTTATTGGTCTATTGTGGTAGAAAAAATTAAAATTAGGATCTCAGCTTGGAAGGTTAAGTGGCTGTCTTTTTCTAGGAATTTTTTTCTTATTAAATCTATTCTATCTGCAATTCCCAGCCACTATATGTTGGTCCTCAAAGCTCCTGCAACAATCATCCACCAAATTGAGAAACTTATTCCTAATTTTCTTTAGGTTTGCAATATGACTGAAAATAAGAAGATTCCTCTCATCTTCCTCCAAAACATGGCCCAAGAGAAATTGCATGGGGGAGCTGGTTTGCATAACCTTGCCCATAGAAACAAAGCTTTTGGGTGAAAGCTTGTCTGGCAAATGTACACTAAGCCTAGCTCTACATGGTGCCAAATCTTGTAGGAAAAATATTTGGATGAGAGGTTTCTTTCACAAATCTTCTCCATTCTTGACTCTCCTAAGGGATCAGCAATATGGAGCTTCATGATTAATTCTAGAGACCTTGTTACCAAGTACATATCTTGGTAAGTGAACAATGGTCACATTCTCAAATTCTAGTCTGACTCTTGGAATGGCCTCTCTCCACTCTCCTAGCTGGATCAATATGAAGACATCATTACCATCTCAACTAGCTATTGGGGATCTAACTTGCTAGACTATGTTCTAGCTGTGGAAATATTCTTTGAGAAAGTAATTTGGAAGGACCCTTCTTCACTACCTTTCAATGATATTCAATCCTCTTCTCTCACAAATATTTTTCAACAACAGTCTATATTCTTATCGAACTTAGAGGACAAACTGATTTGGGTTCCATATAAGGATGGCAAGTACTCAATCAAGGAAGGTTATAGGGCTCTTCAAAAGATTAAAAATAATAATAGTAAGAGTACAACATATTTTTCCTATTGGAAGTCCACTATCCTTCCTAAAGTAGGTTGCTTCTCTTGGTTAGCTCTTAGGAAGAAGATTCTAACAAGTGATAGCCTTTCTAAGTTTGGCATTGCAAATTCCTTTTATTGTGTCTTATGTGGGGAAGATTTAGAATCAGTGGACCATTTATTCATCAATTGCAGATTTTCTTTCTCCTGCTAGCTATTTATTATCAAGAAAATTAATGTGTCCATGCCCCTACCGAACAAGATTTGGGATTTTTTTGAATCTTGGCCCATGCTATTCTCCTCCTCCACTTTCTTTTGCCTTCGGAAATATATACCTTCTTCAGTTGTTTGGGTGATATGGTGGGAATGAAATAAAAGATTTTTTATAGGAAAGATGTCTATTTTATTGATCAAGTTTGTGATAAGTTGGAATTCTCTATATTAGAGATAGCTAACTCTAATTTACCTAATGTCAAATGTAATCATTATTTTTCTCATTAGGAAAAAATGACTTAAAAAGTATGGAAATACATACATCTACCAGTTGGTTTAGCTTCAAATTGGAAATTCTGAGATTTTGTCAAAATTAATTTTGATGGAGCATCAAGAGATAATCCCAATATCTCTGGGATTGACATTTGTATTAGAGATTGGTTAGGGGGGCCATTCGTAGTTAAGTCTACTCCCATCAATCCTGGCATGAACAACATGGCAAAGGCACATGCACTTCTTCACATTCTAGTTTTGGCAAAGAAGGTTGGTTTTTCTAAAATCTAGATTGAGGAGGATTCGCTTGTGGTAATTAATGCACACATGACCAATAAAATTCACGATTGGTAGCTTTGATATATTATGAATCAGATTTGGCAATTAGATATATGCATCACTTACATGCTTAGAGAATGTAACAAAGTGGTTGACTATTTATCTAATCTTGGTTGTGATGGCAACTTTATTGAATCTTTTTCAGCAGACCAAATCTTAAACTTTTTCCCTCCATTGAAAAATTTATTATCTTTCAAACTTGCTTATTCAAATTATTAGTTTTGACCTCTTCTTCTAGCTATTCCTCAACTCATTGATGGGTGTCAGCTTCTTCATCTTTCTTCTCTTTCCCTTTTTGTTGTATTTTGGCAAGGATATTGGGTTTTCTTCCTATTTCTTTACTAATTGAGCTTTTGAATTGAGATATTTATCAGTTATATATATATATATATATATATATATATATATATATATATATATATATATATATATATATATATATATATATATATATATATATATATATATATATATATATATATATATATATATATATATATTTTCCACTTTTGATTAAAAATAAAATTAAGGAGGCCATCCTAATAATTTCATATTTGAGCGAATAACTTGAAAATTAAGAAGTATAAAATTTGAAAATGAAAAGGTAAACCACAACAAGAACAAAGCTACATTGATACTAGCATAACTCTAAGGCCTACAAATAATATGTTGTCTTTTCATTGCCCATTGATACATGCAAATATGATTATGTTCTATCTAATATTCTAATGACTAAGGAAAATTATGATACTGGAAAATTTATGGTCAGTATTGTAAAGGAACATGATATTATACACAAACAAAGCAATAGAAAACCTTCTGATATTGTTCAACACTTTTACAATTTTTGGTAAAACTCTTGCAAAAATAATTCTCCTCCAAAATTACAATAATTCTCCTAGAAAAATTCTTCAAACTCTAATGCCTTTATACAGGGCTATCACCCCTTTAAATACTCAAAAATTAGCTAAATTAGGTGACAACAACTTAACAACCTTGTAACCCCTTTTACATGGAAATTTTTATCCTTTTCCTTATCCCCATCTCATAAATAAAGGTTAGTTTTAACAATAACCCTTATTTTAAATAAGCTTGGAGGCTAAATTCATTAAATAAGACATGTTGCCAACTATTATGTAAATTTAAAAATAGTGGAATGATAGATAATGTTTTTAAGAGCTGCATGGTTAAAGGTTTGACCCCCCCAATATGGCATGTACTATTTTTCAAATAACACAAAATCTCCCATATGCCAAATTTCAAAACTGAAGGATAACATTGAAATCCCAAAAATTAAGGGGTAGAAGAAATTAGGTCTTCTCACCCATTTGTCCTTATTTCCCTATCTTAAAAATCTTGAAGATAACAACAACTAAAACAAAGTGCAATGAAATGTCAAAGTTAATTGTATGGTGAAATAGTAGTGGTGCATAATAGAAATTAAGAGATTTTTGGTTCGAATCCCATGAATATCATATTTTCCTTAGGTAACCTATCACATCATGTTGATGATCCCTTCAATATGAAACCCATTATTGACAAATCTTGAGATGGTCAAATTTCACCTCTTTTTTATAAATAAACCCTTGGTTAGTCAGTTTGACTCAAAAATTTAACCAAGCATAATTTTTCTCCACAACCTCTTTATGACATGATTCAAGTTGCATCAAGATCAAATTATCAAGCTCTAGTCAATAATGTTGATTATGCAAGATTCTAAGACAATGAAAATTTTAGGCCTTCTAGATCCACCTAGACCATTCCTCCCTACTAAGAAGATTTTGGACCACCAAAAGTCTATTTTTACATAGGATGAAAGTGAGGGCATGTACATCTCATTTGTCTAGTATTGCTTGTGCACTTTGTTGGAATTCTAAATATCCAATTCATCACAAACATCATAAGAAATGAAATAACATTACTAACACAATTTACCAGACATATCCCAGTATCCATCATTATGTCCAGCACCCACATAGTATCAACTAGTAGAAAAAGAAGCAACAACATTGAATAAACTGATGACAATAAAAAAGTATCAACTCTCTAGGTCCCCTGCACAAGAACACCATTAGAAAATGAATCATCAAAACCCTCTTTTACCATTACTAGTTGAAGACTTGATTCTACTTACACCTAATCCTCATTTGTTGTGGTAGATATGAGAGTTAGTCTACTGCTTACATTTACAATCATTTTCAAATGCCCTGTATTTATAATTGATCCTTCATTCTTCATATGATGGGCCTTTACAATGTATTCAATCCCATCCTTAAACAAATGATACTTGTTATGCTCCCTGTAGAAGATATCTTTTCTATCATATAAGTACAGGCTACCCAACACAATCCCACAGATGTCTACTAGTACCACATCAAAGTCAACCTCATCTATGTATTTGGATGTTATTGCAAATCTTAACCTACATTGCTTAGTTACTTGCAATCTATTATCATTGTACACCTAGTCTAAAGGATAAGGTCTCTTATGTGGCTTAGTTTCCAATCCCAATTATTTAACAATATCTTCTAAAATAAAATTAACTTGGGACCCACTATCTATCAATGTTTTAATTTTAGTGTTCTTAGAAATCACCCTTATATGAAAAAGTTCACACTTTTTACTCTCTTTAGAAACATCATGAATTTTGGAAGTAGAACATGAAACATCAGTTTAAGAATCATGACCAATGAATGCTTTACCTTTCAAACCCACAACTGATATCTTGGTTTCATCATCAAAATTTGATCCAAGATCTTGAACAACAATTGCAATATTTTTCTTTTCTTTATGATCCTTCTTAAACCACTTTGGTTCAAATTCAGGATGCAGTCTCCAACACTTTGTGTTTGCATGCCCTTTCTTTTGATAATGTGAACAAGTGGGATTTTTACCTTCCTCTTTTTTCACTATGGCTACTTTCTTACCTTCTTGTTGCCTTCAAGAGAATTTTTTTTTCTTTTTTGAACTAAAACTTGTGTTTCCTCCATTTGCTTCAATATGGATTGTTGGAACACACACTTCATCAAAGTTAGGACTAAACATCAATATTTTATGCTTTAAATAAGAATTTATTCCACCTATATACTTTAACAAAGTATCTTGTGTGTAAAGAGGAATTCCAAGAGTAAGTACCTTCTTCCTAAACACCAATGTATACTCTTGCACAAACTAGCCTTTACCTTGCCCAAGATTTTTCCAATCCATAATGGCTTGTTGCATATGACCCAAAGGATACCATCATTTCTTCAAAGAAAAAGTAAATTCATACCAAGATGAAATGATTTTTCCATGTGTTGCAAGATCATCTTGGATCTTATTCTCCCACCAGACTAATGCAATATCTCCCATTCTAATAGTAGCTAGCTGGATTCTAGAAGAATCATTCAAAATATTTAAAACCCTACAGTACACTTCAAATTTCTTAAGCCAATTATTTAGTTTTTCTATATCCAATTTGCCACTATAATAGGAAAATCAAACTTCACATCAAGCTTTAATAAAGGTGCATTAACTTTCACATGTTGTTTCTTTTTAGAAGTAAACAACTTAGCAGAAGAAGAAGAAGAAGAAGAGGATGTAGAAGATGGGGATGGAGGTTTAGAAGGTTCAATACCACCTCCTACTCCTTTCCTTTGTCATCTTTTGATGAAGATTTAGCTTCTTCTTTCTTCTTAGACTTGTCCACCTTTCTCAACTATTGTTCATGCCTCTCTCTTGAAGAATGTCCACCAAAGCTTTCAACTCCACAAAAAGATCTCTAGAAGGCTTCTACATTAAACTAAAAAAGATTTTTTTTAGATGCCATGACTTGCGAAAAATTTCTTCATTTCTCAATATCTAAATTGAACTCTGCAAGTTTACCTTCTCCTTGTTTCAACTTCAACCTGGTTAACATTCACCATCTACAATTTTTTGCAAAATAGGCTTTGATACCAACTTGATCTATAAACTAGGATTTACAAGTTTTATAACTTAATCCAAAATAAAAATTTAATCCCTAATCCAGGTAGTAGTTGTGTGGTATGTACTTTAAACCATTGAAATTATAAGAAAATTTATGCTTTAAACGCAATTAATCAACTATGTGTTTAATAACAATAAAAAATTAAAGAATTAAGAGAATAAGAAAGGGAATAAAGAGACACAAACAATTTAATACAAAGTTCATCTGGGAGGGACTACATCTCCAGGTATGCTTCTCAATTGGGGGACCACTTTATTAATTCTTCTAAGTAAAATACTTTGTTACAAAATCCAAGCTTTGAGCCTTCATAGCCTCTTTCTTCTTTTACAATTGTTGGTGTAAAATAACATCATATAAAACTCTTGCAAAAAAATTTCTCTTCCAAGATTACAATAATTCTCCCAAAAAAGTTCTTCAAACTCTAATGCCTTTACAAAGAGCTATCACCCATTTAAATACATAAAAATTAGCTAATTACATGAGAACAAATTAACAACCTTGTAACTCCCTTTACATGGCAATTTTTATCCTTTTCCAATGAAAAATCTTATCCCCATCTCATAAATAAAGGTTAGTTTTAACAATAACCCTTATTTTAAATAAGCCTTGAGGCTAATTTCATTTAAATAAGACATGCTACCAACTATTATCTGAATTAACAAATAGTGTAATGGTAGATAATACTTTTAGGAGCTACATGGTCAGAGGTTTGACCCCCCAATATAACATGTACTATTTTTCAAATAACAACAAAATCTCCCATACACTAAATTTCAAAATTGAAGAATGCTATTGAAATCCCAAAAGTCAAGGGGCACAAGAAATTAGGTCTTCTCACTTGTGGGTCCTCATTTCCCTACCTTAACAAGCTTGAAGATAACAACAACTAAAACAAAGTGCAATGGAATGTCAAAGTTAATTGTATAGTGAGATGGTAGTGGTGCATAGTTGAAATTAAGAGATTTTTGGTTCAAATCCCATGAATATCATATTTGAACTCGGATTTCATTTGTTCAAAATGCATTGGAAATCTCCTAATGAGCTCTTCAATATGAAACCCATTATTGACCACTTTTGAGATGGTCAAATTTTACCTCTTTTTTATAAATAAACCCTTGGTTAGTTGGTTTGACTCAAACTTTTGACCAAGCTTAATTCTTCTCCATGACATTTTTATGACAAGATTCAAGTTACATCAAGATTGTATTAGCAAGCTATAGCTAATGATGTAGATTAGGAAAGGTTCTAAGATTATGAAAATTTTAGGCCTTCTAGATCCACCTGGATTAGGCTACCACCAATTTTATGATATTTTAGGCAAATGTAAGTCATTGAAATGTGAAGAGCTGAGTTAAATTTTTTATGTTATCAAGAACTAGGTAGGATTAATCTCCTCTCCTCAATCTTGATCTGCACCAACATATTTTGTATAGAGAACTAAAGAATAGATATGTTGGTATACATTATTGCATGATTGGCATAAAATGATGGGCTATGAAGGATATATTAGAAAGGTTTTTGAAATACATGAGGGTAAATAATTATCTTGTCAAGGAGGTCACTACTATGGAAACTACCTTGCTTTTTTGTAAAATCATGAGCATTATATGTGCGAGAGTGGAAGTTAGAGGGAGACTGCTAGATGATCTTACTAGCATGTATCTAGTATAGTGCATTTGGCAAGGCCAAGGTCAATATTATGTGTCTAGATGTGATCAATCAAACTGCCAAATTGGGTTGTTCATTTGTTGATGATTAAGGTAAGGTAATGGTATGCAATAGACTTGGCAAGTCCTAATTGCATTTTTATTTGTAGTGGCATGTTAGTGTTGAAGTATCCAATAATAAAGAGTTTGGAATTAGGTAGTAGTGTAGTTGTGATAACCATAATTAGATCTAATAGCTCTTGAATAGGAAAATTAGGTTTTAGGTAGAAGTTTGTGATGCATATAGTATGTTCCAAGCATAGTAGATCTCTAGTGATAGATTCAAGAATTTTGGTCATAAAAGCCTTATTTCAAATCACAATAATTGACCTTGTAGTATATGTTATATGCCCATGAATAGAGAATGAAGAGTAATAATTAAATCTAGGTTTGAGGTAGTCAAGTTGGTCATGCACTTTGTGCTTTGTCACTTGTAGACAAAGCACACTTGCTTGGAGCAAGTCGTGATCATGGGCTGTGTCAAGGGGGTGTAGTGGGAAACTTTGAGTATCCAATGAGCATAGGATGAAGTAGTCTAGTGATGTTGAGTAAAGACTATATTTTATATGATCCAACTTTTCTAGAGTATGAAGGCGGTGCATTTCTTCGTCCAGCTTTCTACATATTTTAAAGTTCTTGTGTTCCAACTTATGTATAGATACAATGACTAAATGATTTGTACATGAGATAGAAATATGTAAGAGAGGAAATTTTGATAGAATTTGAATGGCTCAAAATCAATTGCATCCTTTGTGGATAGTTTGTGCACATGCTAGTTGAAGAGGGAATTGTGTTCATGTGACTATTTTAGTACTTGTCTTTAGTCTCTTGGCTATTCTCATGATAGGTGTCCACGAATGTGAGATATGGGTTGTGTAAGGCCTTTACATTTTTTGGCAATGGGATCTTCCAATAATATGATCATTGAAATGAATCTAAGAAATGTCTTGTTTGTTAGATGTGTACATTGGAAAATACCATCCGCACCATTGACTAGCCCATCTTGTGTGTCCAAGTTTCTAGCAATTAGCTCTACTAAAGATCCCTCTTTTGAATAGATGATGTCAGGTAGGGAAAATCTTTCAGCTTGGAGATCAATGTTGTTTGGAATATTTTTCTTATCAGTGGCTTTGGATGCATTCAATTTACTAGGTAAGTTGTCAAGAATCCTCTTATTGTGGTCTTTGATGGCTGTATTTGTTTGAAACAAGAATGAGAATTTTGGATTAGTGGGAGTAAAGTTCAGACATGTTTTGTTGAGGTAAAAAAATATCTTCATTAGTTTTGTGAGAAGTTCTAATTTAGTTTAAAATGGAGACAAATTGTGGATTTTTTTGTCTTACTACAGTCTAAAACTCGAAGCACTGACCATGATCAGTCCAAAATTTGTATGGATCTTTTTCACTATTAATTATGGGGTGTTCAAATATCCAAGAATCACATACATGTTGAGCTTGGTATAAGTCTCCATAGAATATGATATATCAATATTTCCATATGGTTTTCTAGGCATATGTTTGACTTGATGAAGTCATCTATCTATATTGAACAACATTTTAGAGCCAATGAGGGAGGCCTCATCAATAAGAAATATTTTTAATTTCTCTAGATTTTTACTCATTTTCTCTAGGCTACTAGAATCTAGAGGTAGCATCTTAGAATAATTACATGTTAGGTAGAAATGGAATGAGCAATTATGTTAAGCATTGAATGCTACTTTTCTTGTAGTAGATATAATAAGTCTTTTTAATTTGAAAGGGTCACTATCTAATCTCTTTTCATAGATTTGGACCATTGCTTGAAATATGGATTTAGCTACAAAGGTTTTTCTAGTTCTAGCTCCACTTGTAAGAAACAAGTGAAATGGTTTATCAAGAGCATGTCTTTTTATTATTATTACCAAATCTTTTATTATAGATTTTATTATTATTTAGCTTTCTTCATATGTTGAAGTAGTCATCATTAATTTGTAAAAATGGTTTGACAACTTCTAAGAATAGGGTGTTGTAGGTGTCAAGAACAAGTTTACTATATTTAACATGTTTAAGATTGGGCATTATGTTATATTTTTCTTTTCATTCCCTATGTTCATATCTTTAAGGTTTACTGTTTAATAGTTGCTGCTAGGATTTTTTGCTACATCATCAATGTTTCCCCATTTGTTGTCAACATGTTCACTAAACATGTTCTTAATTTTAGAAATTTATACTATGTGTGCATTGAATGCTACATTCCAAGTTTTGTGTCCAAGTAGAAGAGTATCTTCAATAGTTTGAAATGGTACATATAGAAACATTTTTTCTCTATAGTAATTTTCACAATCAACATGTGAATTATAATTTACAAAGTGTATAGTAAGTGGATTTCCTCTTTTGTGTGTTTGTGTGGAGTTGCTAGAGTAAAATGTTGATACTAAGCTAGCAATAAGTTGTGGAATTATTTTGGTTGGTGTATGTATTTCTTGATCGTAGATGCATACATTATGTCTTCTGATAATCATGTTCTTTTTCTAATAGCTTAGGTCTTTTCAACATTGAAATTATATTTTTAGGTGCTGAAGTATTGATGAAAACTATTTTTCTTGAAATTATACATAATGGTAGTGACATAATAGTATGGACAACTTGGTGTCTATACATAATGTTGGTAGTTTAGCAACACATTTCCTAGTTGTCGTATATAGTAGACCTTGTCATTGTATGCATGAGTACATTGTCAGAGTATTTGACAAAATGCAAGAGATAATGTCCTATCTTGCTTAGTCATGTATGAGCTGCAGTAAGATGCACAACAACATATGCATCTAATATAAATTTTTGTCTACATTTTTCTACCATAATGATGGGACTTCTTTAGCAAATGCATTTATTCACACATCAACTGTATCTCATTTGAGCAAGAAAAATTTTCGTGACAATATTGCCTATACCATTACAATGTAATCCTCTTCTTCTATTTGGAGGTCATTGTGGAAGGTATCTAAAGCCAAATTCTTTGTGAAATGTCCACCTGCTAGCGCATTTAAATATTTTTTTGGCCTTCTCTTTAAGTTTGACATTAGTAGTTGGCACTTTGTATTTGTTGCAATTCCTTTTGTGATGATGTTTTTGCATTTTTGGGAGATTTGCATCAAGCAATGTGGAATCACATGAGACATAAATGTCAATAAAATGCTCTATTAATTATCTTTACAATGTCCATATACAAGTGCATCTTCTATCCACAACATGAAATGTACATGCCCATTACCTCAATTTTGGAACTTTGTGATAAAGAAGTAGTTAGTCACTTTGTCAAACAATGTGGGATTTTTTAGCATCATTTTTCAAAATGGATTGACCCTATGGTTGAAGTAGAGGTTGCATAGGACTGAATTTTTCCTATTTTCAAAATCTATGTCTTTATCTTTTACCCTTTCATTGTGTTTAGTCCATTCTAATACTGATTTACATTGCACAACTTTGCATAATGACTCCCATAAGTATTTAGTAGTAGTTATTGTGACAAAAAAATTAGAGGGCCTAGTTCTATTATTATGATAAATATATATTTTTGAGCATTTTCCAAATAATTTGGAGATGTGCGAATACTCTTTAGAAGTCTAAACTCTAGTGGGGATTGCAATATTCTTTCTAGATTAGCAGAGCCAGAAATGTGTTTTGCAAAAAAATTTCTACCTTTTAACTAAGGTTTTTGTATTCAAATCCATGAGAGAGTAGATATTTCTCAAATAATGATGTTTTAAATTTTTTTTTTTTGGAGTTATGTGGTAAGGAAAATTTGGCTCAAAATGACTCACTTTTATTTTATTTTAATGGCTCAAAATTACAAATCCGTAACTTTAACAAAAAGAGACATTTTCTGCTCTTTATCCATAGATATATCATACAAATATTTTGCAATCATGAACAACTATACAAATATGCATTTACCTCTACATTTGTGTGCCACAACTGTGCATCCATCTGTGCAATTAGAAAATTTCAAAAATTTCTTAAGCTATCCTATCAACCTATCAAAAACCTATCAAAATCTATCCAATTTACCAAAATTTCATGCTACAACTATCAATTGACTGAGCAATATCGACCAGTCACTGGCTCTCCACAATTGGGTGGCCATGAGAACATCCAAACTTGCTCAAAATGATGCTCTGCAATCAGGAATGATATTTTTGCTATCCTAAGCTCTCCTCCAATATTTGAATGCCAAGTGTACAAATGATGACTCATCCACCTTTTATAAAATACCTTCCTTTGTTTCTTGAAAAATATAGAACCTTAGAGAGGCATTTGATAAATTAGTATAGTTAAGGGTACTAGCATATCTTTCATTGGTTTTATTTTGCTAAGATGATAAGATGATTCATTGGTTCTATTTTTGAAGATGAAAGAATGCTTAATACTAAAATCTGTTTTGCATTTACCACACTTCATACTCCACATTAGTAGTTAGTGCATAATATTATTATTAGAAAATTTACATAAAGTCAGTCTTTCTAAAAACATGAAAGTGTCACCTTTTATTGATGAGATAGTTATATTTCTATTTTAAGTCTTTCTTGTCAAATTTAATTTTAATATTTTGGATAGTTTAAATATACATATAATATTTATTTAAACATTTTATAATTAAGTCTCTCTCCTATTATAGATTGACAACATGTATTACTAATTATGTCTTTAAACTAAAAGGTAGACTATATTATATTGTGTCTAATTGGAGTTTGGGGAAAGGAAGAAGAAAGATGAATGAAGTCTTCTACCTCAACTCCCTTATTTGCAACTTATCCACCTCTGTGTTTCCTTTACGGTAGATATGTTAAAATCTGGTATCTGCCAATTGATCTATTAAGCTTAAGACACTTTCAAGTTTGGAATTCATGACCTAGTTTGGTGTCTATCATTTCCTAATAGCATTAATAATAATTTTTGAATCTCCTTCAATAATTAATCTACCGACAAGATTCTGACCTAATAATGCATCCTATACCTAATTTCCCTATGTTCCCTTTGGATGCTGCATCAAATTTTAATTTCATCCATCCTTTTGGGAGTGCTTCCCATGTACATTCTTTCCTAGCTTTAAGATCCCTTTTCTCATATACTAATGGGGGATTAATAAGGCATTTCCAATTCTTTTTCATAATCCCATCCCATGTAGAAAAGGATCCTTTAATTTTTTTCATTTTCCTTAGATAGCTATTCATATCTTTTGTTATAGATTCTTTGACCTTATTAAGAAAAGATTTCATGTTAAATTTAGAGTTATTGAAAATATATCTACTTCTCTCTTACCAAATTTCCCACATAAGGATGGTTGGCATAATATTTCATAGTTTGTCATAAATACTATTTTTTTTATTGGTAGGCCAACAACTTAGGTGGTTGGTTAAATCCTCAAGAAGTGGAGAGGTCCAAACAATAACAAGTTTGTTTTTAAGCTAATACCACCCTTCTTGAGAAAAATTACTCAAAAAAAAAGGTGCTTAGAAGTCTCGTAATTTGCCTTATAGAGGCAACATCTGGATGGTCCTTCAAAACCCATTTTGGTAAAATGGCCCATCATTAAAATGCAATTTTGAAATGCTGCCCAAAGGAATATACCAGTATTTGGGAGACAAGCTACATCCCAACATAAATGTAAAGGAAGTTTAATATTTTTCCATATATTCCAATTGATAATTTTATTGTATCCTAACTTTATATGATCCATCTTTGGATGCACCCCAAATAAGTTTATCTTTCTAATTTTTATGATTGATCAATCATTTTTTGAGAATATTTTCTAGGTTTAATTTATATACAACAAACATATCTACATTTTCCAAGGGTTTCTGATGAAGTAGGCTCTGATACCACTTGATGAAGTACTGCTCTGATACCACTTGATTAAGGTACACTCTGATACCACTGACGAAGGGCCACACCACCCTTACCAACTCATGACAAAGAATGCAACAAGATCTCTCAAGATCCAATCCAAACCCAAGCTAGCCCAGATCCACACTCTGGTAGAAACCTCCAAGATCTCAACTTGTGCTCGCAAGCCACCAAGCAACCTCCTTGTTTCTAAACCGCAGTCACTAGCTCTTCTCCAACTTATCCAAGATCCAAGCGTAAATTGCCTCACATTCGGTGCTCTATCTACACACTCACAACTCCACCATAATCCTGTTGTAAACTACCTCACATTCGGCACTCTATCTATAGACTTAGGAAAACTCACTCTTCACTTTCTCCTCTTTCTCTTTCACACCTTGAAGCCTTCACATCTTCCAACTTTCACACATTCAAGCTTTTCCTTCCAAAGCTTCTACTTCCCGAGCTTCTCCTTCTCGAGCTTCTACTCCTTGAGTTTTTCTTCTCAAGCTTCCACTTCTCAAGCTACTCCTTGAGCTTCTCCTTGAGCTTGATTTAGAAATGCTCATATGCCTTGCTTAAATAGGCACTTACCACCCCATACATGACTTTTCCACAACCTTCTAGAATTCCTCCACAACCTTCTACAACTTCCACAACCTTCTACAACTTCCAAAACTTTCTACAATATTCATAACTTTCTAGAATTCTTCCCACACACCTCGATAAATGGAATGACAACCATTTATTTTTTATTTTTTCTATTATGCCACCTATGCACCTCAAAAATAAAAATCCTCTTTTCCTTTGTTTTCTCCTTTTTCCCCTTTTTTATTTTTTAAAATGATTTCTCCTCTAATTTTCGTCACTTTCTCTCTCCTCCACTTTTTTTTTTTTTTCCTCAATAATTTTCCCATGCAAGATGCTCTTGCATCAGTTTCCATGTCCAAACATCTACCCCATCAATCTTTTTAATAATTTTTAATCTGAGGCCTTCAAGCCCCATACATTGCTAAGCTCATTAATGACACTTATTGGGGTGTTTGAACTGAGGAGTGGAGGTTGCCCATCCTAGGAGTCTTCCCAAAAGAGATCTTCTTCTCCTCTATCCAGATCCCATGTTAAATACTTGCTAATCATTGTTCTTCATTTTACCATGAAGTTCTAAGTGTTTGAACCTGTTGGGGGTTCCTAATTTAAATAGTGAATTTGTTCTCCCTTTCTTGTTACATTCTCCATACTAATTTTTCTCCTAGTGCTTCATTTTTCCAACTGAAGTTCTTTATTCCCAATCCCCCTTGATTTTTTGTGCGACAAATCTTTTCCCATTTGATTGATTCTTTTTTCTTTTTTATCTCCAGTTCTACTCCAAAAAAAGTTCCTAAGTTTTCCTTCCAATTCTTTATTAATATTTTGGGTAGAAGGAGACATGAAAGCTAAAAGGTAGGGATGGCTGAAAGGATAGATTTGATTTTAGTTGCTCTACCTACTTTAGTTAACCATTTACCTTTCCATGTTTTTGTTTGTTTTTCAATTCTTTTTAGGATATTGTCCCATCCTTTTTTATTCCTTATCCATTTTTCTAGATGGATCCCTAAGTATTTACAAGGGAATGAGCCTTTCTTATATCCCATTTGATCACAAATATATTCTTCCATCTCTCGTGATGTGTTTTAAAAAACATATCTCCCACTTTTCTGCATTCACTTTCTAATCTAAAATCATTTTTTAAAGGCTTGAGTTTCTTTCCTAGTGCTGATGCTAGGGAGAATGTTGTCATCTACAAATTATTGATGAGTGATATTGGAGATATTATCTATCACCATATTACCTTTAATTTTACCTTCTATTTGGGGCTTTTGGATTAATCTTCCAAAGGCTTCAACCATGATGATGAATAGGAATGGTGAAGTAGGGCCACCCTTCTAGATCTCCCTAGAGATATTGAAGAATCCTTCTAGGGTACCATTGATTAACTAAGGTATCTTAGGTGTGGATATGCAATTAAAAGTTCTATCAATCCATTGGTGAGAGAAACCAAAGGCTTCTAGACATTTGCAAAAAAATCTCTAGTCCACTACATCATAAACTTTTTAAATTTCTAGTTTCATGAACATGCATGCTTCCTTATTATTGATAGTTGAATGGATAGGCTCTTGAATTATGGATATTCCATCCAAGATATCTTCCTCTTACAAATCTAGTTTGTTCTTCTAAAATTAACCTTGGGAGTAGGGCTTTTGCTCTATTTGCTAGAGTTTTAGAGTAGATTCTATAGATACTGTTACAAAGTGCTATAAGTCTAAAATTTGAAGGTAAATATGCTATTGATTTTTTTGGAATTAAGGCTGATCTAATGTATGATTATTTTTGGTTAAAATGGATCATCCATTTCTTTCAGCTTCGACTGCCCTCCAAAATTCTTCTCCTATAATGCCCCATCATTTTTGGTATAAAACTACCTGGAAAGCACCCGACCCTGAAGATTTATTTGGGTTGAGTTTGAAGAGAGCTATTCTAATTTCTTCTTTAGTAAAGGCTTTATTCAAAGCTATATTATTTGCCTCAGATATCAATTTGGGTATATTTTTGAGCACTTTTCCCTGTATAGTATGATTAGAGAAGTCATAATTATTAAGTAAGTTTTCATAATATAAAACATATTTTTTTGCTATTTTAGTGAGGTCATCTATCATATTACCTTCTCTATCCTTAATTTGTGTAATTGCATTAATTTATCTATTTTGGATTGTGCTATTATGGAAGAATTTTGTGTTTTTGTCTCCTTATACAAGCCAATTTTCCTTAGAAATCTACTTGCAAAAAATCTCTTCTTTTGCTAAAATATCTTCTTATTATGCTAGAAGTTCTTTTTCTTTATTAAATTTCTAATTATCCATGCCATTTTTAATCAGTTTTTATTTAAAATTTTTAGTTTTTCTTTAGTATCCAATTTTTCTTTTAAGATATTGTTAAAGTGTGTTTTATTCCATTTTAATATTTTTTCTTTGATGAATCTTAATTTTGATACAAAATAATACATCTTGGAGCCTATGGAAATGCCTTTTTTTCCACCAATTTTTGATATTTTCCATGATTATTTTTATCTAAGAACCATATTTTCTCACATTTAAAAGGGTTCCTAATTGGTGTTTAACATTCTATGAATTTAATTTTAACTGGATAATGATTTGAGCTTTCTGTTGGCTATATATTAGCTATGGTCATTAAGTCAAACTCTACTAGTTCTCTTTTGAAGAAGAATATGTTGAGCTTCTTTGCTATATAATTGAAAGCTTTCCTTATGTTATTCTAGGTAAATATTCTATTGCTGGTTGGAATTTCTAATTGCTTATTTTCCTTAACCCAGTCCTTGAATGCTATAATTTCCTTAGTAATTACTTGCGATCCTCCAAATTTATCTTTTAGGTCCAGGATGACATTAAAATCTCCACCAATTACCATTAATAATTTAAGGTATAGACTCATGAATATACTAATTTCATGCCATGCTTCCTTGTTATCTACTATTTGTATGGTTTCATACACATTAATGACTACTAGTTGGAGATTATGTCTATATTTGGATACCTTGCACCCCATCCAATTTCTATTTAATTCTATAATATTGATGTCTACTATTCATGTATTGCATATGATTCCCATACTCCTTAAGGTACCATTTGATTCTTTCATTTTTGCTTTCCATTTTCCTAATCTTTTACCTAATTTATCTCCTTCTTTATTTAAGTTAGTTTCTTGTACCAGTATTATGTCTGAATCGAATAAGCTTAGATTGCATTTTAACAATGCTTGCTTTTTAGGGTCATTCAGGGCTCTAGCATTCCATGTTATGATCCTCATTGATCACTGGGAAGGTTCTCCCCCTTCCCTTTGTTTAGAACTTCAAATATCTTTTTCCTTTCCTTTCCTTGTCCATCTACTTCTCTTAGTTCCTTTAGTGATTCCCCCCCCCTCTCTCTCTCTCTCTCGTTCTCTCTCTCTCTCTCTCTCTCTCTCTCTCTCTCTCTCTCTCTCTCTCTCTCTCTCTCTCTCTCTCTCTCTCTCTCTCTCTCTCTTTTACCACATTTTGGAGTGCTGAAACCTTCCTGATTTATATATAATCCCAAATTATTTGTACTATTTTGAATGGCATTTAGGTTAGATTCTTCCTCCTAATATTTATCTTCATCTATTAATTCTTTAATTATCTACTCAACTAATGCATTATACTCTTCATTATTCTCTTGTTCTTTTCTTTTATTGTCCCTCTCACGTCCTTGAATACTAAATGTTTCATTAATTATACCAAATTCTCCCCAATTTTGTGTTTTTCCAATTTTCTCTATATCTAAATTTCCCTCTACATATGTAGATTTGTTTTCTTTCTTTCAATCTTCTATTAGAGCTTCTACTTCTAGAGGTATTAAATGTCCCTCTATTCCATTTAGATCCATGTTTGATTTCTTCTCTAAATATGTCTTTCCCATTTGCTGGTGTCTACCGGAATTTGTAACTCCTTTTATTTGATTCCTTTCAAATTGTAATATTGCTCTAGTGATCTGAATCCACTAATGGAATTGAGCTCCCACCATCCCGCTATTCTTTTTTCTCTTTAGCTTCTTTTCATTCTTGATTGTTGAACCTTGACACTATACTTTGATCAAATTCTTATTCCTAGTTGGTCTCTATATTGACTGTTGTTTCTTTACAATCTCTTGGTTATTTACTTCTTGCTACTTCATTTCTATTGTTCTGATTTTTTCTGTAGCTTCTTTTGTGATTTTCCTTTTATGTTTTGAGTCTATTAGACCTTCTTCCATTCTATCTTCCTCATCATGTAGTAATTCATAGCCATGTTCAAGAAGATATTGTTCACTTATCAGAATTTGGTCTTCAACATCAATTTGAAGTAATAGAATATCATGAGTTATTTTATTTAGTTGCTGAACACTATCCTCTATATCTTGTACAACTTTGTTCTCTTCTTGGAAAACCTTCCATTTTTTTTGTTTGGAAATTCTGTTGTGAGTATTTTTTAGCTCCTCTATACTCTTTTCTCTTAGCTCAGTATTCCCTTTATCTCTTGTATCTATGATTTGCTCCTCTATTTCTACTAGCTAACTATTCTAATTGATACCTTCCCTTTCTATTTTCTATTGTTCCTACATACCCTTCCTATCCCTTACATTTCTTTTCCTTATTAAATTTTGATTCTTTTAATCTTTCCTTATTTTTATGCATCCTTATGTTGTTGAGTGTTTTTTTTATATTTGATGTATTGTAACCAACATACAGATTGGGTTTAATGATTCCTATTATTTTCCCTTCATATTTTCTAAATTATAGCTTGTAGATGGATCTATTAGTTATTAATTAATTTTTTTTTTAAAAACCATCCTAACAAGACTCTGCTACAATTAAAAAATTCATACTACTAGTCTGATTATATTTAGCTTCAGTACCTAATAAGTTCTCTAAGGATTTACCAATTTTATTTAGGGTCTAAAGATTCTTAATTTCAAGAGGAATTTTTTTACCCTCTATCCATGTATGTACTTGCTTGACTTTTCATCTTTCTAGTTAGGTTCCCAAGCTTAAAAATTAACTAAGAATAATTTGTAGAAACAACAAGAAATTGAAATCAATCTATTTTTGATTTCCTTATTTTTGCATTAAATAAAGAGTGATCCTTTTGAATAAGTACTAATACTTATCTATTATTTGTTGATCTTTGTAATCCTTTTTAACAAATTTGGTAGATACTTACTTGGGCTACTCCAGTATGCATAAACTCCTACTCCTGAGAATTCATTCTATTTTTCTTCTACATACCTGTCACTTATACCTAGTATATTAGAAAATAAATTATAGTTATATGTCATTTCCCTACTAGGAGTTAGTACTTTACATATACTATCTTTATTTTCTTTTTTTCTTTTACATAAAGGAATGTAAACTTTTTGACTTTGTGTTTTAATTGTGCAAACCCTACTTCCTTTTTTGATAGTATGTGCTACTAGTTTTGACATAATGGGATGCAATTAGCTTCTAAGATTTTAGGTAGTTTAGGTATCTCATAAATACTATCTTTATTAGGTTTAACTATGGATGGAGCCAGATCTGAATTCCTAGCTTTATGTTTTTCATATCTAGTTTTTCCAAAGAAGTGTTTTTGTCTAGTTATGTGTTTTTCCATTTCCAATTTGTCATTTCAAGTTTTTCAGTATGTCTATCTTGTCCTATTTCTTCTAGATGTTTCTTTTTGCTAGCCATTTTCTTCCTTAGAAATCATGCTTAGGTTTTTTTACAATTTAAGAGATCCAAATAGATGACTTTTCCCTGCTAGGGAACAATTTATTCATTGTAATATCCTTATAGAGTGTACGTATTTTTTCTTCTTTTATCTTTATTGTTAAAGTTTGCTTTATTCACATTTTTTGAATTTTTTACTCTTGTCACCATATTTTTCTATTCCATCTTTCGTAGATTGTGCATTTATGTTATGATTTTGATGTCTCGATAAAATGTAGTGTTTGATATGTAATTAATCAAGACTCTAGTTGGGAGGCTAATTGTGCATAGAATTCCTTCACCATTAATCAAAATGGTACTTGCTCATGCATCCAAATCAAACTAGTATTGAAACATTGGTCTTGATTGTATTTGATAAATTACCAAAATTGCCTAGTCCTTCCATATTAGGGATAACTTTAAGAAACCCCTCCTAAGAAAAATATGTAAAATACTAACAAATTCAACATTAAATATGTAGGGAAAAATTCTAATCGAGGGCAATTTTTTATTCGAGGCAAGGGCAAAAATTATTTTCCATATTTTCCTTTTTGTATCAAATATCCTCCTCATTTTTTATTTGATAGTAAACCATGACTTCTCTATGATTTCACATGTTTTTTCTTTTATGGATCTCACTTTTTCTTTTGAGATATTATATGTAGGTTAGGGTCTTGGATTACACTTGCATCAGATGGCTTTTTAATATCATGGTCTTAGTTGAAGTTTTGGATGTAGATTATGGTTGGTAATCTTTGTGACATTTTTTGCTAGGATCTAGGTCTTGTCTCTGGTGCCAATTAATGAAATGTATTCATATGAGTTTTGGGCTCTTTGTAATTACTATATTCTCAATCTAAGTATCTCTAGGACAAGATTCATTAGTGTTGATATATACTCTCTCTTGATATGGTATTTCTTCTTCTGCATTCCTCTATTGTATCAGGCAATGACTAGAGTTTTTCTTTTCTGGTTCTTTTCTCTGGGAGCTCTTTTGAACCAGTTATTATTAATATAAATATAATGTTTTTCCAAAAAAAAATTGTGGAAAATTAATTTTACTTTTTTGGTATGTAAATAAATGTAGCCTTTTTTTTGTTGTTGTTCATAAAGATTTTCATAATGTAATAGGAAAAATAATTATTTCATATAACACAAAAGGGTATGTGCAAGATCATGGTGTGCCAAAAAGTGGCGATGTGAAAAAAATAGAGTTTGAACACGTCTAAAAGTGCTTCAAAATCTACTCTGACTTTTTTTCACCTATCCAGGTACCATGCCTGGAAGGAAAGGCCAAGCCATATTGGATATCCGATCTAATATCGAATATCTGATTTAATATCTAATATCCAATATTATCGGATATATGATTATATATCGGATATCTGATAGTTATATTACATTATTATTATAATATTATAATAATATAATAACATTAAATTATAACAGTATAATACATTATAATATAATATTATTATAATATTATTAAATATAATATTATTATAATATTATTAAATATAATATTATTATAATATTATTATACAATATTTTTATTAAATATATAATATAATATTATAATAATAATAATTATACTATAATATAATAATTATTAAATATATAATATAATATAATAATAATAATAATACTATAATATATAATAATAATAATATTATATTATAATCATATAATATTATACTATAATAATAATATTATATTATAATGTATTATATTATAATAATATAATATAATATTTTATATTATAATATATATAAAATATAATATTTCAAAGCTATATATAAAATATAAAATATGTTATATATCTTATATATAAAATATAAGATATGGGCGTGATCAGATATCTAATATAGTATCAGATATTCAATACCTGTTGCATACATTAAAAAAAAGAATAGACCCGTGGGCCCTTATTTCTCACTTTTCGGGGGCCAGTATTACCACGCGACTGGATATCAGATACAAAATCGGATATCGAATATTAAGGTAAGTTTTTTTTGTTTTTCAAACTAATTTTTAATCTAAATTCGATAGATTTTAGCATGATTTTGTTTGTTTTAGTTGAATCTAGTGTTTTTTTGAAAAAAAAGTTTAAAATTAAGGTTTTTTTTTAATATGTATTACGTTTTGTAATTCAATAGGAATGGTTGATCAGAATGATGACACTGAGGCAGGGAATAATATTCCTCTTAACCCCCCACCAAACGATCTAGTACCCCCACAAAATCATCCACCAAACGATCCTCTACCCCTTCAAAACCCTCCTCAAATCGAGGATTTGATAAATGAAAATCTCACCGAGTTGAGAGGTTTGCATAGAACATATAGTAATGTACCTGCATTGGCTCCTATGTTATCCATGTTAAACACCATAGTGGATAACATTGGAACCCTTACAAACCAAGAAAATGCTGCTCTTCATTGGCATGATCAAATGCATGATTTGTTTGATGATGGTTTGGATTATGATGAGGTTGCAACCCTCAACATAAGCAAAGACAATTTGGCCAGCCTTTTTGCGAACCCAAAAATGGGTTTACCAGTTGACCCCAAAAAATCCAAACTATCGATTAAATGGTGCACAAATGACGCCATACATGCAAAATTTTGGGATCGTTGGTGGATGGTCTTTGATATCCCTCCACATGGAAATTTAGACATACCATTTCATTTCCTTAGAAAATTATATGCTGAATTTGTGTTGAAACTTAAAGTGAACTATTGGAGCATGAAGCCCAACATGGGCTTAGGACTAGGAGCTCCTCAGGATAGACCCTCTTCCCAGCGGAAGAAAGCTGGCACTTTTGTCCCCCCACCTGATATCTCCCCTCCTCCTCAAGTGCAGCATCTAGATATTATGATAGAGGCTAGCTCTCAGACTATCAGAGCCATTCATAAGCTGAGTAGCCTAATGATATCTCAGGCTAGGTCAATCCTGCCTCCTCGTGTTAATGATGCTGGTGCCAGTTCATCATCTGCTAGCTCATCACATGTTTGTGTGCCTCACACTTGCATTACATGCAAGAATATTTTCTTGGGTCCCATAGGTGATCTTCCTGAGTATCATTTTGTATTAGACGAGGATACATTAGACACACACGCAGAGGCTACAGACCCTGATGCGAGAGTGGAGGGGAATGCATAGACATGGACTCCTTCAGTGTCGGTACGTGTATATATTTTTTGTTATGACATATGTGATTTAAAGTTAATTTTTATAATAGAGTAATTTTAATTTTTAAGCCATATTGACTTTTATATGTATGCACGATCTTCATTCATGTTTAGTTGATGATCGAGGAGGAGCTCAGATAGATTGATGATGCCATGCTCTTGGCCATTTCATTTGGCCTTGAGACATCTACAGTACATTATGTTGTGTTCACATATTTTTCTATTTGATATTGTAGCATATATGGTTGCTAATCTTTCTTTTATCTTGCAAGTAGCACTTGTCCTAGAGGGACAAAGTGCAGAGGGTGAGCCAGCACACATTGACAAAGAAAAGGTAATTAGGCGCTTTCTATTTGATTAAATATTGATGCATTCTTGTAAAATGTTTTTGGTAATCCCATTTAATTAAATTCTTTATTGTATATAGGGTGTCACTACTGGTGATGAGCGTGTACAGATTCTGCATCGTAGACCATCAGGGATTTCCATTCGCACTGAGAGCCCCATTGTATGTATAAGTATCATTTATTTTTTATTATCCTTATCTTCATAAATAAATTCAAAACTGATTTTTGTGATATTAACAACTACTATTTTGTATCTCATAGGAAACTCCTAGTGCACATGAGGTCCAACGAGACAGTTATGTAGATTTGATGACACGACCACTCACTCCCGAGGAGGAGCCTACAATAGTAAGTTGTTTGAATTCATGATTAAATATGTTATAAATTTAGCATGCTATGAATTATAATGTTATAGTTTAAATTGTAGATTCATCTGACAAAGGTATTTGAACATATACAACCCATAATCAGAGAGGTACCAGCATTGTCGAGGGCATATGAGAGGACTCCTGACCGACGCAGGAAGTCAATGAGGGAGATATTTATTATGAAATTTTGATAACTTATTAATCTCCATTACAAAAAAGATCATTATGCATTTGAGTAATTCAATGTTAGATACGTAGAATCATATAAATTTAGTAGTCTAACTTTGGGTTTTCCTTTTTTGTTTATGTAGGAGGCATCCGATCCACCTAGTGCAACAAAAAGATTGCATTTTGATCATCCACCAGCACCCTAGGATAGTATAGTTTACGTAGGATGCATCATGAGACATTTTGAGATGGCATATGCCACATTGTATACAGAAACATTGATATTATACACATTCTGATGGCATGATCAGCCACATTTTGTATATGGATCTATGTATTTTGATATATATTTGAGTACTTTGTCTATGGATACATGATCTTTGATATATATTTGTGTAAAATTTTGTCTATGGATACATGTATTTTGATATATATTTTTTTCATTTATGTGCATAATGATATACATATTAATTTAGTATCTAGTATTGTTCAATTTATCATGGATCATGTGTCATGCCCTAAATTTTACTAGTAAAAACACAACAATTTTTTTTTAATTTTTTTTTTTATAGCTTATGAAGTCGCATAAGAAATTACATATTATAAAACAAGGTTATCATTGAATAGGAGTTCAAGACTCATGTGGATAGTGTCATCCGGTTGTAACATTTTAGTCATAGGTGGTTTTCAAATAGATTGGATGACAGTCTAGTTCAAGTTAGCATCACGAGTCAAAAGAGCAAGTTCAAGATACAAAACTCATAAATTAGTGAGGTAATTCATATCCTAACAAGCCTTTGATACTAATATTCTATTAGGGTCTGTTGGTAGTATCATATGGACTAGGTCGTGATTCTAGCATGTAAGGGAAGGGGATCAAAATTACTTATTATCCTCATTACAAATGTACACACATTCATTAATAATTACAATATATATTAATGTGACAATTACTATATGGTGTGGAAGTGTAGTATATCTTAATCGATTAAACACACGTATCTAGATAATTTAGATTTAGTACTCATCACATGAGCACCCTTAGTCAAATAAGAAAATGTGCACTTATCTACCACACTATATTAGATCTAACCATTGGAAATTAGAAATGATATGCCCCAAAGGTCACTTCGAAGTCTACATGATGGAGAAGGGGCCACTTGTATTGATAGTATCCATCATTCAACACATACTATACACAACTTATGGAATAAACAAATTTTTTTATGTGCCAAACATGTATCATGTGCTTGCATCCATATCTTACTGGTTACAGGTCCTCTCGAAGATTGGACCAATACTGAGTCATTTTCTCCCTCTTTACTCTATTTAGTCATCCTTATGCATTCTATCAACATTTCTTCCTCACCAAACTAGCACTCACTATAGTTTCCTAAACACAAAAAATACTATTTCAATACATAAATTAAACTCACTCTAACAAAAGACAATTACTAACTATCTAGCTCATCAACTACTAACTAATCTAGCTACATTGCCATGCTTTTACATTTACTATTTTAATTACTATAATTACTATACTATTACATTTACTTTTTACATTATTACATCTAATTATTCACCATAAGCTCACTTTCTCACTATCAATATTATTATTATCAAAGCATGTTAAGATTCAAAGTAGTTTCATAGTACGAATTAGTAAGCACATAAAATGAGGAACTCTTAGTAAGTCTAAGGGCCAATTCAAAGTACTTAACTCAATAATAATTCATGATCAGTATTTAAACACATCCTACTACACCATCGTATTGAGTGTGTCAATTTAAATTTGTTAGATGAATTGTTTATGCAAGGATTAGGTGCAAGCGTATAAATAATGTTTGTATATAACATACCTTGTCATTCTAACATATATGTATTCATAATTTCATGCAACTAACATAGTAAAATGTGGTGTAAATGAATCATATTATCATTAATTATACATAGGGTACATGAGCTAATGAGCTACCTCTAATGACATGCCTATTGACCCTTATTACATACTAGCTAACTAATGCTTTATTCCTACACTACATTTTCAAATTGGTATATATATTCTATCGACTTTGATATTCTACTAATATCTTCAATAGAATCCACACCATTCATTATCTAACTAACATTCCCTCAAGCCAAATATAAAATTCACTTGAAATTAAATCCAACATCTACACATGTTTGTCATGCATTCAATTCTATCTAGTAACTCTTATCTATCAATGTGCTTTATTGACTAGATAAAACTAGATCTGAGTTATTATTTTAATCCACCATCCATCCTTATCCTTGATTCTCCAATCCCATCATCCCGACAACTTACTTCATATTAACCCTATTATATCTACATCCAACTATCCTAATTTACAGTCTTAACACTAATTTAATTAAACTCTCCGTACTTAACATCATGTTCAATTATATATGCATTCTTGTAAACTTATTTATTTCATTTAATTTATTTTCCTATATTGAGTTTTTCCATTACCATATGGTTTAATTGTTACATGTTTCTAAATGAGCCCCTTGATATAAATATTACCCTTAAACTAAGCTCAAATACACTAAGTGTCATTATCCTCTATTCAAGACTTGAAATGATTAAATAATTATTTGATAAAATTAAAAACAAATCTAAAGGGTGAATCTCCTATCTATCTTAAATCCTCATCATTCCCTAACTCTTACCACGATCACATTTCTTCCTACACGTGGTCCTCACAAGGTCCCATGTGGGTCATGTGCAGAATTTTGACTAATCCAAGCCTTAGGACATCTTTTTCCCATCCCTTCAATCAACAATCCTAATGTGAACAAGTCATATTAAATGTCAACTTGACATTCTCCTAAGTACAAATCCCTTGGGATTGCTATCCCAATCCCCCTTAATTTCAAGTCGACTACCTATGCTTGGGAACACATGACCACTGCTGCAAGAAATTTTAAGTCAACTACCTATGCTTGGGAACATGTGACCATTGCTGCAAGGAGGGGACGACTAGTGCATAAGACAAGGATGTGACATAAACCCTTTCTCCTATGCACCCAAGTATATTAATGGGGATGAAACCCCTTTTCAAGGAGGCAAGCTCAAGGATAAAAGTTTTGACATGACATGTCAGAATGAATGTCAGATTTAACAATACGCCTTGGGGAGTGGAGAATTTTTTTTGCATTATGATGGCTTAGGAGATATTGGGGGCTACTCTAGAAGGGCGGTCAAGATCAATCTTGGCTTTTACTTTATTTTTGAGTTAAATATTTAAATTTGTCATATTCTCTAACATGCACACTAATATGCCTTTATTTATTTAATTACTAATTTATTATTTGAGTGTTGGATGTGACTTAGAGGTCACAAGATTGTAATGTGTACCATTTTGTCACTTAGGAAATATATTAGTGTCTATATGCTATTATTATTTTTATTTTTATTGGATAGCAGTCAAGAATCTGGGAATATTATTTTAATATTTTATTGCTCTATATTAAGGAAGGGATCTATTTGCCTTTACCATACATTTTCCAGAGAGGAAAATGCATGCCTACAACAATGTATCTCATAGATTTTATTATGTCTTCTCTTACAACAAACTTCATTTTGTTATATCATGAAATTAATTTGATGATTTCCTTGCTTAGAATTGCATTGAGCTTGGTAATTAAAATCAATGTTATCCATGCATGTGATATGAATATAAAATTTTCCTTCCAAATTATTGAGTGCACAACAAGATTGTAAGCAATCTACTAAGTTTTAAATTTATACAATCAATGGTATCACATAACATCTATGGATTGTTATTATCAACTAGTCATTTACAATACCACAAGGAGAAAACTTTCATTCACATTTTCAAATGATAACAATTATGTCAAAGAAAATTTGTGACTCATACCAATGCTTTCATAACAATATAAACTCTAAATGAAACATGCATATACAACCTTATCAATTATTTCCTCTACACGTACATTAGGTAACAATGATATAATCTCCTTCCATCACAATGGGGCAACATAAGGGACTTTTCAAAATCATAAGGAACATGAACATTGAAAGATATGGATAATGAGTAGCATGAACATTGTCCAACATGATCGTTGAGAACATGAAAAAGCTGGTGAATCCTCCTTCACAAATGAGGGAACAATGTCAAGTTTTCTCATCCAACATCAATCTGCAAGATGATCATTCCAAGCCATTTCCATTGCTCCCTTGGACACAACTCTTCATCTGCAACACAAAAAAATAACAAGGAACATGGGTTCTTTCCACCCAACCATAGGCCTCAAAGAGACCACCCTCGTGCTAGGGAACAAGGCTCAAACTAGGATACACATACAATCTTTCAATGCATAAACAGTACATTTCAAACTTGAACAATTTCTCCCCAAGGCTATTTCATAATGGATTCACAGATGAAACCATAAAAATAGGGTGAAGGTGTGTTCTAAAATGGAGACTTGCCATACCAAACCATATCTACAATAAAAAATTTTCATGCCCTCTCGAGGCTATCATAATTCAAAAAATTTCATGCCCTCTCAGGGCTATCATAAATCAGCAAGTTAATGCCCTCTCGGGGCCTCCACATTTCCTCCTCCAAACCCACTACCATTAGTTGTAACTCCTCAAACTTCCTTTCTACACCATACTTTCCTTATCACCTCCAGCAAGATATGAATGGTTATGGCATACAATGGAGCCCATACTCCAAGGTTCTCAATACATTTTTCGAACCCAACTTAAGCCCTTCACCCTAGACTTCTCTTCCCTTCCCACAAGGGTGAGTGTAAGTCCCACGCCCATAATAACACTCAAGCACAAAACAAGAAAACAAAACCAAGTAGAAATAAAACAAGAAATTTTCAAGAGCACATCACATTTTGACAACACAATATCAACACCCATAATACAACAAGGAAATAGAGGAAATCCAAACCTCATACTCACAATACTCCACACAATACAACAAAATCCACAATGGTGTCACACTAATCTACATGAAATGAACACCATTCAAGCACTCACATGAATGCTACTCCACAATGCAATGCAATGCATACTCCATTGATAAACTCCACACTTGCATATTTGCTTAACCATGCTAAAAGAAAGAAATGGAAAAGAATAAAGTTTGAGATACCAACCTTGGTCCAAGCTAGGGTAAGGATAGTTGTAGTAGAGCTCCCCTAATCTCCCTCCAAAACCTAACTGTCTCTAAAATTAGAGAGTGGGTAGACACCCCACTAGTTTGGCCAAGACCCTCTAATAAAGCCTTCCCAATAACTTATTTTAGAAAAAACACTAAGCCAATACTTCTTAAAAATTTGTCTCCTCTAATGGTTCATTGATAGCCCTCACAAGCTCTGAGTTATGACCCTCAAAAGAATGACCTCAAAATGCACTTAGAGCACCTTGGAGACTCCTTGGTATAGGGTGGCTGCAAATGATGGATGGTCTCCGTAGCCGAAACAAGGGTGTGACTAGGGTTCACCTACCCATATGGAGCTAATGGCACTGATGATTTGATGCCAAGATCAGCAATTTCAGAGTTACACTGTGGTGCACCTATGAACTGAGGCACATTACAAGTTTTGGCACCGAGCGAGATCACTGTGCCAAATCCAAATAGAATGTGATCTCTTGAAAATGAGATAGGTTATTTTAGGCATCAATATCATCATCTTGTAGCATTTGACAGTTCATCAATAGCCCTCATGAGCTCTAAGTTATGACCCTCGAAAGATCGACCTCAAAATGCACTTAGAGCACCTTGGAGACTCCTCAATATGGGGCATCGGCAAATGATGGATGGTCTTTGTGGATAGAACAAGGGTGTGACTAGGGTTCACTCATCGATCTAGAGCTAATGGAATTGATGATTCGGTGCCAAGATCTACAGTTTCAAAGTTACGCTGTGGTGCACCTATGAACTGAGGCATACTGCGAGTTTTGGCATCGAGCGAGATCGCTGTGACGAATCCAAACAGAATGTGATCTCTCAAAAATGAGATAGGTTATTTTAGGTCTTAGTATCACCATCCTATAACATATTGATATCCCTCACGAGCTCTGAGTTATGGCCCTTGAAAGATTGACCTCAAAATGCACTTAGAGCACCTTGGAGACTCCTTAGTATGGGGTGGCCGCAAATGATGGATGGTCTTTGTGGCTAGAACAAGGGTGTGACTAGGGTTCACCTACCCATTTAGAGCTAATGGAATTGATGATTTGATGCCAAGATCAGCAGTTTCAAAGTTACGTTGTGGTGCACCTATGAACTGAGGCATACTGCGAGTTTTGGCATCGAGCGAGATCGCTATGCCGAATCCAAACAGAATGTGATCTCTCAAAAATGAGATAGGTTATTTTAGGTCTTAGTATCACCATCCTGTAACATTTGATAGTTTATCGATATCCCTCATGAGCTTTGAGTTATGACCCTCGAAAGATCAACCTCAAAATGCACTTAGAGCACCTTGGAGACTCCTTGGTATGGGGTGGCCGCAAATGATGGATGGTCTTCGTGGCCAGAACAAGGGTGTGACTAGGGTTCACCTGCCCATCTGGAGCTAATGGCATTAATGATTCAATGCCAAGATCAGTGATTTCAAAGTTACGCTGTGGTGCACCTATGAATTGAGTCACATTGTGAGTTTTGGCATCGAACAAGATCACTGTGCCAAATCCAAACATAATGTGATATCTCAAAAATGGGATAGGTTATTTTAGGCCTCAACATTAGTGTCTTGTAGCATTTGATAGTTTATCGATAGCCCTCACGAAATCTGAGTTAAGACCCTCAGAAGATCAACCTCAAAACGCACTAAGAGAACCTTGGGGACTCCTCGGTACAGGGTGGCCACGGACTATAGAGGGTCTCCATGGTTGGAACAAGGGTGTCACTAGGGTTCACCCACCCACTCAGAGCTAATGGAACTGACTTGTAGCCGTTAGGAGTTAGATTTTGAAAAGTTGTCAAGAAAGGTTGACCCCTTTGACTTGTATCATGAAAGGTTGCTTTGTGCCTTGCTTGATTGTTTGAAGACTACTCCATGTGTCACTATCTTTCTTTGAAAAAAATTGCTTTTAAACATCAAGCTTGGAATATTATCAATTATTGTCAAAATTTTTCAACCAAGTCAAAACATCAAGTGCAAATATTTGTTTGCATTTTTTGCTAAGGGGAGTTTCATTAATTGACTTTGATTTTCTATGTCTCTAGTGCTTGAACATGCTTAAAATGGCTCTTTGGTCTTAGAGCTATTGGTATTTTCTAACTTCATTGTCTATGATATGCATACTAAGAATTTCTTTCACTAAATGGTTTCCTTGATCTATTGACTACACTTAAATTTGTTCACTTGTCATCTCTCTTTCTTTATCTACATTGCTATTTGGGATTTTTTCATAGCTCTTGACTTGAGTCACTAGTGTTGTAACTTTCTTGGACAATTTGTTTGACAAGTCACTCATTCATTTCTACCTCTCTTTGACATGTGAACAATCTACCTCTCTAGTTTGGACATCAAGTTATCTTGTGTCACCTTATTAGCTTCCTCTAGTCTCCTTTATGCTTTATTATCTATCTACCACTATGGTATTCAAACCTTGTGCTACCAAACCTCAACCAAATCTAGATGATCATGATATCCTCCATGCTAGTAAAGAGTTTCAAGATCTATATGTTCAATACAAAGAGCTAGAAGAGACAAATAATCTTTCTTACCTTCATCTCTCTAAGCACATGATAGAAATCAATTCTAAAATTGAGAAAAGGTTAGAGGAGAATATTGCATTCTTAAATTAATCTCCCTTAAGACCTTTACATACACATGGGTTATCTTCTTCAAGGTCTACATATTCTACTCCAAGACATCAAATATCTTCATCTTCTAGATCTAAAGGCCTCCTTAGAGAACTAGCAAGTGATACCTCGTTTGAGCCTATGCCAAACTTTAATTATGGACCTATCTTTGACCAAGATAGTGATGAAGACATGGATGCATTCTATTCACTTAAGAAACAACAAAATTATCATGGAGAAATTTTTGAGAGAACTTTTACTCCATTGGAAGATTCTCATGATAACATCTTGCAAACACTTCTTGATAATGAATCCATCACATTACTAGACAAATCTAGACCTTATGAACTCAAAATCAAACCTCCATGGTGGAGAAATTATCATTATTGTCACTTCCATGGAAGAAAATTTCATAAAACTAAAGATTCCATAGTGTTGAAACATAAAATCCAAGATCTCATTTATGATGGGATTTTTGATACCTCTAATGACTCATGTGTCACAAGATCATGCTGATGAACCTATGTCAAGTGATGATTTCCTTGACACCTTCACTTCTTATAACACTAATGAACCTACGAAAGTGTCAAAGCTTTCCAAAATGCCTCCACCAAACAAAGAACCTAATTCTTTCCATATAGACCATGCGTACCCTCAAGGGCTACAACTAAAAGAAAATCAAGCTAACCTTCACTTGTCTGCAAACCTCTTCCATGCTACTAAGAATAAAGATCCTCAACATTCATGAAATACTATGATTACTATGCCCACTTTAGCTAATCCTGCATTATTTCTTTAAGTTTTTATCATGCACACCTCACATTTTCCCTTGTCCATAGAAGGTGCTCCATATCAAGATGACTCTCAAAAAGAAAAATTTATAAATAAAGATCAAGATCAAACACCTTTTCATCTCATCCAAAATTTCACCTTTCTATATCCTATGCGTTACCCACCTTCTACATATGATGAGGATACCATTTCCACTACCTCCATTGAGCTTACTAAAACTTATGGGAAAAGTGATCTTTCTATGCTATATAAAGAAACATGTCAAGATCAAAGTGTCCCCTCATGTTCTACTTCTCAAAATCCACTTCAAAACTATGCTCAATATTCAAACACTCCTATCAAAGGTCTTTCTCCTATAAAAGGTACTCATGAGTCTATTGATGACTTTGGTCATGCTACTCACTCTAAAGATGTTGAAATCCCTAGTCACTATCCCTTTGCATTTCCTAATTCTATCCTTGGTCCTTATCCATCTAATCTAAAGTCTTCAAACCTTCTCCTACACTTTCTACTTCTAGCTCTCCTAATGTACCTCAAGATCAACAAGACATTCACCCTAGAAAATAACCGTCCACTCAACCATCTAAACCAGTCATATCAGCCTTATTCATCCATAAGTCCCAAATCTTTTGGAAGCAATTTGGATGTCCAACACAAGAAATATAATAATACATTAAAAAATAGAGATCATTATGTATCATCTAATCAACATGTGAATGGACATAATGAAAATGTATTGAAGATACCACAAAGGTTCACTATTCAAAATGTGAAATCAAAGAAAATATGGGTTCCTAAACACATATTTGAAGAAATGTGTTATAAAGTATCCAAAGGAAAATCTAAAGCTACATGGATTCCAAAGTCTCTCTTGAAAGACTTTAATATTGAACATAAATCTAAGTTGACATTCAATATTCCAAAGGCTTCCACTCCATTTTCTTTCAAACATCTTTCTCAAAAGCTTACAAATATTCCACTCAATCTTCTTCTAACATTGTCCTACCAGCTCATACATCTAAAACTTGATCTATTTCCTCCATGATTCCTCCATCATTCGGAAACCCTCCAAGGTGTGTGTAAATGTTGATCTTCCCCACTTTGTCACCTACCCTTATGCAATGTTTTCAAAGCTACACTTACCTACTATCCATACTCATACAATCCTTCCAAGGAATGAACTCTTATCCTACTAGCATCTCACTTCCTTCACCCTATCAACATCATTGAGAATACTTATCTATGGTCTTGGCTTATCATTACTTATCTTTCCTATAGGAACACTATCTGATTTGAAAAGAGTTCACCTATTTCTAAAAAATAATAAAAAAATAGAAAAGAAGATAAAAAATGTGCCTTGGTGAAAACCATTATTTGTGGCACCTTGGTAGAAAAATTAAAGAGAAATAAATTCATTCTATGGTGAAAAAAACTTCTTGTTTCTCTTTGGATAAGTACCATGATGAAAACCTGGTAAACATGCATCATGTGTAATTCATCCATCATCCATCTATTCCCTCTTCCTCTTTGATCTTGACAATTTTGACTATCCTTACGTATTGGCTATCTTATCCATGAGATTCCCTATTTTACTTTCTCATTCACTCATAGCCTTCATATCCAACTTCATATCATATCATTATGCATATGATATCTTGCTTATTGGCTTTAGTTGCTTATCCTACATGCTATCTTCTTTCATGGATTTCATGGCTTATCCCAAATGTGCTTCATACAACTTTTCAATATGAAAGTCTTTCAAAAAATTATACAATATTATGACTCTTTATGCTTTCAAATGCCATGATTGGTTGCAAAATGGAAGAAATCATGTATTCTAATTGTTCATCCATACTTTCTAGATTTTTCTTATTTGATTAGTTTGATAAAAATAGTTTCAATAATCATAATGTTAGCTTTATGTCAAATAAGGAAAAAACCAAATTTGTAATAAGATATCCGCAAGAAATTATCTTTCACATAGTTATAAATGCTCTTAAAATTGTCCTTACAACCTTGTATCACATGCAAATATGATTTTCAAGAACTTATTCAATATCTTCCTCTTATAATTCCTTACAAAGAACCTACCAAAATACAAAAACCATATACAAAAAATGTACACATTTTACATCATAATACATCATAAATTTTAGAAATCCTCCCCAATACCACCCCCCTCCAACTCTTCATGATGTACCTACATTCCAATATCATACAAAAATTAGTAACTTATTGTATTAAACAAGATAATCATCAATTCATTAAATCATTATGAAGAAAATAACATAAGAAGTATATATACCTAGTCGAGTATTCCAATAGGGTCCTCTCTTTGTTTTAGGGTCTCCAACAGGGCTTCATGATCAACATTAGCAATAGTAAAAAGTTCTTTTACTTTTTGTCTTCTTTGATGCTTCAATAACTTTACATTTGTTGCTATAATAAAATGCGAATATATGATAATTACTTTGTGCTTTTGATAGTCTTCGAATGTAGGAATTCCATTCCTTCTAATCATGTATGTCCATAGCCATGTTCCATTAACAACCACTGAACTAGTAGGATATGTGAACCCATCATCCTCTATGATCGATTGTGCAAGTTTTTGCTCACCTCTTACACAATGTACTAACCAATAATCAAATTTCTCATCATTCCCTTGTGGTGCAACCAATGCAAAGACATGTCCTGGCTGAAGTAGATCTAATAGATGGTTATGCTCAAGTGAACTTTCCATGTCATCATTTTTGATAGAGGGTATGATAGATAATGGAGTAAGATAATGTGGAGCCCATGTGTCCACCCACTCACTTGACTCAGAGTGATCCCAATCACACTAAAAAACAAGTACGACAAAAACAAGCTAGTTGTCATGTCCAAATGGTCCATGTACTAGAATTAGAGCTCTGAAATGAATGCATTTTTGACAAGTCTCTCACTATAGCACAATCTGATCTATCACCTATGGAGCCTTCCTCAACCAACCAAAAGAACCTGCATACCACTGAATCAAGAGTCCCCCTGTGATAATGCTAAACTACACCAATCAACAATGCTACGAGCATCAAGAAGATATATTGTTGAAATCTTCAGTTGCTCCTTAACTAGAGCTCTCTTTGCACATGCCCCTTCTCCATCATGTTCCCCTTGTCCATGGCCAGACTCAAAAAAACTCCAAATATGAGGCACCCCTCTCTCTATGTGTATCCTACACAACCAATAAAACATGCGAGCATTCTTGACTTGACCTGTATAGTTATCTGACCAAATGATATGTCTATCCATACCAATTGCATGCTCATGTAAGAAATAAAAAATATTCTTGAAACACTGTTGCACAAACTCTTGAGAGTGAGATCTATCATCACTCATCAAAAAATGATACTCTCTAATAATCTTTCGATTATCTTCCGCACTATCAGGGGCATGTCTATATGTTATGTGAACAAAAATTGCAATATGAATGGAGTTATAATACTGAGATTGTGTCTCATTTTGAGGTTGCAATGTGTAGTTCTTAGTAAAATCAAAAACTAATATAATAATGCCAATGGGAAAAGTCTCCTTACACGTTTTAAATTGTTGATCCAACCATTGCGACCTATGACTATGTCTTGCATACTTGTAAAAAAGATTTTTCTTAAAATTTGAAATAAAATTAGCCACATTGATATCTTTTCCAACCAATTCACATCTAGAGCTCTCACTCCCAATCTTAAATGTGTATTTCACCATTTCATATACCCTTTTTTTCAGTATTGTCTTTCCAAGATCTTGTTCGCACCCCTCATGAAAACATGTGTCAAACTTGGATAAGACACCACATTCTGAACACTTCTCATTTAAGAAAACATTTCTATAAAAGGAACAACCATAAATTCTACGACATAAGAGTTGATTTAGCAAGTCTCTTGATGATTTTGGAAGCCCACTAGCCCCACAATCCTCCAACATTTCTTTACTATGCAAAGTAGAACGGATGGAGTGCAATAGTTCATGGTGCATAGAAAACTCAACATGATATTTGCAACAACATGTATTTAGAATTTTGAGTGGCACACAATAAAATGACTTCAAATATTCAAAAGCCCTTTGTGATATATGAGGACTTGGATGACTCTCTCTAAATTGTTTGAACAACATAGTTTGACTTACCTCCAAATGGTGTTTAGGATGTAGCGTGCAGTCCTTGATGTCAATTCTCAACTTTAAGATGTCTTTAGCATTGGGTGATACTCATGAGTTAGAGTGCCAAAATTGTGTAATTTCTTCTTTCACATCATCAGATAGCTTCTTATCAAAATGTGGAAGTCTCTTGCCAAATGCCCATGTTTCATTTTGAAGAGGATCATCAATTTTCTCCTATCGACTAAGTGCTCTTCTCAAATTAGTATGATTTAGATTCAAATCAGTACAAGTTTGTCTCATATATCTATCCTTTCTCAAATGATGACTTACCAAAGAGGTTGTAATAACCTTTCGAGAAGCTCTATTATCCTTCTCTCTGCTATTTTTCTCAATGCTATTGAGAGCACTGAAAAGATTTTTCACAATAATGGCATTTATTTCCAACTTTTTATTGAAACGAATCTTCAATTTGGAAAGCATAGGTCTCATCTTTTGCATCTTTAATAAGTGCATGAAAAGCTGACATTGCTCTACCACACTCTTGTTGCTGAAAAACATCTAATATAGTCTTGAAGCCCATAACCGAATGGTTCTTTCTAATTTTTTTCCTTCCAAACTAGTAATAATCATTTCATCAATTTCAATTATCCATTTTGGTGTTTTAGAACCTTCATGTCGATTATAATTAGGAGATATGTAAGGTTCTTGTGCATTAGGTTTCTGTGCATTGTCATCTTTGACATGGTCAATTATGCAATTTAGATTATGACTTGGTGGCATTTTTTCTTCAAAATTTTTATTCTCCAAATTTTCAATTTCAGCATTATCATTTTCAATAGGTAAATTTTCATTCCTCAAATGTACATATTCATTATCTGACTCTATGATTTCACCTTCGATTAATTCATCACCAACTTGATTGATATTTAGCATACCTTGTCTTTTTCTTTGGTGTTCTATTTTGTCCCTTTCCCTATATGCCGCAATGTCTTCATTGGATATCTTCCCTTTGCGTTTATCCTTTCGACGACTGCTGCTCCCCATTTAGATGACAAATTCGAACACCTAATGTTATATTTTCAAAATTTTTTTGATTGGTTGGGCCCTAAAATGTGACTTTTTGCAAAACCCATGAAAAAAGAAGTGAAAAAGTGATGTTGTTGGGTCTGTAGGGACAGGGAAATATTAGGAATTGGTGCCAGTAAAATTGAATATCCGATCCTAGATGAAATATCTGATTTCAAATCGGATATCCGATTTTGCAAAGTGAATTTTTGGAGGGAAAACTTGCTATAACTTCCCTCCTTCACCATAATTATATTAATATTACGAAAATCATTGGAGGGAAACCAAATTTGGTTTATTAAAAAGGTAATAGTATGATAGTATTAATATATAATAGTATTAATAGTATAATAGTATTAATATAAAGTATCAATAGTATTAATATATAATAGTATTAATATAGCTGTAGTATCAATATTATTATTATACCCATAATAGTATTAATATTATTACTATAGATATAATAGTGTAAATATTTAGTGTTTATTTATATTATTATTATTATCATGCTACAATATAGTATTAATATATATATTATTATTATAGCTATAATAGTATTATTATTATTACTATAGATTTAATAATATTAATATTTAGTGTTTATTTATATTATTATTATTATTATCATAAAATAGTATAAATAGTATATATATATACATACATACATATATATATATATATATATATATATATATATATATATATATATATATATACATAGATACATACATACACACATACATACATACATACATACATACATACATATATATATATGTATGTATATCTTTTCATTTTTTAACCCATATACATATGAATGATTCTAATATGTCCCTAGGGGTCCTAGGACCCCTGGTGACATATGTCATTGTTTAATGGGTCAAAGGGGGTCATAGGTCACCCTATGACCCCCTTTGACCCATATGAATGATTCAAATATGTTCTTAGGGGTCCTAGGACCCCTAGAGACATATGTTGTCGTTTAATGGGTCAATGAGAGTCATAAGGCCCTTTGACCCATATTACCTATTCGAATATGTCCTTAGGTGTCCTAGGACCCCTAGGGACATATGTCATCATTTAATAGGTCAAAGGAGGTCATAGGTCACCCTATGATCCCCTTTGACACATATGAACGATTCAAATATGTCCCTAGGGGTCCTAGGACCCCTAGGGACATATGTTGTTATTTAATGGGTCAAAGGGGGTCATAGGGTGACCTATGACCCCCTTTGACCCCTAGGGACATATTCGAATTATTCATATGGGTCAAAGGGGGTCATAGGTATTACCCATTCAAATATGTCCCTAGGGGTCCTAGGACCCCTAGAGACATATGCCGTCGTTTAATGGGTCAAAGGGTGTCATAGGTCACCTTATTACCCCCTTTGACCCATATGAACGATTCAAATATGTCCCTTTCCTAGGGGTCCTAGGACCCCTAGAGACATATGACATCATTTAATGGGTCAAAAGGGGTTATAGGGTGACCTATGACGATCTTTGACCCATATTACCCATTCAAATATGTCCCTAGGGGTCCTAGGACCCCTAGAGACATATGCCATCATTTAATAGGTCAAAGGGGGTCATTAGGTCACCCTATGACCCCCTTTGACCATATGAACGATTCAAATATGTCTCTAGGGGTCCTAGGACCCCTAGGGACATATGTCATCGTTTAATGGGCCAAAGGGGGTCATAAGTCACCTTATGACCCCTTTTGACTGATATGAATGATTCGAATATGTCCCTAGGGGTCCTAGGACCCCAAGGGACATATGTCATCATTTAACGGGTCAAAGGGGGTCATAGAGTGACTTATGACCCCCTTTGACCCATATGAATGATTCAAATATGTTCCTATGGGTCCTAGGACCCCTAAGGACATATGTCATCCTTTAATGGGTCAAAGGAGGTCATAGGGTGACTTATGACCCCTTTGACCCATATGAATGATTCGAATATGTCCTTAGGGGTCCTAAGACCCCTAGGGACATATGTCGTTGTTTAATGGGTGACCTATGACCCCCTTTGACCCATATTACCCATTCCAATATGTCCCTAGGGGTCTTAGGACCCCTAGGGACATATGTCATTGTTTAATGACCCATATGAACCATTCGAATATGTCCTTAGGGATCCTAGGACCCCTAGGGACATATATCATCATTTAATGGGTCAAAGCAGGTCATAGGTCACCGTATGACCCCCTTTAATCTATATGAACGATTCGAATATGTCCTTAGGGGTCCTAGGACCCCTAAGGACATATGTCATCACTTAATGGGTCGAAAGGGGTCATAGGTCACCCTATGACCCCCTTTGACCCATATTACCCATTCAAATATGTCTGTAAGGGTCCTAGGACCCCTAGAGACATATGTCATCATTTAATGGGTCAAACAGGGTCATAGGTCACCCTATGACCCCCTTTGATCCATATGAATGATTTGAATATGTCCCTAGGGGTCCTAAGACGCTTAGGGGCATATGTCGTTGTTTAATGGGTCAAAGAGGGTCATAGGGCCCTTTGAACCATATTACCCATTTAAATATGTCCCTAGGGGTCTTAGGACCCCTAGGGACATATGTCATCTTTTAATGGGTCAAAGGGGGTCATAGGTCACCCTATGACCCCCTTTGACCCATATGAATGATTCGAATATCTCCTAAGGACATATGTCATCGTTTAATGGGTCAAAGGAGGTCATAAGTCATCCTATGACCCTTTTTGACCCGTATGAACGATTCGAATATGTTCCTAGGGGTCCTAGGACCCCTAGGGACATATGTCATCATTTAATGGGTCAAAGGGAGTCATAAGTTACCCTATGATCTCCTTTGACCCATATGAATGATTCAAATATGTCCCTAAGGGTCCTAGGACCCCTAGGGACATATGTCATCGTTTAATGGATCAAAGGGTGTCATAAGTCACCCTATGACCCCCTTTGATCCATATGGCCCATTCGAATATGTCCCTAGGGGTCCTAGGACTCCTAGGAACATATGTCATTGTTTAATGGGTCAAAGGGTGTGATAGGTCACCCTATGACCCCCTTTGACCCACATGAACGATTCTAATATGTCCTTAGGGGTCCTAGGACCCCTAGGGACATATGTTGTCTTTTAATGGGTCAAAGGGGGTCATAGGTGAAACATATGAATGATTCAAATATGTCCCTATGGGTCCTAGGACCCCTAGGAACATATGTTGTCATTTAATGGGTCAAAGGGGTTCATAAGTCACCCTATGACCTCCTTTGACCCATATGAATGATTCGAATATGCCCCTCATTTAATGGATCAAAGAGGGTCATAGGTCACCCTATGACCCCCTTTGACCCATATGAATGATTCAAATATGTCTTTAGGGGTTCTAGGACCCCTAGAGACATATGCCATCATTTAATGGGTCAAAGGGAGTCAAAGGTCACCCTATGACCCCCTTTGACCTATATGAATGATTCGAATATGTCCTTAGGGGTTCTAGGACCCTTAGAGACATATGTTGTCGTTTAATGGGTCAAAGGGACCTATGACCCCCTTTGACCCATATGAACGATTCAAATATGTCCTTAGGGGTCCTAGGATCTCTACAGACATATGACCTATGACCCCCTTTGACCCATATGATCCATTCAAATATATCCCTAGGGGTCCTAGGACCCCTAAGGACATATGCCATCATTTAATGGGTCAAAGAGGGTCATAGGTCACCCTATGACCCCCTTTGACCCATATTACCCATTCGAATATGTCCTTAGGGGTTCTAGGACCCCTAAAGACATATGTCATCATTTAATGGGTTAAAGAGAGTCATAGGTCACCCTAAGACCCCCTTTGACCCATATTACCCATTTGAATATGTCCCTAGGGTTCCTAGGACCCCTAGGGACATATGTCGTCATTTAATGGGTCAAAGGGACCTATGACCCCCTTTGACCCATATTACCCATTCGAATATGTCCCTAGGGGTCTTAGGACCCCTAAAGACATATGTTGTCATTTAATGGGTCAAAGGGGGTCATAGGCCACCCTATGACCCCCTTTGACCCATATGAACGATTCAAATATGTCCCTTGGGGTCTTAGGACTCGTAGGGACATATGTCGTCATTTAATAGTTCAAAAGGGGTCATAGGTCACCCTATGACCCCCTTTGACCCATATTAACCATTGTAATATGTCCCTAGGAGTCCTAGGACCCCTAGGGACATATGTTATCGTTTAATGCATCAAAGGGGGTCAATGGTTGACCTATGACCCCTTTTGACTCATATATATTAATAATATACATATATATTAATAACATACATATTAATATATTAATATATAATTATACATACATATATATATATATATATATATATATATATATATATATATATATATATATATATATATATATATATATATATATATATATATATATATATATATATTACGTTATTATATATGTATATATGTATTACGTTATTATATTTAATGAAAATATTACTTTATTATATATATATATTAATAACATACATATTAATATAATAATATATAATATATATTATATTTAATGAAAATATTACGTTATTATATATATAATATTATTATACATATTAATATAATAATATATAATACATATTATATTTAATGAAAATATTACGTTATTATATATATATATTAATAACGTACATATTAATATAATAATATATAATACGTATTATATATATATATAAATTACATTATTATATTTACTAAAAATAATAATAATATAAATTATATTTATAGATTGTAATAAGATTAACATAATATATTATTATATTTTACTAGATTATATCTTATATCTTTACATTACGTTATTATATTTATATATATATAAAATGTATTAAAATACGTCTTTACATAGTAATATAAGTGAAATAATTTATAAATCATAAGCTATAACATTTAAACCCAATTTTCCCTCCAAAATGGGTTGGGATTTAAAATTTTCCAATCACAGCATATCGGATATCCGATTAGGCTTGGTATTTACCAAGCCTACCCCGTCAATCCAAAAGACGTGTTTGAAGAGGGTTTTAGTGATACTCAGAATTCAGGTAGCTGTCTAATAATGTTATTTTGATTGAAATTGAATAAAACGAAAATGAATTTTTAATATTGCTCTCTAGATTCCATTAATATAATTTCTGTCAAATTCTGAGTTTGATAAGTATTTATTAGGTAATTATCAATGCAGATTATTGTGAAGTGCTGATTGACATACTGATTAAAAAATAGCTATAACTTTCAAACGATATAACATTTTTTTAATCTAAAAGTTGCGTCACATTCTATACTTCGCCTAGTATAAGAAAAAAAATAAAAATAAAAATTTGGTAAAATTTTCTATTAGTTAGGGTGGTCAGACACGAGACTTTTTTTTTCCAAAATTTTTTTGGTAGAAAATTCATATTTAATTATTTATTTGGAATAAAAATACCAAAAAATATGTGTCACATCCGAGCATGAGTCTAATTTTTATATCTATAATTATATTAAAAAATATTATGATTTGATTTTGATTAAGGTGGTCAGACATACACCTACTTTTTATTTTCGCCCTGAAATTTTCTTAGTACTGCATTAAAATTCAAACTTTTGACCAATTAATTTTTTTTTTCTCCTAATAAGGCCTAGTATTTTAGAAACTACATTCAATTTTCTACATATTATTTTCTTACAACTTTTTGATATAAAGTCCATAACCACTTCAAAATTATGTGTCAAGTTGACATAAACCTAATTTGCTGATTTTTCACTGCCACTTAAGACCATAGTTTGGTACACCATGATCTTGCACATACCCAAAATATTAATTTAGTTGGCTAATATGTCAATTTCCAAAGAGAGATTATTTATTTTTTTGGTAAATTTACAGAGTCACATGTGGGCCATGGCCCACATGTCATGTGTACACTATATAGTGTACTTGTAATATGCCAATCTGTTAAGATTTAATTAATAATGTGTCCTTTTTTATTGCCAACTTGGTTGTCATCACTTTTAATGTTGTCAATTTTATGGTGAAAGGAATTAGTTTGGACTATCAATGTAATATAGATCAATGGATTCAACTCTATTTTGGGCCTAATTTTAAACGACATACCATAAAGTCTAAATCTTCCCAAAATTAGTACATAAAATAGTTGGCTAAACTAGGGTAGTTGGAGACACACATAAGTAAAATGGTAGATGGTAGGTGATGTTCAACCTAAGGGAAAATATTATTTTATTTTAAGGGCAAAATAACATTGTACAATAAGAAAACATTAGGGCAAGGCTAGTGAAAATTTTAAAATAATTGTCTTCTAAATGTAGATTACATTGGTGATTGGACTAGGATTTGGGATCAATTATATGTAAACTAATGAGTTATTAGCCTAGGATTTGGACCCAAATTGTTTAATATCTTGATGAAATGGTTGACCCCATATGTAGGTTTTATTCACCAAATTATGATTTTCCAAAGAGATAAAATAACCAATTGGCGAAGATTCGCCACTAAAAAAGTCATTGTTCCACATAGCAAGCACAACTTTCTTAGGATCAAATGCATGCCACTAGAGATTGACCATTTGTCCTCAATAATTTTTTTAAGGCTAAAAACATCCAACACTAGGATTAAAGATACAACTGTAGGACAAAATACCAACCACTACTCCCTGAAAAATGAATCACAGATCTTTTCTTTCATTTCATTAACAACAAAAGTTATTGCTTCTCTACTCAACTTGCTCTTCTTGCAATTTCCATGAACATGTCTATAACTAAGGTAGATCTGATAATTATTTTCTAGTTTATTATATCATATATTAAGAAAAAAATTCTTATCTAAAAAATTAATGATTTTAAAAATAAATTTTAAATTGTAAAGTTAATTGTAAAGGTTGATTTGATATTGAATATTTATGTTTGGATTCCATAAAAGTTAAATTAAATAAAAACAAATTTTAATCTCTATGACTTGTTGTTACAAGTTTTTGGAGGTAAGTTTGAATGTTTTGGTATATGTGAAGGGTCAAGGATGTCCAAGTTGGGGACTTCTTTTTCTCCAACAGATGTTTTGTCATGGAATAGATTTCCCTATTTTGTTTCCCTTAAGGACTTTTGTACACTTCACACACAAGAGGGTTTATTTTTTGGAGAAAGTGCTTTATTCTTTCAAGTTTTTTGGGTTACCTTGGTTGTCATTTTTGTGGCCCATTCCAGCTATTCTTAGCCCTTTTGGTCCTATTTCGATAGATGTATTTCCTCTTTGGATTTTTTTTCTTTCTCTACTTATTCTTAGCAATGGAAGGTTTTTTTTGGAAGGTTAGGGATGAAACTTGCTCAGGGGATTAGAGGATCTTATTAGGGAATTGTTAGTACCCGATATGGTCACAATTTCAAAACTTCAAGTTTAGAGTTGTTGAACCACTTTGAACTGAAGTTTAAAGTAGTTCAGAATGGTGTAATGGGTCAAGTAACCCTTCCTATAGGTTCAATATAAATGAAGTTTAGACTCATTGGTTCGAGGTGGCATAGCAAGGATGTTTAGATCATAATTATCAAAGCTTAGCAACTTCAACATTGCCACACTTCATTGGTTGGGTTCAAAAGGCAACTTGATGGATGGAAGCTTAGCTTTTTTATTCAATAAGGATATTTTAGATGAATCTGTTAAAGATGACACAACCGAGCCTCAATTTGGGAATGATGTGACCAGAAGGATATCACCAGTGATGTCATGTATAACAACATTGAAGAGAAGTTTGAGTTGTTGGAAAGGAGAATCACAATGCTCGCCACTGCATTAACCCAAAATCAAATATTGGTTGAGTGGGTACATAAGATAGCACCCAGAGAAATATTAATAATGTGCACCATTGGGACTGTTATATAAAAGAATGTCTACCATTTTCCTTTCCCATCACAAGAATGATAAAACTCATAAATGATTATGAGTAATCAACATACAAGGGATAAGGAAGGTAGAACATATGTGCATTGAATGGTCAACCTTTATTAAGAAACATAGAGGAACTAAGATGCCAATATTGGTGCGCACTGCATAATTGATGTAGGATCTGGTCAAGTTTATCTTTCTCAAGTTCTATCATTTGAATATCAATTCTGCATAATGGCTTTGGATGCTTCTCTTCACCATGCAACTATTACAAATGAATGGGCAGAATGAATTAGAAAACACCACCAAACCATTTATGTCATTGTTGTGAAGAAAGAGAGAGGACCTCCTTGTGTTTCTGAATGATTGGGGCAGTGTTTTTGGTAAACACATTATCTTTGTGTTGAGGAAGAAATTTCATCATGTTGCATTCATATCCGATAACAGATCCATGAATTTGAAGTTATAACATTCTAACATTCATGTTATACTATGCCTGCTTTAAAACCAAGCTTCTTGGTTTTATACAAACCCAGGGAATATGTGCAGATAGGGAGACATTTTCAAGATGGTGGATCAATGATCAGTAGCTGGGAAGTGTAATTCAACAAGTCAGATTTTCTAACAGTAATATAGACCCTCAAACAGTGACCTGTAACTTTTGACTAAGACATTATTTTCAAAATCGCTTTGGTCAAAATGTGGAGAACTAGGATTCTAATAACATATCCAAAATTGACCAAGATATAATGGTGCAATAATTAGTTATGCCCCCCGAAATCAGGCCTATTGTTACTGCCAGAATTACATCAAATCTGCCCAGCATCTTAAATATTTTGTTTTAAAATAGATTATTCAAATGACAGGTGGCATATGTAAACTTTTCAAATAATGCAGACATATGGAAAGTGTCTAAGTAAGAGTTTGGAGAGAAACAAATAAAATTATAATTTTTTATCAAACATTATAATTATCAGGATATATAAAAATTTTGGGTTATAAACATATCTCCCGTATAATCTTTTTAGGACAGAATGGAAAAGGTTATGAATTATATCACAACTTTATTGATATATGTCATTAGACTTGTTACCTAATATTTAATAAAGAGTCAAACATTATAACTATGGGGAGATATTAAAAAGGGAAGGGAAGATTAAACAAATGAGACTTCCAAGAATCAGTTACGAAAATAGAAAAGCCATGGGAAAGAACAAGTTAAGGAGGCCAGCAAAAAGACAACGGGGGATAGATCTTTTCTCTTTGGGATTGCAGACTTGGTGCTACAGCCAAGAGGGAAATCTTCTAGATTGTTTCTATCATTAGTCCATTTTCTTGAGCAGGTCATGAGAAGCAGAGATAGGGTTTTCTTTCTTTTCTTTCTGAATTGTGTGTCAAGAGAGTTGAATTTTGTTTAAAATGCAAAGAAAATGTCAAGATTTTATTAATGGTGATTGTAATAGCTATGCATTTTTATACTTTCAGAGAAGGGAGATTTGAAATTTAATTGTTTGTCAAAATTTTGAGTTTGAGCAATTACTTTCCACTAATTGTGATCTTTGTGTCACTTTAGTTTTCTCTGAAATATGCTGTTATATCTCCATATTTTCATTTTTGCACTTTCTTAAGAAGATGGATAATGTGTTTCTTGATTCTGTCTTTTGTAGCATGTCAGGGTTAATGGACTTTGTGTCATTTACCATTTAATTTCTTGTAGTTGTTTAGTTTTTCCCGCATCTACGCTGTATTTATGGGTAGATGTTTGATATCCTTTCATGCTTTCTGGTAAAAGCACCCACATTTAATTCATTGAACATCTTATACGGGGAGCTGTACCCGATAAAAATTTAGAGGAAGGTTATCAAACCCATGATAACTTCTTTAACTGTTGGTGTTAGTTTGTCCTTTCATTTGGGCATTCAGGGTTAGTTTTGTACACATTTCCTCGAAGGACAATCTGTTCACTAATAGGAATCTCACTTTTTAAACTATTTTGACTAGCTTGGCCCTTGAGGCCTTGGTGCTTTTTCCTAGTGATATGAAGAGATGGATGTAGGTCATCGTGTTTTTTTTTTGTTGGTCTCTTGGGTATTGCTTTTTTAAAACCTTGTGTTGGTCAAATTCTTTCTTTCTTTTTTTGGATGGGTCTTTGTCTTTATTTTCTCATGACTTATACATTACAATTAAGTAGTAAACTCTATATTTGGATTTTGGTTTCCTATTATATTCATATGGGTTGGATATCACCATCCACTTTCTATTTAGAGGATAAATCTTTCTCTTTCTTGGAATGCTTTTACTCTATATATTTTGGGGCTTACCAAATGCCTCTTCTTGTTTGGCCCTCCTCTTTGTGGGACTTTATGGTTCAATGATAATTGTGGGTTCTCCTTTTCTTTTAGATTATTATTTTTAAGAGTCACATTGAGGATAATATAACCCCTATTATGATGGGTTATTTATTGTTACCTGGTTGTCATAATTGGATTATGGGTTTGAAACCAATCCATTTATTTAATGACATAACTTAAAAATAAACATTTATAATACTTAAAATTTATTACTTAAAAAATTTGTATCACTAGTCAATCATGTGTAATAATTAAATAATTTATTCTAAAATAATTTTATAAAGAATAATAGTAGAATATTTAAATTCAAATAGAAATGCTAGTAAGAAACAAGGATTTATTTTATTTTTTAAATTTGATTGAAATAAATATTATAAATATGTTATTTATGGATCTGTTTATATAAGTCTAGTTAAAATAAATACTTATTATAGATAATAATTTAATTCCATGAACATCTTAACAAAATCAAATACATCTTAAGTATATAAATGTATAAATATATAGGTACATATTTATATACATAGATACACAAACTTGCACACCTATATAATATTATTATAGATATCTCCTTCAAGAATAATTGAACAACACAACTAAGAAATTTCATTCTTTAACCTCAAAACTCACAAATATTACATTATCTACTAATTATCATCAGTGCATAATATAATCAATCACTCTTGCATAAGGATACTATGGGAAAAAGTTGTCCATATGTTCCAATGTTTTTTGTATCACCGCCACAAGAACCAATTTTTGTATCACCACTATGAAATAATCCCTAACTCTAAGCCCTTTTATACAAGTATTAAACTAATTTAGGGTTATAATTAATAATTACTTGTCAGCCCAAAATCTTGATGCAGGAGCATCTTGCATGGGAAAATTTATACTAAAAAAAAATAGAGGAGAGAGAAAGTGATGAAAATAGAAACAAATTTAAAAAGTAGAAAATAGAAAAAAAGGATTAAAAAAGAGAAATTTCCAATTTTGGGGTGCGTAGGTGGCATAAATAGAAAAATAGATAAAAATGATTGTCATTCCATTTATCGAGGTGTGTAGAAGTTTGTGTATATTTTATTAAATCATGCATTTAATATTTGTTGGGCGACATGGTGGTGCTTAGTTGTATTTGGGTGGGAATTAAATATTTATTAAAGATAGTTGCATTTACCTTTATCCCACATTGGTTGTGTTTGTAACATCTTGGGTGCTAAATGCCTATTTAAGCAAGGCATATGAGCATTTCTAATCAAGCTTCAAGGTGTGAAAGCTTCAAGGTGTGATCTCTTCTTAGTAGAAGCTTGGAGAGAAGGAAGAAGTGAGGAGAAAGTTTTCCTAAGTTTGTGGACAAAGCACCAAATGTGAGGTAGTTTACAACTGGATTATGCTGGAGTTGCGAGTTTGTGAGAAGAGCTAGTAGCTGCGGTTTAGAAACAAGAAGGTTGCTTTGTGGGCTTTGGAGCACAAATTGAGATCTTCCTTGGAGGTTTCTACCAGAGTGTGGATCTGGAATAACATGGGTTTGGATTGGATCTTGAGAGATCTTGTAAAACTGTTATTGTAATTTCTTTATATTTGGCCATAATCGGGAAGGCCTTACAACCTAGCACATTGCACGTAACAAATATTTTATGAATAAAGAGTTGTGATTTGATATCTGATCTTGCATTTTTGTGTTTCCACTATGTGGTTATTTGCTGGGGGCTAGGACATCTCCTTTGGGGATTCTCCTGCCTTGCACTACGTCAAGTTGTATTAGAGCAAAGGTTGTTCCTGAGCATGTAGATAGATCGCTAAAGTTGAGGCAATTTGCAGAAGACCTTTGGAGGACATGTAGATTGATCAATGGATGCAAAGATGGAAGGTTGATCTTGTTGAGGCATGATCATAAAGAGTTGTGGATTGTAGATCCATAGTCCTGGACTTGTGATGTGGTTCCTAATTGTTCATGCAAGGTGGTAGGTTGCAATCTGACTTGCAAACAATTTGTCATAAGGAGCATGGGAAGGATTTTTTGTAGAGGGTTTATGAAGGTCTTGGGAGATGGCTTTGAAAGGATTAGACCCTAAGATGATTGTGAATGTCCATGATGTGGTGGAGAGGAATTTTTCTAAGATGTCTACTCGGTTTGAGCTAGTTTGGTTGATCAAACTAAGGAGGTGGTTACTCAATTTGAAACTAGCTTGGTTGATTGAAATAAAGATAGGATGAGGAAGGCATTTCGTAGATATTTGTGGAGCTAGAGTCTATTGATCTAGAAGAGAGTTGTTATGAGACTTGCTCGAGAGAGAAGATGGCATCACAAGGTTGAGGTGGAAGAGGTTGGTTTTGTTGATCATTTTATGGATCTTGATAGAGAACCTATAGAGCAACTAGAGGTTTTTTCTGAAGATATTCCTACCCTTGATGTTGGGATGGAGATTGGTTTTCATGATTAGTTGGTTGAGTCTGACATGAAGATTGTAGAGCACTCGATCATGGATGATCCAATTATTGTTGGTGATGAGTTGTAAGTTGGAGAGCATCTTGTTACTAGTGTTGTGAGTTTGGCATATGTTGCTAAGGAGTTACATATTGTTGTTGATATGGAGTTTGTTGCTACTAGTGTGGATTCATTAGTTGCTAATGTGTATGAGGGTTTGCTGGTGAAGCATTATGTTCAATTTATTCCTGGGAGTGATCATGCTGATTGGACGATTGAGATTTTGGTGTTTGACAGAGTGATGTAGATGTGGAAGATTTACATATTGGTTTTCTTGTCCCTGTTGAGGTGGAAACCTTTGGTGAAGATAAAGATGGTTGTAGATCTTTCTTTTGGCATCAAAGTGTGGGGCACACTTTTTTATCTACCTGGGGAGTTTGATGCAGGAGCATCTTGCATGAGAAAATTTATATTAAAAAAAATGGAGGAGAGAGAAAGTGACAAAAATAGAAAAAAAAAATAGAAAAAAAAAAAAGGAGAAAAAAAGAGAAATCTATATTTTTGGGGTGCATAGGTGGCATAAATGGAAAAATAAATAAAAATGGTTGTCATTCCATTTATCAAGGTGTGTAGAAGTTTGTGGACATTTTATTAAATCATGAATTTAATATTTGTTGGGACACATGGTGGTACTTAGTTGTATTTGGGTGGAAATTGAATATTTGTTAAAGAGAGTTGCACTTACCTTTTATCCCACATTGTTTGTGTTTGTAACATCTTGGGTGCTAAGTGCCTATTTAAGCATGGTATATGAGCATTTCTAATCAAACTTCAAGGTGTGAAAGCTTCATCGTGTGATCTCTTCTTAGTAGAAGCTTGGAGAGAAGGAGGAAGTGAGGAGCGAGTTTTGCAGAGTCTTAGACAGAGCGCTAAATGTGAGGTAGTTTACAGTTGGATTATGGTGGAGTTGCAATTTTGTGAGAAGAGCTAGTGGCTATGATTTAGAAACAAGGAGGTTGCTTTGTGGGCTTTGGAGAAAAAGTTGAGATCTTCCTTGGAGGTTTCTACTAGATTATGGATCTAGACTAGCTTGGGTTTGGATTGGATCTTCAGAGATCTTGCAGAATTGTTATTGTAATTGCTTTGTATTTGACCATAACCAGTAAGGCCTTACAACCCAACACATTGCATGTAACAGTTATTTTATGAATAAATAGTTGTGATTTGATATCCAATCTTGCATTGTTGTTGTGTTTCCACTATGTGGTTATTTTCTGGAGGCTAGGACATCTCCTTTGGGGATTCTCCTGCCTTGCACCATGTATAGTATGTACAGTACTTCCCTGATTAGTCACTACAAACTAACAATCTCTGACTTGGGGACTGATCAGACTCCACATTAGACAATAATTTCCCACTTGTAGATCGATCTTGTAGCAATACCACTACCACATGGGGCTCCCACTAGATCAAACCACCCTAGACTGTGCTATTCATTGATTTCTATTAAGTCTAGAAGACCAACCAAAGCTAAAGAGGAGTCCAACTTCTCCCTTGTCACCTTTGTAAACATATCTACTAGATTTTCATTTGTATGTATCTTGTCCAACTTTAACTATATGTGTTTTGTCTTTGAATGCAAAGCTGATTTTTTCGCAAGATGAATGACACTCTGACTATTTATAAACAAATAGTTATCATTCTGAGGGTGTCTCAATTCTTCCAAGAAGAACTAAAGCCATATCATCTCTTTAGCTACCTCTATAGTAGCAACATATTTTACCTCTATAGTGGATAAAGTATTAACCTTCCATATCCTAGAAACCCAACTCATGGCTACCCCATCAATAGTGAAGACATAACCTATAGTACTCTACCTGGTATCAATATCCCCTACAAAATCTGAGTCAACATAGCCTTGTAAACCAGTATTAGAGCCCCCAAAGTGTAAACACTTATTGAATATTCCTCTCAAATATTTGAGAATCCATTTGACTGCATTCCAATGCTAAATTCCTAAATGACTCATATACCTGCTAACAACTCCCACTGTATGTGCAATATTTGGCCTTGTACATACCATAGCATACATCAAACTTCCTATAGTTGAAGCATAGGGTATGTTGGACATCTTATCCTGCTCTTCTTGTGTCTTGAGACAAATCTCCTTAGCCAACTTTAAATGACCAAGTAAAGGTGTGCTGACAGCTTTAACATTCTCCATAGAGAAACATTGCAACACCTTCTAAACATAATCAGCTTGAGATAGTGTCAATTTTTTATAATTCCTATCTCCACAAATCTTCATACCAAGGATTTGTTTTGTTGCCCCCAAATATTTCATATCAAATGCATGTGCTAACTGGCATTTTAGCCCATTAATATGATCCATGTTAGACCTAGCTAAAAGCATATCATCAACATATAAACATAAAATAATGTAGCTATCATCATCGAACCTCTTAAAATAAATATAATGATCTGAATGACACCTATTGTATCCATGCTCATGCATAAAACTATCAAATTTTAGATACCATTGCTAAGGTGCTTGCTTCAAGCCATATAAAATTTTCTTCAATTTGCACACTACGTTCTCCTTAGCTTTGACTACAAATCCCTGTGGCTGAGCCATATATACCTCTTCATCCAAATCACCATGAAGGAAGGCTATTTTAACATCAAGCTACCCTAAATGAAAATCTTTAATAGCCACAATACTTAAAATAGTATGGATAGAAGTCATTTTAACAATAGGAGAAAATATCTCATCAAAATCAATGCCTTTTTTCTGTGCAAATCCTTTTACAACTAGCCTGGATTTAAATCTTTTCTTACTTCCATCCTCTTATTTTAAACCTATAAACCCACTTATTCTATAAAGCTCTTTTACCTATAGGAAACTTGCATAAATCTCATGTCTTATTCTGCAGCAAAGAGTCCATTTGATCTTTCATTGTAGACTCCCATTGAATCTTAGTTTCCACCTATACAACTTCATCATAACATCCAGGTTCACCAGCATCTGTTAATAAAATATAATACAAAGAGGGAAACAATATTTTTGAAGGTCTAATTAGTCTTATTGACCATCTAACATTCACTGGTGTGTGTCGTATTTGTTGCTGTAGTTGTTGCACATCATGAGCAATGGCTAGAACATCATCTTTTGGACTATCATCCAGCACTACATAATCATCTTATTTCTTCTCATGTTGCTACAACAGATCTTTGTATAACACTTTCTCATCGAATATGACATCCCTGCTTCTTACAATTTTCTAATTTTCAAAATCCCAAAGCCTATAACCAAATTCATTAATGCCATATCCAATAAATACACATTTCTTTGACTTAGCTTCTAGCTTGGTTCTATTTTTAGAATATATGTGATCAAATGCTTCACAACTGAAGGTTTTGAGAAAAGAATAACTCACCTTCTTACTAGTCCATGCTTCCACCGAAATACCACAACCCAAAGGAGTGGAGGGACCTATGTTAATCAAATAAACAAAAAATATTGATAGCCTCTACCCACATGTGTAAGAGCAACCCAACATGCAACCTCATGCTTCTTGCACACTCCATTATAGTTATGTTCATGTGTTCAACCACTCCATTTTCCTGTGGAGTCCTTGGAACAATTTTCTATCCATGCATACCATTAGTGGAGCAATAATCTTCAAATTCATGACTACAATACTCACCACCATTATCAGATCTGAGACATTCTAATTTCTTACCAATCTCATTTTCAACCAAGCATTTCCATTTCTTAAAAGTTTGAAATACATTAGATTTCTATCTAAGGAAATAAATCCATACCTTTCTAGTTGCATCATCAATAAATGTAACATAATAATGAGAGCCTCCAAGGGTAGATACCTGAGCTAGTCCCCATATATTAGTATGCACAAGCTCTAATTTTTCCTTTTTATTTTCCTTCTCAGTCTTTACAAAACTCACTCTCTTTTATTTTCCATACACACAACTTTCATAGAAATCCATATTAACACATTTTAGACCTGGTAGAACTTTCTTTGAATGAAGTATTTTCATACCTTTCTCGCTCATGTGCCTAAGTCTATTATGCCATAGTGCTGTATTAGAATTTACAATAGCTATTTGTTCTCTTTGCTCAACTGCAACATCTGTTCCAGAACATTCATTTTTCTCTAAAATAATTAAAGTAGAAGGAAAAATATGACCTATACACAGATATAAGGTGCTTACTTTCACACCTTTTTCTACTACAAGGGAACCTTTTGAAACCTTCCAATTTTTATTGTTAAAAGTAAATACACAACCCTCATCACTGAGTTGCCCTGTTGAAATTAAATTCTTACTGAGCCTTGGAACATGTCTTACCTCATGTAGTAGCCAATGATTCCCATTTTGTAACTAAATCTTAACTTTTCCTTTTTCAACAATTTGAGAATGTTCATTATCCTCCAGATACAAAAGTCCAAAATCTCCTTGGACATAATTAATGAGATAAAATCTATGAGGTGTAATATGAAATGAAGCACTAAAATCTAAAACCCACAAATCATCAACACTTTCTAAAGATAGAAGCAAAGCATCCTCTTTAGATTTGTCACTTACCACATTTGCTTCCTTGTCTCCATTTGGTTTATCTCCTTCATTTTTCTTTTGAGTCCAACAATATTTTTTTTATGCCCTAGTTTGCCACAATACTAGTAGTCATCTAGTCCTCTTGATTGAGATCTCCTTCCCTTTGACTTTTCTCTTGATTTCTCGCAAATTCTAGAATTAATTCCTCTCAGTCATTCTGCCTCAACTTTGTGCATTCAAAGCACTTTTACATGTAGATTTGCCTGAGGATTTTCTACGAGTTTCCTCACTCAAAATAACATTGATCACATCATCATATTTTAAGGTACTAGATCCAGGAACATAATTACTCATAGCCATTACCAATCCATTCCAGCTTTCAAGAAAAGAACACAAAATCAAGAGAGCCCTACTTTTTTCATCAAAATTAATACCCACATAAGATAACTAACTATTAATAGTGTTAAAATCATTTAAATGATTAGTAAAAGATCCACCTTCTATCATTTTCATATTAAATAAATGCTTCATGAGAAATACCTTTTTTTGAAGTGGAGGGCTTTTCATACGAGTTTTCTAGAGTTTGCATCAACTCTTCTATCGTCTTAACTTTTGTAATATTAAATGCCACTGATGGTGCCAGGCATAATTGAATGCTTCCAAGTGCCTTTCTATCCAAAAGATCCCAATCGTCATTTGACATAGATCCCTAATTCTTGGTTTTTCCTTCCAATGGCTTCCATAAATCCTTCTTTTATAGATAGTCTTCCATTTGTATCTTCTACAACTAAAATTTCTGCCCATTAAACCTATCAACACTCAACTTACCCTCATCTTCCATTACTCCCACTCAACCATGAGACTCCCACTCAATCATGAGACTCCTACTCAACTATGAGACTTTTCTGTAGAGTATAACTAAAAAATAACCTCAATTCGATACCACTTGTTAGGATTAAACCACATACATAAATAACAATTACATACAAATATAAACAATATTAGAAAATAATAGATCACATAGAAAAGAACACAAGATGCCAAGATTTAACATGGTTGACCCAATCCCTAGGCTACATCCACCAAATAGAAAGTTTGATATTATTATAGTCTAGTGATTACAACTTGATTACAATCCATAATCCCTTACAGCTCAATATTGCTGCAAGAACCAATTTTCATATCACCACTATGAAATAATCCCTAACACTAAGCCCTTTTGTACAAGTATTAAACTACTTTAGGGTTATAATTAATAATTACATGTTATCCCAAGATCTCAATAAAATAGAGCCAAAATATTTTTTTGGGGTGATGCCTTGAGCCCCATAGAATTTATGAAGTATGTACAATACTTCCTTGATCAATCACCACAAACTAACAAAGAGCAGATGGATTAGGATTTGTAGACACTCACCACCATGGTTGAGCACATGAACCCATATGATAGATGGAATCAGGAACAAGAGGATAACATGAGTGCAATGGGATCACCTATAGCTCATAGAACTCCTTCTAGAATAGTAGATAGGCCCACACATCCTACCTTTGTTAGAGAAGAACAAATATAGGAACTAGTAGAGGAATTTGAGGATGAGACATTTATAGATATCCTTATCACTACAAATGATGAATGGGAATTATTAGCACCATAGGTTTGGGAGAGGATGACCTTTGAACACTTTGTTAATAAGAGAAGAGAACATTATAGGTAAATCAAACATGATAGGAGGCCTAGGAGTCAAAATAGTGAGTTGAAGAGGGCTATAGGCAAGAATACTATGCCTACAGTTGATGGAAGTGGTAAGATGATAGCTCAATCTTGGATTCATAAGCTTGAGAAATTCTTGGCACTAAGGCCAATGATATAGATTGAAGCTATCAAAAATGCCACTTTTCATTTGGAGGGAGTAGCACATGATTGGTGGTACCATGGTATGGTAACACTTTAGCATAATTAGGTAATAGAGTACCAGGACTTTGTGGAAAGATTGGTTGAAAGATTTGACAAGAAATATCTAGAGGTTTATTTTCGAGAATTAGCACAACTAAGACAAATAGGCAATTTGGAGTATTTTATTGGTGAATTCCAGTGGTTGGTAGTCATGGTGCCAAACATTTCAGAGCATATATTGATAGTTCTTTTCATTAACAGCCTATCCGAACCACAGAGAGGCTAGATACAAGCATTTGATCCCATTTCTTTATAAGAAGCTATGAAAAAGGAAAACCAACAAAAAAATTTCAAACCAGAGGAGCATCTTCTAGTAATGATAACAAACCATTTTTATAAAAAATCAGAGATTACTAATTTTAAAAATGATTCTAAAGATAAAACTTCAACACCTTTTGATAGGGAAACATTAAATGATTTGAGAAAGAAAAAATTATGTTTCCACTGTAAGGGACCCTATGATGCAAACCATGACTGTCATCTTCAACCAAAGGGAAAAGCTAATAGAATTATGTGGGTATACTATGAGGAATCAAAATTAGATGATTTAGACCAACAATTTGATATAGAGGAAATAGATGGTGAAAAAAAAGAAGACAAGGTTGAAAACTTGTCTAAAATGGAGTTCAAGGATGGGGAAGGAGATGGGAAACATAGGGAATCTCATCTCACTAGTATTAAGCAAGAAGGATCATTTCAAATGAGAGGAGTACTTGCTGGACACTGAGTTATAAGTTTGGTTGATATCGGTCCACTCATAATTTCATTGATGCTAGGTTGGTGGAGAGGTGTGGCATACAAACAGAGGAGTTTGGGGGAATTAGAGTGAGGTTAGCTAATGGCTGTGTCCTCAATGGTAACCGTAAGATCACTAGACTCACATTGGAAGTTAATAATTTTGCCTTTAAGGCAGATTTCTATATTGTGCCTATGGGAGATACATATATAGTCCTTGGAATAAGTTGGTTGCACGATATTAGTGAGTTCACTCTTAATCTCAAGGATATGGAGATGAGATTTAAAGTAAATGGGAAGACACAGATTCCTAAGGCAATTAGGGACAATGATTTCAAAATGGTTTCTTTCTAGAGGATGGCTAGATTGATATGACATGATCAAGTAGAGTGGGCAGCAGAGTGCATGTTAATGCCATCACAAGAGTTACAATAGAAAACTGAATATCCTCTTGATATTCATAAGCTTAGAGTTAAACACTCTAAGGTGTTTAGTGACATTTCACTAGGTAGACCACTAGATAGGAGTATTTAGAACATCATTGAGTTAGAGGAGGGGGCTAAGTCCATCATGATTACACCTTATAGGCATCTTAAGAGGTTGAAGGATGGAATTAAAAAAACCATAAAGGAGTTACTTGCTATGGGCCACATCATACCAAGTAAGTCTCCTTTTGCTTCTTTAGTGGTGTTGGTGAAGAAGAAGAATGGGACATTAAGGATGTGCATTGATTATAGGATGCTTAATAGGAAGACAATTAAAAATAGGTACCCCATTCCCAGGATTGATGATTTGATAGATGAGCTTCATGGAGCTTGCTTCTTCTCAAAGATAGATTTGAGATTAGGTTATCACCAGATCAGAGTTAGAGAGTAGGAAATTGAGAAGACAACTTTTAGATGTCATTATGGCCATTTTGAGTTTGTAGTTATGCTATTTGGGGTAACTAATGTAGTTGCTACTTTTCAGGCAACAATGAATAGGGTTTTCCATCCTTAGTTGAGAAAATTTGTACTTGTCTTCTTTGATGATATCTTGGTGTATAGTAGATCTTGGGAGGAGCACTTGGTTCACCTTGACACAGTGTTGGATATATTGGGTAGAGAGTCCTTGTATGCAAAGGACTCAAAATGTGACTTGAGTATGACAAAGTTATTGTATTTGGGTCACATCATTAGTGCAGAAGGCATACACATGGATCCTAAAAAGATTCATGCCATTGTGGAGTGGCCTTCACTAGTGAACCTTACATAGTTGAGGGGATTTCTTCAATTATGTGGTTTCTATAGGAGGTTTGTGAATGGATATTTGAGGCATGCAACACCCTTGACATATTTGATGGGAAAGAGATATTTCTTATGGACTCCTGAGGCACAATGGTGTTTTGAGAAATTTAAGGAGTTGATGACTTCTTGTCTAGTGTTAGCATTACAAAATTTTAGCAAACCTTTTGAGCTACACTATGATACTTCTGGAGAGGGCATTGGAGTGGTGCTTATGCAGGAGAAGCACCATATTGCTTATGAGAGTAGGAAATTAAGAGGGCCAAAGCAAAGCTTCAAGATATATGATAAGGAGATGTTAGGGATTATGAATGCTTTGGCTAAATTTTGGTAATATTTGGTAGGTAGAAAATTTTGTATCAAAAACTGACTGTAATAACCTAAAACACTTTTTTGAGTAGCAAGATCTCAATGATAGGCAACAGAAGTGAGTGAGCAAGTTATAGTCCTAAGACTTTGATATTACATATTTTGAGGGGACACAGAATGTAGTTGCTAATGCTCTATCATGTAGGCCCCATTTGAGCTTATTGGAAAATATATCAGAGGTTTGGAGACATTTGATCCTTACAGAGAATGCAAAGGATGCATGGACAACTTGATTCATAGATGGAACTATTCAAGACAATAGATACACCCATGTGAATGAGCTCATTATTTACAAAGGGCGAATATTTTTGGTTCTAGGCTCAATAGTGAGGAGGATGGTTCTGAAATCTTTTCATGATTCACCTATGGCAGGAAATCTTGGTTCCTACAAGACATACCAATAGATTAGAGAGTGCTTCACATGGAAAGGGCTCAAAGAAAAAGTACTTTAGTATATTAGGGAGTGTCCCACCTACCAATATTATAAGTATGAACACTCCTGTCTAGGTGGTTGTACTTCAGCCACTTCTCATTCCTTATAAGAAGTGGGAGTGTTTATCTATGGACTTCATCATAGGATTGCCTAGAGCGCAAGGTAGGGACTACATATATGTGGTTGTGGATCGCCTTACAAATTTTGCACACTTCTTTTTGATCACTGTTACATAAACTGCTACATAGGTCAAAGAATTTTTCTTCAAGGAGATATTTAGATTACATAGCTTACCTCAAATAATTGTGAGTGATAGAGACAATAGGTTTATAAGTTACTTTTGACAGGAGCTATTCAGGTTGTGTGTGAAAGAGCTCACTCTGAGTACTAGCTACCACCCTCAGATAGATGGTCATATGGAGATAGTGAATAAATGGGTGGAGGGATATCTCAAAAATTATATAGTAGTGCAACAAAAGGCATGGGTAAAGTGGATTATCTTTGTGAGTATTTCTATAATACCACTTATCACATGTATATTTAGATGTCACCATTGATGGCCTTGTATGGGTATGAGGCACCCAATTTTATGGATCTTCTTTTGAGTGACAATAGAGTACCCAGTGTAGGTAATTTGTTATAGGAAAATCAAGACATTGTTAAGACTCTCAAGGATAATACAACCAAGGTAAAAAATGAGTAGAAGTAGTATGTAGACTAGAAGAGGACTGAGAGGACTTTTTAGGTTGGAGATATGGTGTATCTTATGTTGTAGCCATACTATCAATCCACTCTCAAGAAGAGTGGTGCTGAGAAACTGAAGAGACAATACTATGGTCCATTTAGGATTATTAGAAAATAGTGAGAGGTGTCTTATGAGTTAGATTTGCTAGCAGAGAGCAAGGTGCACAATGTTTTTCATGTGTCACACCTCAAGAAGGTGCTAGGACATCATATTGTTCCTTCTATAGTGCTTCCACCCTTGGATGATGAGTGAAAATTGGTATTGGTGATAGAGGTTGTCATTGATTTCAAGGAAAGGAACTTAAGATGGCACACTATAAGGGAGTATTTGGTGAAATAGAAGGACCTACCAATAGAGGATGTGACATGGGAGAATGAGGAGATTTCGCAACATCTGGACTTGAAGTTGCTTGAGGACAAGCAATTTTAGGAAGGATAGACTGTAATGTCCCCATCATTTTAGCTTCTCAATGGAGTTATTAGCCTTTACATTCTCTAAAGGCTAAGTGGAGAAATGAAGAGAAATTGATTAAATTAATTTCTTATAAAGTCATTAAATAAACGAAAATAAAAAGGTGACTTTATATTTAATTAATTTTATTTTCTAGAAGCACAATTAATTATTGTATTGCAAGGAAGAAACTTCTAGAGAGTGCATTTTCTAGAAATACAACTAATTATTGTATTGGAAAGGGAGAAGCTTCTAGAGAATGTAATTAAATAATATTTTATTTCCTTCTAGAAGGGTGAAGGAAAAGAATAAATAGAGGTGAGAGCTTCATTGTTTATCATCTGATAATTCTGAATTTCATTTGATATAAACATGGGAGAAGAAACTAAGGTTTCTAATTTTAGTTAGGCATTGGAGAATATCAACTCTTTAGTGTTTCAACCATTTGAGGTGGTGAAATATCCATTTAATTTGGCATTCTAGAGAGCTTAATTTTGGAGTTTTATTTGTGCTTAAATTGGAGAATACATGTTGGATGCTACAATATGCATGCATGATGCTGCACTACAATATTTGTGTTTTATTCATTTCCATTCTTGTGTTGGAAATATTCAAGATATAACAGTTTACTGAGAGGGGAGGGGTGAATCAGTAAACATAAAATCTTAAATCAATTCATATTAACCAGTAAAATATTTAATCACCTAATCTACAGTATGTAGACATTCATAACACATAAGCACAGAGATTTTGGTGACCCAGAAACCTTCCAAAATAGAAAGTAAAACTGGGGTGGGGATGAAACCCACAAATCTTCTTTACTGCAGTAGGAAGTTAGCTGGTTAAGGCATACAATGATCACTTCTGGTGATCTGCCCTGTTAGGAGCATAAAGGATTGTTATATCCACCTTGTTAAAGGATTTGAAACATACTTCATAAGTATGCACTCTGTTAGGAGATTTAGTACAAAGACTGTTAAGTCTACCCTGTTAAAGGATTTATAAAAACTGATTCACCTGTTAGAATGAAACAGTGGATCTGAATACAACTGATTGCTGATAAGATCCGCTATGCTCTGATTGTCCTTGATATGATAGATAAAACATTTCTGCTCCAATGCTGACCTTGCTGAAAACTGTCAAAATTCAGCTTACATGCTTTCGCACACATTCTTCACATACTTCACACGCTTCACATTCCATTTCAAATGATACAATACATTACATATATATACCATTCAAGTTAAAATTACATGCAATGGTCGGCTGAATAAAAGTAGACAAAATTTAACTGAGTCGGCCAAATAGCAAAACAAACTCGGTAGAACAAACTTCTTTGTTTACTGACTGAGCTCGGTTAACACTGAGTCCTATGTTAACCGACCGAACTCGGTTAACACTGCATCCGTCTTTACTCAGTTAATATTGAGTTCTTAATTAACCGACCGAACTCGGTTAATGCTAAGTTCTTAGTTAACCAACTGAACTCGGTTAATGCTGAGTTCTTAGTTAACCGACTGAACTCGGTTAATACTAAGTTCTATGTTAACCGACTGAACTCGGTTAACACTGAGTTCTTCTTTACTTGGTTAATACTGTGAGAAAAGTGTTGTCACTAATGGCAAATAACTTTATGCCAACAATCTCCCCCTTTGGCATTAGTGACAAAAACAATTATGTATCAAAGTTTATGTACATAAATTGACATACATTTCAAAAAGTTTCCAAAATTGTAGATCTTATTAGATGTATGTCTCCCCCATACAATATGCATAGTATTTACAGATTGATATGTCTCCCCCATACAATATGCTCAGTATTTATAGATCAATACATATATCTTTGCACGGATAGCTCTGAAGTTCTGAAGTTCTGTCTCCCCCTTTTTGACAATAATGCCAAATAACATATATTTACACTGAGATTTCAAAATGAGAAAGAAATTCTGAATGTACCTTGAGAATAAGAGCCAAAGTCTTATCCCAATTTTCTTGCAAAATTTTGCTGGAGGAGAGTGCAATTTGAATTTCTGCAAAAAGTTCAATCATATGATTTGCAACTGAGAAATTGTTGTCATGAATCAATGTTCTGGAATGAGCAATATGCTTTTGCATTGAAGTCATGACAGGAAGAATCATATTTTGGATATCTATGAGAGTAGACCTGATTCTTGCTTCCTCTTGCAACAATTTTGCCTGTTTCTCCGACAAAAATCTTATTTTTTGATGATGGGATGAACTTGTACTGAGGTCAGATTGCAGCACTTGGGCACTGACCTTCATATCCTCATCAATTTTATTCAACTTTTCTTTTATATCCTTGGTATACTTAGTAACATCACAGAGTTTTCCAAAAAGTGAAGTTACATTATTAAAAGAATTCTCAAAATTATTCAAAATTGTAGACAATTCTACCTGATTTAATGTAATATGCTGAGCAATGTGCTCAAGCATCTTATTGTCAAATTTCTTCTCTGCCTTTTCAATCAACTTTTCTTGGCTGGAGGTATCCTCATTGAATTTGTTTACAGCCTCTTCCAACTGAATCAAAATGTGTTGAGTAGAATCTACTTCAACACCTATAGCCTCTGTTATAATATTTTTAGCACTCTCAATGATGCTATATTCTAGATCTCTTTCATGCCGTAGCTGTTTCTGCCTAGCCTTTTGCTCTAATAGCTGACTGAGCATTCTCATTTCATCAACTGATGCTGTATCAAGATCTATTTTAGGAAGGATAATGTCCTTATCCAAATCAATTTCCTCATCCAGTGTCTTGCTGGAAAACATGTATCTTTTTGCTTTTCTAGCAAAGACTTCATCTTGACCCTTGTGAACTGAGACTATAGTTGATGAGGCAGGGCTGGCTGATAAGACTGGAATAGGACTATGTAAAGGAAGACTAAGAGATGTGCAAATGGTATCAAAAATTGATGTTGCTGTACAGGATGGAGTGGAAGAGCTAGTAGTTGCCAAAATTTGATTAAGAGAAGTCAAAATTGTAGTATCTGTAGGTACACTAATTATACATTCTGCAGTAGAGGTTGATGTGCATGATGAACTTACTGCAGAGATTGATGGAGACTCGGTTAATGAAGGTGGCTGCAGCTCGGTTAATGAAGTGATTGGCACTTGCATAGATGGTACACGGAGCTGAGAGGACTTACTAGTAGAAGCTATTTCCATAGTTGATGTAACTATTTTGGATGGAGAGTGTGGAAGAGATGCAATGTCTTCAGCTGCAATTTGTACTGGATCTACTTCCACCTTTGCTTGTTCATCTTCTTTCTCCTCCATTTCTTTTTCAGCTTCTTCTTCCTCTAATTCTTTCTTAGCCTCTTCTTCCACTTCTAACATGATTGAATGAAGATCCTCTGGAATATCTTCAATATCATCATCATCTTCATCATCATCACTGTTGTCAATGTCCTTGATTTCAACAGTATCATCACTGGATTTGTGTAGATGATAGATGTTTTCCCACATGTTTATTGCATCATTTACCACATGCTCAATTTCTTTGACAAGTATCAAATAGGTGTGGAATCTAATCATCATATTGCCTTCGTGATCTTTCAGTGATGCTTTCACTTCAGCATTAGTGAAACTCGGCAGGAGATTCTTCAGTGTCTGCTCATAGATGTCTTTTACAGTCTTGGTTGCAGCTTCCCATCTGATTTGCAACCTCTCCAATAGTTCTTTGGAGATCTGGGAGGCTATCTGGTCCAGTGAGTATTTCCATTTACCCATCTTGTTCAGTACCAGTTCCTCAATCTGCATCTTTTCTTGTTCAGTTCTAGTTTCAAACTTCAATGCTTTGAAGTTTGTGAAGCTAGCACCTGCTTCTAATTGCTTCAATCTATCCTCAAATGTGAGTGGAGGCTTAACAAGTACAGGTTCTTTCTTTCCTTGTCTTGTTCTCCTGGAGAAGACTGTAGAGGCTTGCCTTTTAGGTTTGGTGATGATCACCTTGCCTTTCTTTTGTTGAGGCTCCTTTTCCTTGTCTGACTCGGTTTCCTCTTCTTCTTCTTCATCTTCTCCTTTGCCTTCTGTTATCAGTTGGGCTATCCTTCTTTTTCCTTTGCTAATGGCCTGAGGGATTTTAATTTGGAGCTCAAATCTGGCCTTAGCTTGATCATATGTTCCAAAAATTGGTTGCCTTGGGTCTACTGGTTCATTCACCAGTGCTTCTATGATATCCCTGGCTTCGTCAATTTTTACCTCATAGGGAAGAGGTTTCACCCATGCTACTCGAGGCCTGGCTGCTTGAATGTATACCTTGTCGTAATCTACCATGAAGCATATGTCTTCCTTGTATTCTTCAACCAGTTTGGGTGGAATTCGGAACCTATGATTCATCTTTTCCTTAAATTCTTCAAAATAGTTATCCAAAATAATATCAAAATTTTCACCTAGTTCTGCAATGAACTCGTTTATCTGATAAAGAATTGGTATATCTTTTCTCCATACTACTGATCCCTTTGATGGAAAATATTTCTGAATATAGAAGAATAAACAAATCAAAAGCGAATCGAATTTGTAGGGATTGTTCTTGGAGGTTCTAATGCTTTCCATATTCTTATTGAATTGGGATAAAAGTAATTCTGATAAATCAAATTCTAAATTCTTCTTCACTATTTTGTACGCCAGATCCACAGCTTCACAGGGTACACTGTTTGGATGGCTTGAACTATAGATTTTGTGAGCAATGACGTGAATGCCAAATCTCAATTCGACGTCAGCTACAGTATTCAGCTTAAGTCCCCTACCATCCCATTCTGCTTGGGTCAGTTTCTGCAATTCCTCCCGACCTAGGGTTTTGGTAGCCTTGGCTTTGCTCAGCATGGGGAGTCCAGTAATTTTGTTAATCATTTTCTTTGTGATGAGCACTGGTTTCTCTAACCACAATTGGCCATTGTGAACTCGACTGAGTACATACCTAACCCATTTAACTTGAAATTTCCTTGGCAAGTGCAAAATGTGGGTTAACCCTTTTGTTTCAAGATGCTTATGTTCGGGTTTTAGGTTTCCATCTATGCTCATTTCACCTAGGGCATTATCAATTTCTAGGTTTCCAAGTTCTTGAATAGAGCATTTAAAATGAGATCTTATATCATTGACAAGAAGTACCTTTGAAGGAATTTGAGATTGGGCACCATTAGGGTCCAGTGATTCTGCAATAGCTGGTGCTAATTTGAAGTTCGGCGCCTTCCATTCCTCTCCTCTAACCAGCATTTCTAAACCTTTCTTAGTCTTAGAGCTTCCACTTCCGGATGCCATTGTTACTTGGTAGGTGTAGAAAAATTCTGAATTGATTCTTTCACTCTTTTGAAAAATTCGCTCGGAAATGTCTTAAGCTTGCTCTGAAATTGCAGAAAATACCTTAGCTCTTTGTTCGCAGTAAAAATTTAGATCAAATTTTGCCCCTTTTGATAACAAATTTGCCATAAATGTTTTGGTACGATGGCAGAAGAAATGACAGGTTGTCATCCACTAGCTCGGTAGATATTATCAACTCGGCGATCGAAAGAAAATATTGAAGTACCGACCTTACTCGGTTAGGTCACGAACCGACCTTGCTCGGTTGACACAACATGGTCAATGAAACTTAGTTGTGACCGACCGAACTCGGCAAAGTCTCTTATCGACTCAACTCGGTAACTGCTACTCGGTTAATGAAGCTTTGTTACATCCAACCAAACTTGGTAAAGTATTGAACCGTCCTGGAGTCAGAGTGTATCTACAATACTAATTTGATCCATCTTCTTCCTTTGGAGCTGCATAGGATAAATCTTGGAAGATGCAGTTCCAATGTTTCTTATATGAATACTAATTGGGAATGGTAGAGTCACCCACCTCTTGAGTGACACTCCTATCTGACTTATCTTGTTCGGTAGATTTTGGAATCCATTGCTGCTTCATTTGCTTTCGAATGTTATCTGCTTTGATTTTCTTTTCATCTTCAATTCTTTTGATATTCATGCAATTTTTGGCTATATGATCGAGTTCTGTACATGTATAGCACCTTACAGTTGTGTCCTTTTTCCTTAGGTGATGTCTGGCACAATTCATGCCAGTATGTCCATACTCTCCACAATAGTGACATCTGCACCAGGTGTTGTAGTCCCATCCGAATATGGCTTTGACAAGTTGTTCAGCTGGATTGAATGATTTGGATTTGCACTGGAATGCCTTGTGACCATGCTTTTTGCATTTGTAACAATTGCCTTCAAATTTTGGTTTTTCTTTACACTTATTTGCCTTGTGACCATGCTGATTGCAGTTGAAGCACTTACCATTGAATTTTGCTTTCCCATTGCTCCAGCATTTGTTTGATGTATGACCTATCTTGCCACAATGATTACAAGTGGATATTTTATTCCTTTGTTCACCTTGCTTGGAGGATTCACCAGCTTCCTTGTATCCAAGACCAGCTTTGCTTGTTTGTCTTTGAAGATTCTGCTCATTCAATTGATTTACGTCTACCTGAGATTTCATCATCCTTTCATTGACTTTCCTTTCAGAGATTAGGTCATTTTCCAAGCTTTCATTGATTTGTCTTTCTGATCTCAAGTCATTCTGTAGACTTTCATTGATTTGCTTTTCAATGTTCAAATCATTCCTTATTCTTTCATTTTGTGCTCTGAGAATCCTGATTTCTTCATTTGCATTGGTGAGCTGGTCTATGAGATCTTCATACTGATGAGTTTGATTGCGGATTTCATGACTTCTATCTTCCAGTTCTTCTTGTGCTTTGTTTCTTTGATCCAAAGCTTCACATAGCCTGATTGACTGTATTTCTTGTTCTCTCTTAAGCTTTCTTACCTCTTCTTGTAGAGATCCATTCTTTTCTAGAAGTTCTTTGACTGCTTGGTCAGCTTCTTCTGAATTGCTTGATGGTAACAGGTCTTCAATCTTCACTTCAACATACTGATGATCATTCATTTGTTTTGCAAGATCCTTTCTTCTTTTTAGGGATTGAGAAAGATGTTCCTTTGCTTCTTTAAGTTGAACCATGGCCATTTCAAGATCTAACTTTTCATTTTCTATAACTTTCTCCAATCTGAATATCTCCATTGACTTTGATCTTTGCTCAAGCTATCAAGCTTTGTCCTGAGAACCAAGTTAGCTCTGATACCAATTGTTGGAAATATTCAAGATATAACAGTTTACTGAGAGGGGAGGGGTGAATCAGTAAACATAAAATCTTAAATCAATTCATATTAACCAGTAAAATATTTAATCACCTAATCTGCAGTATGTAGACATTCATAACACATAAGCACAGAGATTTTGGTGACCTAGAAACCTTCCAAAATAGAAAGTAAAACTGGGGTGGGTATGAAACCCACAAATCTTCTTTACTGCAGTAGGAAGTTAGCCGGTTAAGGCATACAATGATCACTTCTGGTGATCTGCCCTGTTAGGAGCATAAAGGATTGTTATATCCACCTTGTTAAAGGATTTGAAACATACTTCATAAGTATGCACTCTGTTAGGAGATTTAGTACAAAGACTGTTAAGTCTACCCTGTTAAAGGATTTATAAAAACTGATTCACCTGTTAGAATGAAACAGTGGATCTGAATACAACTGATTGCTGATAAGATCCGCTATGCTCTGATTGTCCTTGATATGACAGATAAAACATTTCTGCTCCAATGCTGACCTTGCTGAAAACCTTCAAAATTCAGCTTACATGCTTTCGCACACATTCTTCACATACTTCACATGCTTCACATTCCATTTCAAATGATACAATACATTACATATATATACCATTCAAGTTAAAATTACATGCAATGGTCGGCTGAATAAAAGTAGACAAAATTTAACTGAGTCGGCCAAATAGCAAAACAAACTCGGTAGAACAAACTTCTTTGTTTACCGACTGAGCTCGGTTAACACTGAGTCCTATGTTAACTGACCGAACTCGGTTAACACTGCATCCATCTTTACTCAGTTAATATTGAGTTCTTAATTAACCGACCGAACTCGGTTAATGCTGAGTTCTTAGTTAACCGACTGAACTCGGTTAATGCTGAGTTCTTAGTTAACCGACTGAACTCGGTTAATACTAAGTTCTATGTTAACCGACTGAACTCGGTTAACACTGAGTTCTTCTTTACTCGGTTAATACTGTGAGAAAAGTGTTGTCACTAATGGCAAATAACTTTATGCCAACATCTTGAGCATCACTATTATCAGGTTCCATTTGCAACTATTAGTAGTTAGAATTATAATTTTTAGGCATATGATTTTGCTACGATAATTCAAATTTTGGCATTATTGTAGTCATTAAATTGTAAGCCTGTGAATGAATTCAATAAAGGAGATACATGTTGCATACTATTTTTTTGACAAAATGTCCATCTAATAGCATATATGATCAACATAATAGTTGTATGTCAATTGTTTGTCAAAATGTCAATTGGCTGTAGGTATGCATTCCATATCTAGTTTCCATGTATATGCATTGAAAATACCAAAAGAACTACACTTGCATATTAGTTCATTATAAGAGGCATTGTAATATCATTTGCGAACATTCTAAATTTCTTAGCATTAAGAGGCAACATAAAAGTGTTTGACAATATTCCTTGAGCTAAAATCAGCCAGTCTTGGCAAGGGATACTACATTGGCATCTAAACACTCAATTGAGTATTGGATACTACTTTGGCAAGAGATAAAGTGGATTTATCTTTGTGAGTATTGTTACAATACCACTTATCACATGTATATTCAGATGTCACCCATTATGGCCTTGTGTAGGTGATTTTTTATAGGAGAGTCAAGTCATTTTTAAGACTCTCAAGGATAATATAACCAAGGCATAGAATCAACAGAAGCAATATGCAGACTAGAAGAGGATAGAGTTGACTTTTGAGGTTGGAGAAATGGTGTATCTTATGTCGTAGCCTTACCATCAATCCACTCTCAAGAAGAGTGGTGTTCAGAAACTGAAACCATGATAGTATGGTCCATGTATGATTATTAGGAAAATGGGAGACATGGATTATGAGTTAGATTCGCTAGCATAGAGCAAGGTGCACAATTTTTTTCATGTGTCATGCCTCAAGAAGGTGCTAGGACATCATATTATTCCTTCAACTATGCTCCCTTGGATGATGAGGGAAAATTGGTATTGGTGCTAAAGGATATTATTGATTTCAGGGAAAGGAACTTGAGGCAACACACTATAAGGGAGTATTTGGTAAAATGGAAGGACCTACTAGTAGAGGATGTGACATGGGAGAATGAGGAGATTTTGTAGCATCTGGACTTGAAGTTTCTTGAGGAGAAGCAATTTCAAGGAGGGTGGACTATAATGTCCCCATCTTTTTAGCATCTTAGTGGAGTTCTTAGCCTTGACATCCTCCAAAGGCTAAGTGGAGAAATAAGGAGAAATTTATTAAATTAATTTTGTATAAAGTCATTAAATAAATTAAAATAAAAAAGGTGACTTTATATTTAATTTATTAGAGAGTGCATTAATTATTGGAAGGGGGAAGCTTCTAGTAATTTAATTTTCTAGAAGCATGATTAATTATTGTATTGCAAGGGAGAAGCTTCTCGCGAGTGCATTAATTATTGGAAGGGGAAAGCTTCTATTAATTTAATTTTCTAGAAGCACATTAATTATTGGAAAGGGGGAAGCTTCCAAAGAATGCAATTTATAAATATTTTATTTCCTTCTAGAATAAATAGAGGTGAAAGCTTCATTGTTTATAATCTAATTATTGTGAATTTCATTTGATATTAAGTTGGGAGAAGAAACTAAGGTTTCCAATTTCAGTCAGCCATTGGAGAATGTCAACTCTTCAATGTTGCAACCATTTGAGGTAGTGAAATATCTATTAAATTTGGTATTCAGGAGAGCTTCAATTCAATATTTCTATTTGTGCTTAAACTGAAGAATAGATTTTGGCTGCTATAGTATGCATGCACGATGCCACACTATAATATTTATGTTTGATTCATTTCCATTCTTGGGCATCACTATTATGAGGTTCCTCTTGCAACTATGAGTAGTTATCATTGTACTTTATAAGCATATGATTTTTCTATGATAATTTAGAATCAAATTTTGGCATCACTATAGTCATTATTATATATCAATTCTTTGTCAAAATGTCAGTTAGCTATAGGTATGCATTTCATATCTAGTTTTCATGTATATGCATAGAAACTACCAAAAGAATTGCACTTGCATATTAGTTCATTGTAAAAGGATATTGCATTGTTATCAAAGCTTGCCCTCAAAGTGTTTGATGAAATGTCAAACAACTGAAGTTTAAAGGATTTTGGTGTTTGAAGAAGTTATAACTAGTTTGGGTTATTACAAATCATCATTGAACATGAAACTTATGTGAACTAAAAACTTTACTTGCATCTTGTTCCTTCACGTGATTTAATGTTCTATGGAGATCATTGATAGCATTACTCTTTGCATGCTAATAAGCACCCATTGATAGCATTACTCTTTGCATGGTAATAAGCATCCATTGGAGCTTTAGTGTAATCCAAAGTAATTGTAAAATGTAAAATTGTTGGTAAAAAAATTTTTCAGTGACAAGTGACTTCTAAAAATGACCCTGTTTGCCTTGTGAACACTGACAAGTGTGCCAAATTACAATCTTCCTCTATGTTTGAGAGGAGAAACTCCCTAGTATGATGTAATTTTTTATTTTCAAATAAAGATGTATTCAAACTTAGAAGATCAAAATAAAGCTATTGATGATGAATGATCCCTAGATTAATGTAAACTGCTAATGAAAACAACCAAGAACAATGCTTGAATGATATCATTAAAATAATGTTAATTCAATATTCATGAACATTTACATGATATGATGAAAATAGTAATTACAAAGAATCATCACTTCAACAATCTAGAAGTATCAAAAAAGAACCCAAATACATATTCCAACTGAGATTGCATAGAGAACCTCTATACATACTTTCCAAAAACATTCCTATCACCGAAAGATAAGTCCCTTATTATCATGAGATTCGGTAATTTATAGCTATTCTAGCATAACCAAATTTTTGGATTTGTAACTACCTCAAAAGTTAGAGTTTAGATCTATTTGAAATTCATATTACAACCAAATATAACCTTTTTACAAATTCAAGGTTAAAATTTTAACTTATGAGTCACAATAAGTGACATAACCGGAACTTAAAATATGCAAATTTAAAAATATTCATGTGATTGGTTTTGTAGAGCTATTCTTCTATCTTTACATGATTTTCTCATACTTGTATAATCATCCCACCATCAACTCTCCATCCATTTGACAAAGTGTAACCATACATCAAAAAATTCATGCTTCAAAACCAATGCATTTATAAGCTCTTCCAACCAATTTTTTCATCACTAAAATATTGTATCCAACGAAGTCTCAATATGTACATCCATGTGTTCTTTAAAATAATTTTTTGAGTTTCGTAATTGTTATTCACCCTCTCACACTTTGGAATTGGGTTATTAGTAGCTTTCTAGAACCCTTGAAATAAGATAACTTTGTATTCATTTACAATATTTCATTTCCATTAGATAATATACCTTTGTTATTATAATAGGCAACTTATATAAATTCATCAAATTTTCTTCTTCCCTTGAACCATCATATTTAAATCATCAAATTTGAATTATGCCTTATTCTTTCAATGAAGTGATGAACTTACAAACCATAATAGAGCCCATTACATGTTATTTTTGGTTCCAAATTGTTCATAATTTAAAGAAAGATCACCAAAAATATCCTCCTCCATACTCTGATGAATTCTACTTCTTATTTTTCAAGGACATGGAGAAAATTTAAGTAACATGTGTACCACATAAGTTTCTACCACAATTGAAATTTGATTAAGCATTTCTTCATCTTCCATCTTATGCAACAATGATTTCTCTGTCCAATTTAACTTTCATATGAAAGTGGCACTATAAAAAATAGACAAGATAATTTTGTAATGAAATTCCTCTTTCCATTGTAACACTACGAGTAAGTGCCCATGTAATGCTCCATTACAAATAGTTTACCAATTCACAGTGATGGATTTGAAATTTTTTATACTACTATTAACAAATTAATATTACCTTATTCCATCACACAATTCACAATCCTTTTTTATGCTACTTCACTCTAACAGTATGATCATAAGTAAGGGTTCCTTATTGAACTCAATGATATGGCTTCTTTTAGTGAGAATGTCAAATCTTTTTAATCATAAAAATATGAAAATAATCAATAGATCTAAAGATGAAAACCACTATGTAGCAGTATTAGATCCAAAAATGGTAAAAAGAAAAGATGTATCTAAGGGTGCAATCATCTTTGAGGCACCTAAAGATGAAATGATTGACACTCTTCCTAATTATTTATATCAAGAGAAATTAGAAATACTTATTGAACCAACTGTGCCTATCAACATTGGAATAGAAGAATCTCAACACATTAGAAAAGTAGTTGCATCTTTGTCAAAGTCAGAAAGAGATGAGTTTCTATAGTTTGTCAAATTAAAATAAATCAATTTCGTATGGTCATACACTAATATGATGGGTTTAGATCCAAATTTCATACTGCACCATTTATCTATATCTCCAGGAGTCAAACCAAGGAAACAAAACTTAGTTAGATGCATCCCCACATGGAACTCCTGGTCAAAGTTAAGCTAAAAAAACTATTGGATGTTGGTTCTAACAAAGCGATTGATTATGTAGAGTAGATATCAAACATTGTTCATGTTTCAAAACTAGACAAGTCTATGAGGGTATGCACCGACTTCAAAGATCTCAATAAAGCTTGAAAACATGATTCTCCTTTACCAAACATTGACACTATTATAGATCTTATAGCTGGACATGAAATGCTATCTTTAATGGATTGATTTTCTAGTAATAATTAGATCAAAATTATGCTAGATGATCAAGAGGAAATTTCCTTCACATGTCCTTGGGGTACTTATTGCTAGAATGTCATGCCTTGTGTTCTAAAAAATGAAGGTGCTACATAGGATAGGGATGTGACTACAAATTTTCATGACATGATCATATACCATAATGGAATACTATGTTGATGATATCCTAGGAAAATATAAACTAAGGAAAGATCATTTAAAATTTTTGGATAGGATATTCACTAGACTAGAAAAATACAATGTCAGATTAAATCAAAAGAAATGCACTTTTGGTATTACATCTAGAAAACTAGTGGAATACATAGTTTTGGGAAAAGGAATATAAGTGGATAATAATAATGTCAAGGTAATCATGGAAATGTAACCACCAAAAAACATAAGTCAATTGAGATTATTATAAAGAAGATTGCAATCCATCAGAAGGTTTGTCTCATAGTTGGCTGACATAAGTCATCCTTTCATGCACCTATTTCATAAGAATGTACCATTTAATTGTGATGTTGCATTTCAATAAGCTTTTGACAAGGTAAAATACTATTTGATAAATCCACCAATATTAATGTCACCTATTCATGTAAAACCACTCTTATTATATATCAGTGACTAAAAACTCTTTGGGAGCCTTATTGGCATAACAAGACTACAAAGGAAAAGAAAAGGTTATTTATTATATTAGTCACACTTTAGTGGGATATGAGCTTAAGGATTTATCAATTCAATGAGCATGTCTTGTAGTAGTGTTTGTCTCACAAAAACTATGACACTACATGCTATCCCATAAAGTCACGCTAATTGCAAAGATTGATTCTCTGAAGTATCTGCTTAAAAAATCAACATTAACAAGAAGAATAGCAAAGTGGGTTATGGTACTAAGTGAATTTGGCATTGAGTATGTGAATCATACAACCATAAAGGGATAGGTTATAGAAGATCAACTAGAAAATGCCCCGCTATCACCTAAACATCCAATACATGCTAAGCTCCTAGATGTTAAATCATGTAATTATCAACACAAACTTGGAAATTATATTTTGATGGTTCTTTTACCTAAAATGGCTTACGAGAAGGAGTATTCTTTATTACACCACAAGGATGCACAATACCCAAGTCTTACAAACTATTATTTCCTTGTATGAATAATATGGTTGAATATGAAGCATTGCTCATAGGACAAAATGGTAGTACAATGGAAAATAATAGAGTTGAATGGTTATAGAGACTCCCAATTGATAATTAATAAAATTAATGATGAATATAAAAAAAAGATGATAAGTTATTATCATATAAGCACATGGGAGATGACTTCAAAGAGCATTTTACAGTGATCACATTTCACCAGATTTTCTGACAGAACAATGAAGATGCAGATGCCACGAAAATGTTTTCTTCTTGTCTTGTTATGGAAAACACACAAAGCTTATTTTGGGTTCTTAGTGGAATCCTCATCTTATGATGACCTTGAATCTTCCTATAATTTCTACCCCTAGTTGACTTTTCATGTTGTATTGTAGAATTCTTTTAGGCCAATTTTATGATTCTACTTTATGATTAGCAGTACTTAGTTAGTGGAATTGATAAGATGTTATTTAATATTGAATTGATTTATGTGATGAGTTAGTTATTTTTTGTGTTCATGATTATTTTGATGATGATATATGTATGTTGATTTACCAATTTTCAATTATCTCATAATGATAATAGATGGATTATTTGCATGCAATTCTATGATTACTTACCCCATACTTGCACTTGTATGGTGTGCTTGTTTGTTTATGTGTGACATTTTTGATATGGTTGAGGGAGAAGTCATAATCACCTACTAGTTGGGATCTATATGATGCACCACCTTCTTTCATTGCCTATTTAGTTTAGAATATATGTCTATGTACATGCATGGATTTTATGCAGATTGTAATACTAGGCATAGACTACCTTGAATTGTTAGGATGAGCATGTCCTATCATAGTATCTACATGGTAAAGTGGGGAGATAATTCTTGTTTCCAAATCCTAACCTAAGCCAATTCTCCTAGAATGCAAGACAAGTATTTGAGTTATTTACCATTCAAATTCGTTTAGTGATGTGAATTCATGATTTTGACCTTGGAGTTTGAATCTGTGCTTTGTCCTTAACTTGAGTTTTCATATTTAGTTTAGTGGGTCTATGATTATTTTCAATTATAATTAAATCAAATTAAAAGATAATTTAATGATTTAATTTGATGAAATTTTATAAAGAAAATTCAATATTTAATTATATTTAATTAAATGAGAAATTAATTAAAGACAAGAATTAAATTTAAATATTTTTTTAAGTTCTAATTTTAGAGCATTTATATATATTCAATTTAATAATAATTATATAGGAAACTCTAAATAATATTATTAGTTGAATTAATAAATATATTATTAAAAAATGGCTTATGAATTATTTAAAGAGAAATTTATTTTTATTAATAAAGATTATTTTAATTAAATTAAAAAAGTGTGTCCATGAAATTAAAATATAATGAAGTAATTAAGGAAAAGGGGTTTTGTGTGATTGCACAACTAAAGCCCTAATTTGGGGAAAAAATTTTATTAGGAAATTAGAGTTCATTTCTCCATACTGAGATTTGGAGAAGCCAATTTTTGAGTAGAGGGTTTCTAAAGGGAAAAGGATTCGCTTGTGAGCTCTATGCATTTGTGGTTTTAGCATCAGAACTAGGTAGTATCTTGTGGATTTTGTAGAACAATTTTTCATTCTTTGATTTCTCTATCTTCTCTGTGTCTATTGTGTTTCTGTTTTCAGAATTTTGTTTGGGTTAAAGCCCTTGCTGCAAATTTTGTTTCTCTTCAATTTTGCAATCATTTGTATATGGATTGAGAATTTGAAACCCTCATTTGTGAATTTTTAGAGAATTTTATTATGATAGGAGTAAGGTTTGGGAAGAAGAATTAGGGATATTTTATATAGATGTGTTTGACTGTTTGTATTTCTCCTATTAGATCTAATGGAGAAATCTTATATATATATATCATAGTAATTAGTAATTACTATGATAATTATAAATTTGTACACAATATAAATTAGAAATCAAAATCTTTTTAAAGTGGGTGGGGTAGGGGGGTGGGGTGGGATTGAATTTCATTTGTTTCAATAGAAAATAATTTATAAAAAATTTACTTAATGTTTGGTGGGAAGTGGGCACCACCCCCACTTTACCACCCCTTACATTCTCCCTCCAACATGTACAACAACTACCAACCAGTATGCAACTACATCTGATTGATGGGCCGTAATCACATAGTTTTATTATTATTAAATTTTATAATTTAGTATAATTAATAGTTATTATTTATTAATATTATTATTCTTAATTTAAGATGTAGATATGATTTTATGAAATTTAAATTTATTATTATTACTAATAATTTAATATTAAGATATTATTTATTAATAAGATAAGTAATATTATCATTAATAAATAATAATAATTAATTGTTGATAATAATATTTAAGTACATTAATAGTTTAATACTAATTAATAATATTTAAGTACATTAATAGTTTAATATTTTAGTCATCTTTATTAAACATATTATTAACTACTTTATTAATAATATTTTAGTGAAGTAAAATTGATAATTGTAAATTGGGGAAAATGGTTATTTTTAGCAAACTTGGGTTGTGCTTGCTAGTTCAATATTATATAAAAATGATTTCTATTACTAAGGGAATTTTATTACATTTTGATAATTCAAAAACCTTAGCAATTATAATACTTTGGAAAGATGAAAACTGAAACCCTATTTGTACCCTGAACTCTTATGTTTGAAAATATATTGAACTATGAAAATAATTGTTAAAATTTTGATGAGATGTATGTTGTATTGTATGATTTGGGGTTTGGGTTTGACTTAGTACTTTGACCTAGACAAGATGTTTACTAGAGGCTTTGGGGTGTTTATTCTGTGATGGTGTGATGCATATTATCTTTTATACTTGACCGTTGTGATAGTCACATGTTTTCTATGATGAGTTTGATCTATTGGTTGTTATTGCTTTCCAGTTTCTTGTGAAGAATTGAGGTGAATGGTGTGACTTTTCTACTGTAACCTTTGAGTCTTCGATCAATTATCTTTTTTTGCTTTCCAGTTGCTTGCATAGCACTAAGGTGATTGTTGTGTGTTATCTTTTGATGCTTTCTAGTTGCTTGCATAGGACTGAGGTGATTATTGTGTCTTATTTTTTGGTGCTTTTAATTTTCTTGTACAAGAATGAGGTGATATTGTAATTGGTCTTTAGGTGCTTTCTAGTTTCTTGTAAAGGACTGAGGTAAATCTATGTTTTATCTAGATAGGTGCTTTCTAGTCACTTGTAAACGGCTAAGATGAAAACTATGATTCTTTGAGTTGTAATTTTTATGAGCCTAGGGTAGGTAATCTATGTGTACATTGGGAAGTGGATTGTAATAGAGGTTGGAGCCTAGAGTGGCTTCTTGAGTAACCCATTGTAAGTTGTTTTAATAAGTGACAACCTTTCATTAAATGGGTTTTAAAATGAATTAAGAAGAGTCATTATTTTTCCTACCCATGCCTCAAGTGCTAGTAAAGGCTAGGATGGGAGTAGAGAGGATACTTGGTTGCAACCTTTCTTTGTTAGTATGCCTTGTCTATATGAAAGGATATTGGTTCCACAAAGAGACACTAGGGGGTCAGAGTCTAGAGAGGTTGTGAGGGTAACCTTAGAGTTGGATCATGTAATGAAACTTTCCTACTTACATAGTAGATTTCCTATGTGTCTTTGTTGCTTCTAGGATTATATTATACTTGTGTCTTGGTACCCTATGAGATAGTTTTCTTTCAGGTGTTTCCTTGAACTAGATGTTAGTTATGACTAGTGCTCTATTATTTGGTTGTGACTTGAGTTTATCTGCTCAGTATGGTGGGAGTGGGCCATTTAGGTTACCATGAGGTCAGGTGGTAGTTCTTTTTACTTATACCATTGAGATTTGACAGTTGGATCTCTTTGAGATACTTTTTCCCTAGTAAGATTCCAAGCCTCTGATCACATTGTGGATCTTCTCTACTTTTGTTCCACACTCTTCAATGTTGGTCTTTGCTAGTTTTAATTTCATAGTGAGTGATTCAAGTTCACTCATCTTATCTATAATTTAACTCTCAAAGTCACTCAGGTATTTATATGATAGCACATATTGTCCATACAATTTTATCCTTGATCAATGTATCATTTAAATTCCTTGATGTTTCTATCAAGTAAGTTCAAGTCATTTCTCACATTCATGCATACTATATCAAACTATGATGCATTATGCTTCGCTTGTGCTTTCATTGAAGCTACTTCTGCTAGAGTGTTGAAATCTTCATCAAAGATCTTAACCAACTCCTTGGCCTTTACCTATAAGTCTAGATTAGTTATAGTTTTGTTGAATCTCTTCTACAATCTATCCAATACTTTAGTAAGAGTCTTCTCCAAATACTTTATAGATTTATTCTTTTCAAATAACTTGCTCAGTGAGCTCATTAATCCCTTTTGACCATCATCATCATCTTATGAAACTGATACTATTGCTGATGCTATTGCTAGGATTCAAGTTACTATAGGAATAGGTGTAACTACTTTTAGTTATGCCTTCATCTTCTCTTCCTCAACTTTCTTATTCTCTTCTTCCAATCTTTCTACTTCTTTCCTTGAATCTTTTGTAGCTTTCTTCCTTTCCTCCTCTTATTTCCTTTTCCTTTCCTTCCTCTTCCTTCTTTCTTTTTTCCTCTTCTTCTATCCTCTTTATCTTTGTTATCCCCTCTATTTCTTTCTTCTCATCTTCATCCTTATTAGAGCTAGAGTATGTTTTTATATTCTTGATATTGCCAACAATATTTTCTCCATATCCTACAAAAGGATTCTCTTTTGCATCTACACTTATGTGCATACTATTTACTTGCATGGATTTAGTACCCATAACAATATCTAGTGGGGAGAGTGCGTATTTTTCTCTTCTACTGCCCCCTCATCACTAGATTGTGTGTGTTCAAGATTCCACATGCAATGGGCTATTAGGCTTTGACTACATACTTACCTTAGACATTGAGGTCATGAATTATACAATTTCTTCCTTTGTCTCCTTCCCAACGTCCTCATAATTATGTTCCAAAAGAAAAATTGCTCTTTTTTCCTCAACAAAGGCTCAATAACCTTCAAAATTCTATGTGAGTCTTGCTTAGAGTTAGCTTCACATAGCTTGTTTATCATTGTGATCCTCAAATTTAGATATTCTTTTAATACTCTCTTCTTCCTATTTATTAGCCTATTATGTAGGTCTTCATGTAACTTATTCTGAATATTCTTAAACTTCTTATTTCTCAAAACAATGTTTCTTACAATGCCACTTTATAGTTGCCTTCCATCTATATTGCTATACAGATTATAATACTTGTTTAAGTGTACAAAATTATCATCATTAATAATTTGCATGTTTAGTTCTCCACCTTTGGTTTCCATGCTTTCTTCGTAGCTACAATTTTTCCTTCTTGTGCATCCTACACTATTTGTCTATCTCCAGTTTCATCCTCAGAACTTTCAAATTTGTATACTTGCATCATTTTCATTCTCTTTCCTAGTCCACCAGTGGTCTTCTTGACCCTTTTCTTAGTTGAAGGTGTAGGTTCTTGCTTAAACTTTATGAATTTCACTAACTTCCTCTATGCAACATTTGCCTCCACCTCTGATTGCTTCTTAGGCTGATCACCTTTTGTTCTAACTGGTTGTACTTGTGCAGTTGTTGCATATGGTGCACTAGGGGCTTGTGCACATGGTTTTTCTATAGTAACACCTTCTGAAGGTTTTGCAATATCAATAGGAGTTTCTTCTATCACTTCAAACTATACTCTTGTTTTCATTTCTAGTGAAATTCCTTTTACTTCATTAAATTCCTCTCTAGCCATGCTTGATTCCTTGAGGATGGAATCTATCACCTTTTCCACTTTCTTCTTGCTTTCCTTGTTGTGTAGTTTTGATTGAACTATTCTCATTTTCTCCTCATAGGTTCCCCATCTAGGGCACTCTTTTTCCTTTGATTGGAGTATATCTACGCATACCCTTCTATGAGCTCTATGCTCATCTCATATCCCATAGGTTCAATGAACTTAACCCTTGGTATGTCACAACTTCCATACATGTGTTATCCATCTCCACCATCAAACATATCTTGTCCTTATACTTTTCTACTATGGATAAAAGTATCCTATACCTCTATTTCATTTTTGACAGGAAACTTTTCATCATTTTGTCAATCTTATCATCTCTAACATTCTCCAACTTAGATCTGTAGCATTGAGTTACCATCTTCATTGTGCACTAATTGCTATCCCAAATTTTTACTCCATGAAACTTCCTTGTAACATACAAAAATAAGTAAGTCAGGAGGAACTCAAATCTATAAATTGTACTCTTTATTTTCTTCACTCTAGCAATGTTATCGAACAATTACAGTCTAATAATCTCACATAGATGATCTTTTCTCCCTTGAAATGCCATTACATAAGTTGCATGTACATATCTAGCTAGTATGGAGTTAACCCTTGATCCATAGTTGAACTTGTACCCTAATATCTTACTTAGTAATTTTACTTCTTTATCTTGAATGGAGTCTACCTTCATGTTTCTTCCATCAAACCTAGTACTCAGGTTTGTCTCAACCATTTTTCTTGCATTCTTATCCCTCATTGCTCAAATATGTGACCTTGTGAATTAGGTCATTGTCAATAACTATTTGCACATCACCTAGCCATAACAAATCATTGTGTACCCTACTCAAAATAATTTGGGTCCAATCATGATTATCGAACTCCATATAAAAAATATATTTTACTAAATTTAGCTCACTTAGGTTTGCATACTTGGATATCAAGGATTAATCACTATTACACATGTTTCCCAAATCTTTGTGAATATCTTCATCTCTTATGCTGTCAATCTTGTAGTGGATATAACTTCTAATATCCTCAACATGAAGCACATTCTTTGGAACTTGCAAATAAACTAATGTTTCTTGAACACATAATGTGGTCTATTATTCATGTCATAGATAGTTTGACTAGCCATTTTGATTCTACTGCATTCATTGAGAAATTTAGATTTAGCTCTATAAAATACCTCAAAATCATGTTTTACGGCATTTGCAACTTTGTGCTTTACAAAATTCTCTTCACACTTTACTTTATTGTCAAATCACTCTTCAATTTGCTCAAGAAACTTCACATGAAAAAATAGTACTCACAATCTTGTTTGTGATCCTTAAATCATTTCAAATTGGACTACACATTAAATGTGTATCTACCACAAATTCAAATATTGTTTCTATTTTCCAGCAAGATTTTTTTCTAAATTCCTTCTCATAAAGATCATGTCTAGACTTGCACACTTGACCATAGCTTTCTCTCTATGTCCTTTATCTTTTGTTAACTATGCAACTTACAAATCATTCTCTAACATTAATTCTGACCAACTAATGCTCTACATCTTCTAACATAGCTAAATTTAGGTAGGATGAGTCACAAACAATCAGTGACTTTAACTTCTCATTAAATGCATTCAAATATTGTTCTTTTAAAACTGTATAAGAGCTTTATGGATCCTTAGCTATAACAAATGCTTCTTTGAATTCATCAACATGTTCCTTATTTTTTTCCTTTTGACTATTGTCATTGCCATTATTATTCCTTCTCTCATTTCTATTGTAGTTCCTTTTGTAATTAGGATTCTTCTTAAAGTACCCTTTGTCCATTATGCAATATCTCACTATATGTCTAAAGTTATTACATAACTGACATAAAAGTGCATTTCTTCTCTGATTTGTTCCATTATGATTCTTAGGCACTTTGCAATTCCTTGCAATGTGTCCAAGATTATTACACTTATAAGACACAAATTGGTTCTTTTCTCCATCATATTTCTCTGCATCATTAGATCTTCTCTATGATCTACCTCTTTCATTACGTATAGGTTTAGTATTCCTAAACATTCTACTATTTACATTATTACCATCAAACTTAGGTTTCTTACATTCTACTGATTTATGTCCATAACCATGACAATTATAACAATAGAAATTACTAATAGGTTTAAAACACTTACCTGTACAATCTCTTTTCATATGTCCAACTTAATTACATATGAAGCATCTACCTCTAAACTCACATTTTCCTTCCTTGGGTGGCTCATCTTGCTTAGGTTTATCAACTTGCTCATTTTTCTTAGGTTCATCATGTTTTGTTAACAAATTGATTAACTCAACTTCCTTTGATACTTCAATAGATGTACTTGATTCTACCTTACTCATATTAGATTCCTTAGGGGATTCAATAACTGGATTTATTTCTCTTCTAATTCCAACTTTCATGGCTCATTTCTCTCCAATAAGATATCCAATTCCTATCCTATCATAAGAAGGTCTCTTGTGAAATATTTGTTCATCTATCTTCTCACTTCTGGAATAAAGTTTCTCTAATTATTTCTTAGCTTGTACCAATTCTCCTTTCACAATGATATTGTACTTTTCTAATTCTGCATGCCCAATCTTGATAATATCTTGTTTAGATGTAACTTGATGTAACTGGGATCTAAGGTTTGCATTCTTACTTTTCAGTTCAAGATCATTCTTGCCACCATTTTTCTTAAGACTCAACTTAAGTTCAATAATTTTTAGTTCATGTTTCAAAATTTCATTTTATTTTTGGAGATTTCCTACTTCATCATTGTTAGTAGGCTACACAATTTATTCCTTGCAATATTTTTAGATCATCAATCTTGTCTTTCAGTTTACTAATGAAAACTTTTGCATCTTCATATCTATCGTTTGGGTTATCTCTTTCTTCAATAATAAGGTCAATCTGCTCAAGAGCCTCTTCAAGGTTTTTCTTTAGCTATTCCATATCTATAGGGATCTTACTCAAGCTATTAAACTTCTTCTATGTAATTAAGTTTTGATACCAATAGTTAGAAATAAATAATACTAGAGGAGTGAATCAGTATTCTACAAACTTTTTCCCACAATTGAATATTATTAATTACTTTATAACTTGCATATAGAAGTAAAGAAAAAATTCTCAACAATAAATATTTAACCATACACATAGATAACTCATAACACCATTATTTCTTAACTAGAGAAAACCTAGAAAAGGAAAAACCCCGGTGGGGATGATACCCACAAGATGATTGACTAAATAATAGGATCTTGTTAATGATATTGACCTTGTTAAGAGTCTACGAAATACATATAGTGCCTCGAGTCCTTCTTAGAAGCCTCAACCCTATTATGAGTTGCTGGATCAAATACAATGTATGCAAGAAGAGCACACTTCCGTAACATGAAATAATACAATTTAGTTCTTCATAAGAATAGATATACATAAAATACTTTCTGTCTAATGTATTTCACACTTTCTCTGATCATACATTAGGTGTAGTTCACATATCATCTCATCAACTTCACATCAATCACAAATATCACATATATCATACATTTGTCACACACTTATCTCCATAAGCTAATATCTTTACTTATACCCGTGATATTCATAATTCACTACTTAGTCATCCTTCATGCTTTCACACACTTGGCATAATATAAAATAACTTATGGAATAATATCTACATAGTTGGCTTATCATGGCTCAATAATTATTTTTTCACCAAAATGACAAAATAATTCCTCAAGTCGTACAATCCAATTCATTGATATTCTCTGTTCTACTCTATAAAATAATTGTGCTCGTATTTCAATTATAACTCATGTCATACTATACATACACACCTACATTAGTACATGTCATCATGATACTATCATAGAACTTTCCTCAACTACGCATAAGCTAAATCTCAATAATTCATCCATACACATCACATCTACTCTTTATGCTGCTGCAAACTATCTAACACTTAGATAATTTTCTATCTCTAAATGCATAAATGAAATGCTGAATACATATTACCATAAATGAAAACTATCAAACACTTAGATAATTTTCTATCTCTAAATGCATAAATGAAATGCTGAATTCATATTACCGTAAATGAGAACTATCAAAACATCTATTTGACCATATTTCTAACACTCTCTACCTCCTTGCCCTATCTTGCTATCCTAGGCACCTGTACAATAATCAATCTTTGTGTTGTAGCTTGATGAACTAGTATCAACCCTCTAACCATACCACCCTAGTTCTATGGTCCTCTTTGGCCTTTATCATCACCCCCATCACCACTACCATCATCTCCTCCTTCACCTCTGCCTCTACACCCTCTCATACCCCATCTCCTCATGTGTTCTGTCCTATTAGGCCTAACCACTAGAGGTGTCTCATTAGGTGTAGATATTTGTGGAAATGGGTTACACTGCAAATATCTCTCACATTTTGCTATACATCTAGGGTCAACTATACCCCTCTATAATCTTCATTCCAAAAAGATAATATGTCAAAAATCCTATAGTGCAACCTAATATGAAGCCATCAAGCCCCAATCTCTCTGCTCTTGATGAGTGCGAGTAAACTCTGCAACAACTTGAGGCATCCCATATAAATGCCTGAACTATCTCATCATCCAACCTACTAATTTTCTTTCTAATATGTGATAAGTCCACCAAATCAACTATCTAGTCTTGAAATAGTAGCCCAATTCTCTCTCATTATCACAACCCTCATAATCCAAGTATGGTGTTCATGTAACTGAGTCTAGTGTATCTAGTGCATAATTCCAATAATCCAATAGCCTTAGCTTAGGTTGGGACTAAATAGAAGAATATAGATGCACATAGGACTATCCAAAAATCTTGAACCTCATATGAATTGGCTATGATATAGATATGTTCCTCCCACCCACACATGTAATAGAGTCACACCTATTAATAATGATGTACCACTACTATAAACCACTTGATGTAGATCATGATATAAGTCTACTAACAAATACACTGCCCAAGAAAAATGGGTCCCATCCTCCATCATCCTCTATAATGTTCATCCCCATTCGATGGGGAATCCCTTTGATCTCTTATTTGTACAAATGTACCCTAATATCATCCTAGCCAATACTGTCGGCAATGGATCATGTAATTCAACTATAAAATCCTAGCTGATGTCATAATCATCTAGATCCTCATTTCTAAATACATTTTGACACTCCTCTAACCCACTCTGCTGATCATAATTAGCTGACTTTCCACTGATAGGAAGTCTATTTATCCTATAGAAAACCTTTAAAGTAGCACTCATCTCCTATATGTAGATGGAAGGAACTCATATCCAAGTGTCGTCTCTTGACTAATGTTGTCAATAACCCAAGGTTGTCCCTGATCACAAGCTAATACATAACATGATACAATTCACATATGACAAAAAAAATACAATCACTCCGAGTCAACAACGGTCTCAAGACTGCGTGTCTGGGAATCGATCCCTCAAAATCAATATATTTGACAAATCCTCCTTCACACATCAGTGAAAACATGCATTTAGCTATCCTGAACAACTATCATCTAGAGTTATGATCTTTTTATTATCTTACAACTAGTTTTTTCACATGTTTATTACATGTTTATTGACAAATATATCATTTGTCTAAGCTTAATGGGGTTTCTAGATAACATTGCTACAATGATACCTATATTAGTCTTGTTAGTTATCCTCATCAAATAGACCTATCATCACTCTACCCTATCAGATATCTTAATACATCACTTCTTATTACCATTCATCAATCCAAATAGAAGTGTAGTTTTCCATGGTAAATGTGCATTTTCATACAATGTTTGTACAATTTCAATAGTTCCACAAATATCGGCTACCAAAGAAGTCAAGTATTTAACCTAAACACATTTTTCACACATGCATAACATCCATAAACAATCTCTCATCAATCCTAATAAAAAATAAAGCTTGAACAATTGTGCAACATCCTTATCTAAATGTACCAAAGTATTTTACCAATGCATAACTTTAACTAAAGAGAGATTTTATCCTCTCTATTCGTAGCTCTATCATACATATGTGCGCAATCATGAACAACTATGCAAATATGTGTAGTATATTTGTGCATTTGTGTGCCTCAACTACTCATCCATCCACACATTTAGAAAAATAAAATTTTCCCCTAAGCTAGCATATCAACCTATAAAAAACCTATTAAAATATATCTAGTTTACCAAAATTTCATGCTACAAGTATCAATTGACTTAGAGGGATCAATCACTCACTGGCTCTCCATAGTTAGGTGGACACAAGAACATCCAAACTCGCTCAAAATGGTGCTCTGCAATCAGGAATGACATTGTTGCTATCCTAGATCTCCTCCAATCATTGAATGCCAAGTGTACAAATGATGACTCATCCAACTTGTGTTTTTCCTATTTATATGGGACCCTTTTCTTGGGGAATGCCACTATACACATCACTTATAATCATTTTCTATTATCTCAATCATTTCTTCTCATCACTTATTGAAAGATTTCCCAACTTAACAAAAAACTCCATCATAAACACCTAATGAATCTTTCAAGGGAGCATCTTGTATAGTCTATGCAGTTAAAAATCTTGGGGTAGGGGCAACATGCTCAAACACTAGTTGTCTTTAAAATAATGTATTGCCGACACTTAAAAATTGATAAGTCAATTAGTTAAATATTTTAATATTTAATTAATAAATTTTAATCTATTTTATCTGATAAATTATATAATTTATTAAGTCAATCAATTTTCTCCTAATTAATTAAAATGTTTATATTTAATTACTATTATTCATCTATTAGTATCAATAAATTATTTAATTTATTAACTAATTCACCCAAGTCAAATACACTATCCTAACTCTTCTAAATAATCCTATTAAGTGGTTTATTTAAATTTCTTAATTATCCAATCACTTAAATTACTATGTCTTCTAGTCCACCTAATTAGTCCATATCATGTGCCACCTCATAGTTTCACAAATAATTAATTTAATTAATTATTATAAATATTTTTTATCCTCACCCATATGCCCTATTTTATGGGGCTAAGAGAGGATGTGTGGCCATGATTATCTTAACTTCTAAGACACATTTCTCCGAGTGACTAAGTCCTCTTCTACGTCCTCTACTAACTTGGAGTCAGTCAATCCACCTCATGCAGTTAGTAGGGGCTCATGCGACAATTGTCCATGTAGTCCTCACTAAAGCTAGAGTCCTCTCAAGAGGTCTTGATGAGGTGTCTACCAAATATCTTTCCTCTCCCTAACTTTTCTCTCACATTTTAACCAAACCATTGATTTCCTACATCTCTCCAACCAAGTCAATCTCATTTTTCAATGTGTCCTAAATTATCTCTCCATCATCGGATGTCACCATTTAGGCTAGCATCTTCCTAGAGTCCATAAAAGGATTCTCTATCTCCTCATATGAACACCTAGAATTTGAGAAAAAGAATTAGACTTCACATTTTGAATTAGCATTAGAGTATTTTTAAGCAATTAGTCATCAACTTCATAGTTGTTAATCAAATACCATTATCATCTTAAGTCTTTCATCATTATTCATCATCTACATTTAGCATTTTAGGATCATTTGATAGATCTTACATTGAAGTTTACAATCTCCGAAACCTTTAAGCATCTTGAAAAAAAGAGATGATCATGATCTGAGGGCTCACAAAATTGGGAAAGTCAAGGCTAGGAGGACAATGGAGGGATGTTACAGGTGGTAATGAAAGGTAAAGATTCCATTTTGATTTATAATTCTTCATTGTGTATGTGTTTATTAGCTTAGACTGATTGTTTAGGCATAATCACATATTTCTGTATACAATATGGTTTCAATTAATTTATGGGAATGCACTCAAGAGGGAATAGAGATGGGATGAAATTGATGATGCCTCACTAGTAAAATAACATAAATATGAGAAGATACTAGTGTGAGGTTGGAAAAATTGACTCAAGATACTTAGGGTTTTAGTGCTGATAGGCTGAGTAAGGATGCCAAAAATATGATTGAAAGCATTGTGGGCTACTCTGCTTTTGAGTCTAAAGACATTTTTCTTACACCAGCTAGTGCTGCGAAAATTAAAGAGAAAATGGAGTCTATTGATGCCTTTGATTATTATGTTTATCATGCGATTATTTCTCAAAAGATGGTGGTCAATGAGTTGTAAAGGGACCTCAATAAGGAATTGTAGAGCATAAAGGAAGAGGATTCTCTTGGTCAATTGAGAGAAGTCAAAAGGGTTATTAGTAAGAGTGTCCAACAAGAATTAATCCCTAGTTTAGAAGCTACTAAACCAAGAGCAAGAAGACATCGAGCTGAAAATTGATCTCATTGGTGATGAGAAGGATGAGGGCATCCAAGAACCATGAGAAAGGATCCATAGAAGACTCAACAAAAAGAATATTGATAGTGGTCTAAAGAACATGGAGGGAGTCCCCAATGTCACTAACATTCAGGTTGCAAAATTTCTCATACAGTTGGCTTAGGTACCTTTCTATTTTTTTGTTATTTTGTTGGTTTTCTTTCTTACTTATTTTTTGTTGGTTGTTGGTGTTGGGTACTGGACATGTTAATGTGCAGTCTTAAACTTTTATGTTAAATGTTTTGACTTTTGGATTTTAGTCATATAAAACCTATTTTTACCTTTGTCCAAAAAAAACATGGTCTTACCCTTTAAATCAAATATGACAATTTTTATTTTAAAGTAGTATGAAATATAAACAAACATAAGAATCCATTAAAAAAATTTAGGTTATTAAATAATTATATAAATAAAATACTTTTCTTTCTTTCTTTTTAGCATTTCTTTGTTTTTGGAAAAATATTGAATCTAAAACAATAATATGTTGAATTAAAAATAACCAAAATATATAAATTTAAATCAAAGTTTTTGAAGTATTAGATACCAGTGAAAAAGATTGGGAGCCTAACCTCAAAGTACAAAAGGTTGAATAATCAGCTACAGGTTACTTCCCAATCATCTAATGAATACCAACTTTAAAGATCAAAAAATAAGATATATCCATAATTGAAATAACAATATTATTAGTCGTTAAACTAATATGTAGAAAAGACTATAAAATAAACCAACAACACCTCAAAAAATCACTCCCATTAGTCCCATTAATCAACATAAGCATAAAAGGTAAAACCCTATGGGGTGCCAATTTCATAGGTATGAGCATTAAAACAACAAAAAAAAACACTAGACCCAGGACTAGCAACCCTCTTCCTACCCATGGTTGTCCTCCTCCTTTTCCTTAGCCACATCCTTATCTACATCCTCCCCCTCCACCTTAACTAGTTTGTCCATGATGGTCTTTAGCTAGTCCTCCAACAAAAGCCCATAGATAGATTGGGTTGTCTTGGTAACCTTGCCCAGGTCCTTCCCCTCTTTATTCACCTGCAAAAAGTAAAGGGTTGTGGCTATAGAGTGCATGACCTTGGTAAAAAACTCAATGGCAATTTGACTTAAATTAAGATATTTTAAATATTTTACACAATTAATAAATTTCAAATATAAAAGATATGTCATTATTTTCAATATATAAAATTGAATATATTGATCATTAAAAGAAGAAAAGAAAAGAAATTAAATATTAGTTGTCACAAGTCTAAAAAATACTAATATAAAATACATATCATTTTTCATATATATATATATATATATATATATATATATATATATCATTTTATTCATAAATTAATAAAAATAGGTTTGACAAAAATGTTTTCTTTAAATATTTAATAAAATACTACTTAAGGTAGAGTAGAGGATTGTAGAGATAAAGATGTATTAAAAAGTGTAAAAGCCTTCTTAAACAAGTGCCACATAGTGGCATGTACTTGCTATAATAGTTTTTTAATAAAGAGATATATAATTATATAGTTTTATAAAATATACTTATATAATTTATTAAATAATTATCAATCGTGTAGCAAATTTTTTTTTTGTTCAAATAAAACAATAGTATATTATAATTTAAAATCATTTAATTTTTTTTCCACTTGTGAATTGATTTTTTATTTAATATTTTTGGAAAAATTCAAAAGAAATGTGATATGATTCAAAACTTAATAAATAAAAAATAAATAATATAGTCCTCCTATTACAATCATGTTTGATAATTTAATATATTTAGTCGTTCAAAGCATTTGAATAGTTGAAAGTTTCAAATCCAAAACATACTTAACTTTGGAAGTAAAAACCATTTAGGTTGATAAGATTTTGCATTTGATTTTTAATTGAGTATTTTGAATTTTTAATTATGATTAGGTTTAGAATTTAGAATATAGTACAATATAATTATAGTATAAGGTGTTGTAGAATTTAAGATGACAAATAAAGGGTGTATTAAAAGAAAGTAAACAACCAAATTTAAATGCTGTTTGTATTTGGTAAAGGTTAAATGTGGTGAAAAATTAATAATAATATTAATTCAATATCTTTTGTTATTAATTTTAGCCAAAAAATTGCAATATGGAGAACCTTGAAGAAAGTGCTCCTATAATGCAAAACCAAATCAACCAATCATATAATTTCTATAAAATATAAAACTTATAAATGAATAACAAAATTTTAGATACATTTTAATAATTCAAAAATAAGTACTTGGTGATTGGTGGATTGATGTTAAACTAGTAATCTTGCAAAGTGAATGCAATAGTACTAGCATATTTAAAAATTTAATTCAATTTTTTTTAAAATAAGACGAGGTATCTAATTTTCAAAAGAATTAATATAAATTTAGTAAATATTGTATTCAAATGAACACAGAAATTCCATGAATAAACTATTGTATTTGTTTTTATATATACTATGCCTTGATATATCTAATTTTCAAAAGAATTAATATAAATTTAGTAAATCTTGTATTCAAATAAACACAAAAATTCCATGAATAAACTATTGTATTTGTTTTTATATATACTATGCCTTGATATATCTAATTTTCAAAAGAATTAATATAAATTTAGTAAATCTTGTATTCAAATAAACACAAAAATTCCATGAATAAACTATTGTACTATATATACTATGCCTTGATATTAATACATATAAGTTTAATAAGACTAAAAACTTTAGCAAATCAAATTTAGACAATGATTTATTTCACAATGTACAAATTTTAAAAAAATCATATTCTATAAAAATCATATCAATAAAAAAATACATATTTCTATTTTGTTTTTCTGACATGTAGATGAATGTCAATTTTTTTTTCAAAATAAAAAATGTTTACAATGGAGATTACTGGCTGCCACTGTAGAAAGCCTCTCGGCTTAACTAGCCTACTAAATAGAAATATTTTGCATTTATTGAATGTTTATTTTCAATAGTGGGCTCGAGACAAATAATTAATTAATTAATTAGTGCTTATCTATATATTTACATTTACATGATAGATAAATATGTATTAGCAAATGTAAAAGTGTTCTTAAACAAATAACAAAAAAATTGAATTTATTAAATATTTATTATTAATAGTGAGAGAAATTAATTAAATAGTGTGCCAGCTTAGAGTTTTAAAGACTCATAATAACCTATAAATTCACATAGTCACAATGAGATAGCCATGTAAAGACAAAGATGTATTAAAAATGTTTATGTATTCTTAAATAAATAACAATAATTTACATTTATTAAATGTTTATTTACAACAGTAGACTAGATATAATTAATTAATTAGTGTGCTAGTCTTGGACTAGAAGGGATTCATATTTAGCTAAAAATTTACATGGTCACAACCAAAAAGCAATGTAAACCATATCATCTTTGAATTCAAATTGAAGAAGAAAAGGAGAATTGAGATATTGCAATGGCAGTTGCATTAATCTCCAAGTTGATAGTTATGTACTTTCTGGTGGGAGGATTTGTTGTATGCAACCTCCTTTCGGTTCAATGCAATGACAATTTCTGGTGGGAGGATTTGTTGTATGCAACCTCCTTTCGGTTCAATGCAATGATAATCCAGAAGTAGAAGCACTGATAGATGTGAAGAAGAATCTGTATGACCCACAAAATGTTTTGTCAAATTGAGATCAGAACCTGGTCCATCCCTGTACATAGATCCATGTCACCTGTGACAACAACAACCATGCCATAGAAATTATATCTAATTATATCTTTCCTATATCATAGAAACGTTACAATCATCTAGTGTAAATATTTTCTTGGAGAATGACTTGCACTAAATTTTTTATAGGGATTTGGCGTTGAGCGACCTTTCTAGAACACTCTCACCATGGATCAGTGATCTTATGCTTGTGGCTAATCTTAGTTTTCTTTAACTCTTAAATTTAAGAATAATTATTGTTCTTATAGGCATTTATTCCGCAACTTGAACGAAACCTTGCCAGCAAGTTTGGGGAATTTGAAAAATATGATTGCTCTTAATCTTAGTGGCAACAAGTATAGTGTAAAAATACCCAGCTCGCTTGTTCAACTCTCCAACCTCCGTTTCCTGTACGTCAGCATTTTGCTAGCGTTTTTCCATTGTCACACGTTAAATATATTTCACAAATTTACATTCTTTGTTATTAATCTCATCGTGTATCAACAATGTATGATTTGCATCTAGGTTTAAAGATTCTTTTCCCATTACTATGTATGTGGTCTCATTCATCTTTGTGTATGTTTTCATCGGAGAAGGAATGGAATGTCAATACTGTTTTGTGTTCCATAAACTATGTTATATTTGTTTTCATCTGATTCAAGGTCAGGAACATTTGGTTCGAAATGACCATCACTAACTATTTTTTTTTTTTGGTAATGTCTTGAATGTGTCAGAAATCTCTCAGACAACCAACTCAGTGGCCCAGTTCCAACAGGAGGAGCACTTTCAAAATTTGGATCTGATAGGTAGTTTATTTATTTATTGACCTTATTTTTAATCACGCAAATAAGAGGAATAAGAGATGCATTTGATAAATTAATACAGTTTAAGAGTATTAGCATCTCTTTCATTGGTTTTATTTTGCTAAGATGATTCAGCAGTTTTATTTTCTTAAGATTAAAGAATGATTAATATTGTTGATTTGTGGGGCTTCATTCTCAATTTGGTTATATAATATGAACAACCTAATTAATTATGACATAAGAAATGCCACTCTCAATGCACATTATATCTGGGAATTTGGTGCTAAAGAAAATAATGTGAAAGTTAAATTGTGACAGCAATATCACAATTTGACTTGCTGTGAAAATTATCTCCTACTTATCAATTGATGAGCTTAAGAGTCTTTCTAAGGAATGGTTCATAAGGCACAATACTTGGTGAAGGTTTTGCAAATGGGGTCGCAAGCTTTAGGTTTAACCATGGAGGAATCTTTGTAGTTAAGTGTGCTCAGGCTGGAGTAGTACTAGGATGGGTGACCTCTCTGGAAGTCTCGGTGCTTCACCCCTTGGAGCATCATCTAGATCTAATGAGTGCTAAGTGTTCCATTTATTCTCATAAGAGATGGATTCATGTTGAATCACTCCTCATGAAACATGGGCCAATGAGTTCGACTCAAAAATCACACAATTAAATCCTGATAGCAATATCACAATTTGACTTGTTGTGAAATTATCTCCTACTTATCAATTGATGAACTTAAGGGGCTTTCTAATGAATGGTTCATAAGACACAACACTTTGGTGAAGGTTTTGCAAATGGGGTTGCAAGGTTTGGGTTTAACCATGGAGGAAACTCTGTAGTTAAGCATGCTCAAGCTTGGAGTAGGCTGGAGTAGCAGTTGGATTGGTGACCTCTCAGGAAGTCCCAATGCTTCACCCCTGTGAGCATCACCTAGATCCAATGAGTGCTAAATATTCCATTTATTCTCATGAGAGATGGATTCATGTTGAATTACTATTCATGAAAAATGGGTCAATGAGTTTGAATCAGAAATCACACAGTTAAATCACAATTTAATTTGCTGTAAAAATTATCTCCTACTTATGCAATAAATATCTTTTCCCCCCTGATATAAATGACTTATGACCAAAAGATATGATGAGCATTATTGAAAACTGCATATATCAGTTACAACAAGATTTCTTATACATAAAATCTGAAGGAACAGGCAAACATAAACGTGCCTAATATCGACTATAAAAAAGCTCAAACCTTGAAACCATGCAATATTAAATATATAAGGCCATGAATAATGGTTAAATCGTCTTTCAGCTAAAGCCATTATTCCCATTGTCGCTTATTGCAAATACATGTCAATAGATAAATACAATTATTGTAAATCTGACGAAACAGAGAGCAAAAAATTTACCCTAAATTGATAAAATCATACACTCTACATTCTAATTTGGTGAAAATGCACACGCGAACATAGAAATATGAATCTTGGAGATTGTTTAGCTGAAAAAGAAAAAAATGCTTTTTGAATTGTATGGAACCGTGCGTTAGCATGGGGGCTTCCCTCTATATAGCTGCTGCAATTGAGTGTTTGGCTGCCAAGATGTCTGAACTGGCAATTGAGTGTTTGGCTGCCAAGGTGTCTGAATTGGCAAGCGGTTGACAAAATACAAAAATTATAGAGGAGAGCGTCAAGGACACAATGAATTAGCAAAGCAAAAGAGTTGTATGAGAAAATGGTGGATGCATAAATTTCTAGAAAGCCCAGGAACAATTTTGTTCTAAGATCAAAAAGTGTTTTACTCCACAAAAACGTGTGAGTTTGTTGTAGAACGTCACAGTTTATTAATTGTGCAGTAAAGATATGAATAAGGGACCACCGTGTGTGGATCCATTAACTTGCGTGAAGTTTGGGATCTTAAGTCCAAATGATTTTGAGAAATAGCATGTGCGGTGGGAGCTTGCATGGGAGGTTTGGAAAGTTGTTATTTTGGAAGGAGTTCCTGCGGGTTAGGCTCCAAGATGGAATCGGGTCGGGTTGTGCCTAATAGTGTGAGTTTTGGTGTGAGATTAAGCAGTGTCAAATAGACTGATCAAAATGATATACAAGAGCTGAAGAGATAGAGGAAAGGCTTCATGAGGCAACACTGTGAGAAATATAAGTTAAAATATTTAAATCTTACAATCCTAATTCAAAAAACTTTGCTCAGCACTCAAATATTTGCTCGGCACATGAAGATGCCGAGTGCTAGTTTTGGTCAGCATCTGAAGGTGCCGAGTGCCAGAAAGAAAACAGGTGCTGAGTGACAGATAGAAAATAGGTGCCGAGTTAGCTCGGCACAAGGAAGTCAAGTAAGCTCGGCACACAAAAGGCAATGCTCGACCACAATGAAATACTCGGCACCAATGGATGCCGAGTGAGCTCGGCTCCAACTAAGATTTAAAACTTAGAAAATATTAACAACAAAGAGGATGCCGAGTGTTCTGTTTCAAACTGAAAATATTATAACTTAGAAATTCAACATGAATGCTTTCACCATTGAAACCAGAAAGCCAAAGCTTTAACATTTCAAACAAACTTTTCAAATGCAATGAATAGAAGAGGAAGATAGATTCAAGTATGCCTGCTTGCTTTCTATTCAATCTTTCATTAAACTATTACAAAATCTGGGAGCATTCGGCTTCAACCAGAAAAATTCTAAAATAACCCTAAACTAGTAAAACTTCAAAGAACTTTAATACCTCAAAACTTTAATCCTGCAACTCTAATGGCTGCATACAATGGTGCCTGGAGCAATCACTGCTTCAACACAACAAGTTTAACAATAATAAACTTATAGAGAGAATAGGGGAAACACGTGCAACTACAGGCACAAACTTCTTTTTCTCCTTCCTTTTTTGCTCTGCTCTGCAACTATTGATTTGCTGAATATGCTTGAACTTACTTAATGAATGAATAAATATTCTTTTTTTGTCACATTCCATTTCCCCCCTCTTTTTCTGATTTGAAAAATCTCACCTACTTGTATTAATGTTTCTATCTATTCTGGACGTCAAAGGGTGGGTGAGCGTTTGGCTCCAGGGAGAAAAACGTACGCAACATTTAAATATTCCAACACTCCCCCTTTGTCCCGAGCCAAATGAAACAAGGATCAGTGCTGATCCAAATCAATTACACGAAGACACTCTCTTAGGTGTACAAAAGGTCCAATCCCTAAAGGCTTAGTAAATATGTCTGCTCGCTGCTACTTAGACTTGCAAAAATCCATCTTGATATCTCCATTCTCCACCAGCTCTTTGATGAAGTGATATCTGATCTCTATGTGTTTGCTTCTCCCATGGACGACTGGATTCTTGGACAATGCAATTGATGAGATGTTGTCACAATAAATTGTGGTTCCATCCTCTTGCCTTTCATTCAAATCATTCAAAATCCTTCTTAACCAAATAGCTTGACATGCTGCTGCATTTGTTGTTATGTATTCAGCCTCTGCTATAGATTGAGCAACAATAGGTTGCTTCTTGGATGGCCATGAAATTGCACCCGATCCCATATGAAACATGTATCCGGAAGTGCTCTTCCTATCATCTATACTTCCAGCCCAATCACTATCTATGTATCCCACCAACTTGAAATCATCATTTGCAGTATACAAAATTTCAAATCCCTCGGTACCTTTCACATACCTCAGGATCCTCTTTCTCGCTTGCCAATGGGAATCCTTTGGTGTTTCCATAAATCTGGAAATCAGACTTACTGCATGCATTAGGTCTGGCCGAGTTGCAGTCAAATACATTAAACTTCCAACCATACTCTTGTATAATGTTGGATCTACTCTTTTGCTGATGTCTTCTTTGCTCAACTTCAGACCTACTGCTGTTGGTGTGGGAGTTGCCTTACTATTCTGCATTTTAAATCTCTATAAGATCTACCCGGCATATTTTTCTTGAGAGATGAAAATGACATCATGCATTTGTTTTACTTCTATGCCTAGAAAGTATTTCAAGGGACCTAGGTCTGTCATTTCAAATTCACTTTTCATGGCCTCTTTAAACTCACCAATTAGAGCCTTGTCATTTTCAGTAAAAATTAAGTCATCTACATACAAGACAACAATCACTACATTACCATCTACTGCCTTGATGTAAAGAGTGGGCTCACCATTGTTTTTGCTAAAGTCATTGCTCATCAAATATGAGTCAATCCTACTGTACCATGCCCGTGGAGCTTGCTCGAGCCCATAAAGAGCTCTCTTCAATATATATACTTTGTTCTCTTCACTTACAACTTCATAACCAGGTGGCTACTTCACATACACTTCTTCTTTCAATACACCATTTAGAAAGACAGACTTCACATCCATTTGAAATACCTTCCATTTGTGCTGAGCTACAATTGCTATGACAGCACGCACGGTTTCCATTCTTGCAATAGGGGCATATATCTTATGATAGTCTCTTCCCTACTGCTGTTTATAGCCCTTGACTACTAGCCTTGCCTTATGCCTATCAATCTTGCCTTTAGCATTGCATTTGGTCTTGTAGACCCATTTCACTCCAATCACATTGTTCTTTGGAGGCAATTCAGTTAGCTCCCATGTCTTATTTCTTTCTATAGCATCTATTTCCTCATCCATGGCATTACACCATTTCTTCTCCTTAATAACTTCCTCAAAATATACTGGATCACTATGAGAAAATAATGCAAAATTAACACTCTTATCATAATCTTCATACCTTTCATCTTGGTATAACTCCCTAAGACTCTTAGTCTTTCTTGGTAATAGGGAGGAGAGTGTGGGATTAGAATCTTCACTGCTGCTGCATTGCTAACTTGCTCGGTCTTCATTAGTACTTGGCACTGACACTTGGTCATGTCTAGAGGAGCTCGAAAATGACTGAACCTACTTGCCTTTTCTTCTATTTGCTCCTTCTTCTTGTTATTCATCGGTGTCTTCTTCACTCATAATTGGCACTTTACTTGAAGTGCTCGGTGACTCATCAGTTGGACCATACCAAGACTGATTTTCAAGAAATTTCACATCTCTTGAAAGAGTCATCTTGTTGTTCAATGGGTCATACAATTTCTATGCCTTAGATTCTGGGCTGTACCTTATGAAAATACATTTCACACCTTTTTCATCCAATTTCTGCCTTTGCTCTTTAGGCACATGTGCATATGCAACACATCCAAACACCCTTAGGTGTTCAACTATCCATCTTTCTTGTGACCATGCTTCCATTGGAATTTTGTCATAGACTGCCTTTGTAGGACACCTATTAATTAGGTAAACTGCTGTTGCCAGAACCTCTTTCCAAAATTCAGTTGAGAGACCTTTCTCTTTCATCATGCTCCTTGCCATTTCAACAATGGTCCTGTTCTTTCTTTTAGCCACTCCATTCTGCTGTGGTGTATAGCTGGCTGTCAACACTTTCTTTATGCCATGTTTCTTGCAAAAATTTACAAAAGAATTGGAGCTATACTCCCCTCCTCTATCCGATCTAAGGACCTTGATATAGTGTCCACATTCTTTTTCAGCCTGGGCTTTAAATTCTAAAAATTTATCAAATGCTTCAGATTTATTCTTTAAGAAATACACCCATGTCCTATGACTGAAATCATCTATAAATGTCATAAAATAAGTACTACCTCCAATGGAAGTAACTTGCATAGGACCAACTAGGTCGGTATGCACTAACTCTAATAGATATCTAGCTCTCCTAGAATTTTCAGAATTAAAAGGAAGCCTATGTTGCTTACCCAAAATACAAGCCTCACACTTGTCACATGAATTTCCTATACGTGGAAAACCTTCTACCATTCTTTTATTTGATAACAAATTTAAATCAGCATAGCCTAAATGACCATACCTGAGGTGCCACAACCGTGAAGGGTCTTCAATCACACTCCTTATAGCTGATTGTGTGGGAGGTGCAGCACTAACTTGAGATGAGAAACATGTCTCAATCCTCAAGGGAAACATTCTGTTCTTTGTCATTTGAACTGCTGCAAGTAAGTTCTTGCTCCCATCCTTTTTATGAATGACACACTTGTCATTCTCCATCAACACTTTGTATCCATTTTGAATGAGCTGATCAATGCTCATCAAATTGTGCTTCATACTAGAGGTGAAATACACATTTTGTATTTCCTTCTTCTCACCTTTCTTGGTGCAGACCATAATAGATCCTTTGCCCACAACTGGTAGGGTTCCATTGTTACCCATCTTAATCTCAGATTTGAAACTCTTGTCAATGAATGAAAGCAAGGTTTCATTTCCACTCATGTGGTTGCTACATCCACTGTCGAGGTACCAAACCTCAGGGCTTCCTTCTTCACCAACATTACAAATGATGAAGGCAATGTTTTCAATTCCCATATTCACGTCAGCCACATTTTCTTGTCTTGACTAATCTTTCTACTTCTTCTAGCATTCATTTGCATAATGCCCATATTTATGATAGTAGTAGCATTGTACATTACTCTTATTTGAGTTGTAGTTTTTCTTACCTCCTCTTGAGGTATTTTGAGAGCTACTTGCTCCATTTGCTCTTCCTGAGCTTTTTGCTGCAGCATTCCTTTGTCCTCCATTACCTCGGCCTCTACCTCTAGAGTTTCTGCCTGAGCCATTTCTTCCTCTCCCCCTTCCTCTTGAATTTATTTGAGCTTTGAATACTTGCTCTTGGGAAGATGAAGAAGTAGATTCGTTGATCCTATGATCATGGGTTTGAAGTGTACCCATCAACTCATCCATTGTCAAAATAGTGAGGTCTTTTGCCTCTTCTATGGTCATGACTAGATTGTCATATTTATGAGGTAAACTCTTTAATATCTTTTTCACTATCCTCTACTCTTGATAGTCTTCTCCATTTGACTTCAGTTGATTAATTACATTGGAGATCCTTGAACTGAAGTCTGCAACTGATTCATTTTCTTTCATCTGAAGGTTCTCAAATTCCCTCCTTATATTCTGTAGCTTTACTATACGGACTTTATCAGTCCCCTTGAAGTTCGTCTCAAGGATATCCCAAGCTTCCTTTGCATAATTTGCTGCTGCAATCTTTGGGAATATTGTCTCTATCATTGCTGCTTGAATAAGACTCAATGCCTTTGCATCTTTCCTCCTTGACTCTTTCAAATGAGTCTTCTGTGCATTTGTTAGGGTAGCATACTGAGATGGGTCTATTACATCATTGAATCCATTGACCACAAACTCCCACAAATCATTTGCAACCATTATGATTTTCATCTTCTTTGCCCATGTATCATAATTTTTCCCATTGAAGGGTGGTGGCTGTTGCCATATCTTTCCTGCATCTCCTACCATGTCAAATATCCCAAGAAAACAAATGCCCTAACTCACTATGGATGTGGGGCCTCAAAGCTCTGATACCATGTGAGAAATAAAAGTTAAAATATTTAAATCTCACAACCCTAACTCAAAAAACTTTGCTTAGCACTCAAATATTTGCTCGACACATGAAAGTGCCGAGTGCCAGTTTTGTTCGGCACCTGAAGGTACTGAGTGCCAGAAAGAAAATAGGTGTCGAGTGACAGACAGAAAATAGGTGCCAAGTTAGCTCGGCACAAGGAAGATGAGTAAGCTTGGCACACAAAAGGAAATGCTTGGCTACAATGAAATGCTTGGCACCAATGGATGCCGAGTGAGCTTGGCTCCAACTAAGATTTAAAACTTAGAAAATATTAACAACAAAGAGGATGCCGAGTGTTCTGTTTCAAATTGAAAATATTATAACTTAGAGAAATTCAATGTGAATGCTTTCACCATTGAAACTAGAAAGCCAAAGTTTTAACATTTCAAACAAACTTTTCAAATGCAATGAATAGAAGAGGAAGATAGATTCAAGTATGCCTACTTTCTTTCTATTCAATCTTTCATTAAACTATTACAAAATCTGGGAGCATTCGGCTTCAACCTGAAAACTCTAAAATAATCCTAAACTGGTAAAACTTCAAACAACTTTAATACCTCAAAACTTTAATCTTGCAACTCTAATGGCTGCATACAATGGTGCCTGGAGTAATCACTGCTTCAATAGGACAAGTTCAACAATAATAAACTTACAGAGAGAACAGGGGAAACACGTGCAACTGTAGGCACAAACTTCTTTTTCTTCTTCCTTTTTCTGCTCTGCTCTGCAACTACTGATCTGCCGAATATGCTTGAACTTACTTAATGAATGAATAAACATTCCTTTTTTGTCACATTCCATTTTCCCCCTCTTTTTTTGATTTGAAAAATCTCGCCTACCTATATTAATGTTTCTATCTGTTCTGGACGTCAGGGGGTGGATGAGCATTTGGCTCCAAGGAGAAAAATGTATGCAGCATTTAAATATTCCAACAAACACTAGATGCTTCATAAATATGTGGATTATATTGGTTGTCTAGTTGGTTGTAGTCATAGTATGCTCCTCAAATTTTATTGGCAGATGTTGGTTTTTGTTCTATTTTTCCAGATAAAAGAGAAATTGTAGGTTCAGGTATCATTGTTGAGTGTGATGATTAGTATCATTTTTTAGATTTTATTTTTGATATCATGAATAGTTTGGTGTCACACTACACTAAGATTTTTAGAATTTTTTTTTTGGTTGTCATGAGATGATTTCCTTCATGTGACTACAGATATTAGTTAATGTGTCATGCCGAGCTCTTGATTATTGATTAGAGTGTTGGCATGATAGAGATTCTCTTTACAAGTTTTTCCCCTTCGAGCATGAGTGTTGGTTTGTTGAGATCAAGTTGTCATAAGGCTTTCCCAAGTTATGTAGACAGGATGTGGGAGTTTTGATAATTTATCTTGGTTAGCACTCTTGGTATTGAGTACTTTGGAAAATTGGTCATGGAGGCACTCTTGAAAACTAAGAGGCTTGGTTGAGGCTACAGTTCTCTTGGTTTAGAGAACATTTGTTGAGATAGTTTCTCTTTGAAGGTTTCAACATGAAGTCCGAAGAGTCTTCACCTATGGATGGATGCAAGTTCATTATGCATCTAGTGGAGATTGTTCTTGGAGAAGAGTCATTGTGACTTGATATTTCTTGGAGGAGCATTCTCACTCTCCATAATTGGTCTACTCAGTAAATTTATCTCCTTGTGTATTTGAATTTAGGAGATGGTTGATATTTTTCCTAGTTTTGGAATATTTTGAGTTTGATTTTCTTGTTTATATAGGCTTTCATCCATGGTGTTTGGGTATTTAAGTGCTCTCATATGAGGAGGGTAAATGAGATCATACTTGACATAGCTGAGAACTTGGCGGTGTTGGTAGGAAGATGAGTTATGGATTGTGTTAGTGAATTTTTTTCCCTCCCAGATGCTTTGATGTTATATCAACAAGAAAAATAATTTTCACCACAAATGAGTTTGGAAGACCTATATAGACTCTCTATGTTCAAAGGCACAACTCCATTCTGCAATAATTTATCAATGCATCTCTTATTGTAAATTAATTATAATAGTCATTCTTTTAACTTGAAAGAACTCAAGGGAAATAAAAAAATCCTCTCATATCCATAAAAGAATGTTGCAATTTAACTACTAACATTTGAAATATATGCCACACAACACATAGCTTGAATTCTATAAATATGATCAATCTCACCAAAACAATAAAGAAAGTAAAAGAACTACAACAATGCTAATGAAATAGAATCTATAAAGAAATTAATTTTACACAAATTTCACCACTAGCAAGATAACCACATGAATATCCAATAAATGTAGTAGAAATAACCAAATGATTACTTCTATTATCATTAACTGTACTATTAAATAATAACTAAAAGGAAATAACCAAAACTTACTAGCAAAAGAAAAAGTGCTAAGTCCAAAGAGCCAACCCTTTAGATCAATTAAAATAATACATATATAGTCACACATGGCTTTTTGAATTCCCTTAGAAAGTGGCTCCCTCAAGGAAGTTCAAACATTTCATAAAAACCAATAGAGTTTTAAAACAAAGTAAACTAAAACTAAGGAAAAAGATTTGGGTGACTCTATAAATCTCCTTTAGGCTCTAGTTGTATCATTAGTATTAGTACAAGGTTCCTAATTATCTAAATAATAATCACTATTTTCTTTCCATGCTCTATGTGTAGGAAGGAAATTGAACAACTCCTTCTATTGCGGGACATCTAGCAGCTCTAGTCAAAATTTTGACATCCTCGTGATTTGGTAGATATGATCTAGCTTTTGTCTTGTACCTCCAAGTGATCAATGTAGAAAATCACCATGGAGTCTACTCTAGCGACAACAGTTAGATCTTGGACTAAGATTTTTCTTGTTTCTTTTAGCAACTTAATCTTGGAGAAAAAGGTTGTCTCCACTTCCCTAGGGGGTTTTTCACCTTGATCCTCATTTCCCATAATCTAAACATCAATGCATTTTATATAAAAAATCAGAATTTCTTTTAGGCATCTTATCTCCTTAATCAATTCATTACATTCTTCTAATCCTTGCTCCATCACTATATTTCTTCACTTTAGATTAGGTTGGGAAATAAACGGGAAGTTAGCATCGAACTTGGCTCTTTGATTTTCTTTCATGAATTTATCTATGCCATATTCCTAAACTTTAGAAATGTCAATGATATAATTATCCCATTTGATTTTGTCAGATTTCCAACCATTAATTTTTTATTCTAAAGCTATTATTGATTTCTCAGCTCTTGCGTTGGTATTGGCAAATTGAGAGAAATAGCTAGTTGCCTGAATGTGAACATCGTCAACCATTCATCGTAAGCATGAGCAATGGAGTAATCCCTTTTAACCTGCTTGATGAAACTCTTGTTCAAGGAGACTAAACATTAATAATGGAAATAGTGGTAGGAAGGGTTTCTGTATGTGGGCTCTAAAGTTCATGAATGTATTCAGCCATCTTCACTCTTGTTTGTCCCTCTAATCTTTCTATATCTATTGAGAAATTCTTTTGTTTCCTACATTCTATATTTTTATATCAGTGACCCTTGAAGCAGGACCAAGAATAGTTTTCTCTGCCGCATAATCTTGGGGCTGAATTTCATATATGGCTTTCTTAGTCATAAAATTCATTACTTCTACAATCCATTTCCCTATTTCCTCATCAACATTCAACATAGTTTCAATCTTTGGCCTTTTGGTCTTAGTAGTCTTCCAAAGACATTTCCTTATCATGTTAGCCATAGGAAGAGTCACTGGGACTATGCTTCTTTTCTTACTTACTAATAACTCAAACCAATTAGGGATGGGAGGATTTACTTTGGTAGAAGTATGTAATATAGGTGATGAACTAAGAGACATTGTACTAAAAGTGTTAGCAACTTCCATCGCTTGTTGAAACTCTTGTTGCATTTCACCAATTTGGGACTCCCTTGTCTCTCCATTCTCTTCTCTCAGGTCAAGCACTATCATCACCAGTTTGTCCTGAGTCTCATTCAAGACCTTCAATTTCTCCTACATCTTCCTACTATGAAAATGGGTACACTTGATAGATGGAGGAAGGTGAATTGAACCTTGAATGGGGTGCTCAGGTTCAACACTTGAATTTGGCTTTCTTGCAGTGGGAGAAGTAACAACTTCATTAGAACTAAGAACAACCAAAGGTGAACTTGAACTAGCATGAACCCCTTAAACATTACAAGTCATTGATTTTGAGTGCTTATTTCTTATAAGACATTTTTATGTTATGGTTAGGATGGCTAGGGTTCTTGTATGCAAGTTCTCTTCCTCTTTAAAGGACCAATCTAATTCTAGCAATGGGTAAGCTTCTACTTTCTCAATGTAAGAAGGGTCAACAATTTCCTTGTTTCCTTCTTTGGTTAGCCTTGAGATATCAAATGGGAGGTTGAAATCTTTGATCTATGCTAGTGTTAGTCTAGACCATAGTTTCTTTCTAACCCCAAAATCATCTGGACAACTAGCTTAGAAATCCTCTAAATGGGGTATGTGGAGAGAAGAAGAACTTAGTTCAGAGTACTTTAGAGTGAACTAGTAACTGTCAAAGTTGGGCCTAGCAGAGTAAGTTAGCTAGTTGATGGATTTCATGTTAGTGTTGAGTTTAAGAGCATCTTGAATGGTTTTTCATTTATAATGTCCAAGTTCAATAGGGAAAGTATAACCTGAGCCTTTCTTTATTTTATAGTTCTTTTCAACATCCATTAATTGTTTGCATAGTTTGATTAACACAAAGTGGTCTAGGAAATGCTGAGGTAGCTTCAGTGGTTTACCTTCATATCCCCCAATCCTAAGATAGGTGAATTATAGAAACTAGGTAAAGAAACTTCCATAAATATTAATTAACTGGGCGAGTTCTTCTATCAACTAGGTAGTGTTCTCTTTTCCTTGTAATTCAAATACCAATTTGGCCAAGAAAGTTGCTTAGACTACTTTGAATCCATCAGTGTTTCTACTCTTCTATAAGAGAGGATAATATTCATAAATGCGCATGCTTGGGTTCTAGTCTACATGTGGTAGGCCTCTCCATTCTCTGCCACAAGCTAGGATATAAAACAAAAAGGAGGTCAAATAGAAACTAGATGTTCCAAGAGATTGAGAGAGTTCTTCCTACAATCTAGTATCTATTATGTCTACCCAATCAATGAACTCATCTTCTCCAAAAATAGTATGGATTAAAAACTACATCCAATTCTCCTAAGAAAAGGCCTGCAAGTTCCTTGTTATCCTATTCAACAATGTAATGACATCCTTAATTTTGAGAATCATGTGTTCTTTTTTCAGTGGACGTGCAAGGTGGGAACCCCCTCTCATATTTGAAAAGACATCTTTTCGTAATGTTGTTGTTAAATTTAGTGGCATCTCTATAAAATTGGGCATAAGAAGAACTGATAGTCCAATCTTCATAAATTTTACGTAGAAAAATTCTCAGAGCACCTGTGACAGCAACTCAAATGACATACACTAGGACCTCACCATTAAAGGTACTAATAAACTTTTTGGCCATATCATATTTATATTTACATACCAAGACTAACTCATGACAAGGGAAGGCTTTTGGGAAGGCAAACACTTGTAGAAGACCACTATCTAAGACCTTTTGACATATGGAACTTGGTTTGGGGTTTTCAAACCTAGCTAATAATTTTCTCATGTCCTCTTTAGCAAGGAATTTTTCTTCCATATCAAGTAGGATACTACTAATAATGAACTCCCTAACCTTATGAGGTAGCATTGGGTAGAAAGGGGTGGCCATGACAAGGAATTAACTAGAACCAAAACAAAAAGAGAAAGAATACACACCCTTAAAGTAATGCAAAAAGAAATGGCACTTGAAAGGTGGAAGGATAGAAGCTCACCATGTTGAATGCATGCAAACTTGCAAAGACAAAAGCTTAAGCTACCGTTACATACATATAGACAAACAAAATGATCTATACCAAAAGTAAAAATGGCAAGGGAATGAAAACAAGCTAGTCTCCATTTAAAATATAAATCTGGACTTGAAGTGTGTGGATTAGTGACAAGACATATGAAATTAAAAATATTTAAATAATTAAATATCACTTGATATCTGCATGTGCCACAACATACCAAAACATCATTGCCTTTAACTCCCATTTAATAAAAATATTTTCCATAGATTTGGTAAACATTGTGCTGCTACTGAGTTTTCCAGCTAAACACTTGGCACCAAAGGTTTTTATCTTTATGATTGGGTGAGCATGAATAGTTGAACTATGAAATAGTTCAATGTTCAAGTTCAATAGTTGTAATTTATTGGAAACCATGCTCATAACAACATACTAGATACAAAGGTAAAAATGTGAACTTGAACGTTGACTAATGTGTTCAATGTTCAAGTTCAACACTAATGATGAGTGACAATATCCATGGGATGATTGACTTCATCAAATTGACCAAGAGAACCTGATGAACCTATGAACCTTGAACATTGAACAAAGTGTTCAATGTTCAAGTTCATGGATTCATTCAACTAAATGACTTAAAAAAAAAAAATGCCAAAATCATTAAGACTATGATGAGACTGCACTAATACACCATTCTTTTGCCAAATATTGAATATTACCATGATTATGCACAAGAAATAAATGTGGACCATTAATGGATAACAACTGGCTCTGATTGGGGATTCAAATTGTAAAGAACTAAAAAGGAATTTAGACATCTTTTGTTTTGCACTAAGACTAAAAAAATAGAATGGAATTGAACCTAAGCTAAGACAACCAAAACCAAAAAGAACCTAAATTAAAACCCAACAAAATTGAAGGGAAAAACAAGAAACACTAAAGCTAGAAAAGCTTTAAGTCCTATCCATTATAAGATAGCTACAAATTAGTACTGTACAAGTACTTGAGCTTGAAATAATTTGATGTGAGAACCTTACTAATTTCAAAGGGACATTTCCAAAGTGATTTGAAATTTCCACGTGTTCCTCATGGCTCTCTTCTTTTATTGCACAACAAAACTTTGTCATAGGCCTAGATTTCCTGTCAAATTTTTTTTTAACCCACATCTAATGAACAATTATTTCTCAACCACTTTCTCTCTCTCTCTCTCTCTCTCTCTCTCTCTCTCTCCTCTTCAATCTTAGTGAGGTAACAAATTCTTTTCTCTAATTGATTTTGAACCACTTCATCTTCAATCACTTTTTGTAGCTTGACTGTAGCTAGTTCCAATGGTAGAGACAATTGATCTTAAACACCCCATATACTAGTTCAAAAGGAGACATCCTGATGGCTCACTTAGGAGTAGTTTGATCAGACGATAGTGCTTCAAATATATTTTTATGCCAATCTCTCACATTAATATTCACCAATTTCCTCATCATTGAAATCAGTTTCTTGTTGGAAGATTATGCCTATCCATTCCCTTTTGGGAAAATGTTAGAAGAATGAGAAAGAAAAACTCCATTATCATAGTAGAACAACTAAAATTCTCTTGAGGAGAAGTTCTGGGCATTATCCTTTACTAATTTCTTAGGTACTCCAAACCTGGCTAGAATGTTTTCCATAAAGAAATTAATCACCATGTCAGAGATAGTCTTTCTAACTGGTATCACCTCAACCCACTTAGTGAAGTAATCAATGGTTCTTAGAATATGGGCATCACCTACACTTGAGGCTAGATTGAGAGGCCCTATAAAATCTAAACCCTATTGTTTAAAAGGTTCTTCAATAACCACTAGCTTTAAAGGAAGTACAACTAATCTAGGTTTTCCAGCAAATAGTTTGCACTTCTCACATTTTCCAACCCTCTTGTATGCGTCATTGAACATTCTAGGCAAATAAAATCCATTTCTTAGTATCTTGAAAGTTGTCACTATGGATGAAAAATGTCCTCCATAAGCTTCATTATGAAGAGAATGAAGTAATTTCTCTTGTTGATCTTTGTCTATGCATCTAGGAATACTCCATCAAGGCCTTTCTTATATAGCACATCATCAACAATGACATATTTAGAAGCTTTCGACTTTAGATTCCTTTTCACCTTTGTGGTGAGATGTTCAGGGCATTCACCATAGGTGATAAAATAAGCAATGTTAGAGAATCAATCATCCTTAAGATCCACCTGTAATGCACATGAGTTATCTTTAGCTAACTCTTTGTTACTATTAGCCATTAACTTACACAAACCCTAGTCTCTTATTTCTTAGGTAGGCTTTTCTTTCAAGATCAAATTCATGAACTTTTGACACCTAGGTAGATCTATTATTAAGTGACACTTCTTGTTGGGTGAGGATGCTCTTTCCATCTGAGCTTTGGACAAAAAGTTTTGAGTGTAAATGTAAGATATAATACCCAAAGTGTTTTACCTACTTTCACGACTGAGAAGGATTTCTTTTCAGCTAGTGAATATCGTAGCTCATAATTCTTAAATGACACACTCATAAAGGATATGGGGACTTTAGAGTCTATCATGTCTTCTTGCAATAAGACTGCAAACATTTTGTATTAACTGGTGTAATGTATTGGATAAAAAAAATCTCTTTTATAATCCAGGTGAGCAAGGACTGACACTTTAGCAATGAAAATTTTAACTTCTTCAAATATTTTCATTTCTTCTTTAGTCCACTTGAAAACTAGCTTCTCACTAAGAAAATTCATGATAGTCCTAGTTGTTTCAACAAAATCAGGTACTAACTTCCTCAAGAAATTAATTTGACCAAAGAAAGAATGAATACCATTCTAATTAGATGGAACACTTAATTTTTGAATGGCCTTGACTTGTTTAGGATCCATATGAATCCCATCTCTTTACACTAAGTGTCCCAAGATCTTTCCTTCACTAACATAAACAATAGACTTCTTGGGGTTCAAGGAGATACTCTGTTCCCTATACCTTTGTAGAACTAACCTTAGATCGAATAGGTGTTTCTTCCTTATTATTGAGAAAACTATCATTTATCTAGGTAAATGACAATTATCTTATTCAACAGGTATCTAAAAGATGAATACACCACCCTCTGAAATGTGGCCCTGACATTGATGAGCCCAAATGACATCCTACTATATGTGAAGGTTCCCCATGGTGTGCTAAAAGAGGTTTTATGTCGGTCCTCTAGAGTTACACTAATTTGATTGTATCTAAAAAAATCATTGAGCATGGACATCATTTCTAATCTATCTATCATTTGTAGGATGTGATCCATGTGTAGGCGAGAAAAATTATCCTTCAGACTAGCTTGATTCAGATTCTTGAAGTCGATGTAGATCCTAATCTCACCACGTTTCTTCCTGATAGGTACTATATTGGCCAACCATGTGGAGTGATGAATGAGATAAATTATACATACATTCAACATCTTGTCCACCTCTTTAAAATCACATTAGCCACCCTTGGGTTGCAATTTCTAAGCTTCTGTTAGAAAGGGACAATGTTTAGTTTCAAGGGAATTTCATGTTTGAATTTCCCTTAGGAAAAATATTTAAAATCTTCATAGGACTAGGTGAACACATCATTGAACTCCTTTAATAGCTTCAAGAATCTATTTCTCTCAAACTCATTGCAAAATTTTCCTAAGTTAACCCACTTAGGATTATCTTCTGAACCAATGTTCACATTTTCACATTCACCCAAAATCTCCTTTGCATCTCTCACATCTTTACTGAAACAACAATCTCTAAGATCAAAGAGAAACTCCAACATGACCTAGCCTTTAGGAATATGGTTGTCTTTTAGTTGAATGGAATCTTTTTCAGGATCACTTTAAAGGTTCATAGGGATCTTAGGATCGTTCAAGTCTAAAACCTCAAAGTGTAGAGATTGAAATGATTTAGACCTTTGGAGGAATGTATTAATGTGAGTGTCATTATCAAAAAAATTCCAAGAATTTGAATTATCAGGTACACTTGAACGATGAATCAATTCAATCATATAAACATCATTTTGGAAATCCAGATGTGTTATCATTTGGGATGTTGAACCAACCAATGAATCAGCTCTGGTGTTGGACTCTCTACTTATAGATTCTATGGAAAATGCTTCAAAATCTTTAATTTCATCCTAGACCTAGTTCCTCTAGTGCTTCAACCTTGGATTCTTTACAATGAAGATATTCCTCACCTATTTAACCACTAATTTGGCATCTACTTTAGCTCTTAATAACATAATCCCTTTCCCTTTTTGCTTCCTCAAGACCTAGAAGTAGGGCTTCATATTTTGTGGTATTATTTGTGTTTCCAAATTCAAGTTTGAAAGATTTAGGAATAATCTCACTTGAGGGTGAAATTAGAACCACTCTGACACCTAAACCAATTGAAGCACAATAGTCATCGAACTAGTCCATAAGCCATCTTTATACCACTCTCTAGAACCTGTTGACTCTTTAGATGAAATTAAATAGTTAGCAAAATTAGATTCTATGTACAAGATTAGGGATCCAAAATCTTCAAAGGCTAGGACTATGTATTTTTCTTTTATTTTAGGTTCAAGCACTATGTTCTTATTGCCAACTATAATAGTAACCTAAGACCCATCTAATCTTACCTCCCTACCCAAGTCTTTGCAAAAAGCTTTACTCAAAAGCATTCTATAGTTGGCAAGGATATCTATGACTAAGATGGTTAATTTGAGTCTTTTGTTAAGGAATTCAGTGAGAGCTACCTACGCATATTTTATCTTCCCTATGAGGGCAACTTGTTTGGAATCAATGGTGTAGCATTTACTTAAGGTTTGTCAAAGGCAGGTCTAAGGCTTTAGCTACTATAGAAGGCATAATGTTATCAAAGGCCCTAGAATCGATGATAAAATTGCTCATTTTATGACCATGGACAAATAGGGATACATAAAATGGGTTGGGTTTTTTAAAATTATCATACATTTGAGATGTTTCAGCATGAATGAATGTTTCACCATTATTGAGTTCTATAAAAGGATTAATATATGCTTTGAAATTGTTTGCTGAATTGTCTAATTGAACCAGACATTTAGCACATTCAACTAATTAATTGAGTTCATTAGGATTGGAACTAAGGTAATCAAAGAGAAAATTTAATATGGGAGGACTTATAGAATTCCACTATATAAAAATTGGACTTGGCACTAGCTTCTTTAGGTGTCTTTTCTTCTTGAACTAGATTCCTTTGAATTTTGAATTTGACCTTGTATTGTCAAGCTTGGTCATACAATTTAGAAGTTGGTTTAGAAGAGGATGAAGAAACATGAGCCTTATTATCATGGTTACTCTTGGTGAGTACTATATAGGTAGGATCTTTGATAGTATTATATACATCACCACCTCATTTTGAGTTAGATTCATATTTGAAGTAGTAACTTTTAGAGTCACTAGGTCCTCCAAGGGATTTCTCACTAATAGGTATTTCTTCTATAACTTCTTTGTTAATTCCCACTTTTCTTTAACAAATCATTTTTGGGAAAGACCCTCCATCATGTTCATCAATCAAATGAAAGATACACAAGATTGGCTTATTAGGGGAAGGTCCGTCAATTGGTAATCTCTAATTTCTAGGCAACATATGTGGCGGTCTACCTTGCATTCCTAGTGGATTAAAGTTTCTAGGGATATCATGATAAGTCATCCCAAACATCTTTGTTTTCATATCTAAAATTTCATTCAATAACCTCTGAAAAATAGGGTCATTTGAACCTAAAGTAGATGCTTGATTTTGGGAATGTTGCATCTACCATTTCCATTTCCCCGTAGCTAGAAAATCATCTTCTAATTCCATTGCCAACCTTTGTGTCGAATCAACATCTACCACTCTGTTCCTTCTCAAGTGAAAGCTTTTGTCAAGAGGAATGACATTCACAAAGGAAAATTTTCTGTTCTCATTATTTGATCTTTTCATGGTAGGGATCTTGTACAAAATCTTATTGAATTTGGCTATGAAATTACGCATGGTTCTTGAACCTCCTTTTTGAGTCATGAGAGTTTTTACAAAAGAGTATGTTCATCATTAGCAAATTTGAACCTAGACTCAAAAGTACTCCTCATGGAATCCAAGTTAGTGAGAGACCCATTAAGGAGGTGGTGGAATGAATCAACATCAACTTCTGTTATGGTTTGCACAAATAATTTGATGACAACATTTTCAGAGCTAACAATAGTAACCCATAGGCCATATTAAATGATTCAAATCCTCATTAGTGGATTTCATCCCATCTCCATTAAACTTAGGAAGAATATCTTGATCTCCTTTAGGTAATAGATTAGGATTAGGTCCTAGGGACAAAGGTTCTACTTGAGCACCCCAAGGATTTGCAGTCATGGATGGTATCCTTAAATTAATCAGTTGACTATTTAAGTGTATAGGGGCAAGTGTCCCAAACAAAACTAAAGCTTGCAAGGAAGTGGAAGTTGATTTAGGATTTGTAGGAGAAGCATGAATACTTTAGACTTAGTTATTATCTTTCCCCTAGGAGTGTGATTAGGGGTGAAATTTAGGAACTTAACAAATTCAAATGCTTCATCTATAGATTCTTTATTTTGATCACCCAGAGTGTACTTTTCCCTATCTAGCCTGATAAGGAAATTTTTTATACTAGGGTTATTAGGCAAGGTTGGGAGCTTTCTTAGCCCTTGATAGAACTATTGGTTCCATTCTTGATGGTGGTGCAAACACTCCCAACATTAGAGACCTCAACATTCTCAATTTTTACCTTCTGGGTAGAGGCAGTGGGATCCCTATCACTCTAGGTGGGAGTGGAGGGAGAGGAAATTTGAACCATATCCATGAGATTCAGTGGTGAAAGGATCGAGATCAAGATATGGAGGTGGAGGCCTTTATTAAATTTAAAAAGGAAAAAAATCATGGCTTGGTGATACATAACATAGCTTTTTTCCTTCCTCTCTCTTTTTTCATATGTTTCAAGTGTAGTCTTCCATGGAATGTAAAAACATTATAGGGAAAGGAAATGTATTCCTTATTCCAAAAATGGTTTAGGATGTGGAATGATAATAATAGCCTATCTTGACTTTTTATTCCATGGTTATATATTGCATTATGACATAACAAACAATATCCCAAGGTTTTGAGAGATTTTCATGAGAAAACCCACCAAAAAATTGAACATGGGATTCATTAGAATGGAAGAACTTCCCCATTCTTGTCATGTCCATCATCCTAGAATTATTTCTCTAATTTTTACATTCCAGTGTTAGACCACTAGCATTACCAATTAGATCTTCAATGACCTCCAAGGAGATCCCATTGATGTTAACCTACTAGTCCTTCCACAAGTCAATAAATTGCCAAGTCACCATCTTGTAATGAAATTCAATACTCTCCATGAATGGGATAATCCCTCCTTCCTTCAAGTGCAACCAAGATGCCTTTTCCAAAAAAACCTATTTAATTATGGGTAGTTCAATCCTTGTATTAGCACCCTCCATAAATTTCTCCTCCTTGAGCTCAACAATGAGGTCCTCCTTTCCCTCCTTTAGCTCACTACCATACCCTTCACTAGCTTTAATAGGCCCAAAAAAATGAGAGTGAAGTCTTTACAAACTAGAAAGTGGAACTTGAAAAACCCAAAAAGTTTTGACAAACACTTGAATTTAAAAAAGTATTAAATTTGTTCCATGATCACCAAGTCATAATGATTTCATAACCCTCCCTTAAAAGCTGGACTCAAAATTCAGGGAGTTTCTTTCTTGAGTGTAGGAAAATATCATCCCATATATTGTATTGATTACCAAACTCCGTCTTCCCATCACAAATCATATCTGGTGTTCAATATTTTTCACATTGTTAAATTATCAACTTTCTTAATTAACTTAGGGATATCCCAAAATTCTCCCCAACATCTCTAAGCATGTGTGGGAGGGTGGGGAGGCAGTTTTAATTTCCATGTCAAAGAAAACTCCTTGATCACTCCCATCATAATACAGGAAACCACTTCTAGGGGATATCTTTTTCTTTGAAATATGGTTGTTCCTCTCCTTCCATATGTTCCAACACACATATGGGGGTATGACCTTCTAGATCATTCTAATGAGGGTGTGGTGAAATGGGCATTGCCATCTAATGATGCATTTATGAACCTCACTATTAAAGACCCATGAGATCCCAAGTTGGCCAAGGATTTTCTACCAGAATTGCGCAACATTGGAGTGATGAATTAAGAGATGAGGGATATTTTCTTCCTTCATATAGAATATAACATGCCAATTTCCCATTTGGAAGCCATGCCTCTTAAGATGATCAATAGTGAGCATACTACTATGCATAACAAACCACTGGAAGTAGTTGATTTTGGGGAGAAAGTGGGAATGCCAAACCTTCTTCCATTTCATGTTCCCCTACTCTCCAATCAAGCTATTGTAGGCCTATTTCACACTAAAACCCCACTTGGGTATTCTTCCCATATTAGTTTATTAGTCTCTGAGAAGGAGGAAATTCAGATATCTTTCTAGAGGGAACACAACTTCCCATACATTATCTTATCCATGGGGTTAAATTTGTCCATATTAAGAGCTTTCTAGTCCTTATTGTGGATATAATTCATCACCTTCTCACCATGCTCATTCACCCCTTTCTCTTTTAAAATAGAATTTTTTTTGTGAATTAGAGGAGCATCTCCTACCCAGTTGTCTTCACAAAATCTAAGTAGATTATCATCTCCAATATTCCATATAATGTTTACCCTTATATGTTTCCTTGTCTTGATGATATTATTCCATATTCTTGATCCATTTGGGAGACCTTTCATAAAGAAGGCTTGAATTAAAAGTCCACCTCCCAAATACTTGGCTCTCAGGAAACAATACTAGGAGGCCTAATTATGAGCTAGTCTCCAACCAATATTCATCATTAGGGTTTTATTTGGGTCCCCAATTCTCTCCAAGTTCAAACCCCCTTAGGATTTAAGTTAATAGAGCCTTTCCCAACTATCTGGTCTTGATTTCATCTTTTTCTCTATCACCAACCATTGGAAATTCCTTTGGATCATCTCAAGAGCATCTCTAAACCTATGGGAGATTTTGAGTAATGATAGAAAGTAAACATGGATTCCCTATAATGAGACTGAGATGAGTTGAAGTTAACCAATGTTACTTAGAAACTTTCCCTTCTATCCTTCCAAATTCTTTTGCATCCTTTCCACCATCATATTCTAGAATTGGGGGGTAACTTCTTTAATTGTAAGGGGGAGCCCAAAATAGGTGTTAGGGAGATTCATAACCTAATACTAAACTTCATTGGTAATTCACTGTTTAATAGCTAGGTCTATAGTGAAGAAGTATATCTTTATTTTATCATAATTTTTGTCCTAATACTTCTACATATCTATTCAGAGTTTTCTTCTAGGTATTAGCCTCTCTAATGGAGGAAATACCATATAGGAAGGTATCATCAACAAATTATTGTAATACCTCAAGTGGTGGATCATAGCCAATTTTATTCCCATGATTTCCCTTTCAGAAGACATAATCAGGAGATTTCTACCAAGAATCTCAATGACCACTATGAATATTTAAGGTGACAATAGGTCCCCCTTCTAGAGGCCCCTCTCCACTTGAAAGAAATTTCATGTGGATCCATTAACCACAACGAGGAATTAAACAATATTTATCATTTTCCCAATGAGGGAAATAAAATTCTCCCCAAAGAAAAATCATCTAAGAATATTAATCATAAATTTGTTTCTAACCTTATCATAAGCTTTCAAAATATCAAGTTTCATTCCCAAACCTAGGTTTGTGCTCTTCTCCATCAAGTGAAGAATGGACATCATGGGAGGTGATCACAACATCCAAAATTTTCCAACCAAGGGTGAAACCATTCTAAGTAGAACTAATTGTCTTATCCAAGATAGGTTTCATTATGTTTACCATCACCTTGGAGGTGGCCTCATAGATGGCATTACAAACACTTATTGTTCTATAATCTTTTAACCAAGTTGGGTCATCAACTTTTAGAATCAAGACTAAGAAAGTCTAGTTTATGTCTTTAAGAATTCTACTAGTTTTGAAAAAGTCCCTTTTCATGTTTATGTTATACTTAATAATCTCCCAAAACTCCTAAAAAAATGCTAAAGGAAATCTATCCGGGCTTGGGGCTTTAAAAGCTCCCATAGTGAAGACTACCTTTCTAACTTTGTCCTTAGTCACTTTGTTGAAAAGATCTTTTTTTTTTGTCCATCCACCAGTGAGTGTATAATCTCTAGTAAGTCCCTTTTCACCAATAGGCCAACCTGAGGTTGAGGTGGATTGTTCATATCTTGCAAGTATTTAGTGGATCATCTTCCAATAGCCTCCTCATCAATAAGCTCAACATTGTCATTATTAACAAGCTTTCTTATAGTGTTTCTTTTCTTATATTTTGAGGCTGATATATGGAAGAAGGTCATGTTCCTATCTCCCTCCATAAGCCACTTAATCCTTGATATTTTTTTCTAGAAGATCTCCTCTCGCTTGATTCCATTGCTTTCTCCAACTTTTTTCCTCTTCATGGGTAGTAGTTAAAAGGTCACCTCATACCATCTTCACTTGGAGTGCCTCCATATTTATTTCAATTTCCTTTTTATTCTTAAAAATATCCCCAAAAGAATTTTTATTCTAGAAAATCACCTCATTTCAAATAATTTCAAGCTTCCTTGCTATGCAAAAAATGGTAATCCCATGGATCTAAGTATTCCACAACTTGCTAACATAATCAATGAAAAGAAGGTGAAAGTGCCACATGATTTCATAGTAGAAGGGGTTCCTCTTGTAGTGGGTTTGGTTGTCTAGTTAAACAAAATCACAGAGTGGTCTAAAACCTAGTGTTGGTAGAATTTTTTTTTTTCATGGGTCCTTGTCTTTAGTTTCTTATGGCTTATAATTTAGATTTTAGCGGTGCTTTGTTTATTTTGTCTTAGCTAGACTCTATTGTTGGATTTTGGTTTTTTGTGTTATGGAGCCTAATCAAAATCATAGATTTATTTGACATGGTTTCTCCTTAGATTATTTCTATGAGGGTTTAGAGGTAGTACCCCCAAGACAAGGTCATGGGGTAGTACCCATTATAGGTTCCTGGGGTAGTGCCTCAAGTGCATCCTTGTTGTAGTATATGGTGGGATCAAGGGGAAACACTCCCTTGGAGGTTTTCAAGTGTAGCACTCCTAAATAAATAAATGACCCTACTATTGTAAAATGGGTCGACTATTATTTTTCAATTGGTCGACTTATTCTAGCCCTAATTTTGAAAGAAGAAGAGGTTTGTGTAACATGACTTAAGGTTAGGGATTTTATTACACATGATGATATTGTAGCTTGTTTCAGTGGTATTGAGTTGTAAGGGATTTTAGATTGTAATAACTAGATAATAATAATATTGGACTTGTTGTTGGTGGACCTAACCCTAGAGATTAAGTTAATCATGTTTAATCATTGCATCTTGTGTTCTCTTCTATGTGATCTATTAAATTTTGATATTGGTTATATTTTAATGTAACTATTATTTCTATTTGTGGTTAATCCTCACAAGTGGTATCAGAGCCAAACCATCATCATTTATTTTTTGGTAGGTTGTTATCATTTTGTTTCAGCTATCTTCTATAAGAAGGCCTTAGGGTCAAGTGAGAGTCTCACAATTGAGTTGGAGTGATGGAAGATGAGGGTACAATGAAGGTTGAAAATTTTAATGGGCGCAACTTTCAATTATAGAAATTGAAAATGGAGAACTATCTTTATCAAAAGGATTTATGGTGGCCATTGGAAGTAAAAGCAAATAAATGAAGAACTTTGGTAGATGAGGAGTGAGAAATTTTTGATAGAAAGGCATGTGTAAGCATTCAATTATGCTTGATATAATTGGTGACATTTAATATTAAAAAAGTGAAAATGATGGAAGAGTTGATGCAAACCCTAGCAAAACTATATTAAAGCCCTTTCCTTCAAATAACATAATTCTCATGAAGTATTTATTTAATATGAATATGGTAGAAGGTGGATCTATTGTAGATAAATTAAATGAGTTTAATATGGTTACTAGTTAGTTATATTATGTGAATGTTAATTTTCATAAAGAAATTAGGGCTCTCTTGATTTTGTGTTCTTTTCCTAAAAGTTTGAGTGGCTTGGTAACAGTTGTGAGTAATTCTATTTCTAGAACTATTAGCCTAAAATTTTATGATGTGATTGGTGCTATTTTGAGTGATGAAACTCATAGAAAAACCCTAGGAGGATCTACATTAGGAGGTTATTTGAATGCACAAAGAAGAGGTAGGATGATTGAGATGAGGAAGTAATTCTAGAAATCATGAGAATTCAAGAGGAAAATCAAAGGGGAAGAGGTCTTAATCTAGAGGACCAAGAAATTGTTGGTACTATCAGAAACCAAGGCATAAGAAGAAAGATTGTAGGATTGGAAAGATTAATGAAGGAGATAAACTAGAAGGGAACAAGGAGGCAAATATGGTAAGTAAGAGATCTTGAGAGGATGCTTTGCTTCTTTCTTTAGAAAGTGTTGTTGATTCTTGGGTTTTAGATTGTGGGGCTTTATTTCATGGTACACCCCATAGAGATTATTTTATTGATTATATCCAAGGGGATTTAGGGTTTTTTTATTTGGGGGATAATAAAACCTGTCAGATTGTTTGAAAGTGAACAATTAAGATTAAGTTGTAGAATGGGAACCACTAGCTACATGAAGTAAGACATATTCCAAGCTTGAGTAAGAATTTAATTTCAGTAGGACAATTGGGAGATGAGGGTTGTGTAGTTAATTTTAATGACAAAAATTGGAAGGTTTCAAAAGGTTCCCATGTAGTCAAAAAAGTTCTGAAAGTAAGCACTTTATATCTTTGTACATGTCATACTTTTCCTTCTACTTTACTTATTTTACAGAAAAATGAATGTTCAAGAATATTTACTGTAGTTGATCAAGGAAAATAAATAGTTATGTTAGATTCAGATATAGTGCTATGGCACAACAGACTTGAGAACATGAGTGAGAATGGTATTACATTCCTTCATTCAAAGAATTACTAGGCTTGAAATGTGTCAATATGGATTTCTATGAGAGTTGTGTGTATGGAAAAAAAAAGATAGTGAGTTTTATGAAGAGTGGGAAGGAAAAGAGAAATGGGAAATTAGTGCTTGTCCATATAGTTGTATGGGGAATAGCTCAAGTATCTTCCACTGGTGGCTCTCATTATTATGTTATGTTTATTAATTATTGAACTACAAAATTATGGATTTATTTCCTTAGATAAAAATATGATGTATTTGTAACTTTTAATAAATGGAAATGCTTGGTTGAAAACAAGATTGGTAAGAAGCTAAAATGTCTTAGATCTGATAATGGTGGTGCATATTCTAGCAATGAATTTGAAAATTATTGCTTTACTAAAGGTATTCATAGTTATAGAGTTATTCTAAGGATTGGACAAGAAAATGGAGTTGTTGAACACATGAACATGAAAATAATGGAGCATGCATAGAGCATGGGGTTGCATCTTGGGCTTCCCTTAAACATGTGGGTTGAAGCTATATATACTCTTATATATTTGATCAATAAATATCCCTTTAGTCCTTTGGGTTGTGGTATTCTAGAAGAAGCATGGACAAGTAAGAAGATGAGTTATTCTTTTCTCAAAACCTTTGGTTGTGAATAATTTGCACATATTGAATTTGAAAAATAGAACCAAGCTAGAAGGTAAGTCAAGAAGATGTGTATTTTTTGGATATGGAATTGGTCAATCTGTTTATAGACTTTGGGATTTTAAAAACTATAAAATTGTAAAATTGTAAGTAGGGATGTCATATTTAATGATAAAGTATTGTACAAAGATATGTTGCAATAGCATGAGAAGAAAGAAAATGATTATGTAGTGTTATAAGATACTCCAAAAGATGGTGGTCTAGTAGTTCCTAATGCTCTACAACAACTGCAAGAACAAATAGCACACACCCCAGTGAATGTTAGATGGTTAAAAAGGCTAAGTAGACTTACAAAAAGATTTCCCCCTTGTTTGTATTATATTTTTATTACTAGATGGTGTTGAACTTGAATGTTATGATGAAGCTATGTAGGTGGATAAAAAGATTTAGTTTGAGTTTGCAATGAAAGAAGAAATGGATTCCTTGCTGAAAAATTAAACAAGGGACTTATGCATGTTTCCTATAGGTAAACATGCTTTACAAAATAAATGGGTTTATAGATTGAAAGGAGAGGCCAGAGGTAAGAAAATATTTAAAGCTATGTTAGTGGTAAGAGGATTTTCATAGAAAAAGGGCATTGATTTTGATTAGATATTTTCTCCTATTGTTAAAATGACTTCTATTCATATTGTTTTAAGTATTGTGGGTACAAAAAATTTGAATATAAACCAACTTAATATTAAAACAACCTTTGTTCATAGTGATTTGGATGAAGAGATATATATGGTAAAACCATAGGGGTTTGAGCTCAAAGTAAGGAGAACTTAGTGTGTAGATTGCAGAAAATTTTATATGGCTTGAAGCAAGTACCTCTACAATGGTATCTTAAATTTGATAGTTTTATGAATGAGCATTGTTATACTTGGTATCAGTCAGACCATTGTGTTTATTTTAAGAGGTTAGATGAAGATAGTTGTACATTATTTTATGTTTATATGTTAATGATATGCTTGTGGTTGGGTGTAACATGAATCACATTAGGGGGTTAAAAGTACAGTTAACAAATTCATTTGCTATGTAGGATTTGGGGGCAGGAAAGCAAAACCTTGGTATGAAAATTTGCAAAGTTAGAAAGAATAGAAAATTGACATTATCTTAGGATTATTATATTGAGAAGGTGTTACATAATTTCTCTAGGGAGAATGCTAAAGCTATCAACATACCCTTACCTAGTAATTTGAAATTGACTAAGAAGATGTTTCTAGAGACACCAGATTAGGAGGCTAAAATGTCCAAGGTACCTTATGCTTTAGTTGTAGGGAGCTTAGTATATGCCATGGTATGTACTAGGATATATATTGCACATGTAGTGGTAGTTGCTAATAGTTATATGAGTCATCCGAGGATTAAGCATTGGAATGTCATTAAATGGATTCTCAAATATTTGAGAGGAACATCTAGTAAGTGTTTACATTTGGGGGCTCTACTATTAATTTACAAAGCTACGTTGACTCAGATTTAGTAAGAGATATTGATATTAGGTAGAGTACTACATGTTATTTATTTACTATAAGTGAGAAAATAGTAATTTGGATTTCTTAGTTACAAAAGGTTAATGCTTTATCTACTATAGAGGCACAATATAGTGCTACTAAAGATGAGGACAAGGAGATGTTATGGATTTAGTTCTTCATAGATGAATTAGCACACCCACAGAAGAACAATTATTTGTTTATAGATATCTAGAGTGCCAATTATTTTGCCAAGAATTATGATCTACATTCAAAGACAAAACACATATAGTTACGGTACCATTTCATTTAGGTAGTTTTGGATGATGGACAAGTAAAGATGGAGAAGATACATATAGATGATAATCCAACATATATGTTACCAAGGTAGTGACAAGGGAGAAGATGAACTCCTCTTTAGACTTAGTTGGTCTTCGAGACTAAACATAATAAAAGAATATCAACATCTAAGGTGGTTTGATATCCCAATGGGAGCTATAGGTTTAGTAGTGCTATGATTAGTCTCCAAGTGGGAGACTTTTTGTGATGTGGAGCCTAATCAGACTTAGAGATTTATTCGACATAGTTTCCCCCTAAATTATTTCTATATGGTTTTGGTGATAATTCCCCTTGTATGGTCCAGGGGCAATGCCTAAGGTGTGTTCCCTATTATAGTATAGGGTGGGGTCAAGGGGCAACACCCCTATAGAGGTTTTTAGGGGCAATGCCCCTGAAGCCAAAAATGAATCTATTATTGTAAAATACATTGGCTATTTTTTTTTTTAATGGACGACTTATTCTAGCCCTAATTTTGTAAGTGGAAAAAAGTATTTTTATAAATGGCTTAGTGATTAGGATTTCATTATCAATGATCATATTGTAGCTTCTTGTGGTGGTATTGAGCTATCAAGGGTTATAGATTATAATCACTAAATAATAATAATATTTGAATTTTTGTTGGTGGATGTAGCCCATGGATTGGGTGAACCATATTAAATCTTTGTCTCTTGTGTTATCTTCTGTGTGATTTATCATATTTTGATATGGGTTATATTTGCATGTAACTATTATTTCTGTCTATGGTTAATTGTAACATGGTCTATTTTTATAGTTATATGGGTTGGATATCACTCTCCCCTATCTATTTAGAGGATACATATTTCTCTTTCTTGGAATGCTTTTACTCTATATATTTTTGGTCTAAACAAATGCCTCTTCTTGTTTGGCCCTACTCTTTATGGGACTTTGTGGTCTAATGATAATCACCAGTTATCTTTTTTTCCCTCATTTCAAGAAGGTTTTTGTGGTTTTCTTCTAGATTATTCTTTTTAAGAGTAACTTTGAGGGTAATTCAATCCCTATTGAGGTGGGTTATGTGTTGTTTAGCTAGTTGTAGCAATTGGATTGTGGATTTGATCTAGAGGTTTTCTCCTTCTCTTTAGTTTCTTGTTATGAACCATGGTCATTTATGTATTAGGTAGCGGGAAGGGTTTAAACAATGATTGTTTGTCTTCCTTTTCCTTAACCTTTCTTATTCTTGTGCAAGGTGTCTCTTTAGGTTGTTATCACCTAAATCCCTCCATTTTCAAAATTTTTGTTATTTATAAGTTGGAATTCTTGTTGCCAACTATTGTAGCTCAATTCAAAAGAAATAAAAAACGTTCTTATATCACTTTTTACTAACACAAAATTTTAAATTATTAAAAAAAATTTGTTAGTTCATTTTTCTTCAACTTACTCTGAAATAAAAACTAGAATAAGTTACCTGTATATGATATGTGAGTATTGAGAAATATTATTTTAAAATAATTTCATATATGAATTATTATTTATTTTTAAATATTTCAAATAAAATATTTATTCCAAGACATATTGAAAATATGCATATAGAATAATTAAAATTTATTACACAAAATATTTGCATTACTAGTCAATCTTGTGCAATGAATAAATAATTTATTATAAAATAATCTTATAAAAAATAATAGAAAAATATTTAAATTCAAAAAGAACTACCAGTAAGAAACAAGCATTTTATATTATTTATGAATTCAACTAAACTAAATTTTATAAATATGATGTTTATGAATCTATTTATATTAGTCTAGTCAAAATAAATATATTTATTATACATAATAATTTAGTGACATGAACATATTAAAAAAATCAAATATATATTAAGTATATAAATGTATAAATATATACATGTACATATTTATATACATATCGACAAAAACATAAACATATATATAATATTATTATGGATATTTCCTTCAAGAATCATTGAATAACATAGCTATGAAATTTTGTTCTTTAACCTCATAAGTCACAAACAAGTTACAAGATGCACTAATTATCATCCTTGAGCATAACATTATTGGTCATTCTCACATAAGGATACTATGCAAAAAAATTGTCCATATGTTCCAATGTTTTTTTTTCAACCTTATTCTTTTTAATAATCAAGATAACAAACTATTTAAGCTTTAAATATACCAACAACACTCCTTGATCCCTATTTTTAAATGAGTAAATATCCATTGTAACATTCTCAATGGTATGCATGCCCTTGGCTTTGAATCTTTGGAATTGATATTTTTTCAACAATTGTGTGGCTCTTGGCCTCCTCTACCTACCATTTATTTGATTCCTTTTTCTTTTCTTTTTCAATCCTCTTATATTTCTTATCCATTATATTTTGTTTCTTTTTTTAGTGTATGTTGATTTTCTCTTTGGATTCTCCTTTCTTCTCAGTCCCTTTCTTTCTTGGTCATCTTTTTTTATGTGCTTTGTCTTCTTTTCACATCACCAATTTACACAAGGGGATCACATATTTAACAATTACATCAACTTTAATTACATTGTACTATGATTCAATGCCATTATTTGGGTAAGGAAATAGGTGTTTCCTTGCACATGGTTTTATTAGTTGTATTATCATTTTAAATACCATCTATTCCCTAGGCCATTAAAGCCATGTAGTAGAGAAGCACACTTTAACCCAAGCAGTTAGAATCCCACCCAGAACTTACAAAAAATAAGTTTAATCAAAACTACCCATGTTCTTTGAATAGTTTAAATTGTCCACATTTGAAACTAACTTAAGTCTTAACTTTTATCTACTAAACTTACTAACTGTGTTCAAAGACTTACTACCCCAATAGTAGTGGGGATAACTAGAGTAATTAGTTAACATAAACAACCTTGACATCATCAAGAGTTTATAGAAATGTTAATAAGATATAGATAAAATAGGTAACCAATAGAAAACCCAAAGAAAAAGTACCAAAAGCATAGGAAAGAGAAACTAAGCCTATTTAATTTTCTCCCAATCTTCATTGAGGTACTTGATCTCTTTAATTCAATTTTGGATTTGAATGACACTCTTTATCTACTTGTAATTCTTCTCCTTTTCTTGGCTTTCCTTTTTAATTTTTTTCTTCTCATTGATATCCCCAAATGCACCATTTCTCATCATTTCATTCTATAGTTTTCAAATGGAAGAAACAATCACATACAATTCAAGACCAGTGATCATAGTTTGAAACTATTTATTAAGCTCTTCAATCTTCTTAGTTATTTCATCAAATTTATTATCATAGTCCTTCTTAAAGCCTTCCAATTTCCTCTAGACATTTGGAAAGTAGTTCATCATTTCTTAAACCTCAATTTTTTTTATCAATCTTAATCCCTTCACCTCCTATAATCCCTAAGTCCACCACAAATTTTATTTCTTGGGAAAGCTAGGTGTCATCATTGTTGATAACTGATTCAAAAGAGATGTTGTACAAGGAGATTGTTGAAAGAGGGAGACTATATGTTTCAATCATTATTTTGTCACTGATATCAAACTTTCTATTTGGTAGTAAGACAACTTCTTATATGATTAAAGTACTATCACTTAGATGATTGATGATGAGGATTTAATCAAAGATGTAACAATAGGACATAGAGGAAAGGTTGAGTTATGATTATGTAATGATGTACAAAGATCAGCTAAGACATTGATAACATGATGCATCAATAATCCACTTAAGGTTTAAGAAAGTTTAGAAGAACAAGTTACACAAAGCCTATCTACCAAGCTTGACCGAGTGGATAGTAGGTGCCAAGAAAAGACAATAGAGTAGATACCAAGTAAATTTTAGTTGATAGTGAGTACCAATAAACTTTAGTTTGTGCTGAGTAATTTCAAATGGATGTTGATAAACATAGTATATGCCAAGCATTAGAAGCAAGACAATTATGAGCTACTGCATTATTTAAAAGATCATGAATTTGATGAATCTAAGCTAATAATTTTGTTTTCTTGGAATTTGTAAACTAGGTGGAAGATAAGGTTGATGAGCTAGTGGCATAGAATTCAAGGTAAACTTTTTAAAGGAGAATACAAAGAGGATTCTATGAGAAGTTTCGAAAAGAGTGATAGAATATTGGATAGATTCATTGTATCTTATCTAATTTTTCCTAACCCTAAATTGGACAATGAAAAATGAGATTTTTAAAAAAAATTTCCTATTTATAGGAATGACTAGTCATAAAGCAAAGGAGTTAGGTGAGAGAACCTAAGAAAGACAAGGAGTCAAGGGAACTACTTCATCAAGTGACCTAAGAGAAGAGTTTTCATTTGCATGCTAAGTAAGGAGGCTTAAGGAGATTAATGCTTGAAGAGTGAGCAAGCTGTTAGAACTACAAAGTATGAAGGCCAAGGAGAATTGAGGACTAAAAAGTGATCTGTAATATGCAAATGAAGTTGTAAGTTGTATCAAATCAAAGCCTTACTATTACTCTCTATCAATTGTATCAGTCTAGGGTAAGTCCTTTGGATTAAGGTTGACCTAATAGTCATTTGTAAATCCTTTAACCGAGTGAAATTCCAAGTCAATGGTCTAAATTCCTCTAACAAGGCTCACTCCTAACAAGGTGAATGCATTCCTTTAACAGGGTCACATTTAACATTGTGTATTGTAACCTTTAATAGGGTTGGCCTTTCATAGGGCATCACTTCAGAAGAGTGAAAAGAGTAGCCTATTACTACTAGTTTTACCCAAATTGGGTTTTTGCATAAATCATTGTGTCAAGTGTGTTGATGAATCTATTATGTTTCATAGTTACATTTCTGCAAGTTGATTTGATAGTAACCTATACGTTTTAAAGTGATTGCATAATCTTATCGATGTATGCATGAGTATAAATATTCTATGGGTTCACTAATTTGTGTAAAGTTTTATGTGTACATCTAGACCTTGGATAATTGATTCACCCCCCCTTAGTTATTCTAAATTATTTCAGCAATTGGTATTAGAGCCATCTACTTAAGAGAACTAGTTTGAAGGTACTAGAAGCAAAAAGAGAAGTACCAAAGCTCAATAGAGATAACTTTCTTGCATGTCAAAATTTGATGAAGCTACATCTTGGAAGACTTGGAGATTATGCAAAATCTACCATTACCATTGATCATGTTGACCCTGCTAGAGCCCCAATTCCTAAGGATATGAGAACTAAAAAGTAACACAAATAGGCAATGTTGGAGATTGCCTCTACCCTAAGTTATGCTAAATTTGATGATATCAAAGGTCTTGAAAATGCAAAGAAAATATGGGATGCCTTACTTGCCATCTATGGAGGAGACACCGATGTTCTTAGAGCCAAAGCTAAAAGCCTCAGAGGTAAGTTTGATGAAATGAGAATGGAAGAAGGTGAAAATATTGCTCAATATGTTGTAAGGATAAAATAAGTAATACAATAAAAGGAGCAAATAGAAAACTAGATGATGATACTATGTCAAGAAAAGTTTTAAGAATACTACTACCTGCATATGCTATTAGAGTTTCTACAATTCAAGAACTAAGATGTATACTAGGGAATGATCTATCACTTGAAGTTCTAGTAGGTAGACTCACTACTTTTGAGCTATCTAACTTTGCACTAGTAAATTTGGACCCAATTTATGACCAATTTTGAGCATCATCGCTATTATTCTCATCGAAATTTCAACCAAATTGCAAGTTGGTCAAAATTTTGACAAATAAATTGTAGGTTGGTCAAAATTTCAACATGGAAAATAGCGATGAACCTTGGTCAAAAATTGGGTCCCAATGTACTGGTGTTGATAATTACAAACTTGAAAAGATTGAATCTACTTTTAAAGCTAAGGTGTCATTGAAGGAACCTAATGAGAAGAAAAAAAGAAGAAGAGGTATGTCTCTAGTGAGAGTAATACAGATGAGGAGACTGTTGAATAACTTGAAGCTCTACTAGAAAGAAGATTCCACAAAAGGTAAAGGTAAGTTCAAAGGTAAATTACCTATCATTTGTTTTAATTGCAATGAAATTGGTCATATTGCTGCTAGATGTCTAGAAAAGAAGAACTATAGAGGTGGTGAAAAATACAAGAGTAGAAGAGATGAAGACATCAAGTACTACAAAGACAAAGGAAAAAAGTCATGCTACATTGCTGAAGAAGAAACATTTGATGAACATGATGATGAAGTAACTTATATGTTGCAATGAAGGATGAATCTAATGATAGTGGGTGTTCACATCACATTACTAGAGACAAAATTAAGTTCACTACCCTAAATTGTTATAATAGAAATAGTGTAAGATTTGGTAATGATGCACCATGTTTGATAAAAGGAAAAGGTTCTATCAAACTCATAGATAAGATTCTATGTGACCATGCTTATAATGTTATAAGAATTAATTATAATTATTTTAGTGTGTCACAACTGAATAATTTTGGATGTAAGGTTGATTTTAAAAACAAGATTTGTAAGATATATGACACAAATGGAAGACTGATTGGAAAAGGTGATGAGACTAGAAGTAACCTATTCTATCTTAACATAGAAAATGCTATTTTTCTTGTTGTAAAGTTTGATGATGTATGGCTATGGCACAAGAGGTTATGCCATGCTAATTTTGATAACTTGGTTAGTATTAGTAACATGAAGAAATTTGGAGGTTTACCTAAGTTGAAGAATCCTCATAATGTAATGTGCAAACAATGTCAATTAGTCAAAATGAAAAAGTCAAGTTTTAAGAGCAAAACTTACACCTCTAAATAAATAATAGAGATTGTTCATACTGAATTATGTGGACCAATTGATGTGAAAAAATACAAAGGAGATAAGTATATTATGTTGTTTGTTGATGATTATTCTAGAATGATGACAGTTGTATTTCTTAAAAAGGAAATTAGATGCTTTTCAAATGTTTAACTGTTACCTGGAAAGAGTTGAAAAGGAAATAGGTAAAAATATGAAGTAGTTAAGATCTACAGAGGTGGAGAATTCACATTAAATGAATTTGAGACTTTCTATAATGATAGAGGAATCAAAAGACAGACATCAACCCCTTGAACCCCTCCATAGAATGGAATTGCTAAAAGAATAAATAAGTCTATAATGGACTACGATAGAACAATCATGATGGAGAAGAATGTTGCTTTGAAATACTAGAGAGAAATTGTAAGTACAAATCTTTATACCTTGAATCATGTGCAAATCAAGAAAGGTACTCATTTAGACTATGGTATGGATATTCACCAATGTGAATATTTTAAGTTATTTGGAAGAAAATGCTACATTCTTAAAGACATCAAGAATTGTAAACTTGATGCAAAAGGTAAAGAAGGTATATTCATAGGATATTCCACAAGAAGTAAAGCTTATAAGTGTTTGAATACTAAAACTAACAAAGTTGTAGAATGTGAAAATTTAAATTTTGATGAACATATAGAAGTGTATGAGGCTGAACCTATGAAAGAATCAAAAGAATACAAATCATTTGTATACTTTTAGGTACTACCAATTTACAGACTATGAATGTCGAGTTTCATTTGAGAACTAAGCTACATGTTGGTTTTGAGATTAGCGTACATGAAAGAGATGATGAACTACCTGAAAGAAGTGCACACAATAATTTTGATACTAAAAGACAAAATGAAGAAACAAAAGCTGATCCAAGACTGTCTAAATATGTCAAAAGACATCATCCTACAACTCAAATCATTGGAGATAAAGATGCTAGACCAATGACAAGAAATAGATTGTGAAATGATACATGTTTGCTAAGAATAAAGGGACCTAAATTAGTAAGAGGTGCATTAGAAGATGTGGACTAGAGTAAAGCCATGGAAGAAGAGATTAAGCAAATTGAGAAGAACAAAACATAGATTCTAGTTCCTAGACTAGAAGATAAAATTGTGATTGGGACCAAGTGGATATTTAGAAATCAGTTAGATGAAAATGGTGAAGTCACAAGGAACAAAGAAAGATTAGTTTGCAAGAGATATACACAAGAAGAAGGAATCGACTATGGAGAGACATTCACCCCTATTGCTACATTGGAAGGAGTAAGAACTCTACTTGCTTATTCTACATACAAAAGATTCAAAGTTTATCAAATGGATGTTAAATCTACATTTCTGAATGACATATTAGAGGAAGAAGTTTACATAGAACAACCAGAGGGTTTTGTTGATGTTAACAATAAAAACATGGTATGTAGACTACACAAGGCTCTATATGGTTTGAAACAAGCACCAAGAGCATGGTATAAGAGACTACATAAGTATCTTGTGAAGATTGGATTTGAAAGGCCTGATGATAGCAGTAATCTATACATAAAGATAGAGAAAGAAAAAGGTATTTTGTTATATGAAATTATTGTTGATGATATCATATTCAAGGAGGTCAAGATTCTTTATGTAAGGATTTTCCAAATCAGATAAAGCTAGAATTTGAGATGTCTATGTTTGGAGAGATCAAATTCTTTGTGGGTTTTCAAGTATATCAGATGAAATATGCTATATACATCACTCAATCAAAGTATGTCAAGGAAATATTGAAAACTTTTGGATTGAAGTATTCTAAACTTGTAAGTACACCTATGGTTATAGGAAACAAATTGTCAAAGAATGATGATTCAACTAAAGTGAATTGCAAAATTCTCTGCTAATCCTAGGGATAATCATTTAATAACTGTAAAGAAAATAATGAGATATCTAAAAGGAACTAAAGAGTTTGGTCTATACTATAAGAGGAATGAAAATTTTGAACTAAGAGCCTACAGTGATGCTAATTACGCTTGAAACATTGATGATAGAAAAAGAACCAGTGGAGGAGCATTTTTCTTAGGTAGGAGACTAGTTACATGGACTAGCAAGAAACAAAATTGCACCTCACAATATATTGCTGAAGCTGAATATGTTGCTACTACTATAGACTACATAAACATTGTATGGATCAAATGGCTACTCAAAGGAATGAAGGAAGATATCACAGAACTAGTGATACTTTATTTGGATAATACAAGTGCTATCAATATATCAAAGAATCCAGTGATGCACACAAAGACTAAGCACATTGCAATCAAGTATCATTACTTGAGAGAGTTAGTTCAAGATAAAGAGATGAATATGAAATATGTAAACACAAAGAAAAATTTGATGAAATCTTCACAAAAGCATTACCTAAGGATGCTCATGAGTATCTAAGTGGTAAACTAGGGGCGATACCCCTCTCAAAGACTATCTAAGTAACAAGAGGAATGCCTTGCATCAAACAATCTAATTTTCATATGTTACAAATTGGTGAAGTGGATCTTAGTTTATGAGTTGCCTAAAGTAATCAAAGAGTTGAAACTTCAAATCAGTGACATACAAGGTAACAAAGGAAGACACTAAAGTAATTGAAAAGCTTATATCTACATATTTAAAGATGACAACTCTTTGGCATTATTGTCAAAGAGGGAGATATTCTATTGATTAAACCAGTATGTATAATTATTGATTAAGAGATTGACTGACAGATATCAAGAGATTGTTTTCAAAGAGATGGAGAGTATTACTAATCTTAGAAGGATCTAATTGTTGACATTACTGATCAAAAAGTGGGAGAAATTCTAATCTACCCACCAAGAGGGAGATATAAGAAAGAAACTCAGAGGGAGTTATAAGAAAGAAGTTTTGTAACCTATTCAGGCGATGGAAGTTGGTGATAGAAGGAGAGATTACAACCTAAATTATTTTCTTTTTGGTATTGTCTTAAGGTTTTAATCAAGTTAGTTTGGTTGAACAAGGTGTTTACCATTTAAATTATTTGGTTGGTCAATTTGGTTTCCCATCAATGCCAAAGAGGGAGATTATTGATAACTGATCAAAAAGACATGTTGTAGAAGGAGATTGTTGAAAGAGGGAGATTGTATGTTGTAATCATTGTTTTATCATTGATGTTAAACTTGCTATTTGCTAGTAAGACAAATGCTTATATGATTTAAGTACTATCACTTACATTATTGATGAAGAGGGTTTAATAAAAACTGTAACAATAACACCTAGATGAAAGGTTGAGTTATGATTATGTAATGAAGTACAATGATTAGTTAAGATAGTGATAACATGATGCATATATAATATACTTAAGGTTACAAAGGTTGGTTACACTAAGAAAGTTTAGAAAAACAAGTTATACAAAGCTTGTCTACCAAGCTTGACAGAGTGGATAGTAGGTACTGAGCATAGATAGTGTAAGCCGAGTAGAATAGTGGATGTTAAGTAAAGTTTAGTTGATGCCAAGCACTAGCAAACTTTAGTTCGTACCTAGTAATTTCACAATAGATGTCGAGCAATGCAGTATATGTCAAGTATTAGAAGCAATATAATGCCAAGTTGTTGCATTATTTAAAAGATCACGAATTCAATGAATTTGAGCTAGCAAGTTAATTTTTTTGGAATTTGTGAACCAAGTGGAAGATAAGGTTGATGAGCTAGTGGCACAAAATTCAAGGTGAACCATTTTTAGAAAAATTCAAAGAGGATTCTAGGAGATTTTTTTAGAAGAGAGATATAATGTGGGATAGATTCATTGTATCCTACCCAATATGTCCTAACCCTAAATTGGACAATGGAAAATGAGCAAAAAAAAATCTTAATTACTTATTTATAGGAATGGCTGGTCATGAGGAAAAGGAGTCAGGTGTGAGAACCTAAGAAAGATGAGGAGTCAAGGGATCTGCTTCATCAAGTGACATAAGAGAAGAGTCTGCATTGGCATGCTAAGCAAGGATGATTAAGGAGATGAACGCTTGAAGGGTGAACAAGCTATCATAACTACAAAGTATGAAGGCCAAGTAGAATTGATGACTAAAAAATGATCTATAATATGCAAATGAAGTTGTAAGTTGTATAAAATCAAAGCCTTACTATTACTCTCTATCAATTGTATTAGTCTAGGGTAAATCCTCTGGATCAAGGTTGATCTAACATTCATTTGTAAATCCTTTAATGAGGTGACATTCCAAGTGAATGGTCTAAAGTCTTCTAACAAGGCCCACTCCTAACATGGTGATTGAAATCCTTTAATAGGGTCACATTTAATAGTGTGTATTGTAACCTTTAACATGGTTGGTCTTTCATAGGGCATCACTTCATAAGAGTGAAAAGAGTAGCATGTTACTGGTGGTTTTTCCCAAATTGGGTTTTGACATAAAATCATTGTGTCAAGTGTGTTGATGAATCTATTATGTTTCATGTTTACATTTTTGCAAGTTGATTTGATGGTAACCTACAAGTTTTAAGTGATTTCATAATCCTATGGATGCATGCATGAGTATAAATGTTTTATGGGTTCACTAAGTTGTGAAAAGTTTTATTTGTACATCTAAACCTTGGATAATTGATTCACCCACCTCTTAGTTATTCGAGAGTATTCCAAAAATCATCATTTTCTTCCTCTTCTACATAAAAATTAGCTTCATTAGAGGAGAAATATTCATTAGAGGAGAAATATCTATCTTTCTCTACTATTTCTCCTTCTTTCATATATGATTCATTATCCTCCATTTGGGATTTATGGGATACCTCCTTGCTTTCTTCTTTATAACTCTTCCCTTTTTAATTTTTCAACTATGCAGATTTGCTCTCCCCAGAGCTAAACTTCCCTATTTGCATTCTAATGTATGCAACTCTCTCCTCTTCCTCATTAGTTGAATTCCCTTCCCCCCCTTAAAATTTAACAATATCAATAATATCTTTCACCATTTTCCTTATTTAGGGGTACTAATAGAGCTAGATTTTTTGGAAGCATTTTTCAACTTCTTTGAGGCCTTAATCAAAAGAGGCTATTCCAAAAATATATTATTTTTCTTAGCTTTAGTGGGATGAGGGTTATTTGATATTTGAGGTGACTCTATTTAGGATTTATCAGCATAGGTTTCTTTAATAACCACTAAAGAATTAGGATCTTTAGGGGTTTGGGGTGATCTATTGGTGGATACATCTACCAAAACTTGGTTTGTGAGAAAAAATGGCGATAAAGGAAAAAGATGAGCCCTTGATCAATAAGAGGGTTTTCTCTCATGATAACATTGTGGACTAGAGAAAAAAATAGGAAGAATAAAATGTTAACTTTTCCCCCATGCCTTGGCATATTAAGCAAGAGAAAATGATAGCCATGATAGCTCATGTAATGATCTTTAGTAGTAAAATACTTGATTAACTAGTAAAAAATGACACCAAAAGGGCTAGGGAGAGAGATCCTATCATACCCATTTCTAGAACTCTCTCTAATAGGTTCTTCTATTCCTTCAAAGAATTTATGCCTAAATTTATTGTATTCCAACATACCTTTCCTTTCCACTTGAACACTAGCACATCCTAGGCCCATCACTTCTTGAATTAGTTTTGACATCATCACAAATATGATACTGCTAATCTCGACTAGAGCTTTGTTCTAAGAATTTTTAAAAATAGTGGAGAGAATATATTTTTTGCCTTTCATCAAGTGGATATATAAATGTAATCCCTCCTTGAGAAAATATTTCCAAATTTCTTTATTCTTCTCTAGCTCTTTATAGTTTCTAGGTTTGAAACATTTCAGTGGGCCTAACATGGTGTTCTTTTCAAACTACTGATTAAATTTCTTAGGACCCAAGTTCATCTTAACAATAATTTTCTCTACAATTTTGCTTATCATGGAAACTTTTTTTGACAACTAAAGACTATGGATGTTATTGAGGAACCTGGAAGGAAAAGAAGATTTTTTCATTCCAAATGAGGGTGACAAAAAAACCATAAAATTTATTAGGTGTAAAATCATATCACAATTCTTGGTCTTAATCTTTGCATCGTACAACTTCACATAACTGGCTCTTTTTCTACTGTCGATGTGACAAATGTAATAAATCATGATGATTTTTATCATGTATAACCTTAGTTGAGTGGATAAATTTTTAACTCATCTCCATAAATACCCAACATTGGCATTATTAACTGTAAGAATTTGCTTAAGGGCAAAATTCAACCAAGAACCAAGAACTCAAACACAAGCACACAGTAGACCAAAGAAGGATATGATCAATTAATCAGAGTATGTCCGAATACATTGCTCTGTTCAGAATGTGATATGCTATGCATGATTCAGAGTACACTAGGAGTGCCTGATTATAAAGGCAATAGGAGAGCTTCTAGAATGCCTAGAGGTTAGCACAATGAAGTGTGAAACAACCAAGCACATGTCCACCAGTTATGGATTATCCTCCATTAAGCACGGAAGTAAGTGCGGTGATGAGAGGATAAGCCTAGAAGAGTGGAACACGCAAAACAGTGTTGTAGACACCATGTGCTCAAATAAAGGTGCAGACTCCTGTGTTGTCAACATGACAAATCAAAAGGTGGCACAAACTCCTAAGTGTCTCATAATAAAAATAATAAAATAATGCAAAGTAATTAACTAATGCATTAACCTAAGTAAACTTAAGTAAGTGTAATTAGTAAAGTACTAATTTACACCAACACCCCCCCTTAAGTGCAAGTTAGGGGAATGCACTTAAGCTTACAAGCTAGGATGAAGATGCATAATGGGTCCCGGCTACTAGGCCATGTTAGGTACCCATGTACATAATGAAAATGCAAATCTCCCATAAAGCAGAGAAAGAGGGAAAACCTCATGGGAAAAACCCTCCCCCAAAAGAGAGATAAAGATGGATGCATTGATGGATGGAGTAATCAAGACCCCCCCATTACGACATACATCCAATATATACAAAAAAGAATGGAGAAGGACAAAACCTCCTATGAGGAAAAAGTCCCCCCCAAAAAAGAGAAGAAGGAGACGAGGTAGTCCCCCCCCCCTTAAAAGTAGTGTGCCAATCAATGAGAAGTGCTCTGATGAAGAAGCTGATCCACGACCTCTTGATGACGTTCCTCCCCTTTGGAAGAAAGAATGGCAAGGGTACAGGCAAGAAGTGTCCCCTAGATGGAGAAGGAATCTCGATGATGACTGGTATCTCTGAAACCTGTGTCATAACACCAACAGTCTTCTCGAATGTGAGAGAGATCACCTACAGATGTTGGACATAAGTATCCACAGTCACACCAACCTGAAAGGATTGATCATGTAGAGAATGTACAATAAATGTAGAAGAATCAGTCTCAGCAAAGAGAAGCAAGAAATCATCATAAAAATCTCCCATATCAACTGTGTGTGACTCCAAGAATAGAGTTGAAATGTTTGGCAAGAAATCAGCACCTGGAAGACCATGTGTACCTTGCAATGCTGAAGTGCATGAATCTATCACTGCAGCAAAAGATGAAGTGTCCGCCTCAAAAAGTAGACGGATGTCATCAAGAATGTCTCCCACATCTTCAATGTGAGACTCCATGAACAAATGTGTAATGTCTGAAAGGAAGTCTTCACATGAAGGTAGAGTAGGAAGACATAAAGTATCCTGCTGCACTGAATCCGAAGCATCTGTCGCTGGAACAGGATCAGTAGGAGCAACAAGAGCTGGAGGTGTGATCTCATCTAAAGAGGTGTCAGCTGTAACTGGAGGAATGAGATCTTGTGGGAATGGAGGAATAGCTGGATCTCCATATGTCTCCCAAAGAAACATCCAAACATCATAGGGATCAATGAACTTAACTTCATCTATGACGAAGTCAATAACGTCATATTCCATATGTAACTAGAGAGTACACAAAATGATGTTATGCTGATCAAAAGTAAACTCAAGACCTGGTGCATAGGGTAGTAAATTGTGCTGACTAAGATATCTGATAGCAAGTTGACTCCATTCTTGATAGTTGTGTGTGGTCAATTGAATCAAATCATCCTCTTCCATGATGGATCAATCAAAAGAACCTCCAAAAAACAAAACACCCCCCCCTAAAAAGATGCTGTTGGCATGTGAAATGTGGTGTGTCCACTAGTCAAAAAAGAACAAAGTAGACTACTGATTTTGCTAGATACAACTGCCGCTTGAGGCCAAAGACCCAAATGTTCTAATTCTAAAAGTGACAAATATGTCCACACAACCCTAGAATTTGAAGGTAGATCTAGAAAGTAGATGAAAAAATACGCACTTTTAAAAAAAATATAACCTAAAAAGGAGTTCGGATGTGCCTGAATGGAGCATTTCAAGTTGTAAAATGTAGGATGAAGCAGGTACAATCGCCAAAAGATGCAAATTTTGACCAATATGTGCACCAAAAATAGAAAATAATACCACCACTAGAAAACTCAGGAAATTCTACCTGATTTCAAAAAAAATTGCACCTAAATCGGAGGTTGGATGCCTGAGTTATGACCTCGTGAAGACAGGCTGCCAAATCGAAAAGCAATATGGAGAGGGGTCTAGAGCAGAAATTGTGAGCCCAAATTTGATAGTCAAATAGCTGTCAACACAGTTCAAAAAATACCCTGGGATGACGTCCTGACGGACGTCAATTTTAACACCAGCAAAAGATGATGTCAGCAAAAAATCCACCCATGGGGCTGATGTGGCATTGAAGTATCGTACGAAAATGTACGAAAAAGGGTGACATGTCAGTACGAATGCTGACTGTGTCCACCATATGCTAAGTCACTAGATTGCATGGCAATGACTTGGCAGATGAGTCAGATGCTGACTCTAATGCACAGTCACGCCTGACTGGCTGCTGATAGGGCGCAGGGCTGCCATGTGTCCGATGTGGATTGGTCCATGTGACAGCGTCACCTGTAGACTGGGCGCTGTGTGGTGTAGTTTGGGCGAGTCTGATATTGCCGCGTGGGCAGGGCTCAACGTCGTCGAAAAATAGTGAAAAATGCTGGTCAAAAAAATGCAGACACTAGAAATGTTGAAATCAAACTGGATCGTCCTTTTGCGGATGCTGAAAATATGCCGGAACAGTCTATGGGGGCAGGCAATGGACTGCGTCGCCGCAAAGAGCAAACAGTGATTGCCAGAAATATATTGCCTTCACCGGGTAATGTGAAACCCTTCTTGGATCCACAGTCGAAGCCGGAAAAGACTACAGACTGCCGGTCGTTATGTGTTGTCGCAGCCGAATTTAGAGCAGTGGATGCCGGATGCGCTTGGAGTTCACCTGTTTTACATGCAATATTCCCACATTGGGTGGGCAAACGGTCTGCGGACTGCCACAAATTGCAGGATTTTGGCTAGGCAAAAAATATAATAAAAAACTAGCAAAATTTAAATGCCACCACAATGTGCAGTACGAGATCTGACAGCCCGTACTGCATAAAAAATTTTCTTTGACGGGTGCCCAAAGGGCCTAAAATTTCGCAAATAAAATTGCCAAAAAATGACAGAGAAAATAAAATAACAGATTTGAAAATTAATTCATAAATCTGCAAAAATGACCATACCCATACCGCAAATTGGGGCTTTCAGGGTCCGATTTGCTAAAAAAAATTTGCCTCACGGTCGACAATGGATCAAAGTAGGCGTGCTTATAGTCAATTTTCACCGGTTCAGCGTTCCGGATGCAATGGAGAGGTTAGATCTGATGCTGGACACTCCCAATTTTTGTAGCACTCCGGATTCAGGCTGAGGTGATGAAGCATGCAAGTGGTCTCGAACGACTTTGTGATGAGAAAGTCTCCAAGCTCTGATACCATGTAAGAATTTTCTTAAGGGCAAAATTCACCCAAGAACCAAGAACTCAAACACAAGCACACAGTAGACCAAAGAAGGATATGATCAATTAATCAGAGTATGTCCGAATACATTGCTCTGTTCAGAATGTGATATGCTATGCATGATTCAGAGTACACTAGGAGTGCCTGATTATAAAGGCAACATGAGAGCTTCTAGAATGCCTAGAAGTTAGCACAATGAAGTGTCAAACAACCAAGCACATGTCCACCAGTTATGGATTATCCTCCATTAAGCACGGAAGTAAGTGCAGTGATGAGAGGATAAGCCTAGAAGAGTGGAACACGCAAAATAGTGTTGTAGACACCATGTGCTCAAATAAAGGTGCAGACTCCTGTGTTGTCAACATGACAAATCACAAGGTGGCACAAACTCCTAAGTGTCTCATAATAAAAATAATAAAATAATGCAAAGTAATCAACTAATGCATTAACCTAAGTAAACTTAAGTAAGTGTAATTAGTAAAGTACTAATTTACACCAACATTAACCATCTTGGAAAATAAAAAGTGAAGATATGGCGTAGGATTCAAAAAACAAAGCATTTTTACTGAAATGATATGGGGAGTACTTTTTGGCTTCATGGGACTAAATTCATTATTAATGTAGCTATTGAGCTTGATGCTCAATAAAGGCCTAGTCATATTATATTTTTTAATAATCTTTGAAAATGAACCCCAATAACTTAGCAACTTAACAATCCATCTGTCACCTTTGGTTTTCTACCACATGCCATGATATTGGTCCGCCTCACAATAGGTGTATCATAGTCATGCTCTAGGCCATGCTTAGGAATAATATATTCAAACTATGAACTATTTTTCCCACTATGAGGTGCATTTAATCTTGTCAACCCAAGGATGTATACTTGAAATGGTTAGCACAGTATTTGCACTAGGTATCCTAATGAGTCACTAAGCTTATGTTGCAAGAAAGTAAAAATGCAAGGAAAATAATTTACACTATTTTTGCAAGAAACTAACACACTTAACTCTATGAATACTAGAAATAAAATGAAAGGCTAACAAATATTCCAACTTAGTTCATCCACAACAACTATTCTTACATATGCTACAGGAACATTCACAAAGTGTGATGCTACACGAAGGAACTTACAACTTCCACTTACGATACTAAGAATGCTTGGAAATGAATCAATTATATCCTAGTATAATCCACCTTCCATGTGGGCCCCCTTGGTGAGGTTCAACCAAACTACTAACACAAGGTAGAAGCCAAAAACTTAATTCATTACATTTCAGAAATTCATTACATAACATAGAACTGTAAAAATACAACTCATTGTAAAAGTTAACAATCTATTCTCATAAAATATTTCTTCTAACTGGATAAACTAACACACTTGGGTCAATTCCTATATATAGGAGATTGAGACTTATTCCATAATAGTAAAGTAAATAACCTAGCTTTAAATCTACAGGAGAGAAAATAGGAGAATAACAACTCAAGGCGGGAAGAAGAAATAACAGCTCAAAGTGGGAATAATAAAATCTAAAATCTATTCGCCATATGAGTGAATGTAGAGAAGGTAATAAGTCTTTATAGCTCCTCCATATTTGCTTCTATGTCCTTTGGAACCTTGACAACTTCCCTCCACCATGGCTACTCTTCAGCATTCTCTTCTCCTTAAATGCTATTGGCACTCATCTTTGAATTCCTTTTATCATCTTTCAGTCTTCATTGCTAACAAGTTAGTTAGTATGTAGAGACATTTTTGCAAATAAACATTTATCAAATTAAATTTGAATATAAGAACACACATTTTGATAACTATCTGAAATACTACATAATATATATAATAGTAGCAAAAGATGGCATGGTATCTACCCATAAGTTTATCATAGGTTTTGGTAAACATAGGTCCACAAATGTTTTGACAAAAATAAAATAGAGCATCAACACAGTGTTTAAAAACTATCATGAAATAAAGGCAATATTTGGCATCATCATCTGCCCCCTACTAAACTAATCCTTGTCCTCAAGCATTGGACTTTCTTGTTAATGACTTGAACTCTCCAATCTTAGTCCTTCCTTTCCTATTGCTCTTGAAAGTGTAGTAAAATCCTCTGGTTCTCTCCCACACTTACCCTCTATGATTTTCCTAAAGCTTTTCAAGTCTATTAGTATTAATACCATACAAAGGCCATAGGAGCATTGGAGGCTGCATGGTTAAGGGACACCATAATTCTAGTCTAGCATGCTTCCCTAGCTCTAAATATTTTGGAACCTTGTGAAGTGCTGCCTCCTCATCAAATGCAATCAAACTCAAGAAATACCCTAGCCATCCACATGCATTAAACCTTCTTATGACTTCTACATCCAAGAGCAACATAGTGTGTTCCACTAGTTCTCTCCTTTGCAATTGTCCACCCATTCTCTTAACACTTCCTCTATTTGCTCTATTTTCCCCCTTTTGAATTCAAGTTGCCTTGTTTTAAAGACTCAACTCACATTTCTTTGTTTTATCAAGCAATTAATGTCATATCAAATTTTTATGCACAATAATATGGCTTTAATGAAGGTAAATCATGAATATGTGTGAGAATCATTTGAAAATGGGGTTCAAATCACATAAAATTTAAACACAAGTCACATCACAGATTGCACAAAAAAGTCATTCAAAACTAAGGGGTATGACACCTCACTTGTGTACTTATGGCAATTAAATTCCATCAATGAAGGAAATACAAAGATTTGGAAAAATCTTTATAGATAATTAGAAATACCATTGGATATTAGTGACTTTCCCTACCCCCTGCTAAATTTGGACAAGTTTCCTCACTTGTCTTACATAGAATGGGTAAGTGACTAACATAACACCACCATCATATAAACTATGTAGTATTAAATATAATTAATGAAATTTGCAGACTATAAGTGAATTATAATTTGAAAATGTTATACCTGTCAATTGGTCATCATACATACCAAAAAAAAAGAAAAAAGGTGGAAAGTGGGTGGATGGAAGATAAAGAAATGAGATGAGGTGGATGAGTGGAATGTAAAGAGATGAGATGGAAGGAAAAAGTGAATAGAAAAGTGAACTTTATGTGAACATAAAGTCTTTATTATGAGCATGCAAAAAGAAACTAATGTTGAAGAGCGACAGTTAGAAGGTTGACACCTTTGGCTATAGGAAGAGTTACTTGATTTTTATTTGAGTCCAACCACTAAAACTGCTGTAGGAAGTCCTCTTTTGTTTGGGGCCATTTATATAATTTCAATCTGTGGCCATTGACTAATAGTTTGGAAGGTACTAGATCAATCGTAGTTAGTTGAACAACTCCATTATCAAAGACATGACTAATTTCATATGGTCCTAGCCATCTTGTCTACAGCTTTCTTAGCATATTTTTAAATCTAGAATCATATAGTAGTGCCCAGTCACCAACTTGAAATTGTTTACTAATAATATGAGAGTCATGCCATTGTTTCCTTTCTTTTTGTGTCAGTTTAGTATATACCAAAGTAGCTTTCCTCATCTCATCCAAAGAGTTAAGATGTAGAAGATGTTCTCTTTATGCTATAAGAAGTTCATTCTCTTTGTGCTACAAGAAGTTCAATATCCAATGACAATGTTGTCCTTTGAGTTTTATGTTCCAATTCAATTGGAAGCATTGCTACCTTACCATATAAGAGCTCAAATGGTGTGAATCCTATAGTAGTCTTCCAAGTTGTTCTGTAAGCCCAAACAACTTCTTGTAATCTGCTAGTCCAATCCCTACAATGCAAATGGACTATTTTTGTTAGGATGTTCTCCAACTCACAATTTATGACCTCTGCTTGTCCATTAGCTTGAGGGTGATAACCTGGACTAGATTCCTAGTGCTTGATGTTATACTATTTTATCAACTTTGAGATTAGATTATAGGTGAATTGTGCACCTTGGTTAGTGACTAGCTCTTTGGGTACACCATAGCAAGTAAAAATCTCTTCATATAGAAATTCAATAACTTTTTCATCACGAGCATGCTTCATAGCTTTAAATTGAACCCATTTTTTTAGGTAATTAGTGCACACAAGAATCTAAGATTTCCCATTAGATGGAGGATCAATTGGACCAATGAAGTCCATGCCTCATTTTCCAAATGGTGTTAATGCCATATGAGGATTAAGAGGCATTTCATCTGTTCTTGTTGGTCGGCCCATCCTTTGACACTTGTCACACATCCATGTATAGTTGACTACATCCTTGTGAAGTGTAGGCCAATAATAACCAGTTGTCAAGATTTTGAAAGATGTTCTTTTTGCTACAAAGTATCCTCTCATGGTTCATTATGACATGCATGTAGAATGTCATATCTCTCATCCTCTATCACACATCTTCTCATAACTTGATCAAGTCTAGTGTAAAACAAGAGATTATCTATCTAAGAGAAATGAAAACTTTTCTCTACAAGCAACTTCCTTTCCTTGTAAGAAAAATGTGTTGGTATTTTATTAGCTATAATGTAGTTAGCAATGTCTACATACCATGGAGTGTGAACAAAAATATGAAATAAACGCTCATTCAAAAATGCATTATCTACCAAAGTAGTCTTAGTATCATCATGATGGATTCTTGACAAATAATTAGCTACAACATTGGATTTTCCAAGCTTATCAACAATAGTTATATCAATTTCTTGCAACAATAGTAACCATATTACTAACCTACCTATTATAGCAGGTTTTTCCATGAGATATTTAATTGCTACATGATCAGTATGAACAAATATGGAATAGCCAGTTATGTAATGCCAAAATTTTTTGAGGGCATAAACTATTGCTAGCATTTCTTTTTCAGTCACAGTATAGTTTAGCTCTAGTCCATGAAGGATTTTGCTTATGTAATATATTGCATTTTCAATATTTTTAGATTTTTGTGCTAGGACTACACCTATAGCATAGTCAAAGGCATCTATATATATATGAAAAGGCAAATTCTAATTAGGGCCTTGTAAAACTGGGGTTGTAGTCAAAAGTTTCTTAAGCCACAAGAATGCTTCATCACATTTAGATGTCCAACTAAATTCAACTTCTTTTGTGAGTAACTTATACAAGGGACTAGCTATTTTGCTGAAATCTTTTATGAAATGTCTATAATATCCAACATGACCTAGAGAGGATCTTACATCTTATGATTTTGTAGGTATGGGCAATGTTTGAATTACCTCTATCTTAGCTAGATCCACTTGTATGCCTGCAATTGATATGAAATGACCAAGTACGATGCCTTCCTACATGAGCATGAAACACTTTTCACTGTTAAGTGCCAAATTATGTTCTTGACATCTTACCAAAACTTTTCAAGATTCACTATTGTTTCCTCAAAAGTGATTCCAAATGTTGTGAAGTCATCCATGTATATTTTGATACAATCATGTGATATATCAGCAAAGATGCTAATAAAAGCTCGTTGGAACATTGTAGGAGCATTACATAGACCAAATGGTAAAAAAGAGTATGCAAAAGTATCTCATGGACATGTAAATATGGTTTTGTCTTGATCTTTAGGAGCAATATTGATTTGATTATAACCATTATACCCATCTAGAAAAGAAAAATACTTCTTTCCAGCTAGAGTTTCTAGAACTTGGTCTATAAATGGTAAAGGAAAGTGATCCTTTTTGGTAGGCTTATTCAAATCTTTGTAATCTACATAAATTCTCCATTTTCCAACCTTTTTAGGCACTATGACTAGGGGTGACACCCATCTACTATCAGATATAGGATAAATAAATCCAACATCAAGCAATTTTTGCAATTCAACTATCTCTCTAAGGCTTGGATTTATCCTTCTCTAGGGTTGATAGAGTGGTAAATAGCCTTCATTGATGTATATCCTATGGGTTCATAGTATAGGACTCAAACCTTTCATATCACTATAGTCCCATGCAAAGGGTTTCATGCCTTTGAAGAAATTCTTGTAACTGTTCCATCTATGTGGGTGTTAATTTGAGATTAACATGGAGATTACGACCTTTAGTCAATTCAACAGTAGTGGTGGACTCTATCATAGCAGCTCCAGAGATTGGACTTGCTTCTAATTCACAAGGTAAGAGTGGATAAAGAATATCACATTCTTTGAGAAAAGTATAATTCTTATCACATTCTTCATATGTGATTAATTCCAACACAAAACTTTCAGATACATAATTTTCTACCACATAATTGTTAGTGGGGATACTCTGAAGTACTGAATCTTCCTATTGCATTTCTAGAAAAGATTGTCTATGTAACATCATGAGCTATACTATAGAATTTAACTCTTTAGCCAAATAGATGTGTTCAAATCTGATAATGGTTGGGCTAGAGGATACAAATCAAATTTCTTTGTTGCTTGGCCATTTGATATGGTCATATTTCCTAATCTACAACTTATATTTGCATCAACTATGGTTAACCATTATCGATCCAGGATGACAAGGTAACCAAATAGATTAACTTTGGTGGATAAAATCATGAAGTCTACAAGACATTCTAGAGAATATAAGGTTACGACTATGTTTTCTATGATCCCATCAGAGGTGATAGTAGAACTATTTGCAAGTTGCAAAATTGTTGGTGTAGCCCTAAGTCCTTCTATTTTCAACTTCTTCATAGTATCCTTGGTTATGAAATTTATAATAGCTCCAAGATCTATTAAAGCATTTTTAACACACTGACCATTTATACTGACATTCACTACTGGACTTCCTAGATCAGAATATTTTGGTGTGATCAATTTCCCTAACATGATGTCAGCCAATTGTCCCACAACATGGACTGTGGTGGGGTCCTTTTTCTTTCTTCTAGGCTTCTTTAGGAAAGCATCTCTAATGACTTTTCCATAAATAAGAACATCTTTAATGGCTTGAAATAGAGGTATTTGGACATGAATGTTTTTCAATTGATCCACAATATCAAAAGGCTATTCCTCTATTTGTTCAAGCTTCTTTTGTATAAGCTTTTCTAGAAAAGGAGGTTCTATTACTAGTTGAGCTTGGGTTGACATGGTAACATTGGTTAAGTCAATTGTTTTAGTAACTGAGGGTTTTGATGCTATAGGAGAGTCTAGTATTTTAGTTATAAGAGGTAGTTTAGGCACTAGTAAAGTTGTACCCGATCTCAGATGTATATCAACAACATTCAGAGTATAAGAAGAATACTACTAAGCATCAACACTATACATGGGTTTTTGTGGTTGTTGGCTATTTGGGTTTGGTTGAGGTTGTGTAGGTAACTGTGTCTACTTTTGAGGTCCAAGATTTGCAGGTGGTGGCATTAGAGAAAGTTGTTGAACTAGAGGTGGTAATTGTGGAGTACCAGTATTTTGGTTAGGCCATTGTTGAGATACCCTCTATTGATTTGTAGAGTACCAATTCCCTTGTGGTGGTTGCCATTGGTTCTGCTAGTTTTTCCAATAATTTTGTTGGTTTTGCCATTGGTTAGGCCAAGGTGGTTGGAAATTCTAAGGCCATTGGGATTGTTGCTGGTTGTTTTTCCCAGCATTGTTCCAATTAGGTTGATATTGTGGAGGACCTTGGGGATTATGATTTTTCCATTGATTGCCATATGAATTTGAATTTTGTAAAGGGTCCTAAGGCATACCTTGATGTTGGGCCCATGGTCATCACTGAGCCAAATTTTTTTTTTCTCATCATCTTTATCTATCTTGAGGTACTTAGTTGGAAGATGCGGGTTCTCCATGCTTGCAACCGGTTTACATTGGCAATCCTTATTCTACTTTCGGCAATGAGGGTAGTATTCAGCTAGTTGTAACTCAAGTTCTTCTTACTTCTTCTTTGTAGTCATCATGTCAAGATGTGTAGAAACATCGTTGATAATGTCTTGTTTGAAATCTGACAATAGGTTAGATATCTCGAGCTTTGAAATGCCTCAGGTGATTCCTTTAGTAATTATTGAACAAGGTCCTTGGCCTTTCTTCATTGTTGACCTTGAATAGTTCTGAAAAATCTTCTTGAGGTTATCCTAGGAATCTCGATATACATCACCACCAGCCATTAGATCTAATGCTTATAGGCAATCATCATTCACACCTCTAAGAAAGACTAGCTTTTGTGAATCTTCGGACAACGTATGTTGAGGGTTCTTCTACACTGTATATAAGAAATGTGAAACATAGTCTTCCAATGTTTCTTCCTCGTTCTATGATATCCTAAAGATTTTTGGAAATATAGATGGAGTATCTGAGAGGGGGGTGAATCAGTTACCACAAAAACAAATCCACAGATCCCTTAGATGTCTTAATTAACTAGTTACTACTGTCATTCAATAGCCACAAAAAAATTGCTGTAACTCGGTAGATGAACTGTGTATTAACTTATTAATGATCTTTAACCATTCACAATTATTAACATGCATGCAAAAAGAAATAACATGAACACAAGAGACACCAAATTTAATGTGGAAACCCAATATGGGAAAAACCACCAAGTAACTAGCTACCAAATTTTACTCTTCTAAAGTGAGCTTTGTTAGGAGCCAACCCTATTAAAGGTTACAAAACACATTGTTAGGTGTGACCTTGTTAGAGGATCTAATCATCCTGCCAGGAGTGGCCTTGCTAGAGGACTTTAGAAAAATTCAGTAGAACTATCCACCTTGCTAGAGGATTTACAAAAATGGATGCTAAACCAACTCTGTTAAGAGATTTAAAATTCACTGCTACAATTGTGAGAAAGTAACAATGAGTGACCTAAATGAGATGCTATTGATCTTTTCTGACATAGATCTCTGTTCCACTTCACTAGATCCTTATTGATCGAATACACCTTTACTGATCCTCAAGGATATCTGATCCTTCTTCAAAATTTTCTCAAACTTCCTCTTTGCATAGTCAACTCACTTGCATACTCGCTCATTCATAAATCCATTCATACTTTAGAATTCACAACTTGACCTTTTACTTATACCTTACAAATTGTCAAGTTGGCTCATTTACAAGTTACATTTACCAATAAACAATACATCAGTTAGCTATAGTCATTACATGAAACAATTTAACATTATTTCCCAAAACAATGAAATCCTTCATTGGCCAATCTTGCTCAGTAAATACTGCTCCAGAAATGATTTCTAGTGTTAACCAAGTGAAGCTCAGTAAACACTACAAACTCTGCAAAGTCCTTTGAAGACTAAGTGAACTTGGTAAGAACTAATTTTCCTTTGCTAACCTTGTGAGCTCAGTAGAAACTGACTTCTTTCATAAAATCCTTCAATACTCAAGTGAGCTCGATAGAAGCTGTCTTTACAGTGTAACTTCTAGAAATGCTCGGTAGACTTTGTAATTCACCTCACTGACCTTCTGAACTTGGTAGACTCTGTCTGATAACTGATATGACATTTGTGTAACATTAAAGACAACACACAATTGAACAATTGTATCCAACAATCTCCCTCTTTGGCATTGATGGCAACACAACATGTCATAGTAGAATAAAATTTGAAAACAAGTCTTTTTTGATAGAATGTTTTTCCCTCTCAGATTTCATTCCAAAAACTTCTCAAATATAGTAATCTCCCTTTGTGAAGGAATTATATGGCTTCTTTCCAAATATCAAACTCTTCACAAACAAATTCAAATTTTGAAAAGATATGACAATATACTCTCCCTCTTTGACAACACATGCTAAAGACAACACAAACCATATGAGGAACAATGTATCTTATGTATTGATTCATATGCAATGTTCTAAGAATTATTCTACATCAACTAAAAGATCTTCAACTTGATACTTGTTGATGCCTCACTAAAACTTCATTTTAGTGAGCTTCAGATAGGGGAATGACCCCTAGCTTACTTCTTAGATACAAGAATGTATCCTTAGGTAAAGGCTTGGTGAATATGTTAGCAATTTGTTCCTTTTTATGGACATATTCCAATCTGATCTCCTTATCCTACACCAATTCTCTAACAAAGTGATATTTTATTTCAATTTGCTTGGTTTTTGAGTGCATCACTGGATTTTTAGATATGTTGATTGCACTTGTATTGTCACAAAACATAACAATAGGCTCTTTGATTTCCACCTTCATGCCTTCCAATAATTGTTTGAACCAAATAATATTAGAACAATTTTTTGTTACTACAACATACTCTGCTTCTGCTGTGGATTGGGATGTACAATTTTTCTTTTTACTTGTCCAAGAAACCAACCTCTTTCCAAAGAACAAAGCTCCTCCACTTGTAATCTTTCTATCATCAATGTTTCCCTCCCAATCTACATCAGTAAACACTTTCAAATCTAGATTACCTCCAAATTTGTACCATAATCCATAATCCATGATACTTTTGATTGCCATCATGTGATTTTCTCTTAGTTTTGCTGAAAATCTTGTTACAATACCAACTAAAAGGGCAATATCTAGCCTTGTATGAACTACATACTGCAATTTTCCAATCATAGATCTATACAATGTCTAATCTACCTTCTTTGATTCATCATCCTTGGTAAGCTTTAGACTAGTGCACATAGGAGTTCTTATAATCTTCCATACCAAATTTTTTTAGTATCTCCTTGATGTATTTTGATTGAGTAATGTAGATTCCATTATTACTTTGTTGAATTTGAAGACCAACAAAGAATTTGATCTCACCAAACATAGACATCTCAAATTCCTTGTTCATTTGCTCTGATAACTCTTTGCAAAGATCATCATTTCCTATGAATAAAGTGTCATCCACAAATATCTCTGCCAAAACAATCTTGTTATCTAGTCTTTCTTTGATATACAAGCTACTATTATCATTAGTTCTCTGAAAACCTATCTGAATAAGAAAGTTATGTAATCTTTCATACCATGCTCTAGGGGCTTATTTTAGACCATACAATGCTTTGTGTAATTTGCAGACCATGTGCTTCTTGTTTGAATCAACAAAACTTTCAAGCTATTCAATGTAGACTCCTTCATCTAGTATACCATTGAGAAATGCTGACTTGACATCCATCTAATAAACCTTAAACCCTTTCTATGTAGCATATGCAAGTAGAGTCTTGACACCTTCTAATCTTGCAACAGGGCAAAAGTCTCTTCATAGTCTATTCCTTCCTCTTGAGAGTATCCTTTGCATACCAATCTAGCTTTGTTCCTTGACACCTTACCATCTTCATTCAACTTATTTATAAATACCCACTTAGTTCCAATCACATTTTTATCTTTAGGCCTAGGTACAAGAGTCTATGTTTTTTTTTTCTCAATCTCCTCTATCTCTTCATTCATAGCCTCAATCTGACTTTCATTTTCTAATGCATCTTTGACACTTCCAAGTTCAAAATTAGAAAGTAAACAAGTACCTTTTAGCTTACTTCTTGTCATATTACCTTCAGATTTGTCTCCAATAATCTAATCTGGTGCATGATGTCTCCTAACATACTTAGCTAAAATAGGTTCCTTGCCTTTTGAATGAATTGCATTGTCATGCTTTTGCACTTCCACTTCAAGTTCTGGCTATTCTGTCTATTGCTTAGGTCCTTCAGACTCGGTAGGCATTGGCTCAATAGCATTTGACCATGACTTAGTTTCCTTCAAATCAGTTTGAACTTCCTAAAACTCGATTACTGAAGACTCAGGAGTAGAAGATTCCTGATTGACAGACTTATCTGGCACTATATCAGGTTCAATGAAAACAAATCTCTTGTAATCTTCTGGTTCCTTTTCACTTTCTTCTTCGGTCTTTTCTGCAAACTCATCAACTTTTACATGTGCACTTTCTATAACTTTGTGAGTAGACAAATTCAAACATCTATATGCTTTGCTTTTACAAGAATATCCCAAAAATATTCCTTCATCACCTTTCACATCAAATTTACCTTTTTTAGATTCTTTCAAAATGTAACATTTACTTCCAAATACTTTTAGGTAACTTACATTGGGTTTATAACCATACCATAACTCATAGGGGGTTTTGAATGAGTCTTTCTTCAACTGTACTCAGTTCAAGGTATGAACTACAGTGCTAATAGCTTCCTTCCAATATTTGATAGCAATGTTCTTTTCAATAATTAAAGTTCTTGCATAGTTTGTGATAGATCTGTTCCTCCTTTTAGCTATTCCATTTTTCTCAGGAGTTCCATGGGCTGATACCTATCTTTTGATTCCCCTTTCAATGCAAAATTTATTGAACTCATGGGAGATAAATTCACCACCTTTGTCTGACCTCAAGCATTTCAGTCTTTTGCCTATTTCCTCTTTTTACTCTAGCCAAATACCACTTGAACTTTTCAAAAGCTTCTGATCTCTCTATCAAGTACATAATAGTCATCATTCTAGAGTAATCATCAAAAAAAAGAATGAAGAACTTTTCTCCAGTATACCTTTCAGTTCCAATAGGTCCACACAAATTAGTATGCACAATTTTCAAAACTTCTTCAGATTGATAGTTATTACTTTTAAAAATAGTTTTTCCCATCTTACCAATCTGACAATTCTTGCATAGCCCAACATCAAGTTTCTTTATACTAGGAATGCCTCTAAATTTTCTGAATTTTCTTATCTTCACACAATTATCAAAGTTCACATGACACAACCTTCTATGTCATAACCAACTTTCTTCAACCTAAGCAATAAAACATGAACATTCACCAAGTTCAAGATAGAATAGGTTACCTTTTGTCTGTATGCCTGATCCAATCAACTTTCCTTTGTCATCTATAGTCTTGCTTTTCCATGCATGAATTCCACTTTGAATCTATTATTGAGTAGCTGTGCTATGCTCAACAAATTGTGTTTCAAACCTTCAACCCAATATGCATTATCACATACAAGTTCTTTAGTTAGTGAGATTCTTCCTTTTCCTTTTGTACAACAAGGTTCATTATTACCAAATCTCACACTACCACCATCATAGTCTTCAAATTGTTCAAACTTAGTTTTATCACTAGTCATATGATGAGAGTAACCATTATCTATGATCCATGTATCATTCTTACTTACATGAGAGATAAGTGCCATTTCCTCATCACTATAAGATTCATCTTTCACAACAATGTAAACAATTTCATCTTCTTCTTCATGAAAATCATTAGAATCCTTAGCCATCACTACTAAATTTGGACCCAAATTTTGATCAATTTTGTTCAAATTTTGAACAAGGTTCATTTCTATTTTTCTCGTCCAAATTTTGATTAAATTGTAAGTTGGTCAAAATTTTGACGAACAAAATTTTGACGAATAAATTGCAGGTTGGTCAAAATTTTGATGAATGTATTTGTCAAAATTTTGACCAACCTACAATTTAGTCAAAATTTTGATGAGAAAAATAGTGAAAAACTTTGGTAAAAAATTGGGTCCAAATGTACTAGTGCATGAAACTTGTTTTCTTACCTTTTTCCTTGAATGATTTGAAATCTTTCTTGCCAATGCACTTGTGACCTTTCTTCTCATCCTTTTTTTTCTTGTTTGGGCACCTAGGAGCAATATGACCAATTTTCTCACATGAAAAACAAATTAGAGGAACCTTACCTTTGTATTTCCCTCTGCCTCTAGAATATTTCCTTGCAAGCAGAGCTTCAACTACCTCAAGATCACTGTTTGAACTTTGTTCTAATTCTTCTTCACTTTCTAACTAAGAAACCTTTATTTTATTGCCTTTCTCCTTGAGTGAAAGCTTGGCTTTAAAAGCTGACTCAATGTTCTTGGAAGCTAGAACATAGTTATCATAGTTATCTAGCTCAAATGTAGTCAATCTTCCTACTATGGCTTCTAAATTTATCTTGTGATTTGCTTCACATCTTCTTTCTTGAATTGCAGAAACTCTAATTGCATATATGGGAAGTAATCTTTTAAGAACCTTACTTACAATTGTTTCCTCCTCAATGTCTCCTCCAGAAGCCTTGATAGCACTAACAACTACTTTGACTCTTTCAACATATTTGGCAATGTTTTTATCCTCTCTCATCCTCATTTGATCAAATTGTCCTTGTAGATTTTTTTCTTTGGCTCTTCTCACATTATCATCACCTCCATATATTTCTTTTAGCTTGTTCCACATTTCAAAGGTAGTTTTATAGTCCTTGACATAATCAAATTCCTCATAGTTTAGGGAAGATGCAATATCTATCATCATGATATTATGAGTCCTTTTATTAGTAATGTAATTAGCAGATAATGCAACAGAAGGATTTACATATGCTTCATACATATATTTCAATCTTGTATCTCCAATGGAAGCTAGATGGAGTCTCATGAGACCTTGCCATGCTGAAAAGTTATCCCTATTAAGCCTTGGAATTTCCTCTTGTAAGACAACATAATCTTTAGCTTAGATCCTTGAAATCCTTCCTGCAAGCATTAAAAGCTTTGATACCAAATGTTGGAAATATAGATGGAGTAACTGAGAGGGGGGTGAATCAGTTACCACAAAAAAAAATCCATAGATCCCTTAGATGTCTTAATTAACTAGTTAGTGCTGTCACTCAATAGCCACACAAAATTTTTTTGGAACTAAGTAGACGAATTGTGTATTAACTTATTACTGATCTTTAAGAATTTACAGTTATTAACATGCCTGCAAAAAGAAATTACATGAACACAAGAGACACCAGATTTAACATGGAAACCCAATATGGGAAAAGCCACCAAGTAACTAGCTATCAATTTTCACTCTTCTAAAGTGAGCTCTGTTAGGAGCCAACCTTATTAAAGGTTACAAAACACACTATTAGGTGTGACCTTGTTAGAGGATTTAATATCCTTACTAGGAATGACCTTACTAGAGGACTTTAGAAAAATTTAGTAGAACTATCCACCTTATTAGAGGATTTACAAAATGGCTATTAAACCAACTCTATTAAAATTTTTAAAATTCACTACTACAATTGTGAGGAAGTAACAATGAGTGACCTAAATGAGATGCAACTGATCTTTGTTGATATAGATCTCTATTCTACTTCACTAGATCCTTACTGATCGAATACACCTTTGTTGCTCCTCAAGGATATCTAATCCTTCTTCAAATTTTTCTCACACTTTATCTTTACACAATCAATTCACTTGCATGCTCACTCATTCATACATCCATTCATACTTTAGAATTCACAACTTGACCTTTTATTTATAACTTACAAATTGTCAAGTCATCTTATTTACAAGTTACATTTACCAATAAACAATACATCAGTCGGCTATAGTCATTACATGAAATAATTAAACATTATTTCTCAAAATAATTAAATCCTTCATTGGCCGACCTTACTCATTAAACATTGCTCCAAAAATAATTTCCAATATTAACCAAGTGAAGCTCGGTAAACACTGCAAACTCTACAAAATCCTTTGGAGACTGAGTGAACTTGGTAAGAACTAATTTTCCTTTGCTGACTTCATGAGCTCAGTGGAAATTGACTTCTGCCATAAAATCCTTCAGTGCTTGAGTGAGCTTGGTAGAAGCTGTCTTCATAGTGTAACTTCTAGAAATGCTCAGTAGACTATGTAATTCACCTTATTGACCTTCTGAACTTGGTAGAATCTGTCTAATAACTAATATGACATTTGTGTAACATCAAAGACAACACACAATTGAACAATTGTATCCAACAGAAGATATCATCCCCTCTTGAACTAGATTCTTTGCAATATTCTTTATACTTATCTAGAAATAGAGCTTACATTTCATCCTAAGTTCCTATTGCATGAGCTCCTAAGCCCATGAACCATCATAGAGTGGACTCTTTCAATGTTGTTGGAAATAATTTGAGCTTATGGGCATAAGTGTTGTAGTCAAAAGTACAACAAAGTATATCAAACTCAAATAATAAAGTATCAAGGTCTTTAGCTGCAAGGCCATAGAACTTTGGAAGAGTAGTGGGAGGTATGTTCTTAAGATTAGCATTGGTTACAAGACTTGGAAGAGGAAATGGAAAAGCAGGTTGTGCCATTACTAGAGGTATTAGATTTTGAGGTTGCCGCTGAAAAGGGACATTGGGTACTAGGATATTAACAACTAGTGGATTCAAGATAGTATTATCAAGAAAACTAGCCAAAATTTTAGCAAAAGGTGGAATGCCACTTGTATCTAAAGGTTTTTCTCTTGAGGATGATTCTACTAGAAAAATAGGGCTTGCATCTTCAAAAGGCAACTCAACTTCTTCTTCTTCTTCAATTTCTTCGTTCACATTAACAGACTCCTATGGAAGAAATTTTCCATATTCATCTTTTCATCTTCCTCTTCGATGCATGTAATTGAATTCTTCACACTAATGAAGAAAGTTTCAAAACTAAAAAAAAAAATTGTGTAAAAACTATGACTCAAAAATGCTCCTAGCTTGACACCATCCCCAACAATGATGCCAAAAATGGTCCGCCTCACAATAGGTGTATCATAGTCATGCTCTAGGCCATGCTTAGGAATAATATATTCAAACTAAGGACTATCTTTCTCACTGTGGGGTGCATTTAATCTTGTCAACCCGGGGACATATACTTGAAATGGTCGACATAGTATATGCACTAGGTATCTTAATGAGTCACTAAGCTTATGCTGGAGGAAAGTAAAAATGCAAGGAAAAGAACTTACACTGTTGTTGCAGGAAACTAACACACTTAACTCTATGAATAATAGAAATATAGTGAAAGGCTAACAAATATTCCAACTTAGTTCATCCACTACAACTATTCTTACATATGCTATAGGAACATTCACAAAGTGTGATGCTACAGGAAGGAACTTACAACTTCTACTTACATTACTAAGAATTCTTGGAAATAAATCAATTCTATCCTAATCTAATCCACCTTCTAAGTGAGCCCCCTTGGTCGGCTTCAACTAAACTACTAACACAAGATAGAAACTAAAAACTTAATTCATTACATTTCAGAAATTCATTACATAACACAGAACTGTAAAAACACAACTCACTGTAAAAGTTAACAGTATGTTCTCATAAACTCTTTCTTCTAACTATCTAAACTAACACACTCAGGTCAAGTCCTATAAATAGGAGATCAACACTTATTCCATAATAGAAAAGTAAATGACCTAGCTTTAAATCTGCATGAGAGAAAATAGGAGAATAATAACATAAGGTGGGAAGAAGAAATAACAGTTTAAGGCAGGAATAATAAAGTCTAAACATCCACTCGCCATAGGAGTAAAGGTAGAGAAGGAAATAAGTCTTCATAGCTCCTCCATATTCCCTGTGGTGTCCTTTGGAACCATTACAACTTCCCTCCATTGTGGCTACTCCTTAGCATTCTCTTCTCCTTAAATGCTGTTGGCACTCATCTTTGAATTCTTCCAATCATCTTTTAGTCTTCATTGTGAATAGGTTAGTTATTATATAGAGACATGTTTGCAAATAAATATTTATCAAATTAAATTCAAATATAAGTACACACATTTTGATAACTATATGAAATATTACATAATATATATAATACTAGCAAAATATAGCGTAGTATCTACCCATAAGTTTATCATAGGTTTCAGTAAACATAGGTCCACAAATGTTTTGACAAAAATAAAATAGAGTATCAAAAAAGTGTTTAAAAACTATCATGAAATAAAGGCAATATTTGGCCTCATTATATATTTTGTGTTATCATTTAAAATAATTATATTTAACTCTTGTGTGCACTCTATTTGAGTCACCATCTTCCACTCCTCATAGTATAATGCCCATGAAGCTAAATATTTAGCAACTTTATTCCCTTCTCTAAGTGTGTTCTTGATAATAAGTTTTTTAAAGGATAAGAGCCATATTCTACAATCAATTGTAATCAAAGTGATTCTTCAAGGGAAATTGAATTTTTTTAGAAGTAAATGAATAATTATCTTTGAGTCTCCTTCCAACTCAATGTGATACACTTGTAGGTCATTCAAAGTTTTAATACCAAACCACATTGCAATAGCCTCATCATAGTTGGTAGACCTTATTCCCAACAACTTTTTAAAGCCAAGGATCACATCGTATTTCCAATCTTTGATAATTCCTTCTACTCTAGCAACACCTATATTACCTTTAGAGCATCTGTCCACATTACATTCTATCCATCCCCTTTTAGGTGAATCTAGTAATACATTTTCCTTTTACTGATCTTCTTCTAGTTAATATCTATCAAATTTTTATTAATGTTCTAGTTTTATTTTAGCCTTAGGTCTAGTAGACTAGGGAACTTCAGGCTCTTGGGGAAGAAAACAAAATTTATACTTTCTCTAATGATATTTTTGATGATATAGAAATTGGAGGCTGATTCCTTCTTTTTTCCTCTAAAGATCTTATTGTTTCTTTCTTTCCAAACATAGCAACTAATAATAGGAAGAATTAATTCCCAAGTATTAACAAAGATAGGGTGAGAGAAAGGAGAAACCAACCATCATATCATCAAATCATTAACAGTTTCATGGAACACCATGGAAAGATGACATTCCTTGAGCACTAGATTCTAGATCTCAATAGTGTATGTGAAGTTTAATAGTAGATGATTAATAGAATCAACATCCTTCTCACATAGAGCACATCTATTACCTAATTTCAGACCACATTTAGATTGATTGTCAAGTGTAAGGCTTCTCTTGTGAGGAAATATCCACCAAAAGAAATTTATTTTATGCAGTAGATTATGAATCCAAATGTTTTTCTAGGATTTGTCTCCCACTAGGGTGTCTTCTAGCAATCTATAGGTAAGTCCAACCAAGAACAAATCATCATTTTTATGTCTTTAGATCCATTTATCTTCTTGGGATTTTTTAAAGAGACTAGGGTTGGAGAGCACATCCTTTAGATATGTGACCACTTCCTCACTAATATGCCTAATTATTTTGGCATCTCCTTGCACTTGCCACAAGATAATTAAGTCCTTCCCCATCTTGCATTGTCATTCTCCCATTCTAGGTAATTTTCAACCTTCTCATCCACAGTCACTCTCAACCAATCCATCAATCCTTGGTTATTCACCACCTCCTTAGTGGGAGCCTTATCCTTCAATATCTCTTACCAAAATTACTTTTTTTCTAACATTTCCTATTTTCATTCTACTTCCTCTTCTAATCAAGCCTTTGGTTTTCAATATGTTATTCCAGAGAACAAAGATTCCATTAGAGTTATTCTTACTTAGATACAAACATGAAGGACCATAAGATAAGTATTTGGCCCTTAAGATTTTAGACCAATCTTTAGCTCTTTCTAAGGTTAACCAACCTAATTTAGAGACTAGAGCTTTAATAATACTTTTAAAATTATTGATATCAAGGTCTCTATTCTCCTTAGGCTTACACCATAATTCTAGTTGACAAGGGCCATCTTTCTCTTTTCCTCCACTCAAGACCACATGAATATTTTTATAATTTTATCTAGAGTATCTATCACCTTGGTTTAATGAAACTATTCAAATATAGAACACTAGGTTTCTCAGGAGAGAAAGGACAACCAAGACACATATCCTGTATAAATTGGATTTGGCATTCCAACACAATAGAAATGTTTCTTTTAATGTCTTTCGATGTAATAAAAAAGAAAAGTTTACTCTTATGAAATTTAATATATCAACAAGATAAGTTGGCATAGTTAACTAACAGGGGCTTCCAAGACTTTTCATCAAATAAAATAGCTTCACCAAAAAGGATAGTATCATCCACAAATTTCTCATGAGTAGAGGGGGGAATATTACAGGCATCTTTGACACTATGAATAGAGTTGGAGATCTTGAGTCTATTCATCCTCCTACTTAGGCCATCTACCACAATTATGAAAAGATAAGGAGAGAGAGGGCATCCCTTCTTGAGGCTAATTCCCATATAAAAACACCCCAACAAATATGCATTGACAAAAACATGTAATGTGTAAAGGTTGCATAGTTCATAATAATCTTGTGGAACTCTCCAAAAAAACCAAATTAAGTTAGCACTTTTTTAGGGAAAGACCATTTCACCCTATCATAGGCTTTATAAATATTGAACTTGAGAACCATGGCCAATTTATCATTGGAATTCATAGAATTTGATATCTCATGAGTAATAATGAATGCATCAATAATATATCTCCTACTAACAAATCTTTGTTGATTTTTTGAGATGATTTTCTCCAAGATCAACTTCATTTTCTCACTAAGACCTTGGATATAATTTTGTAAATTGTATTGAAGAAACTAATAGGAAGAAAGTCTTCCATATAAATGGGGTCATCTTTTTCAGTAATAATAAAATGTAGGTTAAATTAGTCTTATTCGTCATGATTCCTATTATGAAGAAGTGATAAACTACTTTGAAAACATCATTTCCCACAATATCTCAATATTCCTTGAAGAATGCTAGGGGAACCCATATGGAATTAAAAATTTGAAACCCTCAAAGAAGAAGGTAGAACATATAACTTCTTCTTTGTCAACCTTTTTATACATAGATTCATTGTCTTCTAGGGAGACAAGCTTAGGAATACAACCTAACAAGTCAAAAGGGTCATTAGCTCCATCATTAGTAGCTCCCCTTAAACAAAAAATAGTTTATATCTTTAGCAATAAGGTCATCTTCTTCCAAAACCACTATATCATTGGAAACTTTAAGGTATCTAATTATGTTTGTACTTTTGTATGTTAGAGTAGTAAGATGAAGAAAATAGTATCTTGTCAACTTATCTAAGCCACTGGATCTTAGATATTTGTTTCTAGAAGGTTTTTTCCTTAGAAGAGATGCAAACCCATTGGTCCCTACAAGATCTTTCTAATAATTGAGACTTTAGATCATTTGGATTATCTTCCACTTTCTTCTAAGAAACTACTAGTTTACCTTCTAAATCCTTTTTGTTGTCAAAGATGTTACCAAAAGAAACTTTGTTCCATTTCTTAACCGAATCATTGATCAATCCTAGCTTAAATGTTAAATTAATCAAAGGAGAAGACTTAGCTAGGGTTTTTCACCATTCATATATCAAGTCTCTTAATTTTTTGTTGGATTGACTGATAATTTCAAATCTAAAATGGCCATAAATTATTTTTTGTTCTTTCCATTCAAGGAGGGTAACACTATGCTCTGACCTCCTTCAAGGTTTAGCTTCCAAGTCGAAGTCATAAATATTACTCTAGTTAGAAGAAAGAGAAAACCATTCCAATCTAACTTAAATAAGCATTTTATCTTGTCTCCTATTGGACCAGGTAAACCTTACCCCTTGAAGGTCTACATCCATCAACTCAGTAGACTTGAAAATTTTTGCTAGGTCTATCATACTATCTAAGAAGTCTTCAAAGCCACCCAATTTCTCCAAAGGATGGAGAGGAGTGTTGAAATATTTGGCTAGAATCCATCTAATGGTCTAACTATTAATCATTAGATTCTCAAGGAAATCCCAAAGTTTCTTTCTTTTCCCTCTTGAGTTTGAAGCATTGATGTTTACCACATTCTAGTACCATCTAATAATAATATCATGACAAGCTAAAATTATGGAGTTCTCATTGGAGTGAAAAAGAGTACATGTTGTTTTGTTCACATTCCACACAACTTTCATCCCTCCAAAATCACCATTGGAATCATGCACAACCCAAGATGAACTCAACCAAATGTGGGACATCACCTTTTCCAAATTATATTTACTCATCTTTGGTTTATGAATGAGAACCATATATCAATTTGGATTGAAGTAAGGCACTTCATCATATATTTCTTAAGGTGACTATTCAGTCCACTAACATTCCAAGAAAGGATTCTAACCATAGAAAATTAAGGGGAAACCACTCTAGATTAAGACACACCACAACGTAGCAACAAGGAAACTAGATAGAAACATTGTCACCTTCCAAAATCTTCTACAGAAGGGGGATTCCTTTACTTTCTCCTAAAATCCTAGGGGGTATACCTACTTTTCTATCTCTACCAAAATCTATTTTATTGTTCTTATTTCTTTTCTTGTCTTACATTGTCCATTATACCTCTTCAATCATACCCAAATCATAATCCTCTTCAAAAACTAATCCTAGCTTACAAGAAGCAAGTTCACTAGTAGCCATTTTTTAGGGTTTAGTTCTCATAGTGGATTGACTAAAAGAAGAAGTTGGCCTAGGGATAACCACTAAAATAATCATTTTTTCTTCGATAGTCTAGTCTTGGGATTAGGGGCTAGTCACCCCTACACATCTAGAGGAAGAAGTCCAAGAAGCCCCACCCAACTTGTCAATATTTCTTTTTCTAAGCCAAGGTCACCAAAGAACCACCAACCCCATTTAAAAAACCATAAACCCTCTTAGTAAGCATCAAAATCTCAATGCCCTTGTGTTCAAAGCCTGGATCATCTGTAGACCTTTTGGAAGGAAGGACAACCTTTTGAACCTTTGAAGTTAGTCCTGGGATTTATCCATGCAAACTTCTAGTAAAGGACCACCACAAGTGTTTTCATTCTACTTCAAAGGGATTAGATCTTGATTCCTAGCCCTATTTTTTGGGAACTTAGGTGGAATGCCATACTTATCTGGAAAAGTAGTACATGTCACATCTAAATACCCAAACCTTTTACATCTTATGTAGAACATATATTATTTTTTATAGTACAAGGGTTGGATCTAGGATCCTCGCTTGGATTCAATATCGACCTCTGATTGAAGAACTTGATTCACTATCACACTGACACAAATCCTAGCAAACAAGAAGTCAAATTTTGTTTGGGTAATCTTATCAACTACTAGAAAAAATCCAAAGGAGTTGGTAATACCTTTAAAGACCTCATTATTCAATAACTCTAGACATATCCTTGGAAACCTTACCCATGTAGGAGTATGATCTCCCAAGTCAATAGTCAGATCTATCTTAGGTTTCCACTTATGAATGTTAAGGATATTTCTCCTATTTAGACATAGTGAACAAGGTCCACTTGTAAAAACATTGGAGAGATCCTCATAGAAGATAAAGGAGAACACAAACAAGACATTAAATATGCATTAATTTTAATATTACCTTTTAAGGACTAGGTTAAAGCCACCCATTTCCTAAAGATTTGAATAGAGGGAATTAGCCCACAAGAGTGAGCCTAAAATCATTTTCCATTTCATCAATAATCCCATTGCAAAGAAAGATCATATGCCCAGAGATCAAGAAGGATATTTTAAACTTGGAAGAAGGGGGTGAGGAATTACCCACAACATTCTCTACAAATGAGCCACTTAAAGTGATGAGAACGATGGTATTTGTTAATCTTAGATTGGTTTTGACATATGAGTGACTATACTCTTAGTCATATTACTAAAGTGCATGTTGAGCAAGTAGTGTATGTCGAGCATAAGTTGTTAGATAATGCAAGTTGAGTACCAGTATGTACCAAGAAGATAGGTAGTGTCAAGTCATTCTAGTGATAAGAAAGTTAGTGGATATCGAGTGAATAGTAGATGCTGAGTCATTTAGAAGACAAGTTACAACATTGAAGATATAGTGAATGTCAAGCATCAAAGGCTTCAAGTATCGAGTAAATAGTTTTGGACATAGTTATTTGAGTAAGAATTTTCCTTAGGACAAAATCAACCAAGATCAAGGAACTCAAGAACAAGCACAATAATAGACCAAAAGAGTATGATCAATATGAGAATCAATATCTCAGAACATATGCATACACACTAGGAGTGCCTATATATAAAAGCCTCTAAGATGCATCTAGAATGGTTCTAGAAAGAAATAGGAGATAAGCATGACAACTAAGCACACATCCTCCATTGTACATGAATATACATTCATCAATGTGAGGATAAGTATGACATGGTATCCCACATGTAGAGATTTTGTAGACACCATGTGCTTAAATAAAGTGCTAACTCCTATGTTGTAGACACCATGTGCATAATTAGAGGGCTAACTCCTGTGTTGTCAACATGAAAACTCACAAGAGTATGCATACTCCTAAGCGACTAACTAATCAATAATAAAATAATGCATTAACCTAAGTAAACTTAAGTAAAGTATAAATAGTAAATACTTATTTACACCAATACTTCCCCTTAAGTGCAACTTAGCAGAATGCACTTGAGCTTATAAAAGCTAGTATGAAATGCATGAATGGGTCTTAGCTACTAGGTCATGTTAGGTACCCATGTACATAATGAAATGCAATCTCTCATAAAGTGGAGAAAGAGGGAAAACCTCACAGGAAAAATCCTCCCACAAAAAGAGAGATGAAAAAATGCATGGATGGATGGAGTAATCAATACTCCCCCATTACAACATACATCAAGTATATACCATAGAGAAATATGAGAAGAGAAAGAGAGACAAGGTAGGCCACCTCCCCATTGTAAAGTCCTGATCAGTCATAGCTACTCCAAGGTAGAAGCTGGTTCATGAATGTTGAATAATGTTCCTCCCCTTTGGAAGAAACAATGGCATAGGTACTAATGAGATGCTTCTCCTATATGTAGAAAGAATCTTGTAGATGAATGATGTCTCTAAAACCTGCTCAACTATCCCTGTGTCAATGCTGATAGTCACCTCTTCCAATGCTGTTGAAGAGAATTAGTACAGATCTAGCAAGGATGAATGTAGAACCTGTCTCAAAGATCCATCCAAACATCATGAGGAAAAATTGTCATAAGAAGAGGAGAAAAATATTCCTTACTCATACTTCTATACATAAAGCAAATAAGAAGATGAAGATGATCTACCCAATTTAGATTAGGTGGCAGTATCTTCAAGTAGAGATAAGGAGTCACTTCCTGATTTTCTCTTAGATGATCAAGCATCAAAGCACTCCATTTTTAATAGTTTGTTAGTGGTAACTTCTATCTTAAACTAGACTGACATATGTGACAAGACTCCATGAGATCAATACATGTATTATCATGCCCTAATTTTTACAACGCAAAATTCACAACTAATTTTTTTTTTCTTTTTTTTCTTAACTTAAAGGATTACGTGTTGGCACAATACATGTTGCAACTAAGTTCCTCACTCCAGTCAAGTTGCAATTAGGGTTTATGGAATTATGGATAATAAGGTACATTTATATTTCAACCTTAGGATCTGACTCATCATTATTCAAATTTGAAGTGATGTCTTACTAGTTAAATTATATTGAGAAACACTACAATTTTCATATTTTGAGGTATCTGGTATAGTCTTAAGTTGTCTCTTACAATATCATTGTGATCTTTTATTTAGTAAGCATAGAGATCACAACTGACATGCTAAGAATACATTTTATGTATAAAGACCCCCAATAACATCTAGTCATAACATTTAACAACAAGTAGATATACATACTAATTACTTGGGGTCCCAACTAACATGTTAATAATGTCATATTTTATCTTTAACTTCATATCTTATCACACATTAACACTAGGATGCCACATTCATTTGATCTTATTTTGTTGAAAGATATTGTACTATGTCTAGACTTGAATATACATATTATTTAGTATAGATATGCAATGATCCTTGTTGATTCTAATAAAATTAGGTATGTTATCTTAATATTCCAAACAAAAATTATGTACGTTATCTTAATTACAATATGAAGACAAAAGGGTAACAAGGCCTCTCCCTCGAGTTGGTTCGTTCACTCCTAGCTAAGAATTACATAGTCTCAATAGTGCCTTGATCTGTATGTAATTTTTAATTACATCTATCTATTGTACCTCGACCTTTTCTTATATGTTATAATTCTATCCTTTCTAATTACACTTCCACTTTTAAGAGACTGAAATAAACATTTTAATTATCCATTTAACATTGATGTATCCTACATAGCCATTAATTACTTTTAACTTGAATAAAAGAAATCACACTACTTACCATCATTCTTCCTGATAGCCCTAACTCCTCAACTTTGATCTTGTTGGTAAGATACTACTAACAATGCCTTTAGCTAATCATTAATACATAATTTAATTTAATTTTAATTAATTATCTATTTATTTAATTATTAATGTTGTTTAATATTATTCATTTATTTCACTAAATATATGTAATTTCTTATTAAATAAAATTCTACCATATTCCTATCTCTTCTTACTAACTTGCCTCTAAAATTATTAACATTAACTAATTTAACTAGCATTCTTAACGCTAATTTGATCTACTAATTAAAGTTGTGAACTAACATTTGCGAACTACATTATTCACTTATCTAGCAATAAAACTTAATTTGGCTAAGTAGTAAACTCTACTATATTCTACTACTATACTAACTAGCTAACATACTTCCTAATTAAATTATTCGTAACCCATGCTTTATTAACTTACTAACCACCTAATCCTAGTTAAATTTTTTAAATTTGTCTTTTACTGTTCCTATGTTCTAACACCCATCCTCAACATACATTCCACCTACCAACAATGCTATTTAACTCTACTCCCAAGCTTGCCTCCAAAATTTGAATTCCCACAATATGGGGTCACATGTCACTCCATTCTCCTCTAATGGTGTATGGTCTTGTGTTTGTTTAGCCCTTTTTTTTTAAAGCATAAAATATAAAACAAAAAGTGGCTAGTGGATTCTAAAGCATACAAGTGTCATAGCCACTTTCCATTTCAACCTGCTCCTCCCATTTTGCAAATGCCTACCCTCCTCCCTAGGCATGGTGTGTTGGTAGGAATATGATTAATGAATAACCTGGTGCCCAAATCATATCTCCACCCTTAAATGCATTGCCTTGCATTTATGTATGTGGTTCCCCACTTTCCTAAAAATGAGGCCTCACTTCCCTAGCCAACCAAGGCCTTTTTCCTAGGTGGGCGACTTAGGTAGATGAAAAATTAGGTGGTTTTCTAACCTAAGTAAGAGTTAGTCAGAATTAAATGTGCTTAGACACTTAGTAAAGTGTGGGAGGGGAGATGGGAAGGTGGATCCCCTCCCTTCCTCCTCCCCATACATTGGTTTTTTCCTAAAATATAAATGCACAAACATGGTCGTCCAGTTGATGGGGCACCATACCTAGGTTTAATATATTTTTGTTTGTTTATTTTTTTGTTTATTACTTTAATATTATATGTCCCTATCATTTTCTTGGCTGATCCTTACAAGGGAATTGACTCCCAATTGCTTTCTAACTACCTATTTTAATTTGATATTGATTGTACATAAGAAAATAATTACCTTGGATATCTTTTTTTAAAAATTGTTTTATTTTATTTAGGAGATACCTCAGTATATTCCCTCATTATTTTAATAGTCTATATTAGTTGGGTAATATTATTCACTTCTCCATAAAAACTCTAGAAATTTGAATTGGCACCTACAACAAGTTTATTTCTTAACACTTATACATTTATGTCATCTATTTGGTTTTTATTCTTCTATAGTCTAGGGTACCCATAATAAGTAATTATAATGATACATTAGGGGTTACTAGATATGTTATGATAGTCTATAACAATGATCTTATTGATTCATTTAGACAATATCTCCATACAAAAGCACATATAGAGAACATGACAGAAGTCTTATATGAACAAAATAATTATTCTTACCTTGCATATAATGAAATTTGGTAAACATTTGTTCAACATCTAACATTGTATTCACATGCAAGGATCCATTTTAGTGAGGCAAATACACTTATTATTCAAGAGAATTGAAATGATGATACCATTCCGTGAAACTAATTCTTCTAATATGGCTATTCTTACATGAAAATTAAATTCAATCTTGCAATCTACATATAAGTATAGGAGCTCAATAACTTTAAGGATCAAGATAACTTAACTACCTACACATAATGCATGCTTCCTCTAATAATTATTACAATACATAAAAGGTGGTGAAATCTTCATAGTAAAATAAAAAAATGGAAATGCTATTCACTAAACATAGATATTTCACCAAATCTCCTTGTCAGTGAAAAGTATTAACACTACTCTTGCAAAACATTTAAATGCCCACAACAAGATGGAGTTGATTGTAGCCTCAATTCTAATAGAAAAAATATTGCCTTCAACTCCTATACACATGGAAAGACAAAAAGAGCTCCAAGTTTCAAGGTCATCTAATAAGAACCTACAAATGAGAGATAAAAATGATGAACCATGGAGGGTCACCTCCCAACCTAGGCCTCAAAAAGGCCACCCCTACACCAAGGGAAATAGGGCTCAACTGGGATACATTCAAACAACATCATAATAACAAGAATCAACATGAATACCACAATTTGATAACACATTTCCAATCCCCAACTAAGGCTTGCACAATGATTCACAGTTGGAATCATAAACATTGGGTGAAGGTGGGCTCTTTAAGGAGGAGAATGCCATATCCTTGTGGAACAACAAAGCTTGCAATTGCAATATTTCAATAATACTTCCAAGAAACATGCCACAACAAGGCTATCAATAACACATGCCTCAACAAGGCTATCAAAACTTACTCCTCTTCACATATCCTCACTCATAACTCCCAAAGAACAATAGAAAGGTGTATGGCTTCAATGTAGCCCATACTCCATGAGAACTATCCCCTCTCCAAGAGAAGGATTTCTCAACTCCAATGGAAAGCCCGACTAACCCCTTCACCCCAAGGCTTCTATTCTGTCCCAAGGGTGAGTGAAGCCTTCACACCCAACATAACATACAATCCACGACAACAAAATCAAGAAACAATATCAAATGCAAGTGAATCCAACATGCTCATTTACATACACAACAACTACTACATACCAAATGCAAACAAATACATCTTACAAGAATATTCTTCCAATTTCCTTCTTTCAATTCTCATGAGATGAGAGAGAACATGGCATGAAGTACTAATCTCTTTCCAAGCTAGGGTTATGAAAAATGGTGATGGAGAGCTTCCCTTATTTTCTTCCAAATTTCTTCCTTCAAACCCTAAGTGTCTCTACAATTAGAAAGTGGGTGAACAACCACTAAGTTTGGCACAAGCTTCCTAAAAAGACCTCTACTTCCATCCCCACCTACCACTCTTACACCCTTGTACCTTCCTACCAATAAGACCTTAACCAAATGGTGAGATGAGGGAAGAAGTCATGTGACACTCAGATTTTCGAATTGGCTTGAACATGACTCGTATAGAGGGTCTCCTAAGTCCCCTAGACAAACTTAAGGGTATATTTAGACCCCCAACCTACACTACTACCATGTGGAAGACTTATTTTCACCAAAATAACACCTGGGAACCACTTTTAGACTCTCTAAAGTTCCTACCAAATTTAAATTTGAATTCCATCATGAAGGTGACTCATCCTAACACTCTCCAAGGTGGGTTAACTTAATTTCATAATGGGGATTAAATTCAAGTTAAGTGACTTCATGCCCAAAATCCTACATGACATGTCATTTTCACAAAAACAACACAAGTGTCAAATGACACACACACATTAAATGCTTTACACATCATGATGACATGTCACTAATTAACCATGATCTTTAAACTTATAACACCCATGCCCAATCACATAATGAAATAAACACAATAGAACGAGGTTTTGAATCTTCCAAAGATTCACCTTGGCTTAACCATGTTCACATAGGTTTGAACCTTGTTTTTTCGAATAATTTCCATGGTTCAAGTTTCCAGCACACTCAACTTAAGCATTAGTAATCCAATGGAATAATATAGAAATACAAGCAAATAAATGCAGAATAATCCAATATCACATAACTTGCATTAACATGTACAATTAACTTTAATCTAATCATTTCCATTTAATTTTTAAAACATTGAAATATCAAATATGTGTATCAACAATTATCTTTCTTAACATAACCAATTATCATTCTAAATATTATCACAACTCTTTCCAACATAACAATGAAACTCTAAGGTTCTCTTTACTAAATAATGAAAGCATATCAACTGGTTCTTAGCTCATATGTCCTAAGTGAAAATCACTAATATGCAGACTTGTTATCTAGTATCCTTCCAATCAAGTTATACATAGCGACATTCCTAACAATATCCCTTTATCACATTATGAGGGGTTTGTGAGTAAATTTCTAGGGTTAATTCCTTAGACTATTAGAATGTTTCCATAATTATGTCATCATACTTTAAAACCAATTTTTGAATTTAATCATATGTCTTGTTGTCATTTTAAACTAGATTCATTGTTTTCCTCACTAAAGTAAATGTTAATTTATCTTTCCTTTTTACCTTGTAGATCATACCTTGAATCTCATGACCAAGTTCTCAACTTGAACACATTGAGTCTCATTTTCACATGATCTTATCTTATTGACCTAATGTTTGGATAGGGTACCAAAATTTTAATAATCAAAATCTACATTAGTCTCTAATTTAGGATCTCATAAATCATTGATAATAACAAAAATGTTAATCATGACCTAATTAACTCCTAATCATACTCATTCCTTATAGTTTATAATAGAGTACAAATGTGGGCCTGACATGTATGCACCACCCAAATTTAGGAATAGAGATGTCAAATTTTTTGCACCAATGTGTAGGTCATGAAATTCTACCCCAAAAGAAAAAAATTGCTCAAAAAAATGAATCCATATGAGGGAGATATGACTGTTTGAAAATCACCTCTATTGTTATTTTTCCTAAATAGCTACCACCGTGCCTCCAAAAATCAATTGTCTCTAGATTTGGCCTTAGATGTCTGATTTGGATGAAACAAAATCTAGTTTGGGGGTTTTTTAACCTCTTGAATGTGATGCAAATAGCTGATTTGCACCAGAAACCTCCAATATTCACCTACAAAAATATCTCCTGCTTGCGTGATGGCCAAAAAAATTTGAAAAATAATGTAGATCCAAAAAAGATGTAGAGATGTAGATGAAAAAAATATGGATTTGAAAATTAAATGTACAGATCTGAAATGATCATACAAATTTTGCAAATCAGGCCATTGGGTTGCTGGTTTGCAAAAAAAAATTGCCTCAGAATTAACTCTGGCCGAACATAGGCAAATTTATAGCTGATTTTCATCTAATTGACATTTTGAATGCAATGGTGAGGTCCTTTTTGGCTCTAGATGCTCCAAATGTCTGTGGATTCTTTGGATCTAGGTTGAGGTGTTCTTAGATAAGTGAAGCAAGATTGGTCTTGAACGACTATGTGAAGAGAATCTCCTCAAGCTCTGATACCATGTAAAAATTTGGTATAGCTCTAATACCATGTAAGAATTTTCCTTAGGGAAAAGTCACCCAAGATCAAGGAACTCTAGAACAAACACAACAGTAGACCAAAAGAGTATGATCAATATGAGAATCAATATCTCAAAAAATATGCATACACACTAGAAATGCCTATATGTAAAGGACTCTAAGATGCATCTAGAATGGTTCTAGAAAGAACTAGGAGATAAGCATGACAACTAGGCACACTTCCTCCATTGTGCATAAATATATGTGCATCAATGAGAGGATAAGTATGACAAGGTGTTCCATGTGTAGAGATGTTGTAGACACCATGTACTTAAATAAAGTGCTAACTCCTATGTTGTAGACACCATGTGCCTAATTAGAGTGCTAACTCATATGTTGTCAACATGACAACTCACAAGAGTACGCATACTCCTAGGTGACTAACTAATAAATAATAAAATAATGCATTAACCTAAGTAAACTTAAGCAAAGTTTAATTAGTAAATACTTATTTATACAAATAGTTTGTAATGGTACAAACTCCTATGTAAACTATTTTTGGGATGGCTTAAGGATTATTTTGCAATTCTAGATGATAAGAATGAATCTATATTGAGAATCTCTATGTAGTTAATGCAACCAATCATGTTGAGGGATGTTCTAAGCATGAAAATAGGTGAATCATAGTAGTTGATTCTTACCAAACCCTAAGTCACCTATATCATCTTAAGAAAGGAAAATCGTAAAGAGTTTAGAGAGTGAAGAGAGAAGTTTTCATGTGTTGATAGAGCATTCATGGTGACTAAGGAGTTGTGAATTGAGATATAATTGCAAAATTAGTTAAAGAGAATAGAGGAAAGAAGAGAGATGACATAAGTGATACATATCAAGTATACATCAGAAAAGAGGTGATGTTTTATCTAGAAAAGAAATGCTAACTAAAGGATCAAGGCTAATAAATTCTAATAGGTGAATTGGTAAAATCTCTTAATAGAGTAAACTTAACATGTTTCAAGTTCTAGCATACTTTTATATAAATCTCTTAAACGAGTGCTTACTTCATTGTAAGTTGAAGTCCTTTAACCAAGCACACTTCTAATGGGGTGTTGAAATCCTTTAACAAGGTAAGATCAACAATATTTATAAGCCTTTAACAAGGCAAACTTTTCATAGGGTAGATCATAGTTTATGATCAAACATTGTAACCTTCATTGGATACACTTTACAATTATAGTAGTGAAGATTTGTGGGTGTCATCCCCACCTTAGTTTTACCTTCTCATTGGAGGGCTTCTGGGTAATCAAATGTCTTGTGTCATATATGTGTTGGAAATTTATTATTTTCATGCTATGAATGAACATGCTTAGTTTGGTATTTCAATTTACATGCAAATTGTGAGATGGATGTGTGGTGAATGCTTTAATGGATAATTTTTTGAAGGATTGATTCAACACAACCCCCCCCCCCCCGCCCCACCCTTCAAAGTTTACTTTCCCTATTGTATTTCTAATAATATTAACTCTAGGAGGCGGAGGAGCAGAGGTAGGGAAGACATGGCCCCAAGTGTTTACAACAAACAAAGGGGAACTTTGGAAATTTCCATGGCTAGCCATGATGGGCATATTCATTTTTTTGTATTTTTAGTAGTTTCATTTTGTTTGTGGCATATTTTTTTTTCCATTTTTGTAGTAAATCCAAATGATGAAGATTATCTAGGAGAATCCGCATCAACCTAGAATAGAGAATTCAAGTGAGGGGCATCAAAGTGATCCCGTCCCTTTGTATTACTATTTCCAGGGCTTATATATATATATATATATATATATATATATATATATATGTCTCCTAGCCTAATAAAAATTTTGTCATAATTTTTTAAATATTAGATATACATTTTCAAAATTTAGAGTAGATGGAATGGAGGGGAGGTCAGGTTGACAGAGAACATGAAACCTATGTGAGCTAAAAACTTTATTTTCATCTTTTTCCCTCACCTAACTCAATATTCTAGGAAGATAATTGAAAACATTACTCTATGCATGGTAATAAGCATCCATTAGAGCTTGTAAAACGTACAAAATGATAGCAAATATTTAGGGTAGAATAGAGCACATAAACAATATGTAAGATTTGTACAAATAAACACAAATTTATGGAGACAAATTTTAATATAGGTCTAATTGTGGTATAATAGGGAGAAAATTTATTTTATTCTATACAGTGTAATGTTGGTAGCTCTACAATTCTATGATCTCCTCCATTTCTACAAACTTTTATATATGTAACTTCTTTCCTAAGCATTGTTATTGACAATTTATCTTCTTGCAAACATTCTTAGTCATGTGTAGGAACTTTCCTTACATCTATGATACCATTTATAGATTTTAAAATAGGAGAAGAACATGGTAGAATAGAACATTAATAATATTAGACACATAAATTAAAAAAAAAAGATGTGTAAAATAGAGGATTAAAACAAATATACAACTTAACCTTCTACAACACAAAATTAAAGAGAGAATTCTATTTATTGATTGTTCTCCTCAAAATGAATTACATTTTTATTATTTATAATCTCTTTACACTATCAATAGTGGGTTTATACAAGGGTTTAATAAGGATAAATTAGATATCTATCTAAAATTTTAATTATACAAATCATCCTAACTATTATATGACTAATGTCGAGAGAATGTAAAGAGTGCTATAACTGTAGTTCAGATTTAACTAACCACATACAAGAAAAAATAAAAATTGATGCATAGAAATTTTCTTTGAAATTATTTTGTAGTGAGAACTAAAAGATGAAAACAAATTGGGATTAAATATTACACAAAAAATGGGAGATCTGGCAATAACGTTAACACCAAAAATTGAGCATACTTTGTAAAAATGCTATTTGGAATGATGAATTGAGAAAATTAAAGAGCTACAATTCATAATTAGTAGACAACTTGAAATTTTTTATAAATGAGAGACATGAATATTATGTCAAATTAGAAATCTTGAGAAAGAAATGGAAAAGGTTTAAAAGGAAAATGTTGAGTTAAATGAAAATTATAAATTTTATGATAAACTCAAGAAGGAGAATGAAGATTTGGGTAAAAAGGTAAAGATTTTGGAAAAAGATAATAAGATCTTGAAATCAAAGTCATCCATTTGTGTTGTCTCTTGTAACAAAAAATATTTTTATTTTCTCTCTAGATCTATAAGTTTTAAATGGTGCATCTAACAATTTTTGAAGTAAGGATGAAGCTAAAGATAAGTCTACAAGTATTCATGATGAACAAAAAAAAAAAATTAAAACAAATAAATTATATATATATATATATATATATATATATATATATATATATATATATATATATATATATATATATATATATATATATATATATATATCAGTTTGAGATTGTGCATAAAATGAGATTTAAAAGAAGAGGATTTGTAAAGTGCGTGAAGGCATGAAAGAGATTATCTAATTCATTTAGTGGAAAAAAATGTACATGCCTAGGATTTGGTAAGCATCAGAGATCTTATGTTTGTAGTGTTGTAGGTTTAGAAAAATTAGTTAAAAGAAATGCATATTGTACATGTTCATATTGTAATAGAGAAGGGCATAAAGAAGAAGAAATATTGGGATCTTCACACTTTTAATATTTGTGGTCTTAAGAGTCATAGTTGGAAATCATCTTGGAATAAACATTACATTGAATAATCTATGAAAAGTTATATATAGGTTCACTATGGATAGACCAATGGATCAAGCTGGCATAAGGTGACAAAGATGTTTAAAAGCTTTATTAAACCTAAATTTTTGAATGTAATAAGAGAGAGTGGTGGATCAAGGTTCAAATTTTTTATTGAGGTAGTTGATGACTACTTCTTTTGATTGACACATGGAAGTATCATAAGTATTCTTTATATTAGAGAAAGAAATGAGAAGACTAAGGCTTGTGATCTCTCATGAAAGAGAGAAATAATTAAGAAAATAGTTGAATTCTATTTGATGTAGTATGTTTATCTATACTTGACTTTAGAAATTAGAATTTGTATATTGATTTGTAGGAGTTAAGTATGAGTTTTTAGAGATAAAATTGTGAGTCTTAGCATTAAGGAGAAGTGTTGATAATTTAATGCTAACCTATGCATCTTTTAGTTCTCTACTCTAGACAATTATAAGTAGAGTTTAGAGATATTAAAATTATACTTGGGATATGTTGGAAGATAATATTAATTCTATTACTCAAGCTAAACAAAAAGGTAACTAAGTACAACTAACAAGCTACCAAAATACATGATTACAAAGAAATTCAAGATGTTCATTCATCAGACACCTATTGTTGAAAATAAATGATGATCCAAATCATGTGGGGATTTCAACCTAAGATGAATCCATCTCAAAATAAGAAATTCATGTAGAATCTTCAACTAGTATGATCTTCCACTTTACTAGATATTCCACATAGTCCTTTTCTCTTATGCTTCTACCAACTCTTTATTCTAGAATCTATTCCACTTCCTCCATATACTACTTAGGATAATCACATGATACTATCACTTCCTTATTGGGCTCAACATACTCATCTAAAATTTCAATTTTAAATATAGGTAATATGTTCATGTCATCTAGTAACTCCACTTCATAAAAAATTCCATTATCAAATATCTTCAATAATATATAGCAAAAAAATTCTTCACTCTCAACTTATTGTATGTTCCAACAAGAAATATTTCATTCTTCAAATCAGCCATTACTTAATCACTAACTTAAAAATATTATGCCTCCTTGGGGTAACTGCACAAAGTTGTGGTGCCAAAAAGGCGATATAAGTTGCCAGTTTTTTTTTCTTTGTAAAATTAGAAATTCTTGAACTTCGACGAGAATTTAAAAATAGTTACACTAAAGCTTTCAAGATATGACTAAAAAATAAGTTATAGTCCTCTGAATCAAGTTTTTGAAATACTGATTTGTTTTTAAAATGATTGAGTTTAAGGTAATAAAAAAGGGGTCCACAAAAAGTGGAACTACATTTTCAGTAAAATGCTTAACATAGTATGAAGTGTGGTCCCCTTAAAATCCTAAATTTATTTAGGAAATCTTTAATTATTTAGGAAGTTTGGCCCATATTTTTTTGGTAATTTTTTAATGTATATATATTTTATATGAATATTATAAATGAACACATCCCAAAAGCATGAAAAATGTGTGTGTAGCCCCTAAAAATCATTAAGAACTAATAAAAAATCAAAATGCCTTTATTTTAAATGTGTAAAATGGAGGCTATTTTTTTTAAAAGATGAGTTATCTTAAAATTGGGCAAATGAGCTCAAATTTAACCCTCAAATACTACATGTTGGTTTTAGAGAGAAAATGGACATACATTAGAAATAAATTATAGTTGAAAGGCTTAAAATAGTTTAAATCTAGAAATGAATTATATGGTTACATACTTAACATAGGGATCTACAATACCATGTAACTGAATTTATTGATATTCGAGCACGATAAAATCTGATGGAACACACATAAGAAAAATCATGTATTTTTGAAATGCTTGACAGAAATAATGTTTTAGGTCAATTTGAAAATAGTAAGCCTTTGGGTTGGATCTCTAATACAAATCCATGCCTAGGGTTCAGTAAGGTTGAATGCATTATAAAGTATCTACATGCTCTAACATGTATGTGCTATAGAATGTGCACACTATGTTAAGGATAATGTGTTCTCCATATAGTGCATATGTAGTATAGGGCATATGCTCTATTGATGACACTTACATAGGGAAAGTAGGGGGAGGCATGTAGAGAAGGTAATAGGAAGACAAAGGCATCAAATGACTAGGAGAGAGGAGAGAGAGAGAGAGAGAGAGAGAGAGAGAGAGAGAGAGAGAGAGAGAGAGAGAGAGAGAGAGAGAGAGAGAGAGAGAGGATATGATGTAGAGAAAGATAGTAGGGGATAAGAAGAGGGGGAGAGTGATTGATAGAGAGAAAGAGAGAATGATTTACGGATCGAGAATAGTAGTTGAGATGCATAGAAAGGGGTAGAAGGTTTGCTCGGGGATATGATAGAGAGATAGAAATAATGGTATAGGAAAAGTGAGAGGCATAGATATGATAGAGATAGAACATTATAGAAAGAGAGAGAGGCTTAGATATGAATGACAGTGTGTGAGAGAGAATGAGATAGGATGTAGAGAGAAGGAGATATGAAGAGCTATAGGTGATATGATGGAGAGGAAGGGAAGAAAATGTGTATTTACATAGTGCAAGTGTGTTATAGTGTGAGTGTGACATGTAAATATTTTATTTTTTCTTAAACAACAATGTGGCTATTGAGATAGGCCCACATTCTCTCTTTTGTAGTCTGTGTTCATTTTTTACTATAGAAATATGGGTGTCATAGTTTTGGAAGGTACAATATGCTATTCTTGGTGTTGGAAGCACCAAATGAAACCATTTTATACATTTATTGAATTATTAATCAATATTGCAATATTTTTGAGGTTAGTGAAGTACTTTTTAAATGTATATTGTGACTATAGAGATAAATTGCATTAGGATTTGGTAAGTTGTAATATATTATATTCATAGATATCATTGTACTTTGTATGTTTTCATGGTTTGATATTTAGAAACCATTGTAATTCATATTTTTGAAATATTTGATTTGTAGACATCATCGTCATGCCAAGGAAGGAACTCAAAATTCAAACACCAGAAGAGAAGGAGAGGCATTTGGAAATAAAGAGGGAAAAAATGAGAGTACTACATGAACAAGAAAAATTGGAATCAATTAATGAAAATATGGCTTTGGAAGAGGAAAAAGAACCACCAAGAGAAGGAAAAAAAGATATACGATTGGAAAGACAAAGAGAATGAACATGAGTCTTACACTCAATAAGACAATTCAATTGTGAAGGTATGCCATCTTCCAATATTGCAAACACATCATCATCTCATATTGAAGAGATACCATGCTTTATGTTGGAGGGTGTAAGAACTCCATCATTTCATGTCAAAGACACAACATCAAGATACCACCTAGGTGATATTCGGTCTTTCACATCTTTTTTCCAGGGAACATTATGTTAAAGGTACACAATTCACCCACAATTATGTTAATGTTGAAAATGTTGAGACTAGTAAAGAGATTAGAACATGTTCTAAAATTTTGTTTGGAAAGCCAAGATAATTGATTGATATTGATACTAATATTCTACAATCAATGCCTTATAAGATTCCAAAATGTACTTGTCAAAGAAAAGTTAATCATATATGGACATTATTCTTCAAAGAATTAAATATAACAAGAAGATGTCAATTATCTGTTGAAATTATGAGGAATTTGAACAATGGACAATTTTATAAATTTCATATTTTCTTTTGCAAGACCAAAGGTTTTCTCTTCTTATCTCTTTCCTATCGGTGCCTTAAATAGAGCTAAGTTGTAAATAGACATTCATATTATTAATATAAAGAGATGAATGTTATTATAATTTTGTGATCTAGATTCTATTGTGTAGATTTTTGAAATACATTCATTACATTGATAGAAAGAAATTCATTTCACATTCATATGTAAACAACCTAAGTATTGGGAATGCTTTTGTGCATGGCATGCCTAAGTGTCCCTAATATGCACTAAGTCAAACCAAACAACAATTTTTTAAGGGTGACATCTTGGATGTCTTGATGGTTGCAATTTTTTTTAGAAGTGCACAAGCAAACTATTCCCAACATTTAAGTGCATGTATCTCTAGTTTTGGATGGTCCTCATGGTTTGGTTTTGGTGAACATGTTTTAGTTGACACACCAAATATTATTTTTTTCATAGTAAAAAGTTTCTAAATGGATCATCTTTCAATCTGTTTATCATGTGACCATTATGTCAACTCTATTAGGTTTGGTTGGCAAGGTAAATGATGGGAGAAATATCATTTTTCTCATTGAAAATTGGTAATCATTTTAGATATGCTGTACCTAGGTTTCCCCAAGATGCACTTAGTCAAACCAGATAACAATTTTTGAAGGACAATATCTTGGACCTTGTGACAATTACCAAAGTTTTCTTAAGTGCAAAAGTAAGGTTCTCCCAAGATCTAACCACATGAGCTCTATTTTTTTATTTTCCTCATGGTTTGGTTTTGCCAAACACGTTTATGTTGAAACAAAATCTTTCTTTTTTGTGCAATAGAAATTTGCTAGATGAGGCATCTTTCAATCTATTTGTCATGCAACTATTCCATTAGCTTTAGTAGGTCTGTTTAGCTAGGTAAATGATAGGGGGCATCTTATTTCCCTCAATGAGAATTGAGAATGATTTAAGGCATCTCGTACCTAGGTGTCCCCAAGATGCACTAAGTCAAATAAAATAGAAATTTTTGAATGGCAATATCTTGGACCTTGTGATGGTTGTTGATGTTATGTGAAATGTGCAAATAAGATATTTCCAAGGTCTAAGTATGTGTATCAGTATTTTTTAGAGTTTCCTCGCTATTTGGTTTTGGGAAAACATGTTTTAGTTTATATAAAATCTTTCTTTTTGCATAGTTGAAAGTTTCTAAATAGATCATCTTTCATTTTATTCATCATGGAACCATTCTATCATCTCTATTATGTTTGGTTGGCTAGGTAAACTATAGGGGATGTCTTATTTTTCTCACCAAGCATCGAGAATGATTTCGAGCATTTCGTACCTAGGTGTCCCTAAGATGCACTAAGTCAAACCAAACAACAATTTTCAAAGGGAAATATCTTAGATCTATGATAGCTTCTAAAGTTTCATGAAGTGCACAAACAAGGTGTTCCCAAGGTCTAAGTGCATGTAGCTTAGTTTTTTGATGGTCCTCACAGTTCTATTTTAGTGAACACATTTTAGTTGACAAAATCTTTCTTTTTTGTGTAGTGAAAAGTTTCTAAATGGATCATATTTCAATATGTTCATTGTGAGACCATCTCACTAGCTTTATTAGCTCTGATTGGCCAAGTAAATAGTAGAAGACATATTGGTTCACCCACCGAGTATCAAGAATAAGTTTGGGCATATTGTACATAGGTATCCCCAAGATGCACTAAGTCAAAATAAATATCAAATTTTGAAGGGTGATATCTTGGACCTCATGATAGTTGTCAAAGTTCTATAAAGTGAACAAGTAAGGTGTTCTAAAGGTCTAAATGCATGTAGATCTATTTTTTATGGTCCTCATAATTTTCGTTTTGGAGAACATGTTTTGGTTAGTGGAAAGTTGCTAAATGGGGCATATTGCAATCCATTCATTGTGGGACCATTCTATCAATTTTGTTAGGTCTAATTTGTTGGGTAAATGATAGGGGAGATTTCATTTTTCTAATCAAGAAATTGGGCATGTCGTACCTAGTTGTCCCCATAATGCACTAAGTCAAACCAACCAATGATATTCAAAGGACCATATCTTGGACCTCATGATGGTTTCCAAAGTTTTGTGAAGTGTGAAACTAAGGTGTTACCAATGTCTAAGTGCATGTAGCTCTATTTTTTATGGTCCTAATGGTTTTGTTTTAGCAAACACATTTTAGTTGAAAGAAATTTTTTCTTTTTTGTGTAGTGAAAAGTTGCTAAATAGAGTATATTTCAATCCGTTCATCATGGGACCATTTTGTCAAAAATTTTAGGTCTAGTTGTCCATGTAAATAGTAGGGAAGCTCTCATTTTTCTTAGCAAGCATTAATAATTATTTTGTGCATGTCATACCTAGGTGTCCCAAAGATGCACTAAGTCAATCAAAACACCAATTTTTGAAGGGTGATATCTTGAACCTCTTGAAAATTACCAAATTTATGTGAAGTGCATAAATAAGATGTTCCCAATGTCTAAGTGCATATAGCCTTTCTTTTTGATAGTCCTCATAGTTGTTCTTGGTGAGCACATATTAGTTAACACAAAATTCTACTTTTTTGTGTAGTGGAAAGATGCTAAATGGAGCATCTTGAAATCTATTTGTCATGGGACCATTCTGTCAACTTTGTTAGGTATAATTGACTAGATAAATGGTAGGGGACATCTCATTTTTCTCACCAAGAATTAGGAATGATTTTAGTCATGTCATACCTAGTTGTCCCCAAGATGCACTAACTCAAACCAAACAACAGTTTTGAACTGTGATATTGTGGATCTTTGGTTACTGAATTTTTTTGAAGTTCATAAGTAAGGTATTTTGAAGGTCTAAGTACATGTAACTCTACTTTTTTATGGTGCTTATGATTTGGTTTTGGTGAACACATTTTAGTTGACATAAAATCTTTCTTTTTTGCATAGTGGAAAGTGATTAAAAGGAGCATATTGAAATTTATTCATTGTGGGGCAATCCCATTAGCTCTGTTATGTTTGGATTATTGAGTAAATGGTAGGGGACATTTGATTTCATTCACCAAGCATTGAGAATTATTTTGGGTATGTTGTACCTAGGTGTCTCCGAGATGCACTATGTCAAAAATAATCACTTTTAAGATAAAACATCCATTTTAAGACATTACAAAGATAAATCAATACTTTCTTAGTTAAATGATATAATTTTTTAGTAAGGACTTAGGTGAGTAATACTATTTGACAATACCAATCAACCTTCTTTTAGATATTTGCATTTACAATGTGTAATGAAAATGTAGTTGACGTCCACCCTACTTCTCTATGTTAAGTTTGGTTTTCAATTGTGCCTTATCTACTTCTCTAATTGACGGTTCTAGTTCCATAGGTGGTATGGCTTCCCTAATACTAAATTAAGTAGAGGTCAATGGTGCTAGAAGCTTCACATACTTTCTCTTCAATTTTTGAGCTTGTGAGCATTGCAACATGACTATTGGTCATGTGAGAATATACAAAGCACACATGAACTATTTGATAAAATGATTTCAAAGAACATGAACTATATGAAAGAAGCGATGACATGTTATGAAGTTTTCGACAAAATTCTCCAAGGTAAGTAAGAAGCCATGGATGATGCATCCAAATTATTTGGTAAGATGTGAGGAGGAATGAATCAGCCTTGATGATAGAGTTAAATGATGAAGTGTATTTATTTCATCATTTTGTTTTAAAAAAAGTCTATTGACCCTTAAATACAATTGAAATAAATGGAATTGATCTCCCCTACTCATGTAGCTGCATAACATAGAATTTAAAACAAGAGAAGGATATCCACCATAGAATCATGGACTTCTTGATGGGAGTCTTATAAGTTCATTGGTAGATAGTTATGCCAAATGTCGAAGCATTATGAGGAAAACCTATTGATTTATTGAATATAAAACAAAACATGTGGATTATTTAACAAAATATTATGGGTTTATTAACATAATAAAATTAATAGAGTCAAACTCTACAAACATGGATATTAAAATTATGAACTACAAAAGAAAATATTTATTGAGGTGTTATCATGTGGGGAAAGATAGGGTTCCATTGAATATACAAAGAAGAATCATTCTATATAGTGTTTTTTTCACATAAATTTAAAGTAGCATAGAACCATTCAAATGTAAAAAAAAACTCTAGAATATGTGAGAAAACCATACATTCAAACCATTCATGTAGCACTAGTCACAAATTTAAACAAACAATTCAATCAATATAAAGGTACTGAACTTTGTAAACTACTGATAACTATTGATCACTAAATGCACAAACATTTCCATAGGTCTAACACAATATGCATTACAAAAAATTTTCATTTGCCAAAACATTGCATTGTAAAATTAGCAATAATAAAATTTTAGCATCCAATCAACTAATCCAATATTATAAGCATCAAATCCAATGTAATAACAAAAACTCAAAGTTGTTGCCATAAGGTCTAATAATGTCAATATCTAACAATCTCATATAATGTCATATTCATATGTCTAATAATGTAATACATGAAATATATGTCAAAAATGACATACATAAAATATAAAATACAAAATGTATTCCAAATAATGTCTTATGGGCGTAAAATATACATCCCTATATAATCTTTCTTTCTAGGGGAAGAAAAAAAAATCCCTAACTATCTTCGATCGTTAAGAAGAGGGAGATGTTGCAGATGACAAGGTCTTCCTAATAGGCTCGCTAGTCCATATGTTTAGACTCTTCTGTAACTCAATCTATAAAAATAAAAAATATATGTGAATGAATAACTATTGTATATCAAAAATTAAATATACGTACACATAAATAAAATATTTTCTTACCACTAGTTGATAATCCCTTTGTACATCCATCTCAAGGGCACGTGTGATCAAGAGGAAGAAGAGCTTACAATAATCAGCAAAGTTATCGCTCAATTAAACTTATGAATATTGTTAGGAATAAGGTGTCTCAACCTTGTATAATTCCTATTCTTATTATTTGTTTTGTAAAATTTATTTCTTGCAAATAATGTTGATGTGTCGACATCTTGAATTGTGTGTAAGGAGATCATGACTAAAACAGTTATGATGGATTCCTATGACACGTAAGAGCTATGTTAGGAAGATTCAATGACAGGTGAAGACATGTGGCAACTAAGATATTTGAGTATTGTACACTCTACCCCAATAGTGGGAAGTCAAAGACTTCCAATAAGTCCAAGGCAAAATGTTGGAACTATGATAAGATTGGGCACTTCCGTAAAGACTATAAAGAGCCTAAGAAGAAGAAGAAAGCCTCAGATTCTAGTTCTAAAAAATCTCAAGAAGATGGTGATGCATTCATCGTAGCTTTAGCAGCCCATGCATCTGATGATGTGTGGTTAGTTGACTCAGGTGCATCTTTTCACATGACCTCTCATCGAAATTGGTTCTCAAGATATGAAGAGTTCAATGGTGGAAAGGTGTACTTGGGTGATGATTCTCACCTAAAGATAGTTGGATGCAGAAGGGTCACTATCAAATTTCTTGATGGATGAGTAAAGGGAATCAATGGAGTTATGCACATTCCAGGTTTGGCACGAAACCTATTATCTGTAAGTATGCTGAATGATGTAGGAGTGCAAGTTGTTTTTTCTAAAGATGGATGTAAGATGATGAGAGGAGCTATGGTTCTTGCTAAGGGTACTTTGTTTCAGCTTGATGCATACATATCTCAGTGTAATAGTTCTTCTATTTCAAAGAAGAGAGTAGCTATCCCCACCATCTGAACAAGCAGTAAAGAAGACTATGGTTAGTGGTTCTAATGGTAGTGCAACAAGTGTACCTAAGGGTGCAAACACTTTGGAAAGTAAGCTTCCTACAGAAAAGACAATGTTGTGGCATATGAGATTTGGCCACATTGGTGAGAAGGGTCTCAGAACCCTGAAAAATAAAAATCTCGTTGAGGGGTTAAATGATTGCAATCTCCAATTTGACTTCTGTGAACACTGTGTATATGGTAAACAAAATCATGTTCAGTTTTACTCTAGTTCTCACAAATCTTCTGATGTTTTGGATCTTATTCATTCTGATGTATTTGGTCCTGTAAAAGTTCCTTCAATCTCCAAGTCTATATTTTTTGTATCTTTCATAGATGATTATAGTAGAAGGACATGGATTTATTTCCTTAAAAGTAAGACACAAGTCTTTAGTTGATTCAAGGAATTTAAAGCCCTTGTAGAGAATCAAACTAGTAAGAAGATTAAGTGTGTGAGAACTGACAATGGTGGTGAGTTTTGCTCAGCATTGTTTAAAAAGTTTTGTAAAGAACAAGGTATCGAGAGGCATAAGAAAAATCTGTATACCCCACAGAAAAATGGAGTTTCAGAGAGAATGAACAAGACACTGATGGAGAAGGCTAGGAGTATGCTTAGTGGAGCTGGTTTAGAACAAAGGTTTTGGGTCGAAGCTGTAGCCACTACTTGTTATCTGGTTAACAGATCTCCTACATCAACCCTTTTTGGTAAGACACCCATGGAGGTGTGGTCTGGTAAGAAGCCTTCAGTTAGACATCTTCGTGTTTTTTTTTGCGAAGCTTATGCACATGTTCCAATGGAGAAAAGATCTAAGTTGGAAAACAAAGTTGTTAAATGTATTTTCATCGGGTATAGTGCTAGTGTGAAAGGATACAAGCTTTGAGATCCTATGACTAGTAAGGTGTTGTATAGTAGAAATGTTATTTTTAGAGAGCTAACATCTTCTCCTATTGTGCTACAACTAGATGAAAAAGAAAAGGAAAAAGATGTTGTTCAGTTGCCTCCTACCCCTGAGAAGACCGAACAGAGAGACCATGTTGGGTCTAATGATGAGGAGAGCTCTTGCAGCTCTGATAGTTTAGAAGAAGAGGAAGAACAACCTCAACCTTAGCCCTTGAGGAGATCCACGAGAGAAAGAAAACAAACAGAAAGGTTTGGTTATTCTATGTTAGATTCCAGTTGTGCTTTTGTTTTGATTACTAACACTGATGAGCCTAGATCTGTGAAAGAGGCTTTGGGCATGGAAGATGCAGGTTCCTAGATTGAGGCTATGGATGATGAGATGGCTTCGTTAGAGAAAAAAAAAAAATGGGACCTTGTACCTTTTCCTAAAGGGAGAAAATCTATTGGCTGTAAATGGGTGTTCAAGAAGAAATTCTATGCAGATGGCAGTGTTGAAAAGTACAAAGCTAGATTGCTTGCAAAGGGGTATTCACAAGTAGAGGGAATAGATTATCGTGAAATATTCTCTCCTATTGAAAAGTTGACATCCATTAGATTTTTTTTATCTCTTGCTACATCATATGATTTAGAGATAGAAAATATGGATGTGAAGACAACTTTCCTTCATGGTGATTTGGAGGAAGAGATTTATATGTCATAGCCTGAGCACTACATTGTTAAAGGTAAAGAATCCTTAGTTTGCAGATTAAAGAAATCTCTATATGGTTTGAAGCAATCTCCTAGGATGTGGTACCTTAAGTTTGATGCCTTTGTGTTGTCAATTGGATTTGTAAGATCGAAATTAGATCATTGTGTTTATTTCAGAATTGAAAATGATCACCTTCTTATTGTTGCATTATATGTTGATGATATGTTGCTGTTTGGGAAGGGTAAGGGTATGATTTCTGATTTTAAATCTCAGTTGTTAGCATAATTTGAGATGAAAGATCTTGGGGTAGCTAGGTACATCTTGGGTATGGAAATAAGTAGAGACAGGTCTAATAGAAAACTTTGGTTGAGTTAGAGTAAGTATGTGAAGTCTGTGTTGGACAGGTTTAGCATGGCAGATTGTAGACCACTATGTGTTCCAATTCCTATGGGAACAAAGTTATCTATAGATGATTGTCCAAAATCTCCTAGTGAGGTAGAGGACATGAGTGGAGTACCCTATGCTAGTGCAGTTGGCATTCTTATGTATGCTATGGTTTGTACTAGACCAAAAATTGCCGAAGCAGTGGGAGTCCTGAGTTGATTTATGGCTAATCCTAGACGGATACATTGGGATGTAGTTAAGAGAGTATTCAGATATTTGAGGGGTACATCAGATTACTCCATATGTTATCATGGTAACTCTTCTGGATATCAGCATTCAGTTTGTATTCATGGGTTTGTGGATTCAGATTGGGCAGGTGATATTGACCGCGGGAGATCCACTAGTGCTTATTTGTTCACTATGTTTGGCAGTGCCATCAGTTGGATGAGCAAGCGACAACCTATGGTTGCTTTGTCCACTACAGAAGCTAAGTACATGGTTGCTACTCATGCTTGTAAGGAGGCCATTTTTCTTAAGAGATTGTGTTCTGATGTTGGTGTTGATGCAGAATAGATTACTAATTGGTATGACAGTCAGAGTGCTATTTGCCTTGCAAAGAATCTAACTTTCCATGCCAAAACAAATCACATTGATGTGCAGTATCACTTTGTGAGAGATATGGTGGAAGATGGAAAGGTAAATTTGGAAAAGGTAGATACTGTGAAGAATGTTGCAGATGCATTAATGAAACCAGTGGGCACTGAGAAGTTCAGATGGTGTTCGGAGTCTATGGGCCTTTCGGCCTATAGTGGTTAGTTCCTGTTATGTTCCTGTTGCTCTTACAAGGTGTTTGACAAGTGGGAGAATGTTAGGAATAAGGTGTCTCAACCTTGTATGATTCCTATTCTTATTATTTGTTTTGTAAAATGTATTTCTTGCAAATAATGTTGATGTTTCGACATCTTGAATTGTGTGTAAGGAGATCATGACTAAAACGGTTATGACGGATTCCTATGACACGTAAGAGCTATGTTAGGAAGATTCAATGATAGGTGAAGATATGTGGCAACTGAGATTTTTTTTGGGGTTCCTATTTTCTCAGAGAATGGTAAAACCCTAATACGGTTTACCTTTGGGAGTAGCCCTAAAGTGAAGCGCATGTTATAAGCATTTTTAGGGTTGCAAAGAGATACGATGCGAAAAAGGTGTATTGTTGGTACTGTGAGTAGCTACTAGAGTCTTCTATTGTTGATTTTGAACTTGAATTGCAAGTGTATTGTAACCTTGTGTTGAAGATAATACATTGTGCAGGTTCTGAAGGGGTGGGGTTGTTTTACCGAAAGGTTTTTCCCCACTGGCAAATCCTTGTGTTATGTGTTCCTTTCTCTGTCTATTTTCTGTATGCATGTTTGGCTGCAATATTGTTGTTTACATGATATTGAATCTGTAAGTGTAGAAGATTTTAATAGGATTTGCATCATACTTTCCTTATGAGATTAGTGTAGGAAGCTGTTTTTGCACCTAAGTTTCCTTACAAATATCACATCTAATTTCAATACTAACTAAATTTTAATGCAAACTCTTTCATACCTCAGTCAATGGCTCAAAACTAGCAACTACAACATCGACTCCTTGATCAATATAGTGACAAAGATGTAGATGAATATCTGATGTAAATAGATGAAAATAATACAACACGAGAATCAAATGCAATTATGAAGAATACATATTTTATTATGTGTCATCATCAATTAAAATATTTAGGCATCTCTCTAAATGTAGTGCCGCATCCTTTATTGTGGGGCGTCAATCCCAAAGGTGCAACATTTACCTATTGCACATGTATGTAAATCTATTAGACATCACCTTAATCAATTTTTTTGCAAAATAATTTACTATAGATATACAAATAAATATATATTAGAACATGTATATACCTCTAGAGAAAATGAACTTGTCAAAAATCTAGGTGACCCCAAATCAACATCATCATGACCACTCTAACTCTATATATGATCATGTAATAAGTCAAATAAGTTAATTATTCATTCATTTATTAAAAAAAAAATATTCAATTGCATTAACTTAACATGAAAATGAATATACATCTACATGAGTGGTATCATCCCCACATGTAGAGTCCACTATAAAAGTGGATGGTCTAGCACAAAACTAATGCACATGGATAAAAATTTGTAGTTAACCTTTGAAATGATTAATTTATAAAAAATATATTTATTAAAATTAATACATTGATAAATATCTATGGATTCATTGAGGTGGTGTAAAATGAAGCTAGGGTAATAGTGCTAGTGTCAGCAACACTCTGGCCCTAAATTTTGAAATACGTCAAGACACAGTAATTTATGAGTTATTCATTTATATATGAGACATGATCAAAATAGTTTAAAATATAATTATTTATATTTATCTATGTATCAATTCTAAATGTGGCATTAAGGAAGTCATCTGCCATCATCTCATTATCATCATCCTTTTTTTTGGAAGTGCCAAATGTGCATAGAGATCCACATGATGTGCATATTTGAATAGTACTCAAAGTAGGCTCATCCACAACCAAATGAGTGATACAAAGAATGAGGCTTTGAGTCAAATCTCTAATAGTACCTAGTATGATAGCTAGTATGTTTTCCTTTATAAAAAAAGGAACAGTAACATGCTCCACTAGTGGCTTACCAATAGGTTCCCTAACAATATTAGGGTCATGAAGTGCCCCCAACCTATGAAATAATGACCCCCCACCTCTACCCTAAGAATGAATAATATCAAAATAATTGGAGATCTCCCTAAGGAAAAACTCACAATATAATTTCCTCAAAAAATGCTTTGGAATGATAATATTGTTAAAAGGATGGGAATCATACACCATCCACAAGCTATGCCAAAAGTTTTTTTTTAATACCTTCATGAATGAACCAATGGATGGAGAACCTTTTTGGTGTAGTTCTCAATATGTTTTGTTCTCTGAGATTTTTATACAAAGCACATATAATAGCATATTTGGTAATTTGTTTTCTTTTTACATCTTCATACGAAAATTTATTAGCTTAATATCCTCATTGATCTTCTCTTTTATTATGCCAAAAATTCAAGTGACTGCTAATAGATTCTACCAGACCCACAATAGTCTAGAGGGATTGTGCCAATTGTGCCCTACTAGGATTATGTTGAAGTGAACTCTTTAGCCACCTAATAATTGTTTCTAAATTTTTTTTTTCTCTATCAATTTACTCAAAAATATTTCTTGGGTCCCTAGAGGAGTTCTTCAATTGGTGGAGATCATGGAAGTGGTTGTTCTCTATTTTGAGGGTTTTTGGGTGAGATAACCCTCACTAATGGGTCACCAAAAAAAAACAATACTGGATTGGAACAATTTGTCAAACACTTATCTTGTAATCTTTAGTTTGTATTATCTCAGCGAAAAGCACAAAGTGATATGAATGTAAATAGGTAATATTAATAATATTTAAGAAAGAATTCTTATTGTCATCAAATTCTCAAAATATTCATTAACAGTTCAATAATCGAATATCAGAGCCCAAACGGAAGAATAGATCTCAAAAAAAACCTGAGTTTTCCGTCAGTAGGAGATTGTCAAATTCGATCAGAATCTGCCTTTAATCAGGAAGAAATGATGCCGCTATCAACCTTATAACCCATTTTTCGGGTCTGTGCGCAACCATTCCCAATGATGACTATGTCCGCGATTTTCTTCTTTCAAATGGTGATGGTGACAGTTGATCCCGACTGCTAACACTGTCGTTTCGCCCCGTTATGTGACTCTCAACCCCTGATCGAATTCTTTTGGGTGCGATTGGTACTTCACCTTTATTCTGTTGATCCGCCCTGAGTCCGCTGACTGTGATTTGCGATTTATTTATTCCTCATACAAGAGCACTCCGGAGAAATGGATGTGTGATTTGTTAATCCTCGGTGATTTGGAGCAGTTTAGGGAATGTCTTCTATCATCATTTATGGCGATCCCGTGACCAAAAATAGACCACGTGAATTTCCTTTGTAAAACCACTTTCAATCTTTGTTACCTCCTAAATACCTGCGGCCTGTCTTCCTGTGATATTGTGTTTTCCCCCTTCAGAGAATATTAAAACTCATAATTACTCCAGCAACAAAACTAAGGTGCCTCAACTGTTATGAATTGCTATGAGGGGTTTCCCAGTAAACCTGAACTCCTTGCTTCAACAATTTTTACTGATAACAGTTCCACTGAACTGAGTTTTTAGAACGGCCTTAGGCCCCAGATCTCTGCCCAGGTGAAGTGACTGCGATATCACTCCCAATATTGCAATAATTCGAGTGATATTCCACACCCTCAAAATTGCTTATCAATGGGAGTTTTCGTTCCCAAAGATAACTCGAGAATTTGCAGACCAAATGACTACAAATTGCTCCAACTGAGATAGAAGTCGAATCCACAAAACCGCTTGCCTCCAAATGGAGCCCTATGTCCTCCATTTATTTCCTTGCCGAGAAGTTTCTGGAAATTATCCGGAATCATCTTGCACTACAAATATTAACTTTATAAAATTAAATAATTAACTTTATAAAGTTAGAATACAACCTTTATTTAATATTGGAATGAGTAAGCCCCGCTTACTTAATTGGAAGACAAAATCGACCCTCTTCCCATAATTATTTGCCTACGAGAGTCAATGATAGGCAAATCCCTTGTTATAATTATGTTGCTAAGAGAGGGACATGACAGTCCACCCTTCCAGATATTGCTTGCCCTCAAGCAATCTCAGAGCTGGATGCTGCAAAATGGTCTCATTCTCCCAAGTAGCATCTTCGATTGGTAGATCCTTCCATTTAACCAAATATTCTTTGATTACTCTTCGGCGGAGCTGTTTTTCTCTGCTTCCTAAAATGAATTTTGATACCATGATCAATTTCCCTTCATCATCCAGAGGCGGCAAGACTGCAGAAGGTATCACATTCTGTCCCAATGCCTTTTTGAGACGTGATACATGAAACACATTATATACTTTGCTGTCTGTTGGAAGCTCAAGTTCATAAGCCAATTCCCCTATTCGCATACTGATCCTGAAAGGTCCATAATACCTGGGTTTAAGCTTCTCTGACCCACTCTTTTTGAGAGTAGATTGTCGAAATGGTTGAAGCATTAAGTAAACCATGTCGCCCACCTCAAAGCTTCTCTCCGTCCTCTTTTGATCTGCGTATTGCTTATACTGATTCTGTGCTCGAGCGATGTTATCACGTAGAGAGCTAATGATATCTTTACTTTCTTGCAGTAAATCCCCAGCACGTGGAACCCGAACATCACTCATCAATAAGTCAATGAAACTGGGTGTATCATAGCTGTACAATGCTCGGAAAGGTGTCATTTGGATAGACATGTGGAAAGTGGTGTTATAGCAATACTCACACAAATAAATCCATCTTACCCAAGCCTTCTGCTGATCAGCTACGTAATTCCTCAAGTAGCCTTCCACCCATTTGTTTACTATTTTCGTCTGACCATCGGTTTGCGGGTGATAACTAGTACTGGGTGTGAGCTCAGTGCCGCATAATCGAAACACCTCTTGCCAGAAATGACTCAAGAATCTACTATCCCTGTCACTGACAATACTGCAGGGTATCCCATGTAACCTGAAAACCTCCTTGAAGAATACTTCAGCTACCTGTACTGCAGTATAAGTAGTGGTGATGGGAAAGAAATGAGCATATTTTGTTAGCCTATCCACCACCACATAAATGCAATCACGTCCTTGAGCCTTGGGCAACCCAGTAATGAAATCCATGGATATGCATTCCCACTTCTGACATGGAATGGGTAGTGGCTGTAGAAGCCCTGCTGGAAAGGTGTGCTCCTGTTTATTCCGTTGGCAAATGGAACACTCACGAACATACTGCAAAACATCCTTCTTAAGTCCTTTCCATGTAAACCGTTCTCGCACCTGTCTATATGTTTTAAAGTATCCGGGGTGACCAGCTATAGGTGAATCATGAAGAGCTCGCATAATGAACTGCTTCACCTTCGATCCTGGGACTAAAAAAACCCTACTCTTGTAAATAATCAATTCATCCACAAGTGTATACCTGGTATCAACAAGTGTCCCATCAACTATCCTAGATGCCCATGAATCTCTGGCATATTCTGCAATAATCAGATGCTTCCAATCCTCAGAGATCTCAATCATTGAACTAAGATGTGGTCTGCGTGACAAGGCATCTGCTACCACATTCTGTGTGCCCTTAATATAAGATATATCAAAGTCATATGCCTGTAACTTACTGACCCATTTCTGCTACCTATCATTGAGATCCCTTTGCCCGAGGAAATGTCTTAAACTGTTGTGGTCAGTTTTTATGCAGAATTTTCCACCTACTAAGTACTGCCTGAACTTAGCTAGTGCATGCATGATAGCTAACATCTCCTTGTCATAAATGCTGAATGATCTCTCTGGCCCACGGAGTTTCCTGCTCTCATATGCAATTGGGTGTTTATCCTGCATCAAAACAGCCCCAATACCATCTCCTGAGGCATCACACTGGAGTTCAAATGGTTTCGAGAAATCAGGCAATGCTAGTACCGGACATGAAGTCATAATCTCTTTGAATCTGTCAAAACAAGCTTGTGCCTTTGCTGTCCAAACGAAAGCTCCCCTTTTAAGCAAGTCTGTTATAGGGGCCGCGTGTCATGAATACTCGCAAACAAATCTGCGGTAGAAGCCACATAACCCAAGGAATCCTCTTAACTGAGTTAGGTTCTCAGGAGTAGGCCACTCCACAATAGCACGAATCTTATCAGGATCCATCCACACTCCTTCTCGGCTGATAATATGACCTAAATATAACAACTCAATCATTCCAAAATCGCATTTGGACTCTTTGGCATACAAGGACTCTTCTTGCAAGGTCTTCAATACTGTTTCTAGATGCGCCATGTGCTCCTGCCATGTTCGACTGTATACCAAGATATCATCAAAAAATACCAACACAAATTTTCTCAGCTGATGATGGAAGACCTTATTCATGGTGGACTGGAAAGTAGCTGGTGCATTGGTCAATCCAAATGGCATCACTACAAACTCAAAATGCCCACAATGGCACCTGAATGCCGTCTTCTCAATGTCCTGTTCTCTGACTCTGATCTGGTGGTAACCTGATCTCAAATCAATCTTACTAAAGTAGCATGCCCCATGCAGTTCATCTATTAGCTCATCAATCCGTGGAATAGGATATCTATTCTTAATGGTTTTCTTATTCAGCATCCTGTAATCTATACACATCCGTAATGAACCATCTTTCTTCTTAACCAAAACTACTGAAGAAGCAAAAGGAGACTTACTAGGTCTGATGTGTCCCATCACGAGAAGCTCCTTGATGGTTTTTTCTATCTCATCTTTAAGCCTTTTGGGATGCCTGTATGGAGTGATCATAACTGGTTTAGCACCTTCTTCTAATTTGATGATGTGTTCGATCCCTCTATCAGGTGGTGTACCAGGTGGGATATCGCTGAATACCTTACTATACTTTTTTCTCAATATCTGTATGTCAGGATGATATTCTGTCTTTGGTTGTTCCTTCTATGTAGGCATGAGAGTACACATGGCTGCCCATTCAAGATCCTCATGTCTCACCAATCTTTCCAATCGTCTAAGAGAGATCGTTCGGATATCACTATTCCGAATAGCTCTTAATACATGCTACCTCCCATCTACTTCGAACTTAATCTCCATGTCCCTGAGTCGAAAGGTAACCTCACCCAATAAATGTAACCATGTCATGCCTAAAACGATATCCAAATCACCCATATTGACCACGTGGTAATCCGCTTTGAACTCATAATTATTCAGGCGTAAAGGCATGTCTCTGACTATCTTGTTACACTTAAGAGTGTATCCATCAGCAACCTGAACTCGAAGACCTTCAAATTCTTCTGTCTTAATACCACGACGCTCGACTAATCTTGCATCAATGAAGTTATGTGTAGCTCCGGTATCAACTAATGTAATCACCTTCTGTCCTGCTAGGACGCCACGTAATTTGAAAGATCCTTCCTGTTGAATGCTAGACAAATGCCCTTGCTATAGATGCAATTCAGGTTCTTCTTTTAGTTCTGACTTTCCCGTCTCTTCCTCAGATTCTGAACCAGTGTGTTCATCCTCTTTTGCCGCACTGTCAGAATCTGATCCTTCGTAATATTCCCACATAACTCTATTGGCTTTTCCTTTTGGTCGCAAGGGACAATCATGATCTCTGTCATATGGACCTTTGCAATAGAAGCATAATTTCTTCCTTCGCAAGTCATTTAAGGCTTCTGTATCTAGGGGTGTGGTAGATTTCCCTTTGGTTTCAATGCTCTTCCCTTTATTTTTATCAAACTTCCTGGTGTCTTTGAAAGAGGTAGTACTCCTGGGAGTGAACCGGCTAGAAGGGGTGGTAAGTTCCATACTTCGTGCTTTCCTCATGGCTTCCTGCAGTGTTGGTGGGTCAAATGCCTTAATCCATCCCTTGAGGGGTTCAGACAATCCTTCTGTAAATAAGATAACTAACCTCCTTTCCGATACATCTGGTACCATCACTGACAACCTCTGAAATTCACTAATATAAACCTCCATATTGCCAGTCTATCTTAATTGTGCAAGGTCGCAAAAATAAATTTTTGGATCCTTCTTATCAAAACGTTCAACTAATCTATCCACAAAGTCCTGATACGTTGTTACCTAGTTGTGTTGTAAGGTAACCATTCCATGTGACCACCAGTCATGAGCTGCGCCTTCCAGATGTACAGTGGCATACCTGATGGCATCTATTTCCGACATAGGCCTTAACGCTAGAAAGGTGTCCAACTTATGAATCCAAGCTTGTGCTATCATCTGACCACTCCCATCGAAAAAAGGCAAAGTAAGTTTATTGACAGCTCGTTGTAACTCACTTTCATGACCTCCTCTAGGTCTCCTATTCTGGCGGCTATTCCTCATATGTTCTCTTCTTTGGTTTAGATATCGATCAAAGTTCAATAATTCACGCACATGCAGGGGTAATGCTTGCCATTCTGCTGTAGCAGCCCTAAGATCATCCTGGAAATCTTCTGGTGCATTGTCTTCTCCCATCTCCTGAGCCTCTTCCCTTAGGAAGGTGGGACGAGTAGGCCTATTTTCTGTCCATGATCTGCGCCTAGGAGCACCTTGTGATCCTGCCACACTCCTATCGTCATGATCAGATGTGCCTCTTCCTTGATCCTGAATCCTGGGCTGAATAACCCTTTCCATTATGGTAGTCAAAGCCTGTAGTGTCTGAGTTATTTCTTGTTGTCCGGTAGTCATGGTTCTGTAAAATTCTCTGGTTTCATCATCGTCAACTCTGGGAAATCTTGGCGGACTCTGTCTTTCACCCATATCCTGTTTTTGAATATGGTTCTCGAGTACAACTCTAGAAATTAAAGTACTTTTTACCCAATCAGGATGGCAGGACTACTGCTCTGATACCACTGAGATAACCCTCACTAATGGGTCACCAAAAAAAAACAATACTGGATTGGAACAATTTGTCAAACACTTATCTTGTAATCTTCAGTTTGTATTATCTCAGCGAAAAGCACAAAGTGATATGAATGTAAATAGGTAATATTAATAATATTTAAGAAAGAATTCTTATTCTCATCAAATTCTCAAAATATTCATTAACAGTTCAATAATCGAATATCAGAGCCCAAACGGAAGAATAGATCTCAAAAAAAACTTGAGTTTGCCGTCAGCAGGAGATTGTCAAATTCGATTAGAATCTGCCTTTAATCAGGAAGAAATGATGCCGCTATCAACCTTATAACCCATTTTTCGGATCTATGCGCAACCATTCCCAATGATGACTATGTCCGCAATTTTCTTCTTTCAAATGGTGATGGTGACAGTTGATCCCGACTGCTAACACTGTCGTTTCGCCCCGTTATGTGACTCTCAACCCCTGATCGAATTCTTCTGGGTGCGATTGGTACTTCACCTTTATTCTGTTGATCCGCCCTGAGTCCGCTGACTGTGATTTGCGATTTATTTATTCCTCATACAAGAGCACTCCGGAGAAATGGATGTGTGATTTGTTAATCCTCGGTGATTTGGAGCAGTTTAGGGAATGTCTTCTGTCGTCATTTATGGCGATCCCGCGACCAAAAATAGACCACGCGAATTTCCTTTGTAAAACCACTTTCAATCTTTGTTACCTCCTTAATACCTGCGGCCTGTCTTCCTGTGATATTGCATTTTCCCCCTTCAAAGAATATTAACGCTCATAATTACTCCAGCAACAAAACTAAGGAGCCTCAACTGTTATGAATTGCTATGAGGGGTTTCCCAGTAAACCCGAACTCCTTGCTTCAACAATTTTTACTGATAATAGTTCCACTGAACTGAGTTTTTAGAACGGCCTTAGGCCCCAGATCTCTGCCTAGGTGAAGTGACTGCGATATCACTCCCAATATTGCAATAATTCGGGTGATATTCCACACCCTCAAAATTGCTTATCAATGGGAGTTTTCGTTCCCAAAGATAACTCGAGAATTTGCAGACCAAATGACTACAAATTGCTCCAACTGAGATAGAAGTCGAATCCACAAAACCGCTTGCCTCCAAAGGGAGCCCTATGTCCTCCATTTATTTCCTTGCCGAGAAATTTCTGGAAATTATCCGGAATCATCTTGCACTACAAATATTAGCTTTATAAAATTAAATAATTAACTTTATAAAGTTAGAATACAACCTTTATTTAATATTGGAATGAGTAGGCCTCGCTTACTTAATTGGAAGACAAAATCGACCCTCTTCCCATAATTATTTGCCTACGAGAGTCAATGATAGGCAAATCCCTTGTTATAATTACATTGCTAAGAGAGGGACATGACATTGGGTTGATCTTGTGGATGGTTTTATGTTGAATTTTGTGGATCTTTTCATGGAGTTTATGGATCTTATGGTGGATTATTCAGAGCTAGATTAGAAAGTGGATTTTCTACATTACCTAGTGATTAAACAAATACTATTTTTAAAAACTAAAAAATCCCCATTCAAAATTTAACAAAAGCAAGAGTTGAAGTCAGTACCTCATTGAATGGTTTGTAATTTCTTAAAATGGGGAGCTATCTCTCATACAAATTGGGGTTAAAAATTACTTGAAACATTGTGTTCACACTCCAAAGAAAAGAGAAGTAGAAACCTATATAGAGAAAAGGGAGACAAGTGAGAAATAAGTCTCATGATTTTTTTTTTAATAAAACTTTTCAAAATAAAAATCATGCTATCCTTTTCATTAATTTTACAAATATCATGATCACACTACCATTTCCATTGCATGATCAATAGCCCTATCCCACCCAAACTATAGCATAATCAAACTATAGTGTGATTGCACTAGATTGCGATTGTACTATGGATTAGACTATACAAAAAAAAATGTGGCATCTTTTTGGTCCACAACTTTCTACACTTACCCCTTGATATAATTGCACTATCCATGTATTTTTTATTACTCTACTGTAACTTTTGTTTTAGATCCTCAGGCAACATCTTTATGAATTTAGTAAAATTCTCTTCTTCAACACTTCTCTTCTCTTCTCAAATAATATCATTTAGATCTATTATACCTCTATGTCACATATGAGTAAAAATCTAAAAAAGAGGTTCTACAAGTGCTTCTTTTTACTCAATTATTGCATGAAAACTTTACTTTTGCCAATACTAACTCAAAATTTGCTTGTGTGTCTCTAGATAAACATCTTAATAATTTATCCAAGCTTATTCTTACAACCTCTACTTATCCATTAGTTTGTGGATGAAATTTAGAACCTTACTTCCACTTTGTGTTCAACTTCTTTGACAAAGATTTCTAGAAATAACCCACAAAATTATTTTCTAGGTTAGAGATGATAAACACTTTCCATTGAAATCAAGTATTTCTCAACACATATGAGATACTTTAGCTATAGTCTAGGATTTTGCAATACTTCTCTCTAGAAGACTTGATTCCTAAAGAGACATTCATGTGATTTAGACACATGCACTTAAACTAAACCTTGCTGATACTTGTTATCTTTATTTTCTTTGTGTTGTATATGTCGTTTTCTTTCTTGAATATTCTATCCCTAATAGTCTATTGAGGATGTCATAAAATAAAGGACTAGGGGCATGGGGCATGTTTTATTTTCTTTCTACTTATGGGTATACCTTTTTGATCTTAGGTGTCTTGAGCATCTTACTTGTCATATTTGATACTTAGGGTTTGTAATGTATCATCCTTGTCTATTTTACAAGTGCATTCTTATGGCCATCTTGACATTTTGTGTCTCAATGCAAGCATCATCTTGCTACACTAAACCTAGGGAATCTAATGGCACCATCATCTTGACCTTTATGTCTTTGATGCATAGGTTGGGTTCCCGCATACCTATCTAATATAAATATTCATATCCTCATAGTTTATACTAGTGATGATTGTATGATCTTTTGATGTCCCTAATGAGGCTTGATGACAAAAAATAGGACCTATCTATATAATCCTTGCAATTACACCTTTTTCATACTAGATTTTATTTTAGGGTTCATTTTAGCTTAGCTTTTCACTTTTTTAATGTGGAGAGAGTCTTCTTTATCTTTCATGGATATGTCAGTTAACTCTATTCATCTTCTTTTGCTTCAACATCTTCGTTTGGATTTTAATATTCTCTTTTCTATCCTATAATCACATCTATATAGCCTTTTGACCCTATTTTGACCTAATTTTGCAATCCTACATTTATTTTTAGGATCAAAATCAAAATCCAAGTTCATCTTGATGGTAAAAATCATCTTTTAAAATTCTTACTTTTGTGTAGTTGGCTGACTTTCTTAAGCTTAATCTTTAAAACTTGTTGGATCAATCATACTTTCTTTATGTTTTCATCATTTCCACACTTCTAACCTATTTTAATTTATTTCATTTCACTTCTATATCATCTTTCTAATTGATTTGACCTAATTATAATAATATATCCTTCTTGGTATACTCTAGTCAAACTGGGGCATTCTATCACTTCTTAATGTTCACTCTTGGGTTCTAATTACTCATCTATCATCATGGAACTTTCTTTATCTCTATTTGATCTTTTTAAATTCATTTTTGCTTCTCCTCTAGCTCATTTCATTTTTGATCTCAAGGGAATAGGAATATTCTATCACCTCTACAAATTACTTACTTTCTATGTATATCTATTTATTAAAATACTATGTTTGACCTTTCCATTTTCTAGTGATCTATCTTATTTTCTCGACATGTTAGTCCTCTTCTTGAGTTCTAATATCATCTCTCTCTCTCCTACTGTTCAGTACTATCACTACCAGGCTATGTATTCAGGGTTTTCTCTATCTTTGTACTTCATTCTTTGAAGTTAGTTTATGTTGCTTGCTTGGATTCTTTATTCTTTAATGTAATGTGTTCCCCATATCGATCACACGTTAGTCAAAGAAGAGAAAATGTAATCACCCAAAAATGGTCATCTAGACTATGATCCCCCTTTCTAGCTTTTTAAATAATTTATCAATCACTTATTCTTGATCAAATCCTCAAAAATCTAATTGTGCAGTTATAACCTATGGTTTAACCACTTTATCCAAAGTATTCTATTTAATTAAAAGAACATGCTTCCTTTTAATTATATAAAAATCCCCACTTCTCACTTATCCTAAATATGCACACATAAAGCATTATTCCTATGTTAAAAACAAAAGATAATGCATTTTTGTCTAAGTGCATGAATGCAAAATTTTCTATGTGAGAGGAATATTTTATTTTTAAAATAACTTTAATTCTCCTCCACAAATTTCTTTCCCTCTAAAAAGTCAACTATTCATTGTGATTGGTGGAGATGCTTGTGCACATGGATAACTCAAGATGCATTCTCCTCCCTTGATTTTTCCTCAGTTTCCTCTTAATCTCTGCTAACCATTTTTATTTATAAGGGATGGCTCTCTTCTCATTATACTCTCATGCTAGCATTATGTTGTAGGATTTCTAGGTGCTTTTGGAGCTTTGAAGGACTTGAAGAATTCTCGCACTCTTTCATTTTTAGCTTATCTCTCTTTCTACTTGCATTATGACATTGTTTTCTTATCTTTCTTTTATGCTTTATCTTAGATGACATAGCTTAAGTTGGGGTTTTTTTAACTCTCTTTGTTAGCTTGCATTTTCATTACATTTTATTCTAGATTATTGGATATTGGCACTCTTCCCTTCACTCTTTAGATCTCTCATTCTATGGTGCACCTTGCAAGGGTTGCATAGCTTGGTTCATTTGAGAGCCTTCATCTCATAGCCTTTGCATATCATAGATTAGGAACTATAAGTTCCCTCTTGAATTCTCTCTTTCATGGGTATTCTTGAGTATAATGGTTTATAAAAGTGTGGCACATTTTTATGCACACACTTTCATCTAATTAATTTAAGCCTTAAGATGGGAGTGATAAGAGACAAGGTAAAAAAATGGAACAAAGTTTCCTTTAATAATTTTTTTTTATAGGAAAAAGGATCTTGAAGGAGTTGATGATCTATCTGATCTATTAGGGTGTGTTCATTTGCTGGTATTTCCTGAGGAAAATGCTTCTCTATCGAAATGGGTTAATAGAAAATAAGTGAAAAGTATTTCCTTCTCTTTCGAAGGATTCAAGTAACTTGTTCCTGACAAATTCTCCCTAGTGCTCTTCCATGAGTAATGGGATATTGGGGGTTGAGATGTGTTTAAAGAAGTGTGCCACTTCTTTAGAACTAGAATAATCGTGGATAAGCCAAATCAAACTTACATTGTTCTTATTGCTAAAAAAGTGACCCCACTTGTATAAAAGACTTTTGTCCCATTATCATGTGCAATACAATCAATAAAATTATTTCCAAGGTTTTGGTGAATATGATGAAACCTATTCTAGATATTTGATTTTTAAGAATCAAAAGGGATTCATTGGTAGGAGGAATATTATGAATACAATCATCACTACACATGATTTATACACTCAATGAGTGCTAATGATAAACCTGGCTACTATGGTCATTAAGCTTGATATTTCCAAATCTTATAATGGGGTGAAGTGCTCCTTCCTTGATAAGGTTCTAACCAAATTTGGATTCTTTGGTAAGTTCAACAAAATGATTTTGAGTTGTGTTACTGCTAATAGTTATAGGGTTTTGGTTAAAGATCCTCTCTCTCATTGTTTATTATTCTAGTTGAAGTCCTAAGCAGGAACCTAAACAAAATAAAGATCTCCAATTCTATTCAAGTTCTCAAAGTTGCCCCTAGTCTCTCCATTTGTACTCACATTTTATTTTTTGGATGACACAATTCTATTTTGGGGAAACTTCTTCTCCTTAAATCCTACCTCCAAAGTATCTAGGAAGTGTACTTTATGTCCATTTCCTTAATGCCAATGAAGGTGGAAGATACCCTTGAGAAAATAAAAAGAAATTTTCTCTAAGTAGGAAAAGAGAAAGATGGCTTTGGTTAACTAAAATCAAGGTTATAAACCAAAAGAGAAATGGGGTCTAAGATTTAGGAGCTTTAAAGGCATGCATAAAGCTCTGATATCTATATTGGGTTGTTCAATACTAGGAGTGAAGGAGTGGATAAAAATATTTAGAGCCAAGTTGTCTTATGGTCCAAAATGTTTATTTATTAGTAGGAATAACTTGAATGAATGCTATGTTATTTTGAGGAATATCTTGAAAACTAAAGGAATGACAAGAAGATGTAGTATAATGCTAATTGGAAATGGAATGAAAGCCTTATTCTAGGAAAAAACTAGGAAGGAAGAGTTACCTATCAAGGAGGCTATCAATAACCAAGGACTAATGGATTGGTTAAAAACTACTATGGGAGAGAAAGTGGAAAACTCTCCAGAATGGGAGAATGATAATGATAGATGGAAGGATTTATTAAATTTAGAGTTATACACATAAGAAAAAGTGAAGTCATTAAATTGAGGGATATGCTTTGTGACCCTAGTCTATTCAATCAGTCTCAAGAGGACAAGTGGATTTTGAGATATAATAGTAATGAAATGTTCTTTGTCAACTCTGCCTATAGATCTCTAGAGGACTCTATGTTAGGAGGAAAATTATGGAATCAAATCTACATATCTAATCTTCCACGCAAGATTACAAAAAAATTGTGTGCAATGGCTCATGAAAAAATCCTTACTCTAGACAATCTTTCTAAATGTGGAATGATGTTAGCTAATAGATGTGTTTTGTGTGAGAAAGATGTAGAATCTATTAATGATTTCTTATTAAATCTCCCTTACTCTATTGATGTCCTTCAAAACAAAACCAGCTTCCCTTGGAATATTTTTCTGTGATTTTAGATTGCAAAAGACACCTCTTGTATTTTAATAAAGTTAATGCTAAACATGACTTGAGAGAAGGAAATGAAGCTTCAGACTATTTGGCCTCTTGGGACTTAGACTATGAGGATTGGAAAATGGTAACACGTATAGAATGAACTCATGACTTCATACAAATTGTTTTCAATGGTAGAAAAAAATGCCAAGGAATATGATAAGAGGAATAGAGGGAGAGAGAAGAAGGGTGACAAGTGGAGAGAAATGATGTTGATTCTATTGGTTGATATTACTATGTTAGATATTAGGAAACTTATTAGATGACCCTTTTTGAGCGCCAATTTAAAGATTATTTTGAATAAGTTGTTTTGGTTCACGATTCCTAAAATTATGTTCCCTATTTTTTTAATTATGAGGTTACTATATATGTATCCCTATATAAATATGCATTTTTTTTTCTTCCCAAGCTTGTTAATTATTCCAATGTGAGGCTCCTATGGAAGAGACATGGGAAGTACACAACTAATTCTAGGAGTTGATTGTTAAAAGAGGCATACAAAATTGATGCCATTGATTTCAACATTTCTTTTTTTCCCTTTAAATTATTTTATTTTCTTATCCAAATCAGCATTCTCCTTCTTGATTTCATAAAATAATATTAAATTATCATTCAATTCAGCATTTTCTTTCTTGACATTTTCGAGTTCTTTTACAAGATTTTCAATTTGAAATTAATAACCATATCTTTCCTTTCCAAACTTTAAAAAATTTTTCACAAATTATAAATTACATTTCTTTTATTATTCTAACTCGTCATTCAAAGTATCTTTTTCACAAATTAGAATTTAATTCTCATTTTAGTTTATTTCTAAGTCTTTCCCATTACACAAATATTCTTTTAACACAAATAAATTATTGTTACCTTGACATATTTTGAATTGGCTTCCCTCACCAATTCTCTCTCTCTCTCTCTCTCTCTCTCTCTCTCTCTCTCTCTCTCTCTCTCTCTCTCTCTCTCTCTCTCTCTCTCTCTCTCTCTCATGCTACCAATCTATTTTCATGCTTTCATCTTCTTTAAAAAATTCTAGCCAAAATAATCTCATGAACACTCCTCACATCCCACGAGGTAGAATCTTCTATTCTTTAACCTATCAAAATAATACAAATTGTATCTCCTTTTAATGAATGTATAACTCATGTTGGAAGATAACTATTGTCTCTCCATGCACAACATACTCTATTGGAAGTCCCTAAATCCCTAACAATGTGTTGTGCATGTCAAATCATGCTCTTATTCTTTGACTGTTGACTTTAATTAAAAGAGTACACAATTAAAAGCCATCAAACTAATATGCATGATTAAATAAAACAAACTAATTCCCGTTGATTTGGAAACTAGCAGAATAGTGATGGGAGTGTGAGTCACAGCATCAATTAGTTAGTACGATTCTCCTAGTTTATCATATTTGAAGGATATTAAATTAAACAAAAATAAAAAGAACCACAATAACTCTAAAATTTCAAACCCTAGATAGTATTATTTCTACAATGATAGACTAAATGAATATATGTTAGTATAATGTAATTTATTAGGTTATATAGTTACAAAGTGGTACGTGCACTAATTGGTTAAATTGGTTAACTGATTTTATCAAATACACAAGCATTATAAAATCCCTGTCAAATTTAATATCTGATATATTGAAATAAAAGAATAATTTTCTTATTTTCATAAAAATTGGTATCAAAGCTATGATGATCTACACATATTTTAGATGATAAATATTTGACTCTTGATTTCTTGATAATGTTGTAAAGATAGGATTACAATGAGCGACAATATCTTTATTTATAGACAAGTGAAACAGATTTAGAATGAAGATAAGATAAGGTAGTAGAAAGAAGAGTTTTGTTGATCCTATATACTCTTGTAATCTTTTTTTTTCTTATTTCTTCAATATGTGATTAGCCGAGAGGCTACTTCAGTCTCATAGGAGACCCCCCTCAATCCATGCAACAAAAAATTGCCGTAAATCATGAATAAAAAAAAAAGAAAAAATATAAAAATATATATTAGAACCGCTTATTCATTAACAAAAAATAATTAGAACCGTTGTAGCGTAACCGTCTCCTAATATATATTGGATGCATTGATTGTAGCTGCACATTGTTTGTGGCTTTGATATTTGGGTGCGAATTTTGTGTCTGATGTTAATTTGAAACGGTTCTTCTGTGTGCTTCCATAATTTACAGTTCTATGAGTTTTTGTTCCGATTTGAAAACAATTTCATCATAGAACCGGTTGAGACTATTTTAGCATATCAATTTCCAATGTACTAACTTTTGTAGCTACATTCGAGATCCACGCTCAAAAATTGAAATGATAACTCGTTTTACCCTGCTAGAAGTAGATGGAAATAACAAAGCGACTTTGTATAGAGAGGCTCAAAGAGGTTTTGTACCGGATGGTGTGCACGTACTTCAATTAGCAAATTGACGTCAAAACCCCATGTACAAATAGCTATGTCGTGAGGGTGCCAAGTGTTTCTCCATTTTCATTGACCACACTATTACAAGAAAAACTGCTCTTGGATGCTCTGGTACAAGAAAAACTACTCTACTACTTCCAAACTTCTTAAGAAGGAAAAAAATTAAATCTTTCTACTCATGGTTTCTTGGGGTCCAGATGTACGACATGAATATCATCATCATGATAATTGTCTCCGCCAAATGTTTGTTATGTTACACTAGGAATCACATTATTCGCATTCGCAGGAAGTCTATCCATTATTCAGTCTCTTGAATTACAGTAGGAACATTTTGTTTTCGAATAGAGCGATAAGATTTGTAACCGTATACAAATTGAACGGACAGTGATGAATGTGTAAAAATCCATTCCTTAAATTATTCCTTGAAGAAAAACTGCAAATTGTCTTCAATTATTTTCTTCTTTTGGGTTTTGATTAAGATCCAATTAAATGTTAAAGTGAAATTTGAAGTCTAATGTACAGTAGCTTTCAGAGGTCTGAATTAACACTACTCCCTATGAACTGACGAGCAAAGAAAAATAACACTAGGACATCTTTCGATGGATAATCGTCCCCAGAGATGATCGCATTGATGGAGGGCTATCTGGTCGGGCTATCTTCCCTTAGTCGTTCCACATCCAGTCCATTCATAAAGAGACATTGTATTTACTGGAAATGTCTATACAACCAACTAAAAAGCATAACTGTATCTATTTTAATCTTGTAAGTATAACCAATTCAACCGCCCATTCCATTTTACCTATCCCCTCAAGATGAAATAACCATTCATTATATTCTAACTAGTTATTCTTTTATTATTTCATTATATTCTAACTAGTTATTCCATTAATAAAAGAATAAGGAAAAAAAATCTAATTAGTTAATTCACGTGGCGTCGCATTTGCCAATTTGTTCGGTTATACAAAAACGGTTGGAGTATAATTGGTGCTAAATATAGTTTACTTTGTATTGGGTAGAAATTTTTAATGGTAGGGACAATTTGATTCTGTACATAAAGATTCACCTGTTGATATTGAAAAACTAATTCAATTTTTAGATAAAATAGAACTTGTGTATCTTTAAGTCTATTTCTTAATTTTATTAAAAATATATATTTATTTATGTTACTATATCTATGATTTGATGCATACAAAAAATTCAATTTATAGAAAATTAAAATAAAATTTAGTACATGTAAAGAAAGGGTAAAAATATATTTGACAAGGAACATTTCTAAATAGTTTTTAAATTTTTTTTTATTAAATTGCAAAGTTTAATCATTTTTATATTTAAGATTAGGTACATGATATGGTTTGTAAAATTGATTATATTATACGGTTTAATTTTTAATTTGATTTAAAAATTTGACTATATCATATGGTTTGGATTTTATGTTGTAATTTTTTAATCAATTATTTTAAAATATAATTATTATTTTACAAACCATATCATTACCTAATCTTAAATATAAATAATTAAATTTTTATATTTAATAAAAAATAAATTAAATTATTTAGAAATATTACTTGTCAAATATATATTTACCTTTTCTTTGCATGCACTAAATTTCATTTTAATCTTCTATGAATTGAAGTTTTTGTATGGATCAAATCATAGATATAGTAACAATAGGGATATCTCACATTAATATAAATTAAACCCATAACCAAACTATAACTTAACTATAAAATTAAATTTATTTTATTTCTCTAAACATGATTGAATAAAACTATCCAACAAACTATAGGATGAGAGGCTTGAGTTAGAGATATGAGTTAATAGGAACCTAGGGAGAGATGATAGAGAGAGAGGAGTATACATAAGGTTAAATAGGGATAGTTACTTACTTTAAGATTAGGGTACATGATATATTTGTATAATTGATTATATTATTTAGTTTAATTTTTAACTTTTTGATGCTTATTTGAAAATTTGATTACATCATTTGATTTGGTTTCAATATTTCAGTTTTTATTTAATTATTCTAAAAATATAATTATTATTTTACAAAAGAAATATCAGATCTTCCCAAATAAAATTTTGTGTCCATATGATAGGTTTTAATCATTTATCACATTATATGAAATTAAGAAGAAGAAGAAATAACATGTCATTTAATAATATAAGTACATTAATATATTAAAATATTTCCAAAAAATACAATAATATAACCATCAAATATGCATACTCCATTTCATAATTCTTAATAGACTTAATAATCATTTAAAAAAAGTTGTTTCACAATAACTATACCTTCCTTAACTTTTACAACTAATTAAAGCTTATAATTTGAAAAATGATAAATGTTAACAAGAAATATCTTTCCAATTATAACTATCATTTTAATTTTCACACTTCAAATTAAAAAGAAATATTTTTAATAAATATAATTTGACAACAATATAATTAAGATAAAGTGGATTCTTGTAATCACAAATATGTGGTGATGTGGAGGAAGAAAGAAGGGAGGAGTGAGAGATGAGATAGAGATATATGGTAATTAGGATTAATTTATGGTGAGATGTCAGAGATAAATGTAGAAAAGAGGCAAAGTTGATGAGAATGAGAGATATTAGGAGTAGAGAGAGATATATATGTATTTTTTGTGTGTGTATTTTATCAAGATATAGTGGATTATTGTAATCATAGGGTGATGCATGAGTGAAAGTAAAGGGAGAGACATAAGATAGAAATAAGAGTTGAGAAGGATAAAAATGTGTATGTATAAGAGATAGAGATGGGAAAGATATCATGAAAAGAGGGTGCTATAGAAAGAGTGAGTGCAAGATAAAGAGAGAGAGAGAGAGTGATTAATTATAGGGGGAAGACAAGACAAAATGTGGACAAGGTGAGAGAAATGAGGGAGGGAGGAGGCATAGAGAGAGAGAGACAAGAGGAAGGGAGGGAGGGAGGGAGGGGGGGAGAGAGAGAGAGAGAGAGAGAGAGGGGGGGGGGGGGGTGGGGGTGGCGCAGGGGGCCAAAGACTGTAAAAGAAGGTTACTAAGTAAAAGTTAGATTTTTAGTTAAATACAATACATAGTAAATAAACTCTTTAAATACATGGACTATTTCATCCAAAAAATAAATTTAATAAGTAGAGTGGTATAAAAAAATAAAGGCATATTTACTAATTATGTTACTAAAATAAATTGGATTAAAGTGAATAAACTAGACAAGATCAAAATGATAGTTCTAGCATTTAGTAAACTAAACTCTACACCTACAATATATATTTATGTGCATACATAGAACTCCAACCTTTAATCTAATTAGAAATTAAATCATTCTTGTAGTCTTTATTATGAAATTTTTAGAGAGAGAGAGAGAGAGAGAGAGAGAGAGAGAGAGAGAGAGAGAGAGAGAGTATAAAAGACAACAATTACGAGGATACATGTGTGTATGTATAAGAGATAGGGATGGGAAAGGTATCATGAAAGGACATGTGAGAGAAAGAGTGAGTGGAAGATAAAGAAGGTACATGATATGGTTTTTAATATTTATATTAAAAAATTAAAGCCTAGATATCTCTTGGCTAAATGTATATATATTATATAAATATATAATATGTATATAGCTAGTATAATGTTTCTTTAATACTATTTTCCATGCAAGTTTTAGAATAAATTGATGTCGTGTGCATACAAGTATTCATCAAATATCTACAACCACTTTGATGAAGAGGAAAAGTTAGCACATAGGACATTGATCTTTTAAACAACAGTTTGCATTAGTATTATGGAGATATGCTCTTAATGGGAGTTTATTTTATTTTCAAGTCTAACAAAGAGAGAAGCATGAAGACAAAATTCTATGAATGAAAATATAAATTGGAGGACTTCCTTGAATGCATTGTTTGAACAAGAAGAAATTGAAAAAGTAATCAAATAAAGACAATTTGGTGACATTTATGATAAATATTCAACAAATGATGAACATGTTATTAATGTATCTTCTAGTGTTTTTTATTTGATACTTTGAGCCTTCACTTTTTGGAGGTTGGAGGAACATGAAGATGGGGGATTTTAATCATCTCAAGCTAGCTTCTTACTTTGAAATGATATTTTTCTTGAGAAGCATTTTTTTTTGGTTTTTTGTTTATTCCTCTTATTGTTAATTTTTGAAGATGCATATACTATGAAGTTTTATTTGTGTAGGTGGGCAAAGGATTTTGTGTAGAATTCAATATGGATGGTTTTCTAGTAGCTTGCAAAGTTGTGATTTAATAGATATGGAAGGAGAGCGTAGGAATCTTAGATAGAGGGTACACCTTTATGAGGGTTTACATAACTTTATGGAACTCCACATGATTTAAGATTTTTTTTTTTTGAGTGCAGATTTTAAAATTTATATCTTAAAGGAGTGTTTCTCATACAGTTGCAAGATCAATGTAATCCAAATAGGATTGTTAGTATAATATATTACATTCTTATTAAATGTACTAAACTGATTAGGTTAGATAGTTTTTTATATTAAAAAGAAGCCAAAATGGGGATGACCCATTACAAAGAAAAATATAAACTGGGAATCCATCACAAGCAATGACCATGCAACTACCCAACCTCCTTAAATATCAAAAACTGCCATGATAAAGTATTTTAAAACTACTACTAGTAAAAACCACAAGCATGCCAACATTACACATAAACTTAGTCAAAATATTCATAGTGAACTTTAAACAAGTCAAATAAAAATTAATAGAGAGCACAAGGCCAATAAAAAACCTTATAAATATAGAACAGAAAACTAAAATGAAGGCACATGAGAATGTGCTAACCATCCTTCCTCTCGTTCCTTGGATTCTCTAGAGGTAGTCACAACCAATCATTAACCAAGAAGGCAATAGTGAGAGAGTCATCTCCATGTCTTTAGCATCATCAACGCCTTCCTTGTTAGTCTGCTTTAGGTAGAGGCTAGTGGCCACCTACTAAAAAATTAGCGACCCTATCAAACTTATCTTCAAATGTAAGGTTCCTCCTTGCATGTACTTATTAAATATGATTTTCTCTATTAAATTTGTTGTAGAAGATCTAAACGGATATGAAGTAATGTTTTTTTGTTGTAGACGTCTTAATGAAATTTAGAGCTATTGATATATCCATGTTTTAATACTTAGTGATTCAAGAACTACTACATTTTCTCGATTGTTAAAACATTAAAATTTTGCTAATGATGATACGAAGCATTTTCACCTGATGATAAGGGTGTTGATTTGGTACCTTGATGATTAATTTTTATGCTTCAAATAGTTCAATATTCTTTAATTGGTGTTGTTATGATGATTAGGTGTATGCATGCCTAACAATGATTATTTTGGTACTTTAATCTGAATTAATGAATAAGTTATGTTATATTGATTATGTGATTTTGGATGATTAAATGTGGGTAGAAATGAATTAAATAGTTGATTTTATGAAAGACTCATGTTCTGATTTATGTAACTATCTAGATAGGTTTTTAATATATATGCATGCGATTTTCTTGAGCTACTGATGTGTGCAATGAGTGTGCAAGATATTTTTAGCCAAAATTTTTAACGAAGAAACAAAACTGAACCCTATGTATCAATTGTGAAAATCAGGGTTAAATTTGATGAAAGATGCAAACCCCATTGTTTGTATTTTATTTGTGTCATGGGTTGAATGAATGTATCATTCTTTAATCAATAAATGTTAATGTTTCCTAATAGTATTTTTATAGTGTCGCTTGACACTTGTGAATTGTATATGCATTCCATCATGATAGTTAAAGCTAACCGAGCTAAAGATCTAAGTTGGATTAGATTAGTGACCCTTTTTGCTAATCAGTTAATATTGAGATTAATTACCCCTTATTAGGATTAGTGAGTTATCTACATTTTGAAGGTTGTTATTAAATCCTAAAATATTTTTAGCTTTTGATAGGTCTCTAATTAATCTTAAAAGCCTAAAATCATTTAATCTAAGTACCTAAGGGGTATGGGTATGGGTTGGGGACATTTTCCACCCCCTTAGTCCCTTTGGTTGACTTTTATGGTCACTCGAAAACCCCATTTTTTCTTTAGTGCGAAAATTGATTGTCTCATCATGGGTTGGATAACTTTAACTCCACCTTGAGGTCTATCTTATGTCTAGTTGAGTTAGAAGTCTCTAGGGCTTTAGGCAAGTGGGTGGGAGTTATTGTTTTTGGGGGTAGGTGGTTGAGTTTTGGGGAGGGATCTTTTTAGAGGCTTTTTTTGAGAAGTTTTGGTTGTTGCTCAATATCTAGTTTTTAGAGAGAAGTTTGAAGATTGAAGAAAAGGAAGGATAAGCTCTTCTCAACTTGTCATTTTACCATAACTTTTTTTGTGAAGGTAGGGTTCTTTACTCTTTTGATCATGTTTTTCATATTGTTCATACTTTGATTCATGCATGAGGCATTGTGTTGTTCTTTGTTTTTCTTGTATGTGTATTGAGGGTGTTTTGGGAGGGATCTTAACTTGTTCTTGGATGTCATTCTTATGCTTTTCTTTGAAATTTTGAGAGGATTTCATGGGGATTTTTTTGGCATTACTCACCCTTGGATATGGAAGAAGTGGCCAAGTATGGGGGAAGGGCCTTAGTTTGACCTCAATAGTGTAGAGTCTCCTCTCATGGTGAGAAGAGGGAAAGAGGGTAGGGTGTATGGGCCCTTACTTGTCATCACATACTTTGTATAAAAATTTAAATTCTTGAAGAAGGGAAGGAATGAAAACCTTTGTTATATTGGCCCCGAAAGGGCATTTGTAGAAGAATGAAAGTTATTGAATTTTAGCCCCGAAAGGGCTATGTTATGGTATGGTGATTGACGTCTCCTATTGAGAAAATCCACCTCGCCCCTATACTTTGGTTCAATGTTGGACCTATTGTGCGAAATCGGGTTGGAAATGCATGCTTGAATTGTTCATCATATATGTTGTTTTACCTGCGGGTTAGCTCTTTTCTTTCCCATGGTTCCCTTGGCGCATTGAAGATATTGGAAAAGACCTCTTGTGAAAGACCTAGAAGAGAATTCAATTGAATTGTAACATTATGTAAAAATGTATTTAAATTTTGATGTATTTGGCAAAGATGTCGGGTTTTCTTACTAGTTCTTTCCCGATGGAGCCTTGAACCAGGTTGATTAATAGAAGAAAAAGAGAGAGAGGATTGAGTAATATTCTTGCATTGAGCCTTTTAGTATTTCAGTTCTTTATATATGTTAAAATTGAAAATGGATAAAAATAAAGTTTCACTCTGCCTATGGCATTTGTATGTTTTGTAACCATATTCATTGATTGAAGTTAATTAGATAACATAGTGATATATATCAAGTTATGCAAATTAAGATTAAAATATGTTAAGAAAGTTTGCATTTGATTTGTACTTAAATTTTGTAATTATTCATGAGTGTGAGGAAATTAAGTAACTCCATTTGAATACTTATGGATTACTTTTTATCCGATTATCACCTATAGGGAATAGAAAAATAAATAAATTTGTTAGTGTTTTTATGCCTTATATTTTGGGCATGACATCAAATTTTGTATTCTTCTAGACCAAGTTAGCAATGGACTTTTCTAGCTTCTCAATCCCTTGGTTACCCTACTCTTTGTCCATTTTTTTCCATAGTGCCCCCCTCATGCTAGATGTGATCTCCCACCCTTTGTTTAGACTTTTTCCCATCCTGCCCCCCATTAACCTCTTCTTTAGTTTGGCTTCCCAAGTTCTTGATTCTAATAGACTTGTACCTTTTTCACCAACATTCCCCCCTTTCTTAGAGTCTAGGGTAATGGCCTCCATTTTGAAGGTCTAAGAAATTGTAGAGGGAAGGGTGCTATTCGGTTCCTCCTCTATTCATTCCTCTTTTTTACCTTTACTCTAGGTTTTAGCCTCCTCCTACCCCCTATAATTCATTCTAGTGGATTTTTGTTTGGGTCTAGGACTAGACTTTTTTCTAGAATTATCAATTGAAATAGATTTATTTGGTTTAACTAGACTAGGATTGGGCAAGGGATTTTTCTCTTTAAGTCTTTTTCTTGACCTATTGGTTCCCTTCCCGATGGTGGCAACAATACTCTCAACATCAAGGATCTCCACTTTTTCCATTTTTATATTATGAAAAAAAGAAATGGGATCCCTAATGATTTGGGTTTGGGTGGAGGGGGAGGAACATTGACCTATTTCAATGATTTTTAGAGGTGAAGGGCTTTGGCTTGGGATTTGTGGATGGAGGCCTTTGTAGAATTTAAATTGGCAAAAAATCAAGGCTTGGTGGTAAAAAGAATAACTATTTACCTCCTCTCTCATTTTATCCTATTGTTCCACACAATCTCCCATGGAATGTAAAAGGAGATAGGGGAAGGAAATGCACTCATTATTCTTAAAATGATTCAACATAGAAAGTGGTAGTAGTAACACACCTTGACTATGTCCTCTATGGTTATGTATCGAATGATGACATAACAAACCATATCCCAGAGTTCTGGTAGCTTTTCACAAGAAAATCCACCACTAAAAATGAACAAAGGCTTCATCAAAATCAAAAAATTTCCACATGCTTGTAACATTTGCCCTAGCCTATTTCCTCCAGTTTTTGCCTTCCACTGCCAGACCAGTAGATTAGCAATTAGCTCTTCCTATAACCTCAAAGGAGAGCCATTAATTAGGTTAGATAGTTATTTTGTGCATAGTTAAAAGGAATAATTTCTCTATTTTCATGACAATCCGTCCCTATACTTAAATAATAAGAAATATGGATGGCAGATAAAACACGTGAATCTCAAGTCTCAGTTTTAAGAAAAGTTGGATTGAACACTATCCAGCTGTTTTAGATGCTCACACTCAAAAGTCAAATACAACCGAGTCATCCAGCAGACGACCATTTAAAAAAATAGATAAGATATAGTGCTGATAGAGAGCTTTAAGAATTATCCCAGCTCTGTCAAACCATGTTTGTCAAACTACACAAGAAACATTCTAGCTCTGACTAAATGTTTTTAAGAAACTACACAATGTCATCTTTGATCTCATGCTATCATATGACAATAACTATGTGCTTACTTTCTAAAATAGTTAAATTTTCCAATTAAAATCACGAAGTTCCACGGTTGATAATAACAATTTCTCACAGCCCATAGAATTCTGGATTTGACTTGTATCAAATATTATTTTCGTTCGAGAACTCTATTTCATTAGTACAAACAAGGGATATTGGTTTCAGTGAAATACACTAGCAGAACCTATCAAAGACGGAGTTGTGGAAAAATGGTGCATGTGCAAGTGATGCTGAGTATAGCAAAAACTATGGTATATCTACATTTAACCCAACACCTTCACCATATGGAATCGGATATGTAAATGGAAGACACTAAAAACTCGAAATTTTTTTGGCATTTTGGTTGGGCTGATTAGTGATGAAGATAAGAGAACCAAGCAATAGCTGTAGAAAAAATGAAGATATGTATTGCCACATACAATTACTTCAACTAGCTTACTTTATAAGACTTGAAACTAAATGAAGAAATATTTGATGACAACAAACTCAAGAGAGATTAAAAAATGGGTGACCAAAACGCTTTTGGAAAATCTTCTGTGACGTGGTCTGATTTCAAATGAAGACACCAGCCTCACAAGTCACCGCTTTTGTTATGGTTGTTTACGAACATCCACAAGGGTAGTCACTATAGGCTACTGCCAACGTGGAATATAATCAGGTCTCACTATGCATGTGAAACCAAAAATAATAGAGACTATATTTATTGAACGTACAGCTAACGAGGGAAAAAGGTAAAATTTGTAGTCCACAAAACTAATTGCGATAACATCATCCACAACAGCGATCAAAATTGAGATCATGACACTACTCCAAAACTAGTGCAATTTGCATAAAAATTAACTTCTTGCAAAACAGATATGGTATAGCTCAATTGGTATACTATGTCATTAAAGCTTTTTTAATCAATTGAATGTGACACCCTCAGTTGTGGCACCTAAACTGTGCACTATTTCAAACAAGGCAAATAGCCAAATCACAAAGAATGTGTAAAAATCTCTCTCCAATAGTCATTCCTAACATTGTTGCAGAGTCTGGAAAACCAAAATACACAAGCCAAAATGTTTTTAAAAGTAATTTTCACTCGTCTAAGATCCACAATATAAAACATCGAAAATTCAGGTTTAAAATGAATATACATCTCAGAAATAAACCCTTCTAAACATCAAGGGGCAACAAAAGGCAGAAAATACCAACAGACAAGTTTCAAATTAATAGCATCACCGGAGGCGATCATGGATTGCTAGTCTAGACTTTCCATGGTTTGTGAAAGTGGTCTTCCAAAGATTTCGGATTATAAGCATGATTATTGTGTAACATATTATGATCAATTTTGATAATGTGTATCATCAAAGAAATTTTAAAATGAAAATTTAATCTAATGATGTATGCTGAAATTGGCACATGCAAATTAATCATTTCACACTATAGAGAATCAAAGCCAAATCAGGAATAAAGTCTGTTGTCCTTCCTACATTTTGAATTTTTTTTGAGTTTTGAAGCAGTGACAACTCTCGTTTAGAAGCACATATGAGCTTTAATAATTAATAATAAGAAGGAGCGGGTGAAAGAATACTAGAGGGAAGCATACTTGTTTTGTCTATTTGTGGTCTTTGTTTCATTATTAATTGAAATAATATCAATACCCACTTCTTGAAAGATCTGATATCATTTGAGTAATATCACTTATAAAGAAGTTAGGTTGAGAAAATAAATGTGAAATCACATAAATTAACTAAACATGAATGGAATGAGAAAGTGTGAACAAAGAGAGAAAATAGTCTATTTTGTTAGGAGGAATTTCAATCCAATTTTAATAAAGGAAATACAAAAAGTAATATTCCTTGACTTATTTTTTATTTAAGCATAAAATATATGCATAATGTACATAAGATATTAAATTAATTCATTAAGATATGATATTTTATAATCTATTCTTGCTGGAAGACTTGTGAGCAGATATTTGCCTACACTCAACATTGCTTTAGGTCTCCCACTCTTTATCAATCAAATTAAATCTATCTACTCAGATTTAGATTCAAAATCTCCTATTTTTACCACCATCAATCTTAATGTCTTTTTTTCCTTTTAAACTCTACTTTTTTGTCTTCACAAGAAATATAAAAGCTTGCACCTATGAAAGCCTACAATAACACAACACAAAAAGAGATAATAAAATAAATAACAAGAATCTAAGAAGCCACTCCATGTGGTGTATATAGCTACATTCCCAATGACACTGACATGACAAATCATTTTACTCAATTAGCTAGGAATGAAAATTCTAGTTAATAGTGAGTGTGTGTCTGTGTGTGTGTGCGCACGAGTGTGTGTGCAAGTGCAAGTGCATGTGCATGTGCACGTGTGTGTGCATGTGCGCGCACATGTGTGTGAAGTAATTTTGTATTTTTCCTATTTGTGGACTCAGTACAATACTATTTTTATGTATATGTCACCAGTGATAATTATTCTAGATGATTCTAATATATATGAGGAGGATTGTTGATTGTTGATCTTACAATGAACTATATTCTGATATGCTTGTTGACCTCTTATGCTAAGAAACATACATAACTTTTAACTTAAATATTTAAAAATAGTATTTTCATCAAAATACTAGCAGATTTAATATAAAAAATTGAAGAAGAAATATTTAAATTATTTTCTTATTTTCTTATTTTTTAACTAAAAATTTTTCATGCTTTTTGACTAATAGAATAAGATAAGTTATAAAATAAGATTTGTTTTTAAATTTTATATCAAGAAACTAACTCTAGATTGTTCAAAGTATATCTGTCTACCCCTACTAATAACCAAAATACTATTACCCCTATTTGAATACAAAAAATCAATCTATTGAAAGTAGTAAAATGTACTAGTTGGCTAGAGCCTCTCTTTCCTTTGTCTGTCACCTCCAAACTAGGACAGTTGGATGTTGAACTCATCATTGAATTGTAACATTAGAATATATGAGTGAGGTGCTTAGCTTTTCCAAATATATCATTATTGCTATATTTCCAAATAAATCAAAGCAAGATAGAAGAAAATATAGATCGAATTTTTTTTATACCATTTGTTGTTAGTAATAACTTTGCCTGAAGTAACATTTTCAATAGAATTTTGGGTTGATACTCTTCCTAAAGTAACAATCCGCATCTTGCTCCTCATCTTTGGGTTGATACTATTTTGGAAGCTATGGGAGATGCACTTGGAAATTTTTTGATGGTTGATGAGTTATGTAAGGATATGATGCACTTGAATTATGCTCGTATTCTAGTAGAGATGAATATTTCAGATGCTTTATGAGAAATGCTTATATTAGAACACTTAGGGGTCTTGGTTTTAGACTATAGACTATGAAAGAATCCCTTTTAGGTGTAGAAAGTGCTTTGAAATAGGTCACCTTGCAACTCAATGTGGTCTATAGGAAGTTAAGAGTAAGAAGTCCTCCTCTTGGTGGAAGGGTGCCTCTTTTGAACATTACATTGTTCCTAAAGCCAACCCTATCAAGGCTATAGAAGCTACTTAGAGTTGTATAAAACATGTTGCTTCTACCTCTGCTAGAGTCTTGACTCTTTGTGGTATTGTTGATTACTAGTTTTCTACCTTGTCTTCTACTGGAATCTATGTTCCTCTACTAGCTATTAGTAAGTTTGGACCTAGGATTTTGAATGTCTACTCTACCCAATCCTGTATTGTTAGTTTGGTTGCTAAAGGTTCTACTGCACTCTACTACTACTACAAACTCTGTCATTATTTCTTCTTCTATTGTTGGAGACTTATTGTTGTTATTCCCATTGAATATGGATCTACTACTGATATTCAGGATGGTCCTACATTTGGATATGTTATTGATGCTATTAGAGTTGCTACTAGCTTTGCCACTATTGCTAGTAGTTTTTTTATTGTCACTATTGTTCTTGGTGGCTCTAAATTGCCAAGATTGGCATAGGAAGACATCTATGGTGGAGGAGGGGTAGACTCTTGTTATTGGAAAACATAAGAAAAAGTGCCCTCTTCAATTTGATATGGAGTTGTGTTCCCATTAAAAAGAGGAAAGGGAAAAGATTAATATTTTTTGTGTTTCTCCTAGGATGCAGGTGGATTGTGATTCATTTGTTTTATTTTGTTTGCTGCTAGATTTTGTTGAGTTTAAGAATCCCATCAAAACCTATTGTTTGTGTGGGATCTATTTTGGCTGGCTTCCTCTTTTTATTCCCTTTCTTTTGGTAGAGCTTATTGAATATCTTATGATGTGGATTTCACATCCCCTTGTTTATAACCTTCTATATTTTGGGTTTTAGGGTCCCTTCAAAACCTATTTTCTTAAACAAAAACATTTTCTATAGAAATGCTACTTTCAAGAGTAAATCCAAACATCCTCCAAATATTGTGTGCAAAGAGGCAACTAAAGAAAACATGGTGAACAGACTAAGATTCTTTTACACAGATAGAAGATGTTGTAATTCCCCATGTTCCCTGAATGGGAGTTTTTGCAATAGAAGCCTCCAGTGACAACAAAGAATTTTAGGTCAAACATGTATTGACCACAAGCTAACAAGGTATTTATTGATAAGCATGAGAGGCTTAAGAGATAGGTTCCATCTAGAATTGAGATGCTCAAGAATGATAGATGAGGAGGTTAGGTCATAATAAATTTATTTAGATTTGACCAGATGGACAAAGGAGGAGTCTTGACAACACATCTGAAATTTACAAATGAGACGATACTTTTCATTCAAAATTCTCCACTCTATTAGGGCACCACCACTAAAAACATATGTGAAAGTACAAATAACAGGTCTAGTAAATTTTCTTGCTGAACACCTTTGCTGCACAAGTGCAAGCGATTTTCCATTTCTTCAAATAAAACCTTTTCCACACCAAATATTGCCTTGATCTTTCCTCAAGATATTGCCTAATTGGAGTCTTACTTTGGCCCAAATTTTTCACACTGACATGAACACATCGAACCTCCCGTAGTAGTTTTACCTTCCAGAGAGAGGAAGACCAATATGTCCAACCTGCTCTACAATTTAGCTCCACCAGAGTATATTCTACTAATATTATTCTTGATAAGCCACTAATATGCCAAGCCATTCGTTGAGTTCTAATGATTGACAAATATTATAAATTTTTTATTAATTGCCACTCTTGCAAAAGAATACTATACGTAGATCATTTTAGTTTTCCAAATTCATTTACAAAAATTTCGTCTATATGGTCCAAAGGTTTTCCTCAACCCAATTATGCTATTAAAGCAAGCTAACAGAGCATTTCAGCATTCTATCAAGTAGCAACATTCGTCGAACTAATTTTTTATAAAGAAAATTACAATTTGCACCTTCTTACACTATTTAAAACAAAGAAAACAAAAAACAGAGATTTTTGTCTTAAACCGCTCGAGAGATGAGCTGGAATCTGCTGCAACCTTCTGTTTGATTCTTTCCCATTGACATTTTTTCAGCAGCTGCGTGGCACTTGGCCTCCTCTCTCGGCCTTTTATTTTCCTCCATTTCCTTTTCTCTTTTGATCCTCTTCCCTTCCTACTACATTAATTTTTGTTTTGCTTTCAGTGCACGTTCTTGTTCTCTCTGGATTCTTTTTTCTTCCTGGAAACTTTCTTTGTTGGCCATCTTTTTTTCATGTGCTTTATCTTGAACATGAGATGACGGTAGATCACCACTTTGCGCAAGAGGGGTAATAGCTTTAACAACTGCATTTACTCCGGATACATTGTAATATAGATCCTTGTCCATGGTTCCAGTTCTCCCAGACACGGTGTAATTTTATCTTTCATCTTGTCTCTGGCGAGATGAAAAACGTTTTCTAGAAAATCCAGAAGATGGAGATTCACCTGAAGAATTCAAGTTAGGGACATGAAAGCTATCACCCCCCGGTACATTATATCTTCCATGTTCTTTCAAGATATTTAATCTTCTGTGAATATCATCGGTATCATTACTTTTGGCACGGTAGTAAGGACCAATTGGAGCATCAAACGCACTAGGAGGAATTAGGTCAAACTCCACACTGAGAGGAGGACCATCATCTCTGTATTCCTCTCCCAATTATTTCTCAACAGGAATAATGGCTACATGTTTATAATTTTCTTTCAATTGTGGGTTCATATGAAAATCCTCTCTTTTCTTCCTCACACCTTCCATTCCATAGCGCTTGCCATTGTGTGAAAAACATCTTGTTATCCCAATTTCTTTAGGATTTCCAAAGGGCAATGGGGTCCCTCTTGTGACGATCTGGAAAAAGTGTGTTCCATATTATTATGGTCTACTGTAAATAAATCATGATCTAATGACAGTGTTGATTATTGTTGGTTGGACAGCTGTTATTTCTGATTCAGAAATAGCAGTAGTATTTATGGGTAGCTTGGATCCCTGTTCGTCCTTATCTATGTATAGCAGCATTAGTTATGGGTAGTTTGGACAGCTGTTTGTCCACTTGCCAAGAATTAGTAAATGGTTATTGCAAAGATAATTATTTACTAATTTTAGTGATTCCTTTTGGACACCTTGCAACCAATTCTATTATTGGCTGTCAAGTTGTCTTATCTCAGCCGTTGGTTTGATTTAATCTTGATCATTGATTTTTTTAGTAGGGTAGTATAAAAATGGGTCATTGGGTCATTTGGAGATAACAAGTTTTGGAGAAGCATTTTGCAGTGATAGCAAATTGTCTTGCAGTGTTAGCAAGGGCACAGTGTTAGCGTGGGGATAGCAGTGGGGAATATTAGCGGGAGAAATTAGGAGGTTGTTGGAGTTCTGCCAGTGAGAGGCAAAGAATTTTGTATCTCTTGATTTGCTGAAGTTTAATATAATTCCTCATCTGTAGAACTGGTTTTCCCTTAGGGCTTTTTCCAGGGACAATTTGTTCGAAAATATTGTGTTCATTGTATTGTTCATTTCTTTTTGTATTATATAAGTGAAGTTGCAGTTGTGTTATTTTTCAATATTAGCTGAAAATATGTTTTCAACAGTTTAATAATCATTTACGATAGGAGATTAATAATCAGTGACTGCAATAGTTAATTTTTCACAGGTAGGATAGCAGCAGGATAATTCGTAGCATTTATGGCCTGTGCATTTTTGGACTGCTTAAATGTCAAATAGCTCTGATGATCAACCTCTTTACCTCCATCAGGATAATCTTGTACAAGGCCATTCTGTGGATCTTGGCTTCCATTGTTAAAAGCTTCTTCCTTCATAAGTCTTTTATCCATTGACCTTCTATGACCGAACCATGACACTACCTGCTGCTTAGACAATCCCAACTATATGGATAGTTGTGTTCTCATTGCTTCTGAAGGATACTTATTTTCTCCATAGAAATTCTCTAGCACCTCAACCTAGGAAGAAGTCTTCATTCTTCTTTTCTTCTTCTTTGGAGATATTTAGTCCACAGATTCCATTGTTTGTCAATGAAGAAAATAATTAGACTTTCCACCTCTAAACACAGATCTCAACAAACTTCGGCCGTAGAACGAAAAAGATCACTCCTCTATCGATCGTTAAAACCCTAAAGAGACCCAGGCAAAGGGAGGTGTGGATCCAAAGTGCGCTTGGTGGAGGTCTTAAATACCCTTCGTTGACAGGAATCATTAGCCTTGAAATTGATTATTCGCTACAAGAGTCAAGGCGACGGGGAATGGATTTTTCACTTTGCTAGGGTTTTCTTGCTTCATGCGAACTTTCAATTTTTTGTGTACGGCCCTTTGCTTGCACTCCCCTTCTGTCGGCACTTGTCATACCACATTTACTGCGAGAGCTTTAGGTCAGGATTTAATGGCTCCGACCAATGGTGAAACAGATGTTTTTGGTACTCACACTGCTGCTTTGGACTGCCATGGCACTGCCATCGAACAAACGCCCATGCAAGTTTGTCCCAAAGGTTTTCCATGAGGTAATCTTGATATTATCCTTCCTTTGTAAGAATTTGATGCTGCATGTGACTGGTTAGAGCAACATACCTTGATAGGGTATTTTGTTGGTAGGACTCCTCCTGAAGCTATGCTTAGAGAATGGGTCAACAAATGCTAGACTCCTCATGGAGTCCACCTTGATGTTGTGAAAAACCTTACCAAAGGTTTCTTTTTATTTCGCTTTGCTAACCCATCACAAGCAGACGCGGTCTTTACCAATGGCCCTTGGTCTGTGTGTTCCTCTCTACTCGTTTTTCAGAAATGGTCCCAAGACTTCACTGTCTCGGATGATAAAAAGCTCAGGGTTCCTATTTGGGTTGAGTTCCTAGGTCTACCCTTGCCCTGTTGGCCTTTCATTGAGTCTATTGCCCAAGTCCTTGGCAAAGTTGTTACCAAGGAGCTTGAGAAATTTTTTAATGCTCGCCCTTAGCGGCATGTCTGCATTGAAGTTGATCTTTCCAAAGATCTCAAAGATTCTATGGAAATCTAGATTGGCACTCAAACCTTCTCACAGAAGGTGCTTTACTTGAACCTACCTAACACCTGTTATAGGTGCCACTCTGCAAAACACAAGATCAGGGATTGCCCTTTGGCTACACCTAGGGTCAAACCCCAGCCTAAAGCGGCGCTTGTCAAATAGGCCAAAGGAAAAAAAGAAGAATTGGTTACTGTTGGGTGCAAGGGCAAGCCAGCCTTGAATCCCTTGGCCCCTAAGCCATCCTATGTGGTAGTTACCGCAATTCCTCCTACTTCCATAGAAGTATCAACGCCTGCTAGCATGGAGCCGCTAGCGGCTTCCATTGCCCTTGTTCTGGGGGTTTTGCAGGTTTCAAACCCTGCTGGTTCGCAGGGGATCAAGGTGGCTTCCAGGGCCTCACCCTTGGCTGGGGCTCGTACTCCTCTTGCCATTTCTTCCATAGTACCACCAGAAACAAGGCGTTCTCATAGTCTTCCTAGTCGTGCGAAGATATCAGAGGTAAAATAGCAGGTTGTCAGTCCAGAGGATTTCCCATCTGACTTCCACCCAATTTCTACCTTTTTGCAGAATAGCTACTCCTCTCTGGAGGACAAGGATGATATGGAAGAGTTCTCATGAACTTCTTTTCATGGAATTTTCAAGGTCTAATAGACCTCCCTAGAAAGTTCAATGTCCGGGATACCCGTCATAGACTTGGAAATTTAGATTTTCTTTGCCTGCAAGAAGTTAAGATTTCTGGTTTCATGCTTTCTGCTACATGCCACGTCATTTTGCAGGATAGCGTTATGTTTTCTTTCCAGCATGAAACTGGCTGAGGTGGTGTAGTTACTTTCCTGTCACCTCGCCTTCATTTTGCTATTATCGCGCACAGTTCTGACCCCACACACTGTATTATTTGGCTTTTTCTCTCCATTAACAATCATTCTTTTGGAGTCATTAATGTTTATGCCTCGAATGATGCTGTGGAAAGGGCACAAATGTGGGTTTGGCTTGCTGAAAACTTGCCGCTAGGTGCTTGGGTCCTGTGTGGGGACTTCAATATGGTTGAAGTGGCCTCTGACAAAGATGGCATTCTGCCTTTTCGTTTGATAGCTGAGGAAAGAGAAGCCTGGTTTTACATGTGACATAAATTGGGCCTTTTTGATCCCAATACAAACTGCTGCCATGGTTGTGGGGCCTGGCACACTTGGTCCAATTTTTGAGCCTATCTTGACCGCATATTGAAATGTCTTGATAGTGCTATGATCTCAGCGCAATCTTTTTTCTCCTTTTCTGAAGATCATGATTTGCCTGTCATTCCCCTGATAGATGTGACACTGTTAGACCACTATCCCATTTATTTTGGCATTTCTTGGCACTAAGGTGGCCAAGTCTCAATTCTTCTTCAACACATCTATGCTGTTGCATGCTTCCACCATCTCCCAGATCCAACGTTTCTGGAACTTGGAGCCACACTCGCATTCCCATCGAGGTTGGATTCAATGGTGGAATGACGTCATTACTAGAACTGCTCAATTTTTGTGCATCTACGGGCATTAGCTGGCTATCTTCAGAAAATGGTCTTATGAAGCCAACACCCTTGCCCTCAAAAAAGTCTTTGAAGCTCTCACCTTCAACCCCTTTGATGTGGAGTTACAAATTCAGCTTGCCAAGCTTCGCCATGATAAGAAAATTGCTGATAACTATGCTACCCAAAGAGCCCAAATCAAAGCCTGTCTCCACTGGTTGGAGGTTGGCGACAAAGCCTCGAAGGAATTTTTCTAGGCTCTTTGAGCTCGTCATGCCAATGTTGGGATTAAAAAGATAAAACAGGGAACTGATGTTCTTTCTAGTCTGCCTAACATCCTGCAAGCTTTTTTTCTTCACTATGAGAATGTCTTTGCTTCGCAGGGCAATTCGGTTGCTCAGGATGAGGCTCTCAAAAAGTGTATTGCTGTCACTCCAAACCGCCTCGCGGTTGAGCAATGTGCTTTTTGTGAGCAACTTCTTTCCCTCTGAGACCTTAAAGAGGCATTTTACTCCATGGCAGATGAAAAATCCCCTGGGTGTGATGGATTTCCCTATGAATTCTACAAACATCTTTGGGAGCAAATTGGTCCTGATCTACACAAAGTCTATCTTGAAGCATATCATTCTAAAAGCCTAGGAGCGATCATAAATAAAGGCAATATTAAATTCATACCTAAAGCTGGTGATCCTGAGGACATATGCAACTGGAGGCCCATCACCCTCCTGAATGTGTCTTATAAGATCATTGCCAAGGCACTCTCTCTCAAAATTCACCATATGCTACCTTTAATTGTGCGGCCTGAACAAACTGGCTTCATCAAATCTAGATATATTCTTGACAACATCATTACTATCTGGGAAGGTATGGAATGGGCCCGTAGTAGGCTATCTTTTTAAAGATAGATTTTGCTAAAGCCTATGATCACTTTGAATGGCCTTTCATTTTGGCTATGCTTCAAGCTCTAGGTTTTGGTCCCAATTTCCTTCAGTCCATGGAGATGCTCTTTGGTGATGCTAATGCTTGCATCACCATCAATAATTCACAATCTAAAGCTTTTGGGATTTTTTGCTCCATCAAGCAAGGTTGTCCGCTAGCTCCAGTGCTTTATGTCCTTGTTGCTGAAGGTTTTGGTTATTTACTTGCTCACTCTGTGTCTTCAGCACTCGTCCGTGACATTTCCTTGCCTAATTCTTCCTCCCAATTAGTCAATGGTAATTTTGCTGATGATTCTTTTCTTACTCTTCTTGAAGATGAAGAAAACATTAAAAATGCTTTAAATTGTCTGGACACTTTTTGTCAAGCCTCTAGCTCTGCCATTCAATGGCATAAAATACTTTGTTACTGCCAATCTTTCTTGCCAGCTCCACCTTGGCTCAGCTAGTTTCAATGGAAATGGGTTACTCATGGAGAAATCTTTCACTTTCTTGGCATTCCCTTTGATTTCCAGGCTTCCCCTGTGGAACTTTAGGATGCTGTGCTTGCAAAGATTAGCAAAAAGCTTGATTATTGGATCACTAAGCTGCTTTCTCTTGCTGGTAAATTCTAGATTTGTTCTAAGATTCTGGCTGCCACCCATGTGTACTATTCTTCCTGTTGGGATCCCTCCAAAGCTTCCTATCTCAAGCTATAACGTTTGCTCAGAGATTTTTTTTGGGCCTTTGGTTTTGACCATCATGGTTTTCACAGAGTTGTTTGGGATTTCTGTTGTCTCCCAAGGTAATCTGGGGGTCTCAACTTGCTTTCCACTCAGAAGCAGGGCCTTGCCCTCTGTACTAAATGGATTATCAAAGCTATTTCTAGAGATGAAGCCTGGAAGATACTAGTAAGGCATTGCATTTCTTCTGGCTTCCCTCTTAATAGACCGACATGGAAGGGGATTGGTTTTTAGACCCTTCTCACTATGTGTGAACCAGTGGTCATACATGGCTCTTTTGTTATAAAGAGCATCTGGAAAGCCTGGGAAGCTATTAAACCTTGGCTTCATTGGGCTGGTGATGAGTTTCACAATGGGCCATCCTTAAATCAACAGAACATTTGGTGGTCTCCCCTGTTTGCCATCCAGGGCACTCCTCTTGCCAAGACTCAAGGTGCCAGTGCTCTGCATTTCTTTAAACGTGGAATCCGCACTACCAAGGATATTTTTTCAAGAGTCACCATGAATTTTAGGTCATGGGAGGATATGCAAGTTCAGTATTGCCTTATTAGTTATGATCGCCAGACTTTTAACCTTCTGTTGTCTTCCATCCCTGTGCACTTAGTTCATAAAGTGGGGATTCAATCTATTCGTCCTTGGTGACATGATTGGAAGTGGTATCCTGTCACTCAATTTACCAATTATAAGCTCAACATGGGGAACAGATGGCTTTTGCCCCACCTTCCAATGGTGGACATGCTTAATCAACGGTGGCATTTGCAATCATCACTTTCCCAATGGAGAAAACATTTCAACATCATTTCGAGTGCCATTATTGAACCTAAGATTGCCCACTTTTCTTGGTGCCTTGCATTCCAAGGTCTTCCCCTGGGGCCTTGGCTCAAGCACATTAGGGTTCCTGATCCTAGATGCCCCTTCTGTGGTCAACCTGAGTCCTTTTTGCATATTTTTTGGTTTTGCAAGCGTGCTCAGAATTATTGGCACTGGATTCATGATTTTTTTAAGGCTTTCAAGTCCGAACCTTTTTCATGGCATATGATCCTACTGGGTGATTCTCCTAGAATTCCTTGAAAGTTCTCCCAGATTTGGCATACCTTCAGGATGAAAATTTTGTTTCCTCTATGGAAAGATAGGATTTCAGTTTTATTCACTCACAATTTTTTGGATGTTAACATTGCAATGTACACTAAGGCATGCATTTGTAACAATGTCATTATGTAGATACAGGTACAAGATAATAAAGTTGCCCTGGAAGTTGAGCACTTATAGGAATTGTTAAATCATTGGGGTAATGCTCCATGCACCATTGCCAGAGTGCCTCCAGATGCCTCGACCGATGCCTCTTTGTCCCGTGGTCATCATTCCTAATGCTAGTCCTCTGGCCACCATTCACACATGCCGCGCCCCTAGGGTCCCCGCCACCGCTCTCCCAGTGGTGGGCATGGCGATTGGAGGCACCGCTCCACTTCCCCACTGCATGGTGGTTCTGGCTAGTCCCCAGCTCCTACCCTTGGGTGGGCTTCTAGCCAGTCCCTGGCTCCTCCCCTTGGATGGACACACTCTAGAAAGTTTCCTCGGCTGGCCTTGGCAATTTCTCCTCCATGGCCAGACAAGAAGGATGCGGAGACTACGACTACCCCAGATCGTACTAATGTTGCTGATGGCTGGACTGTTCCCAGTCTACCCCACAATCCCATTGATGCGTGGGGATTTCATGATAAAGATGATCCTCCCTTTGCTGGCATTTCCTTGCCAGCTTAAAAGTTTTTTTGATGAATAGTTAATAGTTTCTGGCTGAGGCCTTGTTGCTTTTTCCAGCTTCGGCCATCTGAACTCATTTGCAGGGTGATCCTATATCCCCCGACCCTTTTTTGTGAATTCTAATCTTAGTAAATTTTATTAATTGAAAATGACTGTTCATCAAAAAAGCACCCATCCCATCAACATGTATTTTTAATAGATTAAATTAAAGATGACGGCAATTCTATATACTAATTCTTTAAGAAAACATATATTAAGAAATTTCTTATATATTAATATGCTTCGTCATGAATATTAAAGGAATGATTTGACAATTAATTTTTTATAATCTGTTTTAATATATGATGTAATAGTTAATAAGGTAAAATGAGAATAAATGAAAGAATTTCATAGAAGAATATCTAATAGAGAAGGAGGTTTGTGGAGCAGATAAAAATAAACAATCTTGCTGAGTGTGAGGTTAAGGCTCACACGTGGAAAAGGGATGAGGTTCATGATCTTGTGGCAGACTAATTTGGTGGAATGGATACCCCTAGTTCAGCCTGAAGACTTGTGCTCCCATGTTGGGTAGCTAAACAAATTTCTTAGAGGACCTCTATAAAAAAAAATATAAAACTTAACAAGCACACTCCATAGTATAAGCACATAATTGAATTTTTGTTCTTTTAATTAAATGGAAGGCCAATAAATTAAACACTCAAGCCATGCTAAAAAATATTTAGAAAAAATATAAGAGGATTATTAATATTATTTCATGTAATTAGTTATTCATTGTTCTTATAGTAAATACTTCTAATATGAAAAAGACATGATTGGAACATCATAAAAATCTTTATTCGACACAAACTACTATGTTTGAAATGCTTTAAAGAAAGGTTAATAAATAAATAAATATAAACCTGTACATTCTCATAAATATTACACTTATATAGTTTATTAATTAAAAGTTACATAGATTAAAAAAAACTTAAATTGTTTAAAAAAATTGTAAAAAAAATCCTCTTAAACCATAAATATTTAAAAGATGATATAAAATTCAATGTATTTTTTTGTTTCTTAATTTATATTTTAATTAAGCCTAGAGTCTTCTACAATGGAAGGAGCTTTGGTTGTAAAAAATTTGGCATTTGAAAATTAATTGACGTTCATTTAAAAGTGTATGCTGAGTCTGCTTCAATATGTCATTAAATTTTGATTGTAATAACCCCTTGTATGTTTCATGTATCTAGAGCTATTCCTACATTTCGTGCAGCCAAGAGGTAACTGAAGAGACAATGTAACTAAAGCAATGTTGTAATTGATCTTTTTTACTTTATAGTCAGCTAATCGATTCATTTCTAACAAAGAAGAAATCATGGGTTCTTCAACCTAAAACATGCAAAGTGATGGTTATGCTCCATTTAAATCCTTCATCCTCATCGATTCTAAAAATAAGAATTTTTTTTTCCTTCAATTTGATTTGGTAGCGATTATTTCATTCTGGTAAGTGATCAACACTTGATCCTTACATATGGACTAAAGCTAATGTTTCTTATTTTTGACCCACTTTTTTCTTTACAATATTTTTAGTTAATATCATTTATTTTTCAGTTCTCATAATTTTCTTAAAGATCTCCATATTGGACATTGTTTTAGGGTTTGAGAAGTAATGGATAATCTAATGAACACTCTACAACAGGTGTTGGGGTTTGCCGATAGAGAAGCATCTTAATGCCTCAACTTGCACATACATTCGCAACACAAAAACCATCACCACAACTATTATTTTTTTATTGTCAAGGTGCCTAATCTTACAATATTAAGGTATTTCCTTTCCAAATTCATCATTTATTTGATAGCTTTTGCGCTTAAAGATTTAAACTTTTTATCTCACTAAAGCTTAATCTTTTGTTTGTGGACAAGTAGATTCAAAAGGATACAATCAATGAAGAGTGAAAGAGAGAGGAAAAGCAAGATGTCAAATTCATTCAGATGGAGTGCACATCAGTAGATTCATGCACAAACTTTCTTTGCTTAATGAGTGCAAAATGGAAGCCATTCATGTTAGGATGGAGTGTTTTACTGTTATTATTCCAAAGCTCCCTCATTTTCAAATTGAAATTGCATAAGAGTTACTAAATTGAATGATGTAAATTTTGCTTGCTAATTTTAATCCGTCATAGTTTTGTACTACACTTTGTTTTGAATATGTATCTGCACTTATGTATCTAATCTAATGTTTCATGTTTTCTTATTTATGTTTTTGGGGATTATGTCTTTTGATGCTCAATTCCTCTTCTCAGTTCTATTAATCTCTGAAGAGTCTAATATAATTATTTTGTCATCATAAATTTTCTCAAAGCTTTCATAGTTTCCAAATATTTTTGATTGCTGACTATACAAGATTTATTTATTTGTGGAGTATTTCCTTTCTTTCCATTATAATCAAAGATTTGATAGATGGATATGATTTTTGATGAAACAAAAGTCATAGTGCATCAACATAGTTTTCAAACTTTGCCCACTTCAGTGTGAAACAACATTCTAAAAAATTATTTTCTTAATTATTAGATTGTTGTGCATGATGTGTACAATAGTTTATTCTAACGTTTTTGAAGAAAAAAGATGGATACAAATGAAAATGGCTATTATGTAGCTGGTTGATTGTTTGAATCCTTATTGAGGATTAATTTGGGTTTTTATTAGTCTTTATGTCTCTATGGATGAAGAAATCAGATTAAAAAAATGGCCATTACCTTGGGTTATGTTAGATTTTAGGAAATGATATGTCTCAACTCATAATTTTCAAATCTTTGTACTATGTTTTATTAGAAGTTGTTAGAATTATACTCTTTGGATTGAATTTATGCCATGGTTTTTCCAAATTTTAATTTAAATAAACAATAATATCTAAATTTGCATCAATTGACATACGTTTGTATTATTGATTTTTCATTAAATCAAGATTTCCATATACGATAATGGTCTATTTTTAAATATATTGTATAATTCATATTAAAAATAATTAAAATAGTTTTTAATTGATAAAGTTTAGTAAGTCCCAATTGAAACAAGAAACCTTATAAAAAATCAAATTTAATTTAGAATCTTACTAAAATTTATATATTTTATATTTTAAACAAAAGTGATTAATTTTTTTTCTCATTACAATCTCAAATTTTCTTAATTTTTTGAATTTGTTCTATAATATAGTTTAGTTTCTATTTAATAAATATAATATTATAAGTCATCTTAGATTTCTTTCCATCCTATTATAATTCTTTTTTAGTCTTCCAATTTCATTCGCATAAAAATGATTTAAAAAATATAGATATGCAATTCAATTTTTTGAGAGAAAAAATAATATATAATTTCATTTCATTAATCAATTTTAAAATTAAATATAAGTAAGTTGCATTAGATGTGGTTGATTTCATAGTTGAGCATTTGTCATGCTTATTATTGAAAATTTGTATTGAAAAAATAAGATGAATTTATATTTTATAAGAATTATGGAACAAATTATACTATGACATTTGATAGGAAAAAATGTTAAACTTTTTAAATATATATTGTTATAAATTGAGAGAGAGAGAGAGAGAGAGAGAGAGAGAGAGAGAGAGAGAGAGAGAGAGAGAGAGAGAGAGAGAGAGAGAAATGGTTAGAGGGTCAAGGATTTAGAAGAAAGGCGAAAGGGGAGAGATGGGGTAGAGAGAAAATAATGATGGGTAGAATGATGAGGTAGAGAGAAATATAATAATTAGGTGATGGAATAGATGGACATGGTGAGAGAGAGAGATAGAGAGAGTTTAAATAGGAAAAGAGATGGTGAGAAGGGAGAGGAGAGAGAGAGAGAGAGAGAGAGAGAGAGAGAGAAGAGGAGAGAGTGAAAGTGATTAATTAGGGGGAGGTGTGGGTGTGTGGGAGAGAGATGTAATTATGGGGCAATATATGCTAGGGAAAATGAAATGAGGAGATGAGGGTGTGACATAAAGTAGACACTAAAAGAGAGGGTCAATGGTAAAGATAGATACTATCTAAAGAGAGAGAGAGAGAGAGAGAGAGAGAGAGAGAGAGAGAGAGAGAGAGAGAGAGAGAGAGAGAGAGAGAGAGAGAGAGATTATGGGGTGACATGAGAGATATCATGGAGATGGGAGACATATGCGGTAGAGAAAGAGGATAAATAAGGGGAAGACATGACCAATTTACTTAGGAGGGAGGGAGAGAGAGAGGGGGAGTGAGAGAGAGAGTAATTATGGGGTGACATGAGATATTTCATGGAGATGGGAGACATATAAGGTAGAGAAAGTAGATAAATAAGGGGAAGACATGGTCAGTTTACCTAGAGGAGAGAGTGTAAGATAGTAATTATGGGGAAGACATTATGAGATATAAAGAGCCATGTGAGTGAGAGAGGGTGTGAGACATGCGGTAGATATAGAGGGTGAATAGGCTAGGGGATGATATTGTGAGAGGAGTGAGGGGAGAGAGTTAAAGAGTGTAGTTAGAGAGAAAGAAAAAGGGAGAAAAGAGGGAGAGGGTGAAAGGCATGATGTAGAGATTAATAGTAGTTGGGGGACGAAATGTTAGGAGCATGTGGGAAAAAAGAGAAAGACAAAAGAGGGGGAAGAGATGAGGTAGGGAATCAAATGGATGGATTTGGTGATGGGGTGAGGGGGAGAGAGAGAGAGAGAGAGAGAGAGAGAGAGAGAGAGAGAGAGAGAGAGAGAGAGAGAGGAACATGAGCTAGACATAGTGTGAAGGATGAGAGATAAAGAAACATGAGAGAGTTGTCGAGACTTTAATTTAATGATTAACAAACAAACCATGTATTATAAAAGCTGAAGCCTTAATAACTCTTTAACTCTTGATTTCTTTAAAGAAGTCCCACTACGACCTTTTCTCTATTGCAAATAATAATCTAGTTTTAAGGATAAAACTTATGCTAACACTAATGCAAATGAGAACTCTAATTTCAATCCAAAGGTTAATTCTAATTACTTGAATAAAAAATATACATTTTGATCATATTAATTATTATGTTGGTGGTGATTTTTAATTTTTTAAATTTTTCAAAGGGAATCTATTGTATTAAGTATATTTTGAAGTGAACATATAAAATCTATAATGTACCATAAAATATAATACATTTAATAATTATTTATTCTTTTACATTAATGACAATAATATCTTCCATTCTTTAGTTGTGAGTGCTACTAGCTTATATATTATATATATAAGATAATCCAATAGATAACCTTCATGAGGCACCTATTTTCATAAATTGCCTCAGAGTAATAGTTGCCTCAAAAGGATATCTCTTAGCTTATTATATATATATATATATATATATATATATATATATATATATATATATATATATATATATATATATATAAACTAGTTTAGGTTAAGTTTGACAAGTATCTACATGTCTCTTGTTATAAATAGAATATATTCTTAAAAATAATTTAATAAATACCACATAAAATATTTATTTAAATTATAATATTTGGAGATATAAATCATCCATTTTTTAGAAATAAAAATAAAAATTTTAAGCTAGTAAAAAATTAAATAAATAAAGATAAAAGAAATATAAATAATTTTAAATGTAGTAAATTATATTATAATTATTTTGTAGAGTATATTAGATTTATTTAAGATATCATAGTTTTATAAATAATAATAGTAGAATATTTAAATTCAAATAGAAATGCTGGAGGAAACAAAGATTTTATTTTATTTGTAAATACAATTGAAATAAATATTATAAATATGATATTAATACATATGTTTAAATAAATCTAATTAAAATAAATATTTATTATAGATAATAATTTAATGGCATGAATATCTTAACAAAATCAAATCTATCTTAAGTATATAAATAGATAAATATATATGTATATATTTATATACATACATATACAAACATGTACATAAGAAATTTCATTCTTTAACGTAATAAGTCACGAGCATTACAAGATATAATAATTATCATCCTTGCATAATATACTATGTCAATATTTTTAAATGAGCTGAAATCTTCTGCAACATCCTCGATGGTATGCATGCCCTTGGCTTTGAATCTTTGGAATTGATATTTTTACAGCAGTTGCGTGGCACTCGGCCTCCTCTATCTGCCTTTCGATTTTATTCCCTTTTGTTTTATTTTTCAATCCTCTTCTTTTTATTATCCATTAATTTTTCTTTTTCCTTTAGTGTATGTTCATTTTCTCTTCGGATTCTTTTTTCCCAGTCCTTTTTTTTTTCTTGGTCATCCATTTTTATGTGCTTTATCTTCTTCTTGAAATGACAGTAAATGACAAATTTGCACAAGGGGATCACATCTTTAACATATGCATTGACTATAATTACATAGTAATATGACTCAATGACATTAGGTGGGTAAGAAATAGGCATTTCCTTGCACATGGTTCTATTTTTGCCAGCCATATTATAATATTAACTGCAATACACAAGTATCATATACGTTTCAATTTGTTTGTGGCATATATTGTTCAAATAATTAATACATCCACCTCATGTTAGCTACAACTATACTGGTGTTCTATTCAATGGTTATTGTTGATTAAGCAGATCTATTGTGCACATTCCCTATTTTCCAGCCAATGGTTGATTACTACTTCAATGCTGTCAAAAAATAATCATATAGACTCTCTCCTACCGTACACTTCCAGAAATTCTCTTAAAATTCATTTATTTCATAGTTGACTCAAATTCCATAAAGCATAGACATTGTACCCAAATGATTATTGAGAAATGGAAAATTCTTATTCTCTGTCATATCCTCCATTGTAGCAGATTTTTTATATATTAACTTATGTTGTAGCAGATCTTTCTGTTATTTATTTATGGTGTTTTTATTATCAATTTCATTTTCTAGCATAGTATTAGAGCATTATTGACTCTTGGATTGTGGCATATTTTTTTTGTGTGATTTTTTTTGCAGGTTACAATTTGATTGTGCATCATCAAAGAAACTTTTGGGTGTTTGGAAAACCAAGATGGGTGGTAGAATAAATTGTTTTATTTTTTGAAGTGGCTACCTGAAGGAGAATAACAAGTGCCTAGTAAAAGATTACTCAAAAGAAGGGAAGTTGGTTGTTGGTATGTTGTATATTGCTACATTAAGAGAAGAATGAGATTGTTGAAGGTAAAATTATTTGTTTCATCAATGTAGAGAAAAGGTCATAGAGTTTGGTGTGATGTTGTTAAGATGGTGATCATGTCCAATAATTTTACATTTGAATTTTTAAAAGAATAGATGAGAAAATTTGACATTATCATTGTGATTGTTAAGTGTGGTAAAAATACTAGGTTAATTCAAAGAAAGTGTTATTTGTGGATTAATCATAGTGGAGAAGCAAGGTAAAAATAGTGTTAAAGGAAAATGCAAATTTAATTTTCAAGATAGACATTTTAGAAGAAGAATTAATAAATATGAAGAAAGAAAATGGAGACTTAATTTGGGAGAATATTTTTTTGCAAGAAAAATGGACACAGTTAAGAAATGAAATGAATATAGAAAGATGCAACTTCTAAAATCAAATTAATGTCTATATAGAAGAAAATGGAGAGCTAGATCATAAAATAAAGTTGTTAGATATTGTTAAAAAAAGAAATGAAGAAATGATGAACTAAAGGAGAAAATGAAGAAAGTAAAAGAAGAGAATTACTTGTTAAAGGATGAATTAGAGGAGAAAATGAAGAAAGTAAAAGAAGAAAATGACTTGTTAAAGGATGTACTAAATCAATCCATTATTGAAAGAAATGCATATGTGAAAAAATAAATAGTATGTGATGTTTCATGTAGTACAAATGACTTGAATTCACCACTAGAAAAGTGTGACTCTATTGAGGTTGTTTGTGATAAAGAATATGAAAATGTGGCATCAAATACTATTAGTTGTGATAATAAGAATGTTGGATGCAATATAATGAAGAAAATGGGTTACAAGGATAAAGGATTGGGAGAACATGAACAAGGAATCATAGAGCCTATTGAGCCAATAATGAGACCAAAGTATGAAGGACTAGGATATATAACAGATGAAAGAAATGATTTTATGGAATCAAGCAAATTTGTTCAATGTAAACAATATATGCAATGTTCAAATTGTAATAGGGAAGGACACACAAAAGAAAAATGTTGGGATCTACATCCATGTAGTATTTTTGGATTAAAAAGTCATTGTGAAAAGACATGTTGGAATAGAGAGTGTAAAAAAAATTCTATGGAGAAATGCTTCAAAGTGGACATTGGATGAAGTTATGGATCAATTTGGAAAAATATCATAGGTATGATTAAAGGTTTTTTTAGATACAAATGTTCGAGTTGAGGAATAATCAAAACCTATCAAAGTGTGAGCTCTAAAGAAGGATTACAAATGGTTTGTGTAGATCAGAATTATCATCTAGCAAGTCATCCATGAAAAGTGAGACTTCATAAAAGAGAAAAGCTTAAAGATAGTATTTTTCCATCATTGAAATGATATTTTTTGTTAAGTCCTTGAAGGGTTTGTGGTAATCCAAAACCATTTGTTTGGGTGAAAAACCTAAAAATCTATTGAGGCGTATGTGGTAAACCAAAACCACTTATTTAGGTGAAAAACTTAAAAGTTTATTGAAGGGTTTGTGGTAAGCCAAAAACACTTGTTTGGGTGGAAAACCCTAAAGTAGAGTAGTTGCACTAGTTGGGGGAAATCCCAAAAGGTTAAGGGTGAACTGATTAAAAACCCAAAAACATAATAGCAAGAGGAATGAATTTTCCATAGTGATAATGATAAGGGAAACCAAATTTTAATGTTGTAAATGAGTACCTCGAAAGGCTTAAAGCCAGGACTCAATCTTATTTGAATTTATTCTCTAATTTCTCCCACATATAGTCTCTAGGGGTAGAAATTAATGGAGGGTGTTGGAATAATTAATATATCCACCTCATGTTAGCTACAACCAAACTGGTGTTCTATTCAATGGTTATTGTTGACTAAGAAAATCTATTGTACATGTTCCCTATTGTCCAGCCAATGGTTGATTACTACTTCAATGCTATCAAAAAATAATCATATAGACTCTCTCCTCTACTGTACACTTGGAGGAATTCTCTTAACATTCATTTATTTTATAGTTAACTCAAATTCTATATAAGCATATACATTGTAGCCAAATGATTATTGAGAACTGACAAATTCTTATTCTCTACCCTATCCTCCATTGTATAAGATTTTTTTAAATATTAACTTATGTTGTAGTAGATCTTTTTGTTATTTATTTATGGTTTTGTTATTATCAATTTCATTTTCTAGCATATATGAATAGCATTCTATAGCAAATCTAGATGACGAAGATTCTCTAAGAGAATCTGCATCAACTTAGAATGGAGAATTCAAGTTAGGGACATCAAAGTTATCCCCTCCATTTTTATTACTATTTCTAGTACTAAAATTATATTTTCCATTTAAGGATATGAGTGTCCCATCCTACTCAAAGTTTGGTGATAATTTTAAAAATTGAATATGCATGTTCAAATTTTAGAGTATATGGTATGAGGGGATGCTAGGTGGTGAAACTTATGTTAACTAATTTTTTTACCTATATCTTGTTCCTTCACTTGATTTAATGTTCTATGAAGATCATTGATAGCATTACTCTTTGCGTTGTAATAATCATCCATTGGAGATTCAACAGAATCGAGAAGAATTGTAAAATGTAAAACTATTGGTAAATAGATTTGCTAGTGTGAAGTTACTTCTGGAAATGACCTTGTTCATCTTGTGAACACTAACAAGTGTACCAAATTACAATCTTCCTTTTCATTTAAGAGGGAAGCTCCCTTGTATGATGTAATTTTTGATTTTCAAGTAAATATGTATTCAAACTTAGAAGATCATAAGATATTGTTGATGAATGCTCCTTAGATTAATGTAAACGACTAATGAAAACAACCAAGAATTATGCTTAAATGCTATCATTAAAATAATGCTAATTCAATACTCATTATACCATGAAAACATTCATTACAAAGACTCAAAACTTCAACAATCTAGAAGCATAAAAAAAGAACCCAAATACACATTTTGACTTCAATTACATTGATAACGCTTGTACACTCTTTCCAAAAAAAATCTTATCATGAAAAAAATCCCTTATTACCATGAGATTTGATAATTTATATCTATTCTAGCATAACCAACTTTCTAGGTTTGTAACTACCTTAAAAGTTAGAGTTTAGATACCAACACTCCTTTTAAAAAATCCAAGGTTAAAATTTTAACTAATGAGTCACAACAAGTGACATGATTAGAACTTTAAATATGCAATTTTAAAGATATTCATGTGACTGGTTTTGTAGAGGTAGCCTTCTATCTTTACATATTTTTATTGTTCTTGTTTAATCACCCTACCATCAACTCTCCATCCATACCATGATGTGTAACCATACATCAAAATATTCATGCTTCAAAACCGATGAATTTATAAGCACTTCCAATCAATTTTCTCATCAATAAATTATTGTATCCAACCATGCCTCAATATGTCCATCCATGTGTTCTTTCCAATTTCATAATTGTTACTCACACTCTCAGACTTTGAAATTCGGCTATTAGTAGCTTTCTAAAACCTTTGAAGCAATCTAACTTTGTATTCATTTACAATGTTTCATTTCCATCAGATAATATTCCTTTGTTATTATATCAAGAAATTTAAATCAATTCATCAAATTTTCTTCTTCCCTTGATTCATCATATTTAAACCTTCAAATTCAAATTATAAATAATTCTTTCAATGCAGTGATGAACTTTTAAAGGATAATAGAGTCCATCACATGCTACTTTTGGTTCCAAATTCTTCATAATTTAAACAAAGATCACTAAAAATATCTTCCTCCATACTTTGATGAACTTTGATTCTTATTTTTCAAGGACATGAAGCATATTTAAGAAACATGTGTACCACATGAGTTTCTACCACAACTAAAATTTGATCAAATATTTCTTCATCTTCAATCTTATGTAACAATGATTTCTCTGTCCAATTTAACTTTCATATGAAAGTGGCACCATGAAAAATATACAAGATAATTTTGTAATGAAATTCCTCTTCCCATCCAAGCACTATGAGTAAGTGCCCAAGCTATGATCCATTGCAAATAGTTTACCAATTGACAATGATGGATTTGAAATTGTTTTTACTACCCTTAACAAAGTAATCTTTCCTTATTCTATCACACAATTACCAATCATTTTCTATGCTACTTTTCCAAGAAAAGGTTTCCTATTGAAGTCATTGACATGGCTTCTTTCAGTAAGAATGCCAATCCTTTTAATCATAAAAATATGAAAATAATCAATAGGTTGAATGGTGAAAACTCCTATGTGGTAGTATTAGATCCAAAAATAGTAAAAAGAAATGACACATCTAAGGGTGAAAACATCTTCAAGGAACCTAAAGATGAAAGGATTGACACTCTTCCTTATTATTTATAGAACATAAATCTACAATACTCATTGAACAACTATGCATGTCAAAATTGAAATAAAAGAATCTCAACACATTCAGAATGTAGTTGCATCTTTGTTAGAGTTAGAAAGAGATGAATTTATACATTTTTTTAGATCTAAACAAATCAATTTTGTATGTTCATATGCTGATTGATGGGTTTAGATCCAAATCTCACAATGCACCATTTATGTATATCTCCAGGAGTCAAAACCAGTGAAAAATAAAATCAGAAAGATGCATCCACACATGTCACTCCTAGTCAAAGATTAGTTAAAGAAACTATTAGATGTTGATTCTAACATAGCAATTGATTATGCATAGTGGATACCAATAATTGTTCACGTCTTCAGAGATCTCAATAAAGCTTGTCCAAAACATGATTTTCCTTTACCAAACATTGACACTGTTATAGATCTTACAACTAGACATGAAATGCTATCTTTAATGGATATATTTTCTATTAATAGTTAAATAAAAATTATGCTAGATGATCAAGAGAAAACTGCCTTCACATGTCCTTGTGGTACTTATTACTTGAATGTCATGCCGTTTAGTCTAAAAAATGAAGGTGCTACATACCATAGGGTTGTGACTATAATTTTTTATGACATGATCATATGATAATGGAATACCATGTTGATCATATCCTAGGAAAATCTAAACCAAGGAAAGATCATTTACAAGTTTTGGACAAGATATTCACTAGACTAGAATTTAATACAATGTCAGATTAAATCCCAAGAAATGCACTTTCAATGTTACATTTGGAAAACTAGTGGGAAACATAGTTTTGGAAAAAGGAGCAGAAGTGGATCCTAATAATGTCAAGGTAATCATGGAAATTCCACCATGAAAAAAAATTCAGCTGAGATCATTACAAGAAAGATTGCAATCCATTAGAAGGTTTTTGTCATAGTTGGCTGACATAACTCATCCTTTCATGCACCTATTACATAAGAATTTACCATTTCATTGGAATGTTGCATGTGAAGAAGCTCTTGACAAGGTACAACACTATTTGAAAAATTGACCGACTTTGATGTCACCTATTCATGGAAAACCTCTCTTATTATATATATTAGTGATTGAAAACTCTTTAGGAGCCTTGTTGGCATAGTAAGACCATGAAGGAAAAGAAAAGGCTATTTATTAGATCAGTCACACTTTAGTGGGATATGAGCTTAATGATTCATCAAATTAACAAGCATGTCTTGTAGTAGTATTTCCTCACAAAAACTATTAAACTACATGCTATCCCATAAAGTCACACTAATTGAAAAGATCGATCCTTTCAAGTATTTACTTAGCAAATTGACATTAAAAGGTATAATAGAAAAGTGGGTTATGTTACTATGTGAATTTGGCACTGAGTATGTGGATCAAACAACCATAAAGGGACAAGTAATAGAAAATCAACTAGCAGATGCCTTGCTATTAGATGAACATCCAATACATGGTATGCTCCTAGATGCTAAAATCATGCAATTATCAAGAAAAACCTATAAATTATTTTTTCATGGTTCTTTTACCTAAAATGGTTTAGGAGAAGGAGTATTCTTTGTTACACCACAATGATGCACAATACCCAAGTCTTACAAACTATTATCTCCTTGTATGAATAACATGGCCGAATATGAAGCATTGCTCATAGGACTCAAAATGGTAGTACAATAGAAAATAATAGAGTTAAATATTTATGGAGACTACCAATTGATCATTAATAAAATTAATAATGAATTTTTAAAAAAAGATGATAAGTTATTGCCATATAAGTGTATGGGAGATGACTTCAAAGAGTATTTTATAGTGATCACATTTGAGAAGATTCCTTCATAGGAAAATAAAGCTACAAATGACATGGCAACAATTACTTCTTTTCTTGATATGGAAAAAAACCATGCTTGTTTTGAGTTCTTAAGGGAACCCTTATCTTATGATGACCTTGACTCTTCCCGTAATGCCTACCCCTAGTTGACTTTTCATGTCGTATTGTCAAAATCTTTTAGGTCATATTTATGGATTTGTTTTATGATTAGCAATGCTTGGTTACTAGAATTAAATAGATGTTATTTCATACTCAATTAATTTATGTGATGAATTATCTATTTATTTTATGCGTTCATGATTATTTTGATGATGATATATGTTTAGTGATTTTCAATTATCTCATGATGATACTAGATGGATTATTTATGCGCAGTTATATGGTTACTTATCCTATACTTTAATGTGTATGGTATACTTTTCCGTTTCACTTTATGTGTGACATTTCTAAAATGGTTGATGGAGGGAGTTGTAGTCACCTACTAGTTAGGATCTACATGATGCACCACTTCCTTCTCTTGCATGTTTAGTCTAGAATATATGACTTGTACAACTATGTACAACAATGCACAATGACTTGTATAACCGATCAATGTGCCATAATCACATAGTATTATTATGTTTTACTTTATTATATATATATATATATATATATATATATTTGATTGGTAAATGACCATAGGCCTTGATAAATTTTATTAATTAAAAAGGTAGAGTACAATAGCTTATCTCCGTTCAAATGGGCACTGGTAGGAAATAACATAATTATTATTGTTATATTTTATTTAAATTAAATATTATAATTTAGTATAAATAATAATAATTTAATTAAATAATAATATTATTATTAATTTTAAGATGATGCGACTATTTTATGAAATTTAAATATTTATTATTATTTAATTTGTCGATAATAATATTTGAGTACATCAATAGTTTAATACTAGATTGCTTTATTAAACACATTATTAATTAATTAATTAGTAATATTTTAGTTAAGTAAAATTGATAATTGTAAATTAGGGGAAATTGTTATTTTTAGCAAACTTGGGTTGTGGTTGGTGGTTCAATTTTATTTAAAAATGTTTTAAGGGAATTTTATTAGACTTTTGATAATTTGAAAACCTTAGCAATTATAATACTTTGAAAAGATGAAAACTAAAACCTTGTTTGTATACTAAACCATTATGTTTGAAAACATATTGAACTATGAAAATAATTGTTAAAATTCTGATGAGATGTATGTTGTATTGTATGATTTGGGGTTTGGGTTCCTGTATGAGTTAGTACTTGACCAAACTAGGATGTTTACCAGAGGGTGTTTGTTCTGTGATGATGTTATTTATATGATCTTTTATACTTGACCATTGTGATGTAGTCACATCTCTTCTATGGTGAGTTTGATCTTTTGGTTGTTATTTCTTTCCAATTTCTTGTGTAGAACTAAGGTGAATGGTGTGACTTTTCTGGTGTAACCTTTGAGCCTTTGATTAGTTATATTTTTGATGTTATCTAGTTGCTTGCATAGGAATGAGGTGATTATTATGTGTTATCATTTGATGCTATCTAGTTGCTTGCATAGGAATGAGGTGATTATTGTGTTATATCTTTTGGTGCTTTACAGTTGCTCGTATAGGTTTGAGATGATATTGTAATTTTTCTTTAGTTTCTTTCTAGTTGCTTGTAAAGGACTAAGGTAAATACTATGTTTTACCTATAGGCTCTTTCCATTCACTTGTAAAGGGCTAAGGTGAAAACTATGATTCTTTGACTTGTACATTTTATGAGCCTAGGGTAGGTAATCTATATGTATGTTGGGAAGTAGCTTGGAATGGAGGCCAGAGCCCAGAGTGGCTACCTAGGTAACTCATTTTAGTTTATTTTAATAAGTGATAACATTTTATTAAATGGGTTTTAAAATGAATTAACAAGGCCCATTATTTTTCCTCACCCATGCCTTGAGTTCTAGTATAAGATAGGATGGGAGTAGAGAGGATATTTGGTTATGACCTTTCTTTGTTAGTATTCCTTTTCTATAAGAAAGGATATTGGTGCTACATAGAGACACTAAGGGGATGGAGTCTAGAGAGGCTCCTAGGATAACCTTAGAGTTGGCTCATGTGATGACATTTGTCCTCTTACATAGTACATTTCCTACGTGTCTTTTTTGCCTTTGGGATTAGATCATACTTGTGTCTTCGTACCCTTTCAGATAGTTTTTTTCAGTGTTTCCTTGACTTAGATGTTGGTTATGACCTATGGTTTATTATCCATTTGGGACTTGAGTTTAACTCCTTAGCATGGTAGGAGTGGGCCATTTAGGTTACCACAAGGTTGGGTGATAGCTCTTTTACTTATACCATTGAGATCCATTAGTTGGATGTCATTGTTAGATGTACCTATGCAATTGTTCCTTTCTTTTTGTTCTTGTGTACTATGATGGATGGTTGTACTCCATTGTATTATATTTAATTTTAGAGATCATATTAGATGATGTAATCTATTTTGTGATGTACACTCTTTTAGCCTTTCATACCCTATGACTTGTATAATGGATGATTGTGCATTTTTTATTCTTGCCAAGTCACTTCCTATGACTGTATATTATTTAAATGGATTCATACTTGTAGTAATTCTTGATTTATAGTTGCTATATAATGGATTTAGTATTAATTAAACTTAAATATTATTCAACGCCTTGGGACCCTTAAGAGATGTAATTTTCCTATGAGTTTCTTATGTATGCATGTATGTTATTGCTTGTGCTATATTATATATGTTGCTGTTAAGTTATTATCTATCCAAAAAAAAGTTTGGAAAGATCGGTGAAACTTTAGATTAATTTCTTTTGCGTTCCATGGTTGGGCATTACACTTCCATTATATATCATTTGGTGAATCAGGGAACCCTGATTTATGGAAATGTTAGAAATGCTTTAGAATAACTAAGAGGGGGGGTGAATCAGTTATTCAAGGTCCAAATGTCCTATTCAAACTTTTTCATCAAGTCTAATAAGCCTATTCAACCATTTATTCATCCAAGCTTATAACATTCCTATTCAACAAGTTACTATAAATCAACATGCAAACATAACACATGAAAAGATCAACACATAACATTGTGATTTACGTGGAAACCCAATTTGAGAAAAACAACCAGTAACATGCTACTAAATTCTCACTCTTATGAAGTGATGCCCTATGAAAGGCTTACCATGTTAAAGGCTTACAACACACTGTTAAATGTGACCTAGTTAAATGATTTAACCACCCTATTAGAAGTGGGCCTGGTTAGATGAATTTAGAACATTCACTTGGAATGCCACCCTATTAAAGGATTTACAAATGGTTGTTAGGCCAACCTAAGTCCATAGGATTTTCCTTTACCCTAACTAATACAATTTCTAGAGATTAACAATAAGGGGTTTTGACTTGAATGCATAATACAAGTTAACTTGTAGATATTAGATCACTTCTTTAGATCATATCATTGCCTAGCCTTCAATCTCTTCAGTTCTGACAGCTTTTCCTCCTTTCAAGCTTCTTCTCCTTGACTCTTTATGCTCAATGTACTACTGCAATCATCTCTTCCTGACTACTCATCATAGCATAGTCTCTATGCTTTATTCTTCCTTCTCCTAGATGTCTTCTCCTTGACATCCTTCAACCACTATGCAATTGGGCACTCAAAAAACTCTTGATTCTTGGTCTGTGACTCCTTAAACAAAAGTCTAGAATTTTCTTTTTCCACTTGATCTTTCCATCTTTTAATTTTTGTTTGAATGGATTAGGTAGGATTCATTGAATCTAACCCATATTTTGTTTCTTCTAGAAACATCATGAAGAATCCTCTTGAATTTTGCAAAAAATGGTTTACATAGAATTTTGTGCCACCAGCTCATCATCTTTATCCTCCAATTGGTTCACAAAATTCAAGGTAACAACTTTGTCAGCTCAGAGATTTGATGAATCTTTGACATTTCCAACAATGCAATAGCTCGGCACTATTGAAATTATGGTGCTCGACACATACTGTGTCACTCGGTATTAACTACATTTTACTAATGCTTGACACTTGAAGTTCACTCAACACCTACTAAGGTTTTCTAATGCTTAGCAGCTGTTACTTTGCTCATCACTTGAACTTCACTCATCACCTGAAATTCACTCAGCACACACTAGATTTTTTATTTGCTTGACTCCAACTGAAAATTTACTCGGCTTCAACTAGCTTCCTTGGCACCCACTAATGAACTTAGTTTAAGCTTTGTATTCAACCTTGTTCTAACTTATACTTCTAATATTTCTAAGTTTAGCCAACCTCTTTATCTTTGAGTATGTTATCAAAACATCATTTAACCATTATCTTAATTGATTCTTATACTTCATTACAATTTCATAACTCAACCTTTCCCTTAGGCGCTCTTGTTATATCTTGTTGATCAAATCTTCTTCATCAACCAACTAAGTGATAGTATTTGGATCTTATAAGAAAATGTCATTCTAGAAAATAGCAGGTTTGACATCATTGACAAAAAAATGATTGAAAACATTTTGTTAACAAAAATCTCCCTCTTTGATCTTCAACAACAATGACCTTTTCAATCAAATTTGTAACAATCTCCCTCTTTGTCATTGATGGCAAACAAAATTGATCTACTATCAAACCTAACTATTTAACCAAGTTCTTAGTATGCTAACTAGGTTAAAACAATAAGTCAAATGCCAAAAAGAAAATTGGAATACACAATTTCTTCCTCTCTACTTCTCCCTCTTAGCTGCTATTTCCTTTTTATTTTTTTTCTTCCTTCTTACATTCTCTCCTTCTATATGCATTGTAGATCTTCTACTATTCCTTGTTCTTATTAGCTTCTTACGACTTCTCTTTTTCTTCCTCTAGATTTGATCAATTTCTGCACTTTCTCCCTCTTTTTTGCATATCTCTTCATATTTCTCTGTATTTAATCAGTTTATTTGTAATCTCCCTCTTGACAAAAATTCCAAATACATATGTTCTCAACATTTTAACATGCATGTGTAGCATTTGCAAGTTCTTTCAATTTCTCCCTCTATCACCTTGCTTGTGACTGATTTGGAACTTCAACACTTTAATTACTTTAGGCATTATCCTAAACTAAGTATCCTCTGCATCAATATATTATATTCCAACAATTAACTCATTTGATATAGGGGAGTATTGCCTTTTCTTAATTAGCCTTGACTAGGGGTATCACCCCTAACTTACCTCTAAGATATTTGAAAGCATCTTTGGGTAGTGCTTTTGTGAAGATGTCAACAATCTATTTTTTTGAGCTAACATATTTTATCCTCACTTGTTTGTTTTCCACAAATTCTTTTACATAGTGATACTTGATTGGAATATGCTTAGTTTTGGCATGCATTACAGGGTTCTTTGATATACTGATAGCACTTGTATTATGACAATAAAGTATCACAGGCTCAGTTACCTCTTCCTTCGTTCCTTGTAGCAAATGCTTGATCCATACAATATTGGTGCAATTGATAGCAGTTGCCACATATTTATCTTTTGTTGTGGACTAAGAGGTACAACTTTTCTTTTTACTGGTCCATGTAATCAGTCTTTTCCCTAAGAAAAGTGCTCCTCCACTGGTGCTTTTCCGATCATCAATGTTACCTCCCCAATCTACATCAGTGTAAGCTTTTAGCTCAAACTTTTAACTCCTCTTTTAGTATAAACCAAAGTCATTAGTTCCTTTTAGGTACCTCAGTATTCTCTTTACTACCATTAGATGATTTTCTCTTGGATTTGCAAAAAATGTTGCCACTATTCCAACTACTAATGCAATGTCTCATCTACTATGTACAACATACTGTAACTTTCTAATCATTGATTTGTACATTATTGGATAACTTATGTCCTTTTTCCATTGGTGTGCTAACTAGTTTTCAGTCTTCTAATCCAAATGTCTTGAGTATCTCCTTGATGTATTTTGATTGGGTCACAAATATGCCATGCTTCAATTTATGTACTTGCAATCCAACAAAGAACTTGATTTCTGCAAACATACACATTTCAAACTCATGTTTCATTTGATCTGTACATTATTAGATAACTTATGTCCTTTTTCCATTGGTGTGCTAACTAGTTTTGAGTCTTCTAATCCAAATGTCTTGAGTATCTCCTTGATGTATTTTTATTGGGTCAAAAATATTCCATGCTTCAATTGATGTACTTGCAATCCAACAAAGAACTTGATTTCTGCAACATAGACATTTCAAACTCATGTTTCATTTGATCAGAAAAATCTTTGCATAGAACATTTTTTCCTCCAAATATTATATCATCAACAAAGATTTCAGATATCAAAATATCCTTACATTTTTCAGCCTCTATGTACAAGTTGTTGTTGTTGTCATATGTTCTCTCAAATCTAATCTTCACAAGATATTTGTTTAGTCTCTCATACCATGTTCTAGGTGCTTGCTTCAAACCATAGAGTGCCTTGTATAGTTTTCAAACCATATCCTTGTTATTTTCATTGACAAATCCCTTAGGTTTTTCTATGTAAACTTCCTCTTCTAGTATACCATTTAGAAAAGTAGACTTCACATCCATTTGGTAGACTTTGAAAACTTTTTAAGAAACATATGAAAGTAGTTTTCTTACTCCTTCCAATCTTGCAACATGGGAAAATTTTTACCCATAGTCTAATCCTTCTTCTTGTGCATAGCCTTTGCAAACTAATTTGGCCTTGTTTCTAGTTATCTCACCATTCTCAAAATCTTTATTCTTAAACACCCATTTGGTACCAATTACATTCTTATCAGGTGGTCTAGGAACTAGGGTTCAGGTATTGTTTTTCTCAATGTAATCTATCTCTTCTTCCATAGCTTTATACCAATCAATATCTTGTAATGCATCTTTTACTATTTTGGGCTCAACCTTGCTCAATAGAGATGATTTATTTTTTATTTTATTCCTTGTCATTGGTTTGGCATCCTTGTCACCAATGATTTGATTTGTAGGGTGATATCTTCTTACATACATAGCTAGTCTTGGTTCTATCCTTCTTTGCATATTTATTTCTTTAGCTTCAGAGTCATTTTGTTCTTCTCCTTCTGGTATTTCATCATCTCTTTCATGAGTACTAATTTTAGAATAAGAATCTTCATTTTCTTCATTCAACAACTGGGCTTCTAAATGTAGCTTGACATTCACTGGTTGTGACTCGACTGACAGTGAGATTTGTTACTGATTTCCTACTTGATTTGCAACATTATCTTCAATAGTCATTCCTTCATAGAAGTATACAAAGGATCTATAATCTTCTAATTGCTTGGATTCATCAACATGTACTTTTGCATGTTCATCAAAATTTACATTTGCACTTTCCACAATCTTGTTAATGTTAGTGTTCAAACACTTATATGCCTTACTTCTAGTGGAATATCCAAGGAATATGCCTTCATCACTTTCTACATCAAACTTTCCATTTCTAGTATCTTTAAGAATGTAGCATTTGCAACCAAAAACTTTGAAATGGTTTACATTATGTGAGTGACCATAGCATAATTCAAAAGGTGTTGCATTTGTACCTTTCTTGACTTGACCTCTATTTAGTGTGTAAACAACAATGCTTACAACTTCTCTCCAATACTTTAGAGCAACATTTTTCTCCATCATCAAGGTTCTAACACAGTCTATCACTGATCTATTCCTTCTTTTAGCAATACCATTCTGTGGTGTTCTTGGTGCTAATGTTTATCTTTTGATACTTTTGTCATTGTAGAATATCTCAAATTCTTTAGATGTAAACTCACCTCCTCTATTTGATCTTAGGCACTTTCGACTCTTTCCTATTTCCTTCTCAACTATGGCCAAATACCACTTAAATATTTGAAATGCATCAAATTTTTGCTTCAATAACATGGTAGTCATCATCCTGGAATAGTTATCTACAAATAACATGATGTATCTATCTCTTAGGTAGATTTGTACTTCTATTGGACCACATAAGTCTATATAGACTAGTTCTAGTACTTTGTTGGAATTGTATGTTTTACTCTTGAAACTAGACTTAGTCATATTTCTTAGTTGACATTGTTTTCACATTGTGTTTTCAAGTTTCTTTAGTTTAGGAAAACCTCTGACTTTCTTCTTTTTGTTGATGCTAATCAGATTGTCAAAGTTGACATGACACAATCTTTTATGCCATAATCATACATCTTCAAGTCTAACAACAAGACAAGTTGCATCTTCTATATCTAGGTAAAACAAGTTACTCCTAGTTTGTTCACCTTTTCCTATTAGATTTCCAAAAATGTCATAGATCTTGGCAAATTTTTTTTCAAATTCAACTTTGCAACGTACATTGTCTAACTATGATACACTCAATAAGTTGTAGTTCAATCTTTCAACATAGTATGCATTATCACATACAATTTCCTCAATAAGTTTAATAGAACCTTTCGCTTTGATTTGACATGGAGCACCATTTCCAAATCTAACACTATTTTCATCATATTGAGTAAAGGTAATAAACTTACTTTTGTCTCCTATCATGTGATGTGAGCATCCATTCTCTATGATCCACTTGTCATTCTTGTTCACACAAGTTACCAATGCTATTGCTTTTTCTTCATCCAATTCATCTTTCATGGCCACATAAACTACTTCATCATTATTCTCATTAGAATCTTCTTCAACAATGTAGCATCTTTTGCCTTTGCCCTTGTAATGTCTGCTATCATCCTCTCTTTTGTTCTTGTACTTGTTTCCTTCTTTGTAGTTTTTCTTTTGTATGCATCTTGCAGCAATATGACCTACTGAATTGCAATTGAAACAAATGATAGGGAGCTTACCTTTGAATTTACCTTTGCCTCTATGGAATCTTCTAGCTAGCAGTGCTTCCAATTAATCCACATCTTCCTCATCTGTACTACTATCACTAGATGCATGTTTTCCTTTTCTACTCTTCTTCTTTGATGTGTGCCTCCTTAGTGTCTTTCATTTTTAGCTTGGCCTTGAAAGCAGATTCAAGGTTCTTAGGTATGTAGTTATCAAAATTGGATAGTTCAAATGTAGTAAGTCTTCCCAATATTCCTTCAAAGGTCAGTGTGTTTCCTTGCACACACCTTAGCTCTTGCATGGCTGAAACTTTAATAACATAGATAGGGAGTAGGTTTCTCACGTATTTTCTATTGACAGTCTCTTCTTCCAATTGTCCACCTAGGCTTGTTATTGCACTTACTACTTCTTTTATTATAGATCCACATTGAGCAACATTTTCTCCTTCCTCCATTTTCATGTCATCAAACTTTCCTCTAAGGCTTTCTCTCTTTTCTTCTAAATATTTAGATCTCCTCCATAGATATTTGACAGGGCTTTCCACATCTTGAATTTAGTGTCACATCCTTTGATGTCATCAAATTCAACATAATTGAGTGCAAAGGCAATCTCCAACATTGCCTAATTGTGCTCATTTCTTTTGTTCAAATAATCTGGATATATATGCTCTATTCTAATTGAGGTTTGTGCATAGTCGCCTATTGATCCAAGGTGCAATTTCATTAGACTCTTCTACCATGCAACAAATTTGTCTTCGTTGAGCTTGGGAACTTCTCTCCTAGACATCTTGATCTTCCTACTTCTAGTACTTTGAAACTAAATTAGTTGTTGGCTCTGATACCAATTTTTAGAAATGTTGTAGAATAATTGAGAGGGGGGGTGAATTAGTTATTCAAGGTCCAAATGTCCTATTCAAACTTTTTCATCAAGTGCAGTAAGCCCATTCAACCATTTATTCATCCAAGCTTATAACATTGCTATTCAACAAGTTACTATAAATCAACATGCAAATATAACACATGAAAAGATCAACACATAACACAGTGATTTATGTGGAAACCCAATTTGGAAAAAATCACTAGTAACATGCTACTCAATTCTCACTCTTATGAAGTGATGCCCTATAAAAGGCCTACCCTATTAAAGGCTTACAACACAATGGTAAATGTGACCTGGTTAAATGATTTAACCACCCTGTTAGAAGTGGGCCTAGTTAGAGGACTTTAGAACATTCGCTTGGAATGCCACCCTATTAAAGGATTTACAAATGGCTATTAGGCCAACCTAAGTCCATAGGATTTTCCTTTATCCTAACCAATATAATTGCTAGAGAGTAACAATAAGGGTTTTTGACCTGAATGTAGAATACAACTTAACTTATAGATATTAGATCACTTCTTCATCTCATATCATTTCTTGGCCTTCAATCTCTTTAGTTCTAACAACTTGTCCTCCTTTCAAGATTCTTCTCCTTGAGTCTTCATGCTTAATGTACCAGTGCAATCATCTCTTCCTAACCACTCATTGAAGCATAGTCTCTATGCTCTATTTTTCCTTCTCCTAGATGTCTTCTCCTTAACACCCTTCAACCACTATACAATTAGGCACTCCAGTAGCTCTTACCTCTTGGTTTGTGAATCCTTAAATAGAAATCTCAAATTTTATTTTCCTGCTCAATCCTTCCATCCTTTAATTTTTGTTTGAATGGATTAGGTAGGATTCATTGAATGTAACCCATATTTTGTTTCTTCTAGAAACATCATGAAGAATCCTCTTCAATTGGCCCAAAAATGGCTTACATAGAATTCTATGCCACTAGCTCATAATCCTTATCCTCCAACTGGTTCAAAAAATTTAAGGTAACAACTTTGTCAGCTCATATTTGGTGAATCTTTGAAATTTCCAATAATGCAATCACTCAACACTATTGAAATTCTAGTGCTCGACACATACTATGTCACTTGGCATCAACTATGTTTTAATGATGCTCGATACTTGAAGTTCACTCAGCACTTACTAAGGTTTTTTGATGCTTGGGACCTATTAATTTGTTTAGCACTTGAACTTCACTTGACACCTGAAGTTCACTCGGCACACACTAGATTTTCTATTTGCTTAGCTCCAACTGAAAATTTACTTGGCTTCAACTAGCTTGCTCGACACCCACTAATGAACTTAGTTTAAGCCTTACAGTCAACATTGTTCTAAATTATACTTCTAATGTTTCTACATGTATCCAACCTTTGTATCTTTGAGTATGTTATAAAATACATCATTTAACCATTGTCTTAACTGATCCTTATACTTCATTACAACATCATAACTGAACCTTTCCCTTAGGTGCTCTTGTTACATCTTGTTGATAAAATCCTCTTCATTAACAAACTAAGTGATAGTACTTGGAACTTATAAGAAAATGTCATTCCAGAAAATAGCAAGTTTGACATCATTGACAAAACAATGATTGAAAAAATTTTGTTAACAACAATCTCCCTTTTTGATCTTCAACAACAATGACCTTTCAATTAGATTTCCAATAGGAAAAATCTATGCCTATCTAAAACATAATATCCCACAACTTGATTTATCAAAAAAGAAGAAGAGAAACTTCCTATGCCAAACATCTCATTACACCCTAATTTTTGAGAACCTTTATTGATGAGGGGTTGATGATACTCTCTTACATTGTCTTGAACATGATGGGTTTCAAACTACTTTACAAGAAGTACATGAGGGTATATGTGGGTCACACTTGAGTGATATTTTATTGGCTAAGAAACTTATGTGTATGGGTTATTAATGGCCTACAATAATAACCATAATAAAGTTTCCTTGACCTAGTTCACAAAGTGGATCTCTGACATGCTATGTAAAAAAAGATGACGAGAAAAGATTTTTTTAACAATCTTCAGACAAACAAACAAGAAACAAGTGGTACTTATCAATGGATTGAAATTATTGACTAATAACTCATAATACTCAATCACATTGTTACCTATATCAAAACCTCAACTTATCTAGAAATATAAATAACTACATTTTCATAACACAATCTTTTGCACGATATTTTTGCATCATGTGATAGTTTTTTATTGATATGAGAGCACATGCATTCATCAATTTAATTTTATTGTTATCATTCTCCTATGCTATTCTAGGATGTCTTGTTGGTAAGAGTTAATCGCTTCCATTTATTGTTGTGACTAGAATAGCCAGTATGGAACATGATACCTTTTCTTTTTTTCCTTTTGTGGGGTGTTTCCTATTGTACTCTTTAAAATTTTATTTTAGGATATTTGTGCCTAATGACATTCATTCATATATTGAGCATGCCTTGCTAAAACTTTTGACTACCACACTATTGCATCAGTCATAAAGAATCACACATATCTTTCCCTCAATTTTTTTTTTATATGGTGCATTGGAAAACATTCCTTGTCTATTGATCATGCAAACAAAACTTAGGTCATGTTGGCTCAACTATACCTAGATGCTTGTCAAGTTTGCAATATTAAAATCCATGTAAGGAATGCTCTAGTCATCCTAGTTTAATTATAACATGATTCTCATGTTCCCTTACAACAATAAAGAGTCCAATAATGATAAAAATTCATGTTACCCTCAAAATTGAGGTGTAACAACACAATGGAGAGTGTGAAAGTTAGTGTTACATTTACTTATCCATATTCATTTTTAATTCCAGCCATAGTCATTTTGAGTATGTGAGGTTTTTTTTATAGATTACGTGTTAATTCTTATAGATATTTTATTTTCTTTCATTAGGTCTTTTACGGAAACACTTTTCCATTATCCATATTGAAGCTATTGGAACATTAATCAAAATATTTACGTTTCATATATATTTTCATCATTAGAAGATTCATTCACTCTATATATTTTGTTTGTATCCAGTTACCATTATAGGCTAAGTTATCATTATCCTTCATTTTTACTCATTTTCCATTAGCATTTATCATTTTAGGCATCCATTCATGGTAAAACAAAATGCATTCATAAACCACATAGCATCTAGCATAAACAATTTAGAAACACTACATAATATAGATTGCATATACCACATTTTCATCTCATTATAATAAACAATCTAGAACATGAGAAAATCAGATTACATTACATCATAAGAACATCATGAAAAATGCATATAAATTCAAATAAAAACATGTGAAATAATGTCATTTCATAACCTGAATAATAGTATGTTAGTATCCATCATAGATAAGAATCATAGAAAATCCATATAGTCAAAATAATAATAAGTGTCCATTGTTCATAGTCCTAAGTCTAGGCATGATCAAAAATCATATATACAATTTCCAATAGTTGATGATATACCATGTTAATAAAAACCATGTTTCAACATACAAATGCCATCAAAGTAGAAAATTTCTATCCAAAGTGTATAAAAATAATCTAATTTGTGCTATTGCCAAACTCTATATGTCAATCTTGGTATCTAAAAATAAAAGGTTTTGCACCCTCTTCTCCACCATCCTTTCTACCTTTCTCTAGTCTATGAGGTCTTGATGCCACATCACCACTCTCCCTACATGCTCTACCAAACATATGACAATAAAACAAGTTCTTTCTAAAGCTCCCCACCCATTGATCCTCAAGAACAACCCTCTTGTAAGCCTCCTTTTAGTATGTAATCTTTATGCCCATCTGTAGCATCAACCTCATGCTCTTTGTGTTTGGACCTAGTGTTAGTAAATAGTTTTGCCTTTCAAAAAGAATTAGAGAACATGACTCAATACACCTGAAAAGAAAGACAAAATATACTAATAGATGGATAGATTATCATTTTATTGATAATCCTCCTCTAAATTGAGAGGTACAACTCCCTCACAAATGATATTCAATGAATATGATACTTGGTTGTGCCTTTAACCTGAAGACACAAAAGGGTTTCTAACATCCACCCATCAACGTTAGGTGAATGTGATTATCAAATTTATGAATAAAGAAAGGAAGACAAATAAATAACCCTATGATTTCTTATTCAACTTCCCACATTGCATTACATAAGAGTTAAAAGGGGTTGTAGGTATTAGCATGCCAAAAATGTGAATGCATCAATCATAAGATTACATACATCACAAATCTAATGTAATGGATATCACTGTGTCTAAAATAGGGAAATAAAAGACCATAAGATCCTTTAAACTAGAAATATGAGTGTATAGACTATAGAATCAAACACATGCATATCCTCTTTATTTCAGAAACATAATGTAATAACAATAGTATTATCACATCCTTCCATTACAAACAGACTGCAAAACCAATCTCTCTTCCCCCGAAGCAGCTATAGAACTTGCTCCCAAAATAGAAAAGAACAACCCTCCCTTTTCTCCAACCAGAGCTGTCTTCTGACCTATTATAGCAGTTGTAGAACTTCTAGCCCAGAAAAGAAGAACCCCCATTACATCAGATTGTAATCTATTTATCTTCTCTTTCTATTAGTTCTGTTTTTATTTGAATAACTATTTCTTGGAACTGCTCGCATTCCAAATATTTACTCCTTTTTCTCAATTCTCATATGATCTTTAAATAATTATGTATTCTATTATCTATTATGAGGAGTAATGTGTCAAAGATTAAAATAATGTTTAATAAAACATTATGATATGCTTATTCTCCTCCAAATTTCTGATTACAGAAACCTGTCTAATTTATGGGCTCCACCTCCCCATGCGACATTCTATCAAACCAATTATTTGTTTAGACATTTGGTTGAACATTTGATAACATATCTTTTCATCTTGATAAGATAGTGAGAGATAGTCACTGACCATTTGAAATTCAAAAAGGGGGAACTTTTGCAATAAATTAAATCCATGTTGTTACTTTGCTGACCTCTTGGATAGATGTGTATATAGTCAGCTATAAATTTTGAATGCCAATGAATTTTGCTAATTGCCCCATTGAGAATCTAGAAGACTAGTCTCATAACAACATATCCCAAACTTAGCAAAATTCGACAGTGCAATAAAATGTTACGGCCCTCACACTGAGACCCATTTTTTGCTGATAAAATATTACAGTTACATGCTGTATTAATACTATAACAGTATATTACTTGCACATAAATTACCAATTATAGCTTCTTGTAATCATTCTACATGCTCAATCTCACCTCTATGATGTGTTTGATGATTCTCGAGCTCAGACATCTCATCGAGAGATTCACATATTATATTTGAGCTCTTCTACTATTTTGATTTTACTTGCACAAATAGATCTTCAAATGCTAAGAAAGGCATGGCTGTAGGCATTATTGGAAATTGGGAATGTGACAATAACTAATATGCTTTCCCATTTCATTCCATGTGGCACTGAGAGATTCAATTCTTGGTATACCTGTAAGAAAACTTTGCAACAAGCAATAGTAGAAGAGCCTTCATCTTGGCATGGTGGCCATAGTCTCTGTTTTGACGTGGTCTCCAAAATTATATCAACAACACTTTATATTTTTGCACTTAGGAATAATCTCTGTTGAGATTTGGCTTGAATGGTATGATGATAGTTTTCTCTAACCTAGACACCGCATGATGGTAGTCAAGCATATTGGAAGTGACATTAGGAATGCCGATAAAGGTCAAGCTCAACACTACGCATCCAAGATGTTATTTATTATAACATTATTGCATTCCATGCAACCCGACACATCACTTGTAGTTTGTATCACTTATTATTCCTCGTGACTCTTCAATGTGCCTATGATCTGCATGTGGCCTTCATACTGTAACTTTTGCTAAGAAATTCCAAGCTCAAGCATTGACACTTCATGAGCATGTTGGAGATTACAAACTCAGAGAGGTGCATATGACTATTTCCATTTACCTCTCAAAAGGCTTATATCATTGTCATGCACACACATTAAATCTGTGCTTTGTTTTTACTTTCCATGCTTTACATAACTGCTTTGAGTATGATTTTGATTATCCATATTCAGGACTTGGAGGTTGAGGTTGCAAATCTTGAACTGGTTACTTGTTTGTCAAAGCCCGAACATTAACCTGCAACTATATTGACAGATCTGCATGCTAAAAACCTCAAACTCAGAGCTTGAACTTCAAATGGGAACCCAGATTCTGCACACCTAATCTTGAACTTGAATTTCAAGTTGAAGTTGAAACCTTTGCTTCGAGTTTGAGTTCAACTCAATACAAGTATGCTGCACCTATAATTATCTCGCTAAACTTAACTCTAAATTTGAAGCTAAACTTTGGTTTGAATTTGATGATTCAACTTCAACATCTCTTTAAGATACTATTTTCTTCATAGATCATAGTTCATAGACCATCATCAACAATTAAAAACCAATCAAAATTGACTTTGTAGAGTTAGCTTGGGAGTTTAGAATGTGGATGTTAAAAGAAAGGTAACACCTAGTATCCTATCTCTCTCCATCTACTCCAATGCTTCCCCTAATCTCTCAAATTTCTCTATCTACTACTCTAGTTGGAGCACCTTGGCTGCCTGAATCTCTACCTCAATAATATCTTATACAACCTACTCTAACTCCTCCTCCTCTTCACCACCCTAGACATAAAAATCATCCTCCCCCATCTCCTCATCTTGAGGGAAAACATGTATGAGATCATCCTACATTGGTCTCTCTATTAGAAATAGATAATAATAAGAGGAGGGGTTGAATCAGTATTCTACAAACTTTTGCCCTCATCCAAAAATTGTTAATTACTTTATAACTTGAATATGAAAGTAAACCAAGAATTTTTCATAGTAAATATAACTATACACATAGATAACTCCTAACACCATTATTTGTTAACTAGGGAAGCCCTGGCCAAGGGAAAACCCTATAAGGGATGATACCCACAAGATTATTCACTCGATAATAGGATCATGGTAAGAATGTTGACCCCATTTAGGAGTTTTTGAAATACATATAGTTTCTTGATTCCTTGTTAGAAGCCTCAACCCTATAAGGAGTTTCTTCGACCTTGTTAGGAGTGCATGGATCAAATACAATGTATGCAAGAAGAGCCCATGTCCATAACATACAATAATACAATTCAATTCTTCACAAAAATAAATATACATACAATACTTTTTGTCTATTGTATTTCAAAGTTTCTCTAATGATACATCAGATTCATTTCTTATATCATCTCTTGGGCTTCTCATCAATAATGAATATCACATAGATCATAAATATGTCACACACTTATCTTCGCAAGATAAGATCTTTACTTATACCTTTCATATTCATAATTGACTCCTTCGTCAGCTTTCATGCTTTCAAATTTTTGACATAATATAAAATAACTTATGGAATAATATCCACATAGTTAGCTCATCATGACTTAGTAATTATTTTTCCACCAAAATAATTCCTCAAGTCATACAATCCAATTCACCAATATGCTTTGTTCTGCTTTGTTAAATACCTTTACGAGTATTTCAATCATAACTCATGTTGTATTGTCCATACACACTTGTGTGTTAGTACATGTTATCATGATAATATCATAGAATTTTCCTCAACTATACTTAAGCGAACTCTCAATGCATCATCAATAAACATCACATCTTCTCTCTAAGCTACTACAAACTATCTAACACTTGGACAATTTTCTATCTCTAATTGCATAAATCAAATGTTGGATACATGTTGTCATAAATGAAAACTATCAAATCATCTATCTAACCATATTTTCAACAATCTCCCTCTTTGGGGAAATATTTTGAAAAATTGATTGTCATACATAACAAATCAAATAAATGCAACTACTAAAAATTTGCCTTCAAAACATAATAATTCTATTCATGTTTTGATTGATCATTACATTCCTTATCAATCCTTGACATTGATACATATGTACTTAAGTGTACTCCCTCTTACATATACAATATATATAATTTTCCTTCTACATATTATTCCCCCTTTGACATCAATGGAGAATGTGTCAAAAATGGTATTCTCAAAACTAGGTAGCCCGGTGTTGATCAACTTGTCATTTTGGAGAAACAATCTACATAAACAAGTTTTATCCTATTCAGTTCTTTCTTCTAATTTTCCTTTATAGAATCGTAAATGCTAATGAGTGCACAAAGTGCATAGGCTGCCACTTTAACTGCTCTCAAGTCAGTATATGCTAACTTGTCATGGGAAGTCTTTGCTACAAGACATTCCTCTAGATGCCTTTCTCTAAGACTAGATAATCTCTTTTCTGCAATGTCCATGTTAGATTCCAAGCCTCTAACTCACATAATGGATCTTCTCTACTTTTGTTCCACACTCTTCATTTCTCACCTTTGTAATTTGACTCTCAAATTTAGTCAAGTATTTGTATGGAAATACACACTATCCATACAATATATTTCCCTTATTTATGTTTTTTTTGAGTTCCTTGATGCTTCCACCAAGTTCTTTCAAGTCATTTCTCACATTAGTGCATACTTTATCAAATAATGATGCACCATGCTTCACCTATTCTTATGTTAAAGCTACTTATGCTAGAGTTGTGAAATCTTCATCAAAGATATTCACCAGATCCTTTGCCTTTACCTATAAGTATGGATTACCTACAATTTTGTTGATTGTCTTCTACATTCTATCCAAGACTTCAGTAAGAGTCTTCTCAAAATATTTTACTAATTTATTCTTTTCAAACAACTTATTTATCAAGTTCATTAATCCCTCTTGATCATATTCATCATCTGATGGCACTAATACTATTGTTGATGTTGCTACTATGATTGGATTTACTCTTCTTTTCTTCCTCTTATTTCTTTCTCTTCTTGCATCCTTCTAGCCTCTTTACCTTTGTTATCCTCTCTATTTCTATCCTCTTCTATTCTTCTTCATCTTCATCAAAGCTAGAGTATGCTATTATATTCTTGATATAGCCAACAATATTTTTTCCATATCCTACAAAAGGATTCTCCTTTGCATCTACACTTATGTGTGTACTATCCACTTGCATGGATTCAATACCCATAACAATATGTGGTGGTGAGAGTGCCTATTGTTGCTCTTCTAGTTCTCTCTCATTACTAGATGATGTGTGGGATTCCATATACACTGGACTATTAGGCTTTGAGTGTGCACTTACCTTAGGCAATGAGGTCATGAGTTGTACAATTTCCTCCTCTGTCTCCTTCCTGACATCCTCAAATTTTCCTCCCATTATAAGAATTGCTCTTATTTTTTCTCCTTAGCAAGGGCTCAATACCCTTCAAAATTCTATTTGAGTACTCCTTAGAGCTAGCTTCACACATGTGGTTTATCATTGTGATCCTCAAATTTAGATCTTCTTCTAATACTATCTTCCTACTATTTATTAGCCTATTATATAGGTCTTTAGGTATCTTATTTTGAATATTCTCAAACTTCTTATTTCTCAAAATCATGTTTCTTGCAATGATATATTATAATTGCCTTTTGCCCATATTTCTATATAGATTATAATACTTGTTTAACTATATAAAATTGTCACCATTAATTATTCAAGCATTTTTAGGTTCTCTACATTTGTTTTCCATGGTCTCTTTTTAGTTGCAGTCTTTCCTTCTTGCACATCCTACACTATTGGTCTATCTCCAACTTCATCCTTAAAACTTTCAAATTCACTAACTTTCATTATTTTCCTTCGCTTTCATGCTCCAAATGTGATCTACTTGACCCTTTTCTTGGGTGGAGGTATAGTTTCTTTCTTAACCTTTACCAATCTCCCTGACTTTCTCTATGCAATAGGTGCTTCCACCTTTGATTGCTTCTTAGGCTAATCACCTCTTGTTATAATTGGTTGCACTGGTGCAACTACTACATATGGTGCAATAGGGTCTTGCACACATGGTTGTGCTATAATCACACCTTCTAAAAGTGCTACAATAGCAATAGGAGTTGCTTCTATAACTTTAGACTATCTGCCTACTTTCATTTCTAGTGTAATTCCTTTGACTTCATTAAATTCCTCTCTAGTCATGCCTAATTTCTGTAGGATGGAATCTATCACCTTTTCCACTTTCTTTTTACTTTCCTTTCTATGTAGTTTTAACTAAACTATTCTTATTTTTTCCTCATAAGTTCCCCATCTATTTTACTCTATGTCCTCTGGTTGGAGTATGATCTATGCATACCCTTCTATGAGCTCTGTGCTCATCTCATATCCCATGGGTTTGATGAACTTAACCCTTTGTACCACAACTTCCATACAGGTGTTATCCATATCCACTATGAAACATATCCCATCCTTATACTTTAATACCATGGATAGAGGTATCCTATACCTCTGTCTCATTTCTGACTAAAAACTTTTCATCATTCTATCAATGTCATCATCTCTGACATTCTCCAACTTAGATATATAGAATTGAGTCACCATATTAATTGCACACTCATTTCTATCCCAATTGTTTACTCTAGGAATCTTGCTTATAGCATAGAAAAATAAGTGAGTTGGTAGGGACTTAAATCTAAAAATTGTGCTCTTTGTTTTCTTCACTTTATACATGTTATTCATCAATTATAATCTAATAATTTCACATAGATTAAATTTTCTCCATTACATAAGATGCATGTAAAATTCTAGCTGGTACACAGTTAACCCTTGATCCATGGTTAAACCAATACCCTAATATGTTGCTTAGTAACTTTACTCATTTGCCTTGAATAGAGTCCACCTTCATGTTTCTTCCATCAAACCTAGTATGTAGCTCTATCTCAATCATTCTTCTTACATTCTTCTCATATATAGGATTACATCCCTCATTTCTCAAACTTCTAAAAATGTGAATTAGGTCATTGTCAATAACTATTTGCACATCACCTCGACATAACAGATCATCATGTACCCTACTCAAAATAATTTGGGTCCAATCATGATTATCAAACTCTATATAAAACATATATTTTACTAAATTCAGCTCTCTTAGGTGTGCATACTTAGATTTTGGGGGTAAATCACTATTACATATAATTCTCAATTCTTTGTGAATATCAAGTCATCTCTTATGCTTTCAATCTTGTAGTGGATATAACTTCTAATATCCTTGACATGAAGCACATTCTTTGGAACTTGTGAAAATGTTCCAAATACATCGTCCAAAAGAAAATAAATAGATATTTCTTGAACACATACCATGATCTATCACTAACATCATAAAAAATTTGACTAGCCATTTCAATTCTATTGTATTAATTGATTAGTTTAGCTTTAGATCATTTTATCTATAATTTGAATCTCAAACCCACTTCGGTATTTGAATGACAACACACATTACCCACACAATTTATTTCATTCAAAAATTTGTTTTTTGAGTTCCTAATGCTTCCATCAAGTTCTTTCAAGTAATTTCTTACAATAGTACATACTGTATCAAATAGTGATGCATCATGCTTCACCTGTACTTGAACTGAAGCTACTTCAGCTAGAGTTGTGACATCTTCATCAAAGATCTTCACCATCTCCTTGACCTTTACCTATAAGTCTAGATTAGCTATAGTTTTATTGATTATCTTCTACATTTTGTCCAAGACATCAGTAAGAGTCTTCAATAAAGGACTTTACTAATTTATTCTTTTCAAATAACTTGCTCAGTAAGCTCATTAATCCCTTTTGATTGTCATTATCATTAGATGGAACTGTTACTACTACTATTATTGTTGTTATGATTGGAGTTACTCTAGGAATTGGTGTAATGTATTTTAGTTATGCCTTCATGTTCTCTTCCTTAGATTTCTTCCAATCTTTCTTCTTCTTTCCTTGCATCTTCTTCATCTTTCTTCCTTTCCTCTTCTTTCTTTTTCTTTTTTTCCTCTTCTTTCTTTCTCTTCTCTTCTTCTTCTAGCCTCTTTACCTCTATTATCCTCTCTCTTTATTTCTTCTTCTTCATCTTTATTAGAGCTAGAGTATGTTCTTATATTTTAGATTAAGGAAAAAATAGGTTTTGAGGGGACTCAAACCTCTTTACATCATAGACCCAAAAGATATTCAAAGAAATCCCAAACATCCCAAAGGAATGCAAGAAAAGGTTATATAGGGACCAAAAACCCCAAGTAAGACCTAAGAAACCAAAAGCATGCTATAACAGAAAAACATTATATGTCTAGCAACACCAACAACAAAACCAAAAAAGAAACCAACGGGAACTCTTAACCAACCTGCCAGCAAGGGGTCTAAGAATTCCTTTCCACTCCCTTTTTGTAGGAGTGTAAATTCATATCAAATTGAGGAAGGGCCTTTTTAGATCCTTTCCTAGTCACAGGTGTCCACCCCTCCTCAACCATCATAGCCTTAGACTACCAAATTTGAGAATCCAAAATAGAGGGAAACTCATCCAACTTTTGACAACGACCATCTGTAATCACTTCTTCCATTAGACTAGAACAATTACCAATAGTCTAATTTTCATTTCCAATAGTAGCAATAGAACTAGAAGAAGAAAAACTACCAAAGCCATTAGATAAAAAATGACCAAATCCAATAATCATAGCACAAGGTATCTTACCTTGTCTAGAATTAGTGGTCTCAACACCAAAACCACTAGATTTACCTTGACTAGAGTCTGCACCAAGAATACCAAATTTAACACCATGAACAAAAACAATAGTCTCAACCTCCTTTTAAAAGGATCCAAGACTACCGAAAGATAAAGGACCAACCTTATAAGAAACTTGAGCATCCATCTTGGAATTAGAGGCATTCACCATCTTGGAAGGACCAAAAGGAATAACTTGTAATATAGAGGATGGATCGCCCAACTCTATAGATCTAGAAACCTCATCCATATGAGTAGATCTTTTAACTACTAAATAATGTTACTCCAATGCACCCTTCCACCAAGAGGAGGGATATTTATTTCTATAATTTCCAATCTCACACTTAGCAACCATATGTCTAGTATTGAAACATTTTTTGTTCCTAAAAGGGAGGCCCTCATAATCAAGCAACTAAGTCCAAGAACCTTTTGAATAACTTAAAGTAGTCTTAGATGTGAGACCTTTTGAAACATCAATATCCACTAGAATCATAGCATAAGTAGAATGGAAATGCTCAAAATATTGGGAGTCAAACATATGAAAATCCCCTAAAGCCTTGCCAATTTCAAAAAAAATAGAATTCACCCAAAAATGAAGAGGTAGATTAGGAAGCCTCACCCAAGTTGGGATTTTGAAAGACTTGATTTGAGGGTTAAGATCAAGATGCCATGGTTTGACCATTAAAGGAAAGTGATTCACCCAAGAAAATATTTGATCACAGAGAATGGCTTTCCTATCCTTAGAATTGATAAAAGTAATAGTGAAGAAACCTTTGATCAAAGGGAAGACCTCAACAATGTTCATAATATATGGATCCCAATGCTTCAAAATCCATGCATGGAGCTCTGAGAGAGTGAGCCAAAAACCCTTAAAGTGAAAAATAATAGAATCCTTAGAGAGATCCTTAGTATGTTCCTTAGTTTCAAAAAGTTACTTATCCCCCAGATTAAGTGATATTGGCTTACAGGTGGGGATAGGAAGAGAGACAATTCTACAACTAGCACACTTATTAGATTTAGAAGCCATCACACCAACACTAGATCTAGAAACCACTACACCATTGCTAGAAGCCCTAGCACCATTTTTACTACTTCCACAACTAGTGGCCTTGTTAGATTTAGAAGCCATCACACCACCAGAACCAGTTACCACCACACCATTTCCAGGAAGCCTAGTATCATTTTAACTAATTCCACAACTAATGCCCTTGCTAGATTAAAAAGCCATCACACCACTAGAACCAATTACCACCACACCATTGCTAGAGGACCTAGCACCATTTTTACTACTTTTACAAACAATGCCCTTGCTAGATTTAGAAGCCATCACAACACCTGAAATACTTATCACCATACCATTTCTAGAAAACTTAGCACCATGTTTACTACTTCTACAACCAACACCCTTGCCATTTCTAGATTCAAAAGCTACCACACCATTAGAACTAGTTACCACTACACCATTTCTAGAAACCCTAGTGCCATTTTTACTACTTTTGCAACTAGTGCCCTTGCTAAGTTCAGAAGCCATCACACCACCTAAACTAATTACCTCAACACCATTTCTAGAAGCCCTAGCACCATTTTTGCTACTTTTACAACTAACACCCTTGCTATAATTTGAAGCCATCACACCACCAGAAAAAATTACCACCACACCATTGCCACAAACCCTGCACCATTTTTACTACTTCTGCAACCAATGGCCACGCCCTTGCTAGATTCAAAAGCCATAGTATGATGTTATATTGCTCATATTTCCAATAATATTTTTTCTATATCCTAAAAAAGGATTCTCCTTTGCATCTATAGTTATGTGCATACTATCCACTTGCATGAATTTAGTACCATTATAATCTGTGATGGGAAGAGTGGCTATTGTTTATCTTTTACTTCTCCCTCAACACTAGATGTGTGTATTCTTCCATATATACTAGGATATTAGGCTTTGATTGTGCACTTATTTTAGGCTGAGTTCATGAATTGTACAATTACCTACTTTGTCTCCTTCTTAACATCCTCAAAATTGCCTCCCATCAGAAGAATTTCTCTTCTTTTTTTCCTTAGCAAGGGCTCAATACCCTTCAAATTATGCTTGAGACCTCCTTAACTCAACATCACCTAGCTTGCTTATCATTGTGATCCTCAAAATTAGATCTTCTTCTAATACTCTCTTCTTCCTATTTATTAGCCTATTATATAGGTCTTCAAGTATATTAATCTGAATATTCTAAAACTTCTCATTTCTCAAAATCATGTTTCTTTTGATGGGATTTCCTAATTTCCTTCTATCCATATTATATACAAATTAGAATACTTATTGAACTATATTAAAGTATCATCATTAATTATTTGTATGTTTAGGTTCGCTACCTTTGGTTTCTATGCTCTCTTTCTAGCTGTAGTTTTTCCTTTCTAAGCATTTTACACTACTTGTCTATCTCCAACTTCATCCTCAAAAATTTTCAATTTACTTATTTGGATAATTTTCCTTCTCTTTTTCTAGTCCACTAGTGGTCTGCTTGACCCTTTTCTTGGGTGAAGGTGCAGGTTCTTTCTTAACCTTTACCAATATCACTGACTTTCTCTACACAATAGATACTTACTCCTCTGATTTCTTCTTAGGCCGATCACCTCTTCTTCTAACTCATTGCATTGTTGTGACTACTGTATATGGTGCAATAGAGGCCTACACACATGGTTGTTCTATAGTCACACCTTCTGAAGGTGCTATAGTAGCAATATGAGTTGCTTCTATCACTTTAGATTATTTTCTTGCTTTCATTTCTAGTTCAATACCTCTGAATTCATTAAATTCCTCTCTAGTGATGTCTATTTCCTTAAGGATGGAATCTATTACCTTCTCCACTTTCTTCTTGCTTTCCTTGCTGTGTACTTAAGACTGAACTATTCTCATTTTCTCCTTATAGGGTACTATATGTCCTTTTATGATTGGAGTATGATCTATGCATACCCTCCTTTGAGCTCCACCATCATCTTATATCCCATGGGGCCAATGAACTTAACCCTTGGTATCATTACTTCCATACAAGTGTTATCCATCACCACCATGAAACATATCTCATCCTTATACTTTTCTACCATGGATAGAGGTATCCCATAACTCTATTTCTTTTCTGATTAGAAACTTTTCATCAATCCATAATGTCATCATCTCTAACATTATCCGACTTAGATTCGTAACATTGAGTCACCATCTTCATTATACAATCATTTCTATCCCAATGTTTTACTTGAGGAAACTTCTTTATAGTGTAGAAAAATAATTGAGTTAGTAGGGACTCAAATCTAAAAATTGCACTCTTTGTTTTCTTCACTTTGGCAATTTTATCCAACAATTGTAGTGTATCAATCTCACATAGATTAAATTTTCTCTTCTGAACTATCATTACATAAGCTGCCTATAAAATTCTAGCTATTACAAAGTTAACCCTTGATACATGTTTAAAGTTGTACCCTAATATATTTCTTAGTATCTTTACTCCTTTGTCTTAAATAGAGTTTACCTTCATGTTTCTTCCATTAAACCTAGTATGCAAGTTTGTCTCAACCATTTTTCATGCATTCTTCTCATTTAGAAGATTGCATCAATCATTTCTCAAACTTGTGATCTTGTGAATTAGGTCACTATGAAAAACTATTTGCACATCACCTAGCCATAAAAAATCATTGTATACCTACTCAAAATAATTCAAGTCCAATCATGATTATCCAACTATGTACAAAACATATATTTTACTAAATTCAACTCTCTTAGGTGTGCATACTTAGATTTTAGGGATAAATCATTGTTACACATGGTTCCCAATTCTTTGTGAAAATATTCATCTCTTATCCTTTCAATTTTGTAGTGGATATAACTTCTAATATCCTCAACATGAAGTACATTCTCCAAAACATGCAAAAATGTGCCCAACATGTCATCCAAAAGAGAAATAGATGGATGTTTCTTGAACACATATCATGGTCTATCACTCACATCGTAGATGATCTGAATAACCATTTCAATTCTATTGTATTCATTCATAAATTTAGCTTTAGCTCATCTTATCTATAATTTGAATCTCAAAGTCAGTTAGGTATTTGAATGACAAAACACATATAGCTCCTTGGCCTTTAGCTATAAGTCTAGATTAGCTAATTTTTTTTTTACTGTCTTCTAGATACTATCCAAGACTTTAGTAAGGGTTTTCTATAAAGACTTTTCTGATCTATTCTTTTCAGATAACTTTCTTAGTGAGCTCATTAATCACTTTTGATCATTATCATCATCTGATGACACTATTACTATTGGCAATGTTGTTGCTTTGATTGGAGTTATTGTAGGAATTGGTGTAACTACTTTCATTTTTTCCTTCATCTTCTCTTCCTTAGCTTTTTTCTTCTTTTCTTCTAATGTTCTTTTTCTTTCCTTGCATCTTCTTCATCTTTCTTCATTTCCTCTTCTTCTTTCTTCTTCTTTTCTTTGTATTATTTCTTTCTCTTCCCCTCTTCTTCTAGCCTCTTTATGTCTTCTATCCTCTCTATTTATTTCTTCTTCTCTTCTTCCTCATCTTTATTAGAGCTAGAGTATGCTATTATATTGCTGATATTCCCACCAATATTTTCTCCATATGCATCAAAATGATTCTCCTTTGCATATACAACTATGTGAATATTACCCACTTGCATGAATTTAGTACCCATAACAATATGTGGTGGGTAGAGTGCTTGTTGTTTCTCTCTACTGCTACCTCAACACTGGATGGTGTGTTCTCTTCCATATACAATGGGCTATCAAGCTTTGACTACACACTTATCTTAGGTACTAAGCGCATGAATTATACAATTAGCTCCTTTGTCTCCTTCCTAGTGTCCTCTTAATTGCCTCCCATCAGAAGAATTTATCTTCTTTTGTTCCTCAACAAGGGTTCAATACCCTTCAAAATTCTATTTGATTCCTCACCTAGTTTGTTTATTACCATGAGCCTCAAATTCAGATATTCTTCTAATACTCTCTTCTTCTTTTTTATTAGCCTATTATATATAAGTCTTCAGGAATCTTATTTTGAATATTGTCAAACTTCTTATTTCTCAAAATCATGTTTCATACAATCACATTTTCTAATTGCCTTCTATCCGTATTGCTATATAGATTAGAATACTTGTTTAACTATACAAAATAATTGTCATTAATTATTTGCATGTTTAGGTTCGCTACCTTTAGTTTCTATGCTCTCTTTCTAGTTGTCATTTTTTCTTCATATGCATCCTACACTACTGGTCTATCTCTAACTTCATCCTCAAAACTTTTAGATTCACTTACTTCCATCATTTTCCTTCTCTTTCCTGGTCCACTGGTGGTATTTTTGACACCTTTCTTGGGTGAAGGTGCATGTTCTTGCTTAACCTTTACCAATCTCATGGTACTTCCACCTCTAATTGCTTCTTAGGTTGATAACCTCTTGTTCTAACTAGCTGCATTGGTGCAACTACTTCATATGATGCAATAGGGGCCTATACACATGGTTGTGCTATAATCATACCTTCTAAAGGTCCTACAATAGAAATAGGAGTTGCTTCTATAACTTCAAACTATCTTATTGCTTTCATTTCTAGTGGAATGCCTTCGACTTCACTAAATTTCTCTCTGGTCATTCTTGATCCTTGAGGATGGAATCTATCACCTCTTCCAATTTCTTCTTTCTTTAATTATTGTGTAGTTCTGATTGAACTATTCTGATTTTATCCTCATAGGTTCTCCATCTAGGGCACTCTGTGTCCTTATCTGATTGGAGTACGATCTACACATACCCTTCTATGAGCTTTGCACTCATCTCATATCCTATGAGTTTGATGAAAGCAATTATTGGTACCACAACTTCTATATAGGTGTTGGGTGACCGCAAGAAGTTGGGTCACAATTCCGCGAAAGTCAGATCCGCGGAATTGTACTTCTTAGAAACGGGTACCCGATTTTTAAAAAATCAGGTACTCGTTTCTAAAATTAGGCTTCGGGCACCCGACCCAAATTTTAAAAATTGGGTACCCAATATTTAAAAAGGATCAGGTGCCTGAGCCTCTTAACTATTGGGCACCCGCCTTTTTAAGAATCGAGTACCAGATTTCTTAAAAATCGGGTACCCGATTGCTTAAAAATAGGGTACCCGATTTGTAAAACTTTTATAAACCATCGTTTTGGCATTTTAGAGGTCATTTTCATGACCTCAAAAATGGGAGCCCGCTTAGAGATGCATATGGGAGCCCCTTTCTCAGCCCTACCGACTACCCCCTTCCTGCTAGTTTTTGATACACAGGTATTTTAATATGTTTTATACTATTTTACTTTATGTTTTTCAATTTTCAATTTAATATGTATTTTAATTTATTGTTTTTTCACTTTTCATATGTATATAAAATTGTAAATTTACATTATTAATGAACTTAAATGTTTAAATTTTTGTATTTGTTAATTAAAATATAGTTTCATAAATGTTTATTTAAAAAATTATTATTTTAGATGTTTTGAAATGTATTTAATTTATGTATTTATTACAATGTTGAATGATTAGATTAGATGTAAATTTATTGTTTAAACATGTAATTTTAAAAATAAATATAACCTCGACCTAAAACCATATAACCTCGACCTAAAACCATATAACCTCGACCTAAAACCATATAACCTCGACCTTGTTTTAACTATAACCTTGACCTAAATTTATTATTTAAACTATAATCTCGACCTAACCATATAAATAAAACCCTAAACATATTATAAAATACTTAATCACATAACAGCCAGCCAAGGGATCCAAACAAAAAACTTATAGTATTTAAAATGATTTTACTTAAATTGTATTGTACTTTGTTTCATGGATCGAAAATGGATGATGTAAACTATCTTATAAATGTATATTCTTTCAGCCTTTCATACCCTGTGACATGTACAGTGGATGATTGTGCATTCCAAATTAGTTTGCCAAGTGGCATTCGGAACAAATGTATATAAATTATTTAAATGGATTGAACAGAAGTAGTTAATATGAACTTTCATGTGGACACATTATTTATTTTACTTTTAGTAGTTTATAATTATTTAAAAATGAAATGTAAATGTGCTCATTAAGGAATGCAATCTCTTATGTTTTTTATAAATGTAAATTATTGTGTGTATGTTATTGCTTGCTTGGTAAAACTTTTTATTAGATCTTTGGATCCCTTGGCTGGGCGTCATTTAGGATTAGTTCTATAATGTCAATTTGTATTGAATTTAACTCTAATCATAACCCTTACTATCATCTTAACCTAAGTAATATTAATTTGCTAAAACCTACATCAGGTAATATATAAATAATTAAATAGCTTTCCTATCTTACCTTGAGTACTAATTTTATAAATGTCAAACCCTAAGATTGAAAGGTAACCCTGGCCCTTAACTAATTAATATTATACTTATAAACAAAATTGAATTAAACCATGATAATAAACCTAATTTTATATCCGAACTTAAGAGTAGAAACCTTGAATTTAACCTTAAAAATCCTTTCCCCAACCATTAACCAAATTGAACCATTACCCTAGAAGATTGAACCAAGTTAAACGTTGACTTTAAGACTAAACCAAATCACCCTAAACTAGAACTCAATAGTATATTGAACATTTTAAAATAAAATTCAAACCTAAATTTTTTGAATTAATGTTGGTTTTTAATCTAAAATCTCTAACTATAATTCTATATCTAAAACCAAATTGAGCACTTTAAAACTTAATTCAATTTATTAACTCTTGTCCTAATTGAAACCTAAGCATGTAAACCTAATCAAACAGTACAAACCAAATTGAACCCTAATCCTAAAACTAATTAAACATTGATATCAAGGTCTCAAAATTATACATCATAAAAAAATTAGAAAAGACTTGAAAAAATTAGGCATCTAATTAAGTAGCCCTCCCTGACCATCAAGAGGTGGAGGTGTCCACATCAGTGCGAGTACGAGCCCAGACTAGATCCTTAGATGGGTAGCCTAAATTTTTATTACCTTTGCAGAATGGAGGGCCATATAACAAAATATTGCCTTATTCTATAAAAAGAAATACCCACCCCCTAGTGATATATACAGTAAGATCTTTTTCCTAATTTTACTATCAATCTTTTTGATTAGAAGACGATGATAGTTCAAAATGATTTAGAAGATAGGGATGAAATGAGAACCATAATTCCTAGAATGAAGATGCATTATTCCAAGTGATAAACCCATTTCTATCATAAATCAACTCCTCCATCCAAAAAATTAGTAATGAGAAATCCCTACGTCAAGTAATCAATGGAGGGCTCATAAAATTGATCAAGTGATCAACAGAGGGCTCATAAAATCCCTAGGTCAAGTAATCAATTGATCCCCAAGGGGAGATAAGAATCTCATTAAAAATTAGAGACAGGACACTCCTAAATGCGTATCATACAAAATAATTATTGCCAAGGTCTTAGCCTCTAGACTAGAAGATATCCTACCCAAGATCATTAACCCTACACAAAAGTGTTTTGTTAAGGATATTTATGCATATTGGAGAACTTTATAGCCTATTGGAAGACTTTGGATTGAGAAACATTTCTAGGATAGAGTGTAGGCATGCTCAAGCAATTGATTATGAAAATGTCTACAAAAAGGTGCAATGGAGTTTCACTATGATGATGTTGCAAGCCCTCCATCCAATATTAAATTTCAAATGGTGTCCTCTCTTGTGATTGGTGTCAAGGTTTTAGTAAAGAAATTAATGGGGTTAGATTATAATTTTTAGGACTTTTTAGATCAATTATGAAAGGGTGTCCTCTTGCATCCTCTTTATTTTTTATTGTTGAACATTTACTCATTACATTGTCTCCTTAGAGATAACCAGTTGTCTCTAAAAGTTAGAGGATCTACTCTCCAAATAATTAATAAGTATCTAATGTACATAGTTTATTGATAATATATTTGTATTCTTTTTAAGCTAGAAGAGTGCAACATGATTCATTTAATGATCAAATTGGACCTCTTTTCTTTGTATCTGGTAGTAAGATTTATGTCTCTACATCTATCTTATTGGGGCTAAATATTGAGTCCCATACCTTGTGTAGTAAATATGGTATTGGATGGAGATTTCATAATTAAGTGGTTAGTTACCTAGGGATTCCATATGTAGTAAACCCTAACATATAAATGAAATGTGTCTTTATATCAACAAGAAAATCTTTGGAAAACTCAACAACTGGAACTCTAATTATCTCACTTTGGTTGGTAGAATTCAAGTATGTTAAAAGATTCTCTCCTTGAATATTGGGTGTAATTTTTTCTTCTTCCTGCTCATTTTATTTAAATCAATTTGGTCTTCCATATAAATCTATTAGAACCATTTCGTGGATAGACAAGGGATTACTTTGGCAATAAAATGGATAGCCAAAGCTTCATAAGGTAATGAATTATGGATTATGATTAGAATTAGGATTATTATACATGGTTAGGGATAGGGTTAACATGTAAATTAGTTCATTACCTAACATGATCTACACTTATAGTTTGCAAGAAGGTTTTCAATTTGGTGCCATACTCTATTTTTGAGATCTTCTAAAATTGCTTTTGTAAGAGATGTTTATCTCAATACCTGTATATGTACATAATATGATGGTGCTTCCCCATACATATATACTCAATATACTTTACACATTATATGCAACTTCTTATATTTTCACCTTTACATCTTTTCCCCCTTTCTAATGTAAATGCCAAAGGTGAATTTTACATGGTTATTCCAAAATGTGCCAAGAAGTCAGAACATACCTTTAGAATTAGTGCCATTGTCTTGTCCCAGTTTTCTTGTAACATCTTGCTTGTGTGCAATGTAATCTAAACTTCTGCTGATAATTCTATCATCTGATCAACAATGGAGAAATTGTTAGCATGTGCTCTATGACATGAGTGTTTTCGACACCTTTCTAGAGAATACTTTTTATTAGCCAACTACTTTTTGTAGAACTAAGCGGATAATAGTTAGGATTCAAACTAAAATCATAAATATTTTTTAATCAATTCATAATTCTATCTCTAAGCTTTCATTAGATAATTTTAACCTTAACTCTCATCTTAGGACCATAATAAATATTCGATACAGGTAAATATAATTGTAACTAAAACCATAATCCTAGGTAAGTTCCCTAACATTAAAGGATCACAATCATTATAATAATCTTAAGCTTAGCCATCATGAAAACTATTAACATAACAAAATTGTCAACCATAACCTTGTCATAATATTAACTTTTTTTCATCTTGAGACATGAAGATGTATAATCCATAATGAGTTCATACTTAAAAATTTAGTATTTAATGTTTAATTTGACTTAAGTGTTTAACTTTATTTATAATTTAATTGATATAATTTTAATAAAGATATGCACATTTATATAGATCTAGTTGATAAATTTTAGATTTAAATTTTATTAAATAGTAATTTAGTCATACATGTATTATGTTGTGATGTATTTTTGATGTGTTTTATGTTTTATGTTGTTTAAATATATATGTAGATTATATTTGATGGACCCACCGCCACCGCCACCCCCTCCCCCTCCCATACCCCCACCTCCGCCACCTCCATCTCCACCTCCACCTCCACCTCCACCCCCACCCACACCTCCACTACCCACCGCGGATGAGCTCCGCGAGACCATGAGGCGTAACCTCAATGACCTCATGAGTGATATAAAGGCTATCCGACGTGAGTGGCACCCACCCCTCACCTACTACATCTTTCAGATAGCATGCAAGGCATGGTTGACTCCATTCATCATTTTGATGTAGACATCGATTCATTTAGATCATGGAGGGAAAGCATGCGTGCTTTCTACTCTGATGGCTTAGCATATAAAGAGGTTTATAACCTACATATAGGTAAAGGAAATTTTCAACATTATTTTTTAAACCCTAAGATGGGTGAACCAATTAGTGAGAAGAAGCCTCGCATTTCCATTAGGTGGTGTACACATCCGCGCATAGTAGCACATTTTTGGGAGTGGTGGTGGATGGTATTTGACCATCCACCACATGCTAATCATGAGGTGCCCATGTACTTCCTTAGGAATTTATGGGTTGAGTTTGAGTTGGGTTTGAAACCCAACTATTTTGATATGAAAGCATTTCAGGGGGTTGGTAGAGGGATGCCTCAGGATAGGCCTGGGGCAAAGCTGAGTGACAGAACGAGAAACTGTAGGTGAGCTGAGCCCCTTGTACTTGTTCCTGCACCTGTTGTGCCTGCTCCTCACCATCATCATGCGATTGCATCTGCTTTTACCCATTTGAGTGCCCTTTCAGGCAATTTAGTATAGCAGTGGACACAGGCGGTACATGCTCCTCCACTTGGACATGTTTGTACTAGCTGTGGAGGCATATGCATAGGCCCCCACAGTGATCCTGGTGTAGCACACGATGGCCATTATGCTAAGGGTGCAGATTTTGATGATGATGTCTACGCTACCTGTGGTGATGGTAGCGATGAGATAGACGTGTCATCATTTGTTGACCTCATGTAGCAGGGAGAGCCTGGAGAGAGTCAAGAGCAGCAGGTAAAATTTTAATTTCAATAGAAATATAAAGTGCACATAATTATTTACTTTCTACATATATGTGTAATTGTATTAACTATATTAATTTTTACTTTTCAAATAACAGAGGATGGATGACATTGTTCCTCCTAGGAGGCAGTATAGTCTTTTTTTGAGACCTACAGATGTTGGCATCCCTTATATAGTATGCACTTTGAATTACACCGTAAAAATGGACATTCAAATTCGAATTTAATAAGATGTGATCATATGTTCTTTTTATTTGATTTTGTAGGGATTGTCTGCATCTACACATACTGATGTTAGTACAGGTCCTACTCCAGTTACCACTGAGGCACAACCTCAAATACATGCAGTATGAACTTTTGATTGAAGACAAATAATTTGTATTATTTTTATGTATGTACATTATTATTAACTTATAATCTGAACAATTTTGACTCACATGTATATATATTTTATGTGTTTTGATTTTACGAACAGGAGCATGGATATCATACTCATCCATACAGGCCTCGGTATAGTCTATTTTCAACTCCATCTTATGATTATCGTGCTAGCATACCTGTAGACACATTTGTGACATTGGCTACCACTTAGGTATGATATATACATGTTTAATTTATAGTGTATAAAAAATTTAGTGTACAAATTATGTACTTTGTAATTATATTCATGTATATTTAATTTTGACTAAATGTTTATGTATCCATAATTTTAGGAGTACGTCACCATGAGTGTTGCTGAGAGCACAGGACTTAGCCAGATGGAGGTACCTACGTCATCATTTGAGGTCAATATTGTGATTTATGTACATAATGTATAGTTCATTATGCTCTAAACTCAAATTAAAAAAATGTATGTATTGTAAATTACAGGACCTCACCACTGCTGTATTTGGTAGTTTTGACAGTGCGCCTCCTCCCGTTACTGAGGGACACCCATCTCATGTGGTATAATTTATTTTATTATGTAGTGAATATTTAATTTATTTGCAAGCTAGATTTTGAGACCCATTTCAATTAAGCAAGTACATGATGAGACGTGCCTCCTGTTACACAAGGTGAGACATCTACCTCACAGGGTGTCCGACATGACGAGATGACTCATATTACACATGATGATCCATTTGAGTCCTCTTCACGTGGAGCAAAGAGGACATTTGATCAGATAAATTAGGTCTTGTTGGCACCTATAGATTGTGTTTTTATGATGTATATATATATATATATATAGTATTTATGATGTATGTACACTTTGTGTTAGGATAGTTAAAACAGTATGTTAGACCATGTATTTTTTCATTTCATAGATCATGTTATGATGTATGTTAGACCATGTACTATTTTTTTATGATTTCTTATCATGCTTGTGTATGTAGTACATATATTACTATGTTTCACCATGTTTTAAGTATATTCAAACCATTTTCTTTATTCTGAAATATTTTATTCATGAACATATGACACATTTTGTAAGTATATATGCAAGATGAACAATAATTTTAACTATCTATAGAGCATTATTGGATAAATATCACATCAAATTTATGCATTGAGATAATTCATACAAATAAAATTGACCTACTCGATTAAAAATGTATTGATAACATACCTAAAAATGTATCATAAGTGATCTTAATGTGTTGTTTGGTAATGTAAGACTCATTATCACCTAATAAGATCTATTATGTGGTAGTAAACATATGAATACCTATCATAATGTATAAAATACATAATGACTTATTCGGACTCCCATGTCCCCTTAAGACACACATGTATGGATAACGTACCTAACAATGTACATCATGTAAGTGATCTTAATGTATTGTTTGGTAATGAAAGATATAATCAATACAATGAATACAATGAGTAATGATCTTTAAATTATTATGTGCAAGTCACTTGTTTTTAATATTACAATCAATAGTAATTTGAAACTTCAAACAAACATTAATTTAAACATGGTTGAATGTAAAAGTAATAGAACAAAATAGGAGGTCATTACTTAAATTGACAATTAATTTATCAAGTGCACATACCTTTAACTTTCAAACAGAAGTAAACTCTCATTTTTGAATTAGTTTGTACAACATATTTCACAATATATGTAAGAAAATGTCAATGATATATTTATAGTTCACTAAACTCATTTGAAACATAAAATTGGTTGAACACATCTCTTCAAATGAGGTTCTATAAAATAAAAATGTAAAACAAAAACACACATGTTAATAAACACATAAATTAATATTCAAGGTATCTAAACTATGTAAATATATATGTGTAATTTGTATGTACTTACTATGTGAAATTGCACAAGATGTTGATGTTTGATCCACTTTAACACTTAAATTTGCATAAATTGTAATTAAGACCTGAATAAGATGTATATAAGTTCTCTAAATTGGTATTGACAACACAAACATACATGTAATTAAATTATATAAGTACATATATATAAAAAATAATACAATAATGAAAAAACTTACATGTGTTTGATTTAAATGTAGTCATCCCACTGTACCATCTGCATCCTCTCTCTTTTGCAATGCATCTATGATTGTCTCGTGCTTGTCCATTGAAATTGTCCATAATACCTTATTGGCAGGTCTCCCTTTGTACCTTTCTAATTTGATATTTGTTGCCACAACCAAATGAAAATAGTGTAAAATCTTATTTTCGGTTTGGTAGTCTTCAAATGCTGGCAAACCATTTCTTCTTGTTAGGTATCTACGTAGCCAGGTGCTAGCTACAACAACAAACCTGATTGGATACTCAAAACCATCATCGTCCACTTGATGACATGTCATTTTTCTCTTAGGTTCCACACATGTAGCTAGCCAATACTCAGTTTGTTCATCATTATCACTAGGTGCAATAACAACATAAACATGTCCTACAAGATAAGGTAAAGTATAGAAACACTTTAATCACTTGTGTACATATGCAAATTATATAAATTGAAGCATGAGATCGCAAAAGTAACATTCTGGCCTTCATTTACTATATCATCTTCAAAATGCGTGTCAGTAGGTGCTAATGATCTTTGTTGCCAATCTTCAACCCATTCTATATTCTCACATTCTTCCCATTCATCTGCAAGACAAAATTGACAAAAACAAGCAAGCTCCCTAATCCATATAGTCCAAGTGTTAGAATTTGAACTCCTAAATGAATGCCATTTAGCTAAACCACTAATTGTATCACAATCATATCTTGAAGGGATATTATTTTCATCAACTAGGTAGAAGAAATGTTTGATTGTAGAGTTTTGACTTGATCCCGTGTATAAATATTTGTTGCACCATTCGACAATCTGATGTGCATTTTTGAATTTAGCTCTTTCCTCAAATTTTAATTTCTCTTTACTAAGGGCTCTCTTCACACATGCACCAGCACTATCATGTTCTCCTTTACCATGTCCAGCCTCAAAAAAACTCCACACATGTTGGATGCTAGTTTTCTTATGTGTCCTACTCAACCAATAGAACATTCTAGCATTCTTGAATTGTCCTATACAATTATTTGACCATATCCAATGTTGTGTCATTTGAATTTGTCTCTCTTTTAAATTATCATAAAAGACCTTGAAACAATATTGGACAAACTCAGATGAATGGAGTTTATTATCACTTAGATAAAAATGGTACTCTCTCAATATTTTTCAATCCTCCTTTGTACTATCAGGTGCATGCCTATAAACTATATGAACATAAATTGTTACTTGCACTGAATTTTAATATTGTGGTTGTACCTCTTCTTGTGGTGCAAGTGTTTAGTTCTCTGCAAAGTCAACAACTGAAAGTATAGTACCAATTGGAAATGTATTCTTACATATGCAAAATTTTCCATCAAGCCATCTAGAATATTGAGAGTGTTTAACATATTTTGGTATGATCACACTCTTAAATTCATCCATAAATGCATGACAACTAATTTTATCTCTAACTAGATCACACCTTCTTCCAAACTTCCCATCATTCAATGGATATTCAATAGTTTTGAATCTTTTTACCTCAACTAATTGTTGTCCAAAAGTAGTCAAAGCATTTTCATGCAAACATTCATCTAACAAAGAAAGATTGCGGCACATATCACATGTACTAGAAAGAAATGCATTGAAAAGAAAGTATTGATCATTAGGTGGCTTACAAAACAAACCTGATATGAAATCTTTTATAGTTTGAGGTGGTATTTTTATACCACATTCTTGCAACATTTCTTTACTATGCATGGTACCACGTATAAATTGAAATACATCATAATGGTAACGAAATTGAATATGAGTTTTACAACAACATGTGATTCTTTCCTTGTTAATCCTTACATACCATGGTTTACACTTTTCAAAAGATCTTTGACTAATGGTAATATTTAATACCTTACCATTTACAAATTTTTTAAACAATTCAGTTTGAGTCATGTCCAAAAGGTGTTTAGGATGTGGATCATGTATTTTTGACCCAATTCTCAATTTAAGAACATCTCTTGAATTAGGTGATACTCTTGTATTATCATGCCAAAAATTTTCAATAAAACTTTTGATTTCACTAGTAAGTTTCATATCACATCTCGGGAGTCTACCACTAGAAGTCCATAAAATATTTGCTGGATCACATTCAAAGTTAACCCTTCTCTTTACAGATCTTTCTAAAGTCTTACGATTCACATTAAGATATCCACTTATGTTGGTAATAAATCTTTTGTTAGGTGTTGATTTGTTAACTAAAGCTATTGTTATTGCTCGTCGTGCTGCATTCTTATCTTTAGACTGACTTCTCTTTCTGATAACATCAAAGGCACTAGCAACAATGGATACAACTTGTTTTAAAGACTCATTTTTATTCTTGGGTTTTGCATACATTCCCAACCTTCTCATTACTTTTTGCATTTTAGACATTTTAATTAGTTGCAAACTTAGCTGACATTGAAACCCAAATTTCTTATTATAAAAAAAATGCCTATACAATCTATTAGCATGTGTCCTAATTTGTCTCCATGAAACCAATCCCTCAAGATTATCTAACACATCATTATGAATATGAAAATTATGTTCAGACACTTTACTATCATCCTGACATGTTTGTTCAGTAGTTGGTGTTTCTATGTCTACATTCATGCAATTTTTATTTTCAGACACTTTACTATTTTCACTGTTATTTGGGATTTGAATATCATTTTCAAATTTTCTTGGTATTTCTTTTGGGGCAGGCATTTCAATTGGAGTATTTTATGCATGATTGTTTGACAATTGCTTCTCATGAAGAAAATCTGAATCATTTAAATCGTAACCTGCTTCTAAAAAATCACTAATTTCATCATGAGAGAAAATTCAAGGGTTTGGAGACACACCTGTATTGAACACATAATTAGAATGTCACCTAAATTTTCTTGTATTGGGTTCTCTTCTTTGACTTCTTCATCCATCGTGGTATCTTCAATGTCTTTCTCCTTTGAAACATTGTTCAAGTCTCTAACTCTCTACCTTCTCTCTCGTTGACGGTGTGCTTCATTCTCTTTATTTGCGGCAATCTCCTCATTTGTCAGAACTCTTGCTTTCTTCTTTCTTTGTTGTTTTGATCCCATGTTTGCACCAGTTTTGAACTTGAATCAGTAGCCTGCAGATTTTATAAGAGGACAAGAAAATAGAATAAGTGTGACGAAATTCGATGTTGCAAGTCGAAACTGTTGTTCAATCATTTCAATCATTGAAATTGGGTTGGTGGGGCAGCTTTTGGGACCCAATGGGTACATCAAAAATAGGTACCCAATTTTTTGAAAATCGGGCACCCGATTTTTTAAAACTCGGGTACCCGTTTACAAATCGGGTACCTAATTTTTAAAAAATTGGGTGCTCGATTTTAAAAAAGTCGGTATAACAGTTTAAAGATATCGGGCACCCGATTTTTGAATTAAAAATCGGGTGCCCGATTCATGAGACATGAGCGAGAATTTGGCATGGCTCCCAACTTTTGCATGGGGTTCTGCCTTGGGGAAAGGCATGGCATAGGCTTGGTCCCACCAAGCTATGCCTTTGTACTCCTTTTTTTTTCTAAGTCATTTAATCAACAATTTTTGATATTGTCATAATTTTTTCATAGTCATTCCTATTGAATTTTTTGATGAGACAAAAACCCATTATAGGTCTTACTGTTCTGATTTCAAAAATGTAAATTTTATATTGTTATTAGTTTATTTTCTATTTTTCCATTATTTATTAATCAAAACTATCTCCTAAACATTAAAATGTGACATTCACTAAAACTTTAATAACTTTTTTATTTTATAATATTTCTTAAATTAATTTATATGTCATCAATCTACATACAATTTTTTTGATGTTAAAAAAAAAAAAATTGAAAAAAGTGAGATTTTGATCAAATTATGTGGTCCATACAAGAGAGGTTTTAAAATTTACCTTTATAGCCAATTAATAATTAATAATAAAAAAATTATTCAATAAAAAATTATGAAAAAATATTTTCATCAATCTTAGGTGTATTAGGTAACTCCCTTTAAAAGGATGCAAAAATTCATTTATTTGCATCAAATTATGGTGTCCGTACACGAGCATGGTATGGTCCTGAAACAGGGATTTTGAAAAAGTGGGTTTTAAAGATCCATACAAAAAAAATAATCTATCTTATTTGTGCAAAAATAAATTACATATTCAAAAACTAGATTCCGAACACTAAAAATTTTATTTCTTGAGTTTTTTAATATTCAATCTCTAAATACCTCAAATTTTGACATCAATTGACAAAAAATTTCAAAAACAAGAAAAACACATCCACTTTTTGGCCAAAAGTGAGACCCAACTTCTTGCACTGACCCTTTTATCCATTTTAACCATGAAACATATCTAATCTTTATACTTTTCTAACATGAATGCAGGTATTGTATACCTCTATTTCATTTATAACTGGAAAATTTTCATCATTCTGTCAATCTTGCCATCTCTAAAATTATCCAACATAGATTTATAAAATTGATTCACCATCTTCATTGCACACTACAAAAATTTTCCTTAGGGAAAAATCACCAAAGATCAAGGAACTCAAGCACAAGCATAGAATGGACCAATAAAGTATGATTGAATAAAAATATCAATTTGAATTGATGTAATGTCATGTCATGTAATGTACACACTAGGAGTACCTATATATAAAGGCTTCTAAGATGCATCTAGAATGTCTCTAGAATGAGATAGGAGATAAGCATGACAACTAAGCACACATCCATTAGAAGTGGATTATCCTCCATTGTAGATGAGAGGATAAGTATGACAAGGTTTATCTCATGTAGAGATATTGTAGACACCATGTGCTTAATTAGAGTGCTAATTCCTGTGCTGTAGACATCATGTGCATAAAAGGGTTGCTAACTCTTGTGTTGTCAACAAGACAACACATATGAGTATGCATACTCCTAGGTGTCAAACTAATAAATAATAAAATAATGCATTAACCTAAGTAAACATAAGAAAAGTGTAAATAGTGAATACATATTTACACCAACACCCCCATTAAGTGCAACTTAAGGGGATTCACTTAAGCTCGTAAAAGCTAGGATGAAAAAGCATGATGGGTCCCAACTACAAGGCCATGTTAGGTACTGATGTAAAAAAATATCTCATAAAGCTAAGAAAGAGGGAAAACCTCATGGGAAAAACCCTCCCACAAAAAGAGAGATGAAAAAACAAGATGCATGGATGGATGGAGTAATCAAGACCCCCCATTATGACATACATCAAGTATATACAAGAGAGAATTATGAGAAGGACAAAACCCCATAAGAGGAAAAAGTTCCCCATAAAAGAAGAAGAAGAAGAAAGGAGAAAAGGTAGTTACCGCCCCCAAAATGTAGAATGTTGATCAATGATAGCTTCTCTAATGTAGAAGCTGATCCATGACTGCTGAATAATATTCCTCCCCTTTGGAAGAAACAATGCTGGAGGTACATAAGAAATGCTTCCCTAATGTGTGGAAAGAATCCCAAAGATGAATGGTGCCTCTAAAACCTGCTCAACTATCCCTATGTTAATATTGACAGTGCTTAAAAGAAAAAGTGCATATCTAGCAAGGATGAATGTAGAGCATATTTAAAAGAACCAACTATATCCTCAAATGATAAATATACCTCCTACAACTAATGTACATAAGGATCCACAATCATATAAACTTGGTAAGACTGATCATGTCGAGAATGGACAAGAGAGTTAGAATGAGTGCTCACAACAACTAAAGAAGGATTTTCTTCATTAAAGAGAAGATGCATATCATGAATGATGTGTCCCAAATCTACTATGTGAGACTCCACAAACAAACCTGAAATGTTTATCAAGAAGTCATCCCCTGATGTTGGAATTGGAAGACTAGGTGTACCCTGCTATGTTGAATTGCATGGACCTATCATTGTAGCAATGTATGCATTTGGAATGTGCTAATGCTGTGACCTTGTTCTATATCTATCAATAGGATCTCAATTATCTAAATCTATTGAATCACTATCATTGGTGTCACTATCAGTTTCCACAATGTATGAGGTGTGAAGAGGAGTAGAGGATAAGCTAGGTGAACTTTTCTCAAAGTGAACATTCCTCTCTATAAAGATCTCATGAGTCTTAGGATCCGTAAGTCTATATGCCTTAATACCATCTTCATATTTGATGAAAGTACAAGGCCTTGGTGGTGGTGCCTTGCATTCCATGGATGATATGTTTGGCCATGCTAGACAACCAAAGACTCTGAAGTGTCTCACAAGAATATTTCTACTATACCATGCCTCAAAAGGAACCTTTCCATCTAAGGAATTATGAGGAGACCTATTAAGTATGCGATTGACATAGCTTATAGCTTCGACATCAAGTGATGGATCAAGAGACTTGGCTTGAATCATGCAACTTGCCATATACTTAAGAGTTCTAATCCTCATTGCTACAACATTTTTCTATTTTGGACTAAATGCTACTAGATTCTAAAGATGAATACACTCAAGTTCACAAAAAGTCTTTAAGTTTTGAGTTTACATATCTACTTTCATTATCCATACAAAGAACTTTTATAGCTTTCCTTGATTTCTTTTCCACATGACTCTTGAAGGTTAGAAACTTATCAAACACTTCATTCTTGTAATCAAGAAAATAGACCCTTGTGTAGTGCAAAAAGTCATCAATGAAAGAGAGTATGTAATGACCCTTGCTAACTAATGTTACCAAAAGGACCTATTAGAACCATGCGAACCAACTCAAGAACAACTGATACTCTTGAAGACTTCCCTTTATCAAACATCTCCTCTAGATACATATCCACTAAACAAGTTGAATATTCACCCTTATAAAAGTTGATTGTAGTTAGACCTTTGACCATATTGTTTAAGCAAAGTTGATGAAGATAGAAAAATTCAAGATGTCTAAATCGCTCAAGCCATAAGTTTCTTTGTTATCGAAATTGTGTCAACAAGGCATGTGAAGGAGACTTGGGTACAAACTGGGAGAGAGAATACAACCTTGTGTGATGATTGACTTTACACACTGTAACCAATGAATCATCTTTGAGATTTCACACCATTACTGGATTAGGAAGGAACTCAACTTTATTGCCATCTCCATAGTGAGTGATTTGGTAAATTGAAAGGAGATTAGAGCTAAGGTTATTAACATAGAGAAGATATTTGAACTCTCCATTTTCCATCTCAACTTGTCCTTTCCCTTCAACTTCCATTTTTGTATCATCTCCTACAAAGATGTGAGGTACCCTAGACTACTTCAATGAAGAAAAGTGTCCTTTTGAAGAACCCATATGATATGAGACACTTGAGTCAAGAATCCATTCCCTTGAAGAATTTGGATTTTCCATAAGTGCTTGCCCTTTTCCTAATGAAGTGGTTGGATTTGAATCCTTGAAAGCATTTGGTACATTGATTTTTTTCTTCTTAAGTAGGTTTTCCAACTCATCTATTCTCTTTATTTTGTAATGCTGCTCATCATGATTTAGTTTCTTGCAATATGCACAAAATAGTTTGTCCTTCTTGCTTTTGTTTCCCTTCTTGTTGGAAGAAGAATTGTCTCGTTGTGAGGAGAAATATTGTTGTGTCTCTAATTGTGATTTTTTCTTACATTGCTTTTTCTTGCTATTAGTAGAATTTTTTCCACCTTGATTTGGTTGGTTCTCATTACTAGCCACCAATGCTTTGGTCTTTGATGACATGAGAATTCCAATATATATCAACTTAGATTGTTCCAACATTAACATTTCTATAAATACATCAAATGAAGGCTTAGTGAAGGCACTTCCCATGGTCAACGTATGAGTGTTGTAACTCAAAACAAAAGATTCATACTCTAAAGGTAACCTCTTCAAGATGTGATGAATCAATCTATCATCCTTCATGGGATTATAACAATCTTTAAGTAGTGGTCTCAATTCATTGGCTTTGTTGACATAGTCTTGAATTGTGTCAAAATTCTTAGGATCCAAGAGAAGTAGATCATCCTCAATTTTGAATCCATTTTATTCATCCACCTTACCATACAACCCTCCAAGTTTGTCCCAAGCACCCTTGGCTTCCTTAAAGCTAGAAATGTGGAAGAAGAGATATCTATGAACACAACTCCTAATAATTCCTAAAGACTAGCTGTCTTTAATTTTCCAATCAACTTTTGCAACAACATCAAAGGGTTTTGTAATTGTACCATCAACATAGAGATTTAAACCTTTTTGCATTAATCTACTCCATACAATTTCTTTTGATGTAGTATAATTGTGTGAAGTTAGTAGTGGAGCTTTAGGTGAGCCCATGATGCAAAAAATTAAAAAGCATAAGACAGAAAGAGAGACACGAGAACACAAGATACACCCCCTATTCACTCAATCAAAGAATGACCCCAAAAGTGATGCTTTTGGAACATTATATGTAGTGCATTTACAATAGTCCACTTGTCAAAATGGACAAAGTGGACTTTTGATGTTGTTGTTTACAATCTCCTCTTGGAGTTCAAATTGGCAACTAAGCAATTTAGGTCAAATATACAATAATTTGAAGTTTGATCAAAGCAATGCAATGCAAAAAAGGACTTACTTTTTAAAGTGGTATTTCTTTCCACACAAGCCTATAATTTGGTTTCAAATCTCAAAAGTAGACAAAAAATTAAGCACTTAAAAAAAAATAGAACTTGAAAATGTGTCCAGATGAGCTCAAACTAAGCCTTTGAAGTTGCAAAAATTAGGATTTGTTATTTTCAAAAATATTCAAGTATAGAGATCTCAAACATTCTACACCACTATGTATATCACAAAATTCTACCCCAAAACAAAAAAAATTTCTCAAAAAAATGAGTTAGTATGAGGGAGATATCACTGTTTAAAAATTGCCTTTGTAATTATTTTTCTTGAATTTCCACCATCACACTTCCAAAAATCAAATCACTCTATATTTCACCTTAGATATCCAATTTTGATGAAACAAAAGTCAACTTGGGGTTTTTTTGAACTTCTAAATTAGATGCCAATAGCTAATTTGCACCAGCAAGTTCCAATCTTTACCTACAAACAATCTCTCCTACTAGCCTTGTGAATTACATCATTGTTAATAAATATTTATGCATCATATAGCCAAAAAAAATCACCATGTACCCTACTTAGAATAATTTAGGTCCAATCATGATTATCAAACTCTATATAAAACATATATTTTACTAAATTTAACTCACTTAGGTGTGCATACTCAGATTTTAGGGATACATCATTGTAACACATGGTTCCCAATTCTTTGTGAATGTTGTCATCTCTTATGCTTTCAATCTTTTAGTGAATATAACTTCTAATATCCTCAACATGAAGCACATTGTCTAGAATTTTAAAAAATACTTGGAACACATCATCCAAAAGTGAAATAACTAGATGTTTCTTGAACACATATTTTGGTCTACTACTCACATTGTACACCATCTAACTAGCCATTTCAATAATTTAGCTTTAGCTCCATAAAATACCTCAAAATTGAATTTTAGTTCCACTATAACTTTGTGGTTAGCAAAATTCTCTTTGCACTTTACTTCGTTGTCAAATTGCTCTTCAATTCACTCAAGATACTTTGCATGAATGAATGGTACTCACAATCTTGTTTGTGATCCTTAAATCATTTCAAATCAGACTACACATTAAATAAGTATCTACCACAACTTCAAATACTATCTCTATTTACTAGTAAGCTTATTTTATAAATTCCTTCTCACTGAGATCATATCTAGACTTGCGCACTTGACCATAGCTTTCTCTCTATGTCCTTTACCTTATGTTAATTGCACAACATCCAAATCAATCTCTAACATAAGTTCTGACCAACTCATGCTTTACCTCTTCTAAAATAAATTATTTAATTAGGATGAATCATAAACAATTTGTAACTTTAATATCTCATCAGGTGCATTGAAACATTGTTCCTCCAAAACTGAATTAGACCTTTCTAGATCCTTATCTATCACAAATACTTCTTTGAATTCATCAACATATTCCTTAATTGCTTCCCTCTAACTGTTGTCACTGCCATTATCATTCCTTCTATCATTTATATTGTAGTTCATTATATAATTAAGATTCATGTTAAAGTTTAGTCTATCCATTCTATAATATCTCGCTGTGTGCTCAAAGTTATTACATAATTGACATGCAGGTGCATTTATTCTCTGATTTCTTCCATTCTAATTCTCAAGTACTCTACAATTCCTTGCAACATGTCAAAGATTATTATACTTGTAACACACAAACTAGTTCTTTTCTCCATTATATTTCTCTCCATCATTGGATCTTCTCTGTGATCTATCTCTTCCATTACCTAAAGGGAACTAGTATTCCTAAACATTAGATACTATTTATATTATTAGCATCAAACTTAGGTTTCTTATATTCTACTACTTTATGTCCATAATGATGACAATTATAATAATAAAAATTAGTAATAAGTTTAAAAGACTTACCTGTGCAATCTCTTTTCATATGTCCAACTTCATTACATATGAAGCACCTAACTCTAAACTCATGTCTTACTTCCTTGGGTGTTTCATCTTGCTTAGATTTTTCAACTTGCTCCATTTTCTTAGGTTCATCATGTTTCATTGACAAATCAATTAATTCAACTTATCTTGCTTGATTCTACCTTACTCAAATCAGATTCCTTAGGGGATTCAATAACTGGATCTAGTTCTCTTTTGATTTCAATTTTCTTGGTTGATTTCTCTCCAATAAGATATACAAGTCCTATCTTTTCATAAGATGATCTCTGGTGAAATATCAATACATCTATCTTCTCACTACTAGAATAAATTTTCTCTACTTGTTGCTTAGCTTGTGTCAATTCTCCTTTCACAATGATATTGTTCTTTTCTAATTTTGCATGCTCAATCTTGATAGTATCTAGCTGAAATGTAACTTTATATAACTAGGATCTAAGGTCTGCATTCTTATTTTTCAGCAAAGGTTCATTCTTGCCACCATTATTCTTAAGAATCAACTTATGTTCAAATTTTTTTAATTCCAATTTCAAAACCTAATCATCTTTCTAGAGATTTCCTACTTCATCATTGTCATGAGTCTTCATAATTTATTCTTTGCTATATTTTAGTCATCAATCTTGTCTTTAAGTTTACCAATGAAAATTTTTGCATCTTCATATCTATCTTTTAGGTTATCTTGTTCTTTAGTAAGAAGGTCAATATGCTGAAGAGATTATTCAAGGTTTTTCTTCAATTATTCCATATCTATAGGGATCTTACTCAAGTGGTTAAACTTCTTATAAGTAAGTAAGTTCTGATAAGAATTGCTAGAAATATATAATACTGAGAGAGGTGGGAGGGGTGAATCAATATTCTAAAAGCTTTTTCCCACAATTGAATATTGTTAATTAATTTATAACTTGCATATGAAATTAAACCAACAATGTTGAATATTAAATATAACCATACACATAGAGAACTCATAACACCAATATTTGTTAACTAAGGAAACCCTGGCCAAGGGAAAACCCCAAAGGGGATGATACCAACAAGATGATTTACTAAACAATAACATCTTGTTAAGGATATTGACCCTATTAGGAATATGTGAAATACATATAGCATCTCATGTTCTTGTTAGAGGACAAGGCCTTGTTAGAATCCTCAACCATGTTAGGAGTTTCTTCAACCTTGTTAGGATTTGATGGATTGAATATAATTTATGCAAGAAGAGTACACTGCCCTCACATGAAATAATACAATTTAGTTCTTCACAAGAATAGATATACAGACAATACTTACTGTCTAGTTTATTTTGCATTTTCTTTAATCATACATCAAATTTAGTCCACATATCATTTCATTGACTTCACATCAATTGCAAATATTACATAGATCATACATATGTCACACACTTATCTTCACAAGATAAGATCTAAATACTTATGCTTGTCATATTTATAATTCACTATTTAGTTGGCCTTCATTCTTTCCAACACTTGGAATGATATGAAATTACTTATGGAATAATATCTACATAGTCTTCTCATCATGACTTAGTAATTATTTTGTCACCAAAATAATTCCTTAAACCATAAAATCCAATTTGTTGATATTCTCTATTCTACTCTACTAAATACCTATACTAATATTTCAATCATAACTTGTATTGTACTATCTATACACACCTTCACAATGGTACAAATCATCATGATATTATCATAGAACTTTCCTCAATTTTACATTAGCTAACTCTCAATAAGTCATCCGTACACATCACATCTACTCTCTGTACTATTGCAAATTGTGTAACACATGGAGAGATAAAAGTTTGTAGAGAGAATATTTTGAGTATATGGAGAGAGAAAAATTCATAGAGAGAGAATGTTTTGAAATTTCAAAATTTCTCTCATTCTTAGACTAATTTTCTTAAAAAATTCCTAGGAAAATTATCAAGGTAACAAGTGGCTCTATCTAGGGTAAAAGAATGTGCATAATACTGAATGAACCTAGATTTAAGCTAGAGAATTTTTATATCACAAGGGCTGTAGATTCATTGTAAAAGGAAATAATTACATGAAAGAGGACTAAGAAGACAAAAAAATTCAATATAAGTCCAACAAAAAGGAGGGAAAGGCACAACAAAAACTCCTAACAAGCATATGGGCAAGATAGGGAACTGTAACCTCTGATAGCTCTAGCTTCAAATTATTCATGCAAACCTATTGAATTACTGGGAAAAGTATATGCCATGTATACTTAATAGGTGACAAATCTTTATTACTCATGAACTCAAATGTAGGTCTACTCCTTGGATTCCAATTTTTTGATTCCTAACATGCTTTATTACTTTGGACAAGGAAATGTATACAAATAATTGTTCCTCATCAAACATATTTGACATTAGGGTCAAATGTTTTTCTTTATGAATGCAATCAATGATTTCATTTTGAAATAATTGTGGAGTGATATTAAAAAGCTTATAAATGTAATTTTGGTCTTTTTTTTTCCATCTAGAAATCCCTCTGCTTGGATTTCTTGTGGTTGATCATCATTAAAGCTTTGAATCTTTCCTAATACATGTGGCCCTTCTTATTCAAATGCCATTAACCTTGTTAAAAATCCTAAGCTATGCTTTCAGTTCAAAGGTACAACTTCCTTGTATATGACTCACATTACTTGAGAATCATGATCATGTGACCCTAGGACGAGATATCCCTCTTCAAAATTTGATTGTGGGTGTGGGAGGGTGGGGTCTTTATCTAGTTTATCTTCATATTTCTATACTTCTTGATTTGGACATACTTGATCAAACTTTGACCTCTGTGAAAATTGAAAAGTGGCTTCTATAGCACTAGCTCCTCCAAGTGAATGGTGTAAAATAGCATGATTATATTCAATTTATATAGTGCCCTGAGGATTAAATTCCTCTTTGGATATATGTACCTTTGTATATGATGAATCCCAATCATACTAAAAAACTTGAGAGGGATTACAAAGGGAGTCATTGTGTGAAGCATTAGGAGTTTGATCAAGATGAAATCTTGAATCAACACTCACACTTTCTTGAATACATTCCTTGAGTTTCTCTTCAATATCTTTACTTATACAAAAAGAATGGATCCTTTACAAAACTACCTCATCCTTGATATTAGAATTTCTCATATCTAGAGATTTATTTTCAATGCTAGGATATATATAATTTTAGATGATTGTAATGAAAAAATCTCTTCTAACTCCTTATGATAAACTATTGTCCTAATATTTTCCTTAACTTCAAGAAGATAATCACGTGTTCCATTATTTAGTAAATTACTAGAGGAAGATATACATGCATCAATACCTTGACTTTATCAACATTTGTCATCTTCAGAAAAATTTTGCACCTTTACCAATATTTCATCAACAGGAAAGTAATTCTCACCTTTATCTTCTTTTTCAATATTCTACAATTTTTGAAGCAATGTGTTGAGATAATGGGTGTTGCAAACATTTCTATGTTTGAATTAAAAATAGGAAAGGTAAACTTCTGGTGGGGGTGGGGGGGCTGATCCCACAATAATGGGTTCCACTTTTTGACCAATTTTGACATTGAAATCAATATTTTTGCAACAAACGTCATGTTCAACTAAGTATATCTCAAAACTATAAATAATTTCAAGATGACATAAACTAATGATTTTGAGTATTTTATTCCTACTTTGTAACCATATTTTTTAATTTGAAAAAAAATATTAGTTAGGTCAAATTTTTCATCTCCTTCGAAAAGTGGTACATAGTAAAAATCAATATTTTTAAAGAGTGACAGTCCATTTGACACACATAACCTTTTTTCTAGGGATGATAATGATGTAATTCTTTTGGTGTTAGATTTATAACATCAATATCCAGAGGATGCATTTGGTCTAATTCATTTTGGTTGAATATTGTATAGTTTATGAAGTTTTGAAGTGACACGAATCATAATTTAGACATACATTCCATTTGACATAGATAATTTGAAGTCAATTTATTAGAATTTTTTTTTTTTTTTTGAATAGAAAGGTATCTCAATAAGCTAGTTCCTACATATTTTTCAAAAAAAAAATTGACCTAATTTACTAATTTTTCCAAGGTGTCGAAATTGGATGATGCTTAATTGGTAATGAACCTATAATGAGTTAAACTCATATTTGAAAGTCTTAATGACTAAAATATGTATTATAATTATAGTCGTTGGAAAGCTTTCTCCGAGTAGCATATTTTAATATTATTTATTTTACAATAAGAGATCACTCTCCTACAATTAAGGGTGTAAAAAGAGAAAAAAAAAAATAAAATATGAAAAAAGGGCTACAAAATTCTTTTTTTTGTGCATTCATGCGAACGCAATGTTTGAACGGACATATTATCCATGTTTTCCTGAAAATGTGCACTTAACTTTTTCGGTTGACAAAAAATTAGCATGGCATGTTTGTGCGAACATGTGTAACATTATATGTTCGGGTGAACATACAAAAAAGGAATGAGAGATGGACATAATTAAAATCTTATATATGCATATTTTGACTTTTTTTCAATGGGCATGCTTTCTCTCAATGGGTATGCTTTTTATATCAATGGCCATTCTTTAATTAAAAGAGTAACTTAAAAAACAAAAAAAGACATACTCTTTAAAAATTGTGACAGTGATAGACTTGAATCCATACATCGATTTTTTTATTTGATTATTGCTTGAAATTTATCTTGAAGCAAGGGATAATTTTTTTAATTTAAAATTTTATAATGGGAAAAAAAAAAGGAAGGAAAAAAATATATGCACAGAAGAGATTTGATGAAGCTGAACAAAGAAATATTCAGAAGACTATGGCATGTTATCATTGAATTAAACAAGGTGAAGGAAATGTTGAAGAAGGCTCAACAGAAGTAGAAGCAATGCATATGGGAGAGAGGTTAGGAACACTCCCTACAAAATCTCAAACAATGAATGTTGAAGAAGGTTCAAGATCACACTCTACAGAGGTTCAAATAATAGAAGTCAAAGAAGGGTTGGAATCTTTCCCTATTGAATCTCAAACAATGGATGTCGGAGAAGGCTCAAGATTGGTCCCTATTGAAATTCTAATAAAAAAAGTAAGAGAAGGGTTAGGATCAGGTGCAGAAACTAGTATGGATGAACTCTTATATATTTTCCAATCTATAAAGAATGGTATTTTTGATAAGAATTTAGATCATTTACTTAAAATGGATGTGGATAAATTGAGAAAACTTGCAGCTAGTGCTCAACCATTCAGTTTGTCTAAGAAAAGGTCAATGAATAAGAAGATAAGAGAAATTATGACTCAATTAGATAACGCTGAAACACTTGAACAAGCTTAATTGCTTTCACTTTTTCTTACACAAAAAAAGTTGCAAGAGGCATTGAAATTGTTAGGTGTAGACACAACATCAAAGAAGAGAAGATTTTCTAGCATGCAAATTGATTTGATTGAAAATGTTAAACAAGGTTTGAGAAACATAGGAAAACACTCTCAAACTAAAGATAAGTCTATGGCAAGAAAAGTGATGTTGATGTCTATTGTAAGTAAGAATATGATTTAAAATAGACAAATATCTTCAATTTCATCTGAAATGGGTTTTAGTAGATAAACAATGAGACAATATGTTAAGAGAAGATTAATTGTGGATGATAGTACTATGGAGGGCAACTGGGCAATCATGTGTAGAGCACCTCGTTTTGATAGAATTGAAGAGTTCTTAAAAAATTTAGTCATATCATTTTGGATTGATAACACTCATCCTTCATCAAATAGTAGAGAATTTATTAGGCATAGGATTGCACCTAGTCAATATGAACATCATACAAAACATTGGTTGGACGCAACACATCATGAGCTATATGTTTCATTTTGTAGTGAACATCTTGATGTAAAAGTTGGGCAAACATTATTTGAAAAATTGTAGCCATACTTTGTGAGGTCAAACAAAGTGTTTGAAACTTGTTGTTGTCGTCATCATATTGAGTTTGATCTTCACTATCAGGTATTTCAAAAGTTTGTAGAAGACACATATGATTTTCATGCTACTCCTTCTAGTAGGAGAAGTGATTTTATATCATTCATTTTGTGTGAAAACATAGATGATCTAGCTGGTAAAATAAATTGCATCAAAGGATTATGTGAAACATGTGGTGAATTGGCTCTATTTCCATTGAAAACTAAAAATATTGATGTAAAAAAAATATTGAATTGCAAAAGTTACAAGTATGTCAAGAATGAAACAAAGTTGGGGAAAGAAACAAAAAGGTCAGAATATGTTGAAGAGGAGTTGCCTATTCTAACATTTATGGATAGATTTAAGAAATTAATTCAACCTTATATTTATCACGCATTTTTTGCAAAGTGGCAACCACAATAGTTTCAAACTCTGAGAGATAATTTTCCACTTGCAACAATTGTATCAGTTGTTGATTTTGCGGAGAACTATTCATTTGTTCATCAGAAAGAAATTCAATTAGATTATTACTTTAATAAGCAAGTTACTATTATGGTACATGCTTTTCTATAGACATGCACAATTAGATTTGGATGGTGTTCAGAGTATAGTTCAAGTACGAGTAATTATAAAGGAATATCATTTTTATATAACTGATAATAAAGAACATGACATTCACTATGTAGAACATTGCTTCAATATGTTGTTTTCTTATTTGAAAGAAAGAAACATAAATGTTGATAAACATTATGTTTGGTTTGATGGATGTGGTGCACAGTTTAAATCATCTAGACCATTTTATGCATTGTGTAGATATCATCGCAATGAGAATATAAAACAAATATGGAATTTCTTCAAGAGTGGCCATGGAAAAGGTGAACATGATGGTGCTAGAGCTTGCATCAAGCATGCTTTGCAAAAGTATCAAATGAATTATCAGGGAGTTCATGTAAATGCTGCACATGATGTTTTTGAATGGTGTAAGACTCATTTTGCATTAGATGAGGTTAGGACATCATCAATGATGAGTCAATAGGTACCATATAGAGTCTTCTGGGAGATAATAGGTACAGACATGTGTACATCTGTTTAACTTTTATACAATTAATTTATAAAATTTTATTTTTGTATTCATTGAAGTTTAAATTTAATTTGTCTATATTTTCAATTTAACAAACTTTCAGGTGTTAATAGAAAAAACATGCATGGTTGCAAGAGGATAGAAAAGACATGCTCCTTACATTCAGTCATGAGTATAGATAATTGCAATTGGACATTGAAGACAAGAGAATACTCATGTTTTATTGATAGCTGGATTGATGAAGACTATAAAGAATGCATCAATCAGACACGTGGATATACAGATGCATGGATTTCGGTACCACTTGATGTTACCAATACATTTGATAAAGATGATGAAAATTTTGGTGATATTCCATTGATTTTTGATGATTATAATCATATCTCTAGATTGGTAAAAGTGGGTGAGTATCATACCAATTAATCTCAACTTGTTATTTAATTATCAATTTAAACTGTCTTATATATATTGTGCACATACATTCATGTATGTACTTGTTATGCAGGAGATGTCTTTGTAGTGATTGCTGAGCTTGGAAATCATGAAGGTGTCAATTATTATTTATTGCGATGTGCTGCAGAGAGAAAAAAGTTATATGACCCTGAAGAAAGTGATAGAATGTTGTTCCCCATAGGTAAATTATACATATACATGTACATGCACATACATACATACATACATACATACATGCATACATATATATATATATATATATATATATATATATATATATATATATATATATATATATATATCTAAGTAACTTCATATCTATCAAATTTTAAAATACTTAAATTTGTGGTATAGGTTCTATTGTGATAGAGGGAACATATTTGAAGCAAGAAAAAATAGTCCTACATGGAATACACTTTGTTGATTATCAACCTAACAAAAAAGTTTTACAATACAGTCACCTAGTCGTTGCTACCAGGCTTTGTCTGCATACAGTCAAACATAAGCATGTACGTCACAAGTGGAGACTAGACAATGAAGATCATGAAAAAATATTGCATGTTATAAGTGTACATCATGGTTGATTAGACCTTTGAGATTCATTTTATAATAATTTGAATATCAACTTTGATGAAATGTGTTTTTAATTGTACGATCATAGTCTTAGTTATCATTAGTTTATTTTAAAACTATAATATTAATTGTACTATGGATGAATTTAATGATTTAACAACTTGATATAAATAGGCTAGAAGTTAGTTCAAACTTACACAATTTCATTATCTATAGATATACATATCAAAAATAATTTAACATGTTACAATTCTTAAATATCAACTTCTTTTCAAACTATTGAATTTCATCTTGAATTAAATGTGTTTAAATTAATTGTATGATCATAAGTTCTTAATTTTTATTAATTTATTTAAAAACTATATAATTTAATAATTTAAATTAATTGTACCACATGGATGAATTTAATAATTTAACAACTTGATATAAATAAGCTTTAAGTTAGTTTAAACTTACACAATCATTAGATCTATAGATATATATAAAAAATAATGTAATATCTTACAATTCTTAAATATCAACTTCTTTTCAAATTATTGAATTTCATCTTAAATTATTTATGTGTTTTTAATCAAGTACGATCATGTAAGTTCTGAATTATCATTAGTTTATTAAAATACTATATAACTTAATAATTTAAATTAATTGTACCATGGATGAATTTAATAATTTAAATTCATTTAGATCAACTTTTTTTCAAAATAGATTGACTTTCATAAGTGAAAATAAAATCTGTTTTTAAAATTGTAAGATTATAAGTTCATAGTTATCATTTAGGTTAGTATATTAAAATAATAATATATTTTAATGTTACTTTATTACATCTATGGTCATGTACTCTTAAAGTTTAAATTAGTTTAAATTAACATGCACTTTTTTAATATTATATTTTGTAAAATAATTATAAAATAATGTATTGGCTAACCTAATTAACATATTTTTATCCACATAAAACTAATATTTATCTTTAGCGGGTTAGTAATTGATAATTTAAGAATTATATATTTTTCTAACTTCCTACTAATTGATAATTGATATACATGTACACACGTCTCAAGATCATGTTCTATAACTATAACACAAAAAAAAAAACCCATATGTACACATATACACATCGCAAGAATAAACATCTATAGATCTAATATATCTCTATGTAACTGAAATGCAAATTGTAAATCTCGAATAAATACATGTACATAGAAAAATATAAAAAGTCATGTATATGTACATGTGATGGTATCTAACTACTGAAGTACTCAATAATCAAATAAATAGTGAAAGTACATGTATGTCATCAAGGTACTGAAATACACGTCTACATGTAAACTGTCTCCAATATATAAATGCATAAAAAAAAAAATTATATATATATATATATATATATATATATATATATCTAATCTACTATTGGAGGGACCCCTCAAGACGAATACGAAGATAACGACCCTTTGATCCAGTCTCCTATACATCCTCTCACTGAGGCACATCAATTGAGCCCTGCAAATATATATACATACATGCTAGAGTTCTATCTATAAAGCATATATATACATACACATGTACATGTACATTCAAATTAAATACAAATTTTCATATATATATATATATATATATATAGTTTTTAAAATATTTAAATAACTTTGAACAAACTATTTAAAACTTAAGTACTTGAGCACTGTCAGGTGCCTCAATAGAATCATCTCTCTCATGTACATGATGCCCTGAACCAAAAGTATGTGTAACCATGTGCTCAGTGACTTGTACCTGCATAATTTATTATGAGTTAATGATCAAATTAAATAGTCTAGATATATATCTGAACTAAATTTTTTAATAAATGAACAATTTTTTTAACCTCGTATATATTTAAAATTAAAAATAAATTATATATGTACCTGGGTCTTCAGAGGTGGAGGATGATTAGTGGACTCCATCGCATCATCTACCAATGCACCTAAGCCTAAAACTCTTACACCTACTGAACCTCCCTTAGCACCATGTCCAACTACTAGTAAATCTAAGTGAAGTGGACTATGTAACCAACTAGGTAATGGTGTAGAATCAATGCTGCCAGGTCAGAACAACAGGTCCATGTAGGATGAAATACCTAGGCTAAAACTAGCATCAATCTCAGACAGGCTTCGCAATTGCTCACCAAACTCATCAAGACCCTTAGCTATGATCTGGACATCTCCAACTCATATGCCTAAGTCATCTATAGAGTGTTGTGAGCCTGGTGCTAAATGCTATGAGCTATGCATAGGTGTATCATCTATCACTGGTGTGGCGACCTATGTCTGTGGAACTATGCCAAGGCTCTGATGTTGTCTAACAACATTTTTCATCGATTGTATCGAAATCCCCTATGTATCAAAAATATAGTTGATAATATGCAACATATCCTCCAAAAAATACAGTGCCATATCCATATGTGTCTACTGTCTTGAAAGACAACGAATATTGCTTGGTAGTCGTAGCCCAGTAGCTCTATATGCATCATCAGAGGAGGTGCTTGAAGTGCTACTAGATGCCTATGAAGATGGTCGACCAAGTGGATGAGGATGTCAACTATGAAGATAACAAGCTCGCAATAGAATCTGATGTGATACTAGATGCCACAAATGCAATGTGCCCAATAGTGTCAGTTGCTCCCCTCTGAGAAGCAATGACGACTCTATTTGTAATAGGCGCATGTGCAGGAGTCATAAGAGGAATCCTCTATCCAAAAGACCGTCTAACATCTGTAGGTGGTAGATGATGTGTATTGTGGCATTGGTCATGATCTGTGAGCTAACCACACCCGTGTCCGTAATAATCAAGAATATCCAAGTAGTTGACATTGAGTCCTATACAGAACTTAGCATACAACTACTATGCAAAATAAAGGGGTATCTGATCATTATTAGGATAACGACCATGTGCTACTAGAAATCATGGATAGATCATGCTAGCAACAATAGGGTCTCTACATCGTGTGACTTTGTAACCTCTCACCCTATCCTATGTACACTCATACGCTAGAAAGAGCTCTCTCTTGATGACATCTTTGGGGGCTACCCTCTTGACATCATCGAAAGATGCATCTTCTGAGACCTCAGTCCTAAGCTCCCTAGATATGAAAGCTAATATGGCAAGAGTAAATGAATGGTGAGCTCTAAACCTAGCTGTCAAATCCTATAAACTCCTAGATATCATAGTATATATGTCTCTATAAAGACCATCATCAGAGGTCAATATAGAGTGTTGTAATCCAGCAATCTCCTACCCCAAAAATGAAAATAGAGCATAAATATTGATGCATGAAGGTGGTGTAGTAGGACCTCTAGCAGGAGCTACAGGTGCAACATGACCTGGAATAGGAGCCGTACTAGGAGCCATGGCAAGACCTACAGCGCCTAGAGTCGCACCAAGAGACAGAACATGAGCTACACAATGAGCTCTACGTCGAGGTACACCACGAGTTGTAGCATGAGCTCAACCATGAGCAACATGATGAGCTACATGAGGAGCCAGATCAAGAACTGCATTAGGCACTACAAGAAGAACCACATCAATCTGTCCGTAGTAGGAACTACATCAGGCGCCACATCAAACTGATCATGTGAAGCCATATCTGTAGAAATGTATGAAGCTCGCTAAACTGCCTACTGTACACACAATTTTTTATTTTTAAAATTTAAAATTATACACATGTATGTAATTAAACATACATCACACATCATGGACCTAGATAATTTGTAACACATGGACTTAGATTAATTTGCATATAGGTAAGAATATAACATACACATGTACATATATAAGAACATATAACTTAGAACACGTGTATGACCTAACTTAGAATACAAGATATCAATGTTTAATTAATAAAAGTTAATTATAATCTTCAACATAACTTGATTATAATTTATACAAACATAAAGAATGTACATCATATATTTGAACATGTAAAGATCTTATTTATATAACTTAAATTTTAACTCTTAAACCTTAATGCTAAATACTAAACCTGGTCATATTATAACCCTTAATCTTAGATGCTCAACCATAACTCCTAAATTTCAATTTGAACCATAGACCTAAATGATAAACCCCAACATTAAATGAAGCATTTAATCATAATATTTGATCCTAACTTTAATTATAAATATTAAAACTGCGTGTTAAAACCATAATCCAAAATCTTATCCCTAATATAAATCCTAACCCTCTAACCATATTGAACTAACAATGATATAAACCCATACCCTAACCCTCTTTAAACCATACTTCTAACAATGATGTAAAGCCATTTAGCCTAGATCTAACCCTAATCATAAGATCATAAACCATAAACTTGTTAAACCATGACCATCAATACTAAACTCTAATCTTTATACAAACTTTCAGTTTAGTATAAGGGCTTATAATTTAGGATTTAAGGATGTAATCTATCTAACCCTAATCATAATCATAAATCATAAATGTTAAATCATGACCCTAAATACTAAACCCTAATATTCAAAATAAACAAGTTTCAATCATATATAATACTTGAAAATTCAATAATATATTTACTTATTATTAATTAAAAATGTTTTTTTAAAATTAATTAGCTAGACTTTCTATATTTTCCAAGTTAAATAGAAATAACGCAACATTAATATATATAATAATATTTTTTAATGTGTGTTGTTTTCAAACAAGTGAAAATAGTATATCATTTGATTAAAGATGTTGTAAATTATAATTTAGATTTTAAAATAAAAAATGCACATGTACACGCACTCAATTTTTTAACCATGTATATATATATACATATATACATATATATATATACATGTATATATGTATATATATATATGTATATATATAGATGTATATATGTACATGTATATATATACATGTATACATGTATATATATATGTATATATATACATGTATATATGTATATATATATACATATATACATGTATATATATACATATATATATATATATGTATACATGTATATATATATATATGTATATATATATAAATACATATATACATGTATATATATACATATATATATATGTATACATGTATATATATATGTATATATATATATACATATATATATGTATGTATGTATACATATATACATATGTGTATATATACACATATGTATATATGTATATATATACATATATATATATACATACATATATACATACATATATATACATATATATACATATATATACATATACATATACATATATATACATATACATATACATATACATACATATACATATACATATACATATATATATATATATATATATATATATATATATATATATATATATGTTAATGTTAAATGTAGACATGTATGTTTTCGATATTAATGTTTATGTATATATGTCAATGATATAAACCCATACCCTAACCCTCTTTAAACCATACTTCTAACAATGATGTAAAGCCATTTAGCCTAGATCTAACCCTAATCATAAGATCATAAACCATAAACTTGTTAAACCATGACCCTCAATACTAAACTCTAATCTTTATACAAACTTTCAGTTTAGTATAAGGGCTTATAATTTAGGATTTAAGGATGTAACCTATCTAACCCTAATCATAATCATAAATCATAAATGTTAAATCATGACCCTAAATACTAAACCCTAATATTCAAAATAAACAAGTTTTAATCATATATAATACTTGAAAATTCAATAATATATTTAGTTATTATTAATTAATTTTTTTTTTTAAAATTAATTAGCTAGACTTTCTATATTTTCCAAGTTAAATAGAAATAACGCAACATTAATATATGTAATAATATTTTTTAATGTGTGTTGTTTTCAAACAAGTGAAAATAGTATATCATTTGATTAAAGATGTTGTAAATTATAATTTAGATTTATGAAATAAAAAATGCACATGTGCACGCACTCAATTTTTTAACCATGTATATAGATCTCCAAAATTTCATTTAGATTATATTATAGTTAGGACCTTAAAATAGGGATATATATTAGTTTAATTAATGTTATGATTTAAGGAAAATTAAGGTTTGAGTTAAGGTAACTAGCAAGTAGGATAAGGTGCAAATTAGAGGCCTGAAAGTCTTTGATTTATAGTTAGGGTTGAAGATAACTTTAAAGTTGAGAGTTTGGTTATGGTTACATTTAATTTATTGTTATAGGGTTTTATTATACTTTGGGGGGTATATTACTAGAGAATTCAATTAAAGGGTAGTAAATTATTTATATTACTCTTAAAGGATAATGTTTCAAGGTTTAGGTTTCAACTTCATGTAAAACAAGGGTCATACAT